>OZ007590.1:400907570-402107570 GCA_963931845.1 Maratus michaelseni | reverse complement strand
CTCTAAGTAGGCTACATGCCTCACATTGGACTTAAAAACTTTGAACATTCTTTTTTTTTTTTGTGTTACAAGTCTGAACTTTAACTTTAAAAACTTTAACTTTATCCTAGAACTTTAAAATATTAGTATTAGTGTATTAGTGTTATAGTGTATTCTATTTGTTTATTTTCTTTGATATTCTTTAAATGTTTGAATTTTAGTATTAATATGTTTTACTTGTTTATTTAGAT
The DNA here is from genome assembly GCA_963931845.1 of Maratus michaelseni. NCBI lineage: Eukaryota > Metazoa > Arthropoda > Arachnida > Araneae > Salticidae > Maratus > Maratus michaelseni. Next base: position 402,107,340 of record OZ007590.1, on the reverse strand, counting down.
ATTTACCAGATATTGATTTGTCTCAAAAGACTAAATCAAATTCTCGAAAGTAGGAGGTGTGAGGATTGCGCATGCCTTTTCTTGCTCTAGCAGCGCTCCCTTCTGGAAAAAAAGAAAGCGCGCGGCAGTAGAACTCAGAATGTCAGCGAAAAAGAACGTCGCTTGTCATAGTAGAAACCAGAATTGGTTATGAAAATGGCCATGAGTAAATGATACCGGTCATGTATATTGAATAATACAATTAATCCTCTATGTTGATTTATGTACCTGTGCTTGTCATCTGTCCTCGTCATGTCAACTTTATGTTACCATATTAAACTTGTGTTCGTCATTAGAACGGCCTGTTTCCTTTAGAACGCTCACACATATAGAACAGCCTTTACATCGCCCAACAATTTTTATGCATTATTCAGTATTCAATATGAATTTGCGCTATTTGTAAATTTAATACATTTTAGTTAAGACCCACCTTTCTTTTCATGCATATCAATGGAAAATTGTGCATAAATAATTTTACATACTTCGTATTTGTTCGCTTATCATAGCTTTTAAATTTAGTACGATTTATGTAAATATGTTTAATATTAATATGAATTTAAATCAAAATTCTAAATCGGAATACCTTTTTTTGTGATAAAGGAAATTTAAGTTTTGATAAATACACGATTTTTTCATTCTGATGCTCTTCCTTTTCCCTTTTATTTATTTTTTCATATTTAGTATCTTCCATTACTAAAATATTATTATTTTATTTTTTATTTTTTTACATACAGATGTAAATGTACATTGTAAATTTTTGAACATGAAAATATTAACTTAATTAAATGCTTCTTATTATGTCACTAATTCACATGCAAAATTTTATCAATAATATCAGTTAGTAAAACTGTACTATAATGTACTGTCTGTCATATGATAATTACATATTCCATTTATTTTGCCATATTACATAGTTTATACATATATATAATCTACAATAAATCTCACCAGAGGTGGTTTAATTATTATTAGAAAATATTAAATATATAAAGGCTAATATACCAAGTGAAATTTCGTGAATATTTAGAGCCACTTCACAAAATTCTATTTAATAAAACAGTATCCTTCACAAAAATCAATTTAATGAAATAGGCCCTCCACAAAACTCAATTTGATAAAATGGGGTCCTTCACAAAATTCTTTATAATAAAACAGGCTCTTTCACAAAATTCCTTTCTATTCCTTAAAAACTTTTGTGACATTTTAAAATGTGTAATTTGTAAACAAATAAGTTCACAGAGAGGAAAACTTCAGCAAAAGGATTTAAAAAGTATTTTTTAATCTTGGTTCGAATTTGAGTAACTGGATTTCAACTTTCATTACAAAATGTTATTTTTTCACAAAAATATAATAAATTTCACAAAAATAACCTTTATTTTTCACAAAATTTTATTTAAATCAAATATCACATTTAAAATGTGCAGTAAATAATTGATAAAAAATATATGTTATAATGATAAATGTTATATTAAAAATGTCTTTTAAAGAACCCCCTTTTGTTTTTAATTTCAGAACAGGGCCCTTCAAAAAATTTTTAACTTAAAACAGAACAACTGTATCTTTAAAATTTCATAATAATAGTAAAATACCTCTGTTTATTGGTGATTATAAAAGAAAAGCATATATGGAAAAATAAATCAAATATGTAATTATCAAATGACAGACAGTGCATTACATTAAGTTCTTACCTTACACCTTTCATTAACTAATATAATTTTGCATATGAATTAGTGACAGAAGAACTATTTAATTAAGTTAATATTTTCACGTTAATACATTTGCAATTTAATCTATGTATAAAAAAATATATAAATATTTTAGTCTACTCTTGTCGCAACGACAAAGTAAACATATTTTAATAGATAATGATTAACATTGCTAATATTCATAAAAATGCATGTATATACTCTAAATAAGTACCTACAGCAATCCATTGTTTAATCGAAATATTATTAATTTTCTTGAAAACGTGCTAGAACTTAAATAATTATAATTAATTTACACATTAACGAAAAGAAAAAAAAAGTGTTATAAAAAGTGTCTTTCACGAAATGAATACATATTTATAACACATGAAGCAAATAAAATAATACTTAATAGAAAAGAAAAAATAATGAATTAGATGAATATTTTTCTTAATATTAAATTCTTAAAAAAATAAATAAAATAAGACTCTTATAACACTTAGGAGTTATACATATTTTATATAAAGAAATACACGAAAAAAGAAAAGAGGTTATTTTTATGTTTATATATTATATTTTATATAACATGAATATTTTTTATTGTACATTTTACGAATTATAAAATATATATTTTATGAATTATACATATTTTATTTATATTAAAATACATAAAAAGCAGCGGAGGGATGGGGGGGGGGTTAATTTTTTTTTCTTTAAAAGGATAATATAATGAAATATTTCAAAAGGATTAAAATGAAAGTGTCTTTCCTGAAATGAATATAACATATGAAATGGTTACATGAAGCAAATAAAATGTAACTTAAAAGGAGAGAAAAAATAGTGAATTACATTTATATTTTTCTTATTCAGTTGTTACTAATAATACAAACTCTGATATTTATGAATTATTCATATTTTATTTTTATTAAGAGACATGAAAAGAAAGTGGGGGGGGGGGGGAGGGTTAAAAAGATTTTTTATCTTTAAAAAGACAATATAATGAAAGTTTTTAAAAAGATTAAAATGAAAGTACCTTTCCTCAAATTAATATAATATTTATAACATATGAAATGTTAATGAACATATATACATGGTTATATACCCTATACACTCTAACTTATGGCTGAAATAAGTTTTGGAACGAACTCGGAAAGTTATGATGACGAATGGAAAATAAACGGAGTTCGTCATCCTTGACCGAGGTTAGTGACGTCACTCTGAGTGTCCCCGGGCTTTCTTAATAGAGCCGGTGTTGCCCGAGCCCGATACGAAAAAAAAAATTGCATTATATTTAAAAATTGTTTTAAAAGTAATATATCATTTTTAAAAAACTTCGTACATGAAAATAACTGTTAATCCCATGTATATAATTAATTTTATGGAAATTTACATTCAATCTTATCAAAAGAGAAGTTTAGTATCAAATAAAAATATACTTCCTTAAAAGGATTTTCATATTTTTCTCTCCCAACAAGCAAATCTGATGGACACGTTAACATAGTGCGTTTTATGAATAAATGCATGAAATTTGTAGAAATTACTATTTCAATGCCGAAGAAGTGAACAACGTTTTCTATTCCGTATAAAAGGTGTATGTCGTAAATTTTAATTGATTCCTTAATTAAAACACTATTTCGTGTTCCTAAAAATCAGCTTAAATTAAAAATTCTCTTCTCCTATTTGTGCCGTATCAGCCAGTCGTCAGTCACGTCGCAAATATCGTAAATATTCTTTTAAAGTAGCATTCTAATGCTAGAAAAGAAAAAGAAAATTTACTTTTCTCCTTCTGTTCATTCTGATCAAAATAACGTTAAAATGACTTGAATTGAAATATGTAATTTTTTAGGAAAAAAAGTTATTTTTATTTTTTCTATATGAGAATAAATAAAATTGTTAGTTTTAGAAAGAATGAGCCCGAGCCCGCCCGGGCCCGAAGGCTGGTACAAAAATCAAGCCCGAGCCCGTGTCGGGCCCGGACTCGGGCTAAGCCCGTCTCACCTCTACTGACCACTGGCGAGAAGAACAATAAGCTCCAATCCAGGCCTGATTATGCATTTTGCAAACTTCAATGACAAAATATATCAGGTATGTTTAGTTTCCAATAAAGAAAAAAAACTTCTAAATTTAAATTTTTTCGCTTTTCCTTTTATAAAATGTTTTTTTCAGTTTGTCAAAATAGTGTTTTTTAGCCAAATTTCTAAAAATTTAAAGCAATGTTGTTAAATGTTCTTTCTTAAATACTGATTTCTCAGTGGTCACTTTTAAGCTAGCATTATTTTCGAACAGGTATCAACATACTATATTTCTACAATGTTTACAATAGATTATTATATAGATTATTATACAGAAATAGTGGTAGCGAATAAATCGAGAGTTTGTAAATAAATCACTGAGAACACTGTAAATAAAATTTGAGTAGTTTAAAATCTAAAAAACTTTAACTTGGAAAGTAAAAAAAAAAAAAAAAAAAAAAAAAAATCAGGTATGTTGAAACAGTGTTGAAGAAATTACTTGAGACTGCGGTATGGTAGAAATTTAAGTACAAACTTCGCGAATAGAAGCGATTTCTTTCAATTGAGTATAAAAGCAAGTTTTAAGTCGAAGTTGTTGATTATGGGAACAAGGTAAAATATTACAGGAATATAGTGATTATTGAAACAGTCCCGATTCATCCATAATATTTCATTAATAATGAAATAAAGTATGCAAATATTTTTACAAATCTTTATTTCGTTCTTTCTCATTTTGCGCCCATAGGATTTGTGCTCCTGGATCAACTTGCTCCAACAGTTCCACGGAATCTACGCCCCTAATTAGCGCCATAATTAACGAATAAATAAATTTAAATTTGCGTTACTCATAGAACAAGTTTTTGTTGAAGGCTTTCAAGCACAAACTCTACGTATAACAAATATCGTAATTGGATATAATGAACATAATTCATAAGGTTTGCAGTTTTTGAAGGGAAGGAGAACAGTCGGTATGATAAAAACAGGCGACAGAGAAAGATTACGTAACAATTATAAACTGTTGAAATATAGCAATAAAAACAATAATGCCAATTTTTACATTATTCATATGCCAAGTTATCGTGGGAGGAATATACTTCCAAGCACAAACGTTTACGTATAATGAATAAGGCTTGCCGTTCTTGTGGGGGAGAGGGGAAGGGACAAGTTGGTATAATAAAAAGAGGTGACAGCTAAAGATTATGTAACAATTATAAACTGTTAAAAATAACTATAAAGTAACAATAAAAACATTAATGAGAATTATTTTAATTGTTAAAAAAGTACAAAGTAGTAAAAATTCCAACAATGTTTGAACGAGTCAACAATGTTGATGATTTCTTTACTTTGATAAAAACAACAATGAATTCTTCGTAATCATAAAAGGGATTTCGATTAAGTTGCGGGATTTCTGATTATCTCTCGATTAAATCTAATTTTTTCGAGTATTTATAGCTTAAAAAGAGATTAAAGTGTTCTTTAAAATGGATTATTATCGACAAAAATATCGTGAGGGTGTTATAGACACCAAAACTTATGAAAAACTGATTGAGATTATCTTCTATCTAGAAGAAAAGAATTACACCTTCATGGAAGAGCTAGGATGCGGCTCTTTTGGTTCTGTGTTAAAAATGAATCACTTGAGTACGGAAGAAGATCGTGCCGTTAAGATCGTCTCGAAACATCACGTGTCTGAAGGGGAGACAGAATTGTGGTCCACACTGGATCATGAAAATATTCTTTCACTCTTGTCATCGGAATATGTGTACTTCGCAGACTCATACATATTTATCACACCCGTGCATCCTGTCAATCTAGAAGAAGCTATGCTGAAGTCTTCGTTCTTGGCCGAAAATGGTGCCTTCGATCAAGCTATCCACTGGAATAGAGAGATCTTGGATGCAGTTGATTATTTGCACAAGAAAAGTCTGTGTCATCTCGACTTGAAGTGTAATAATGTATTGCTTACTGAAGACAAACGGGCCATAATTGCGGATTTCGGTTTCCTATCATCAACTGAGAAACCCGTTCAGAGGTTAGTAGGATTTTTGATTTGTATTTTTTTTTTTCATAAATGAGTAGAACTTTCAAACTCAATGCCTAACGCCAATTTAAAATTATATCAAGGTAATTTTGACACGGTTTTAAGACAATCTTGGGTAAAGTAGAATCTTTATAGAATGAACACTCCGACTTAAGACACTGTACTTGAGAACCTTGTGAGCTACTGCAGAGGGTTCAAGACAAGTCCAGCCTAATTGCCGATCGTCCGCTTCCACGACTTAAAATTCATAACTCTCTTGGTCTTTACGTATTATCATACCACACTCGATCATGGATATCTAAAAACCTTGACGTAAGTAACGGAAGTGGTTCACCTGTAACCAGACTGTGTCTGTCCATATTTGAGAACATCCTTAAGAGCCTACATCAGTCACGCGAACGGACGCGCAAGCTAATGTTAAGTGTCTATGGGAAGGTTCTTGGCAGATTTCTCGCTCGCATTTTAATATTTTTAAATAATTTTTTTTTTTTTTTTTTTGCATAGAAATAGAATAGCTGAGGTCAATCTCTAACGTTGCTAGTTTTTACTTTTTTGATTTTGGTAACAGTTTTTTTATAAGCGGACATTTTCAATTTTGGAACCGGTTGGAACCAGTTCCGAAAGTGAAAGCACCCTTATAAAGAAAAACTGTAACCAAAATCGAAAAAGTAAAAACTAACAACGTTAGAGATCGACATCAGTTATCCGAAGAAAAAACATCATTTAAAAATATTAAAATGCGAGCGAGAAATCTGCCACTTACCTTCCCGCAGACTTAACATTAGCTTGCGCGTTTTTTCGTATGACTGATGTCTTCGTTCTTGGCCGAAAATGGTGCCTTCGATCAAGCTATCCACTGGAATAGAGAGATCTTGGATGCAGTTGATTATTTGCACAAGAAAAGTCTGTGTCATCTCGACTTGAAGTGTAATAATGTATTGCTTACTGAAGACAAACGGGCCATAACTGCGGATTTCGGTTTCCTATCATCAACTGCTCTTAAGGTGGCTCTCAAATGACTTGCACAAGAATTCGAAACTTTCTGACACATTTTCTGGCTCATTTTTAAACGAAAAGGCATAAAACCGGAATGTCTGACTTTGGAGGCTATTTGGAATCTAGATGAGTTTTCAGATTTTTGATAAATAGATTACTTATCGAGTGATAAGTGATTGTTGTTCCGTGACGGCACGTTTGACGCCTTTTTCGTGCTGCTGCCGCAACCGGAATTCTGTTTAAAACACCGACTTTGACAGTATTTCTGAAAGATCTTCTGTCATTACCAAAAAATAAAAGACGTTTCTCGATTATAAAGTTTCTGAAAAAGACCACCTGACAGTTTCGTGCTTTTCATAACAAAAATGAATAAAAAAAAAGTCATGAAGTAGCCAGTTTGGACTTGAGAACAGTCTTAAGTTAGAACGTTCAATCTACAAAATTTCAAAATAATTGTTTGTTAAATACCGTAGTCTGAATGGAGCGTTGTAGTGCTCTAATGGTCGTCTGATATTCTAATCAAAGTTGGGAGTAAGAATATATTCACGTTTGTGTTGCTTTCTATACAATACTAGCTGACCCCTGTCCGGCGTTGCCCGCGCCCGTGATAATAAATTTAAAAAGAAACATCAAGTTTTTATTACTTTATATCTTCAACCGGATTTTGGATGAAAATATATTTTTAAATGAAAAATTCGCGAAAAAATATTGATGTTTAGTGATAAAAGCGCTCAATTTTTTGTTTTTTTACGTATGGTCGTTTCATAGTTTTAAAATAAAAAGTTCTTTTTGTCCGAACTCTTTGAAATCTTTATTGGTGATAAATAAAACGGTTTTACAGCCCATGTAAAAATTTCGTAAAAAAATATTGTTATCTAGTTGTAAAAGAAATGTTTTCTTCTCGCTTTTTTGTTTGTTCGTTTTCGCGTCGACTCCTTTAGCATAGCAATAAAAAATTTGCTCTCATCTCGCGAACTCTCTGACATTTCAATCCGTTATAAATATAACTGTATCCAAGGTCTCTCTGAAATTTTGCGAAAACATATGCATATTTAGAAGTGGAAACATGAATTCTTAAAAAAAAAAGCTTTAGCTTTCAATCTCAGATTAAAAATGTATTAGAAGGTCTATGCTTCCAATGCAATAGTGACTCCACCCGTTTTCAATCAACTTTTTCAACCCCCCCCCCCTAGGCTAAACAGGGGAGGGCTAATCCATCAGGTTTTCCCTTTCTAAGGGGAAAAGCCTTCAAAAAACGTTGGCGCGTACGCAAAGAGACGATATTCGTGAACAAAATGGGACAGAATACGCTTTCCGTTTTAAATTGATAGATTGCCGATATGACAAGAAAATGTAATGAAAAAGCTGCATGTTATTTTTCGGTTTTTAATGGGTGATTTTTTATAATTCCAGGTATGGCTGTCCGTTCATTTATCGATGTCCACAAGTTAGAGTAACAGAATCCGGCATCACTGAAGGAAACGGGAAAAGTTTTGATGTATTCGCCATAGGCACCATGGCATTTGAAATATTCTCGGGAATGGCTCTTTTGCGGGAAGCATCCAAGTGGAGTTCTTTGGAGAATTGGCATGCTCAAGTGTATCCCGTCTTACAAGACTGTTTACAGGTACGTAACATTATTGTATTAGGACATTGTATGACATTTATCGTATTAGAATATGAACAAACAGCAAGCACTGGCGTCTTTTTAGGAAGAACATGTGCTCCGCTACTGGAAACAATACTGAAAATGACTTCACACTGCCATCTGGTGGAAATATGAAGAAATTCATACACCGGGACACAGTGGCGGCTCGTGGGTTATTTAATTGGGGGTTCACAGTCACAATACAAAATTACGAAAATAAAATATGTAGATACGACGTAACATACAGGTTAAAATACCTTTGTATTGCCGCAAGTTAAAAAAAATGATAAGTATAAGAAATAAACACGTACTCATTGGAGAAAATTTTGTATTATTTTATTTTCTACAAAAGAAATTAAATACGGAATTTCAGTACGGAAGGGGGGGGGGCGGGAGAGAGAGAATACTCCATGTATATTATTCGCCTAATTGTTGCAGAGAAAACAAATAATCTTTTAATTGGGAAAAATGCCTTTTTTAAATTAGGTTTAAAAAATATATACTTAGAGAGCCGTCTTTATATTGCAATTGTAACAAACTTTCAAATTTTCAATACATAAAACCTAATTTTTACATATTTGGAATCCTTGAAAATTTTTATACTAGAATATCAAACGGAAAGTCCTTCGATGCACTAGTTTAGTAATTATGCCGATGTAAAATTTTGAGCTTCTATTGCTAAATTCATTTTTAATAGCTGGAAAACAAACTAAAATAGGTTTGAGAACATTCCAAGCATATCAATACATTTTACAACTAAAAATAAGAGACATCCTTTAACCCTTTAACGGGCACGTGTTTAACACCTAATTTTAATTCCAAAACTGACAAACGGCACCAAGAATATTTAATTAAATTTTTCCTTTTATTAAGTATCGGAAAATAAACAAGTTTTTATTTTCTAATGAAATCGTTTGTAAATTCTGGCGTCAGTCCATTATTTCATCATTTTACAAACAGACTTACTCCGCGCCGGAAAGGGTTAAGAAGAATACACAGAAAAAAGAAATAAAAAATATTAATTCCCTTATGAAATATTTCGAAATTCCATTTCCATTCCCAAAGGTTTAACATTAGCGAGGGACTTTGTGATTTGACTGACCGACCCCTTTTAAATAATATTAAATAATGTGATTTCAATTTTTCTTTTCATCGACAGCTTTAGAAAAATGCAATTACTTTAGTACTCAAACACTAATTTTAGTATGTGTCATCTTAACTGTGTACAACTAATTCTCAAACAGAATAATAGCTATAAAAAGCAAAAGGAATAAACAGATTAATAATTAGTGTAAAATAAACAATCCGAACATTGAAGACAAAGGGACAAATTGAACAAACGTGAAAGAAACTGACAAAAAAGCAACCTCTCGCACATTACAGACTGTGCGAATGGCAGGATAGGAATGATGCGCTCCCCTCACATACGTCTGCCGGCTTCCGTCCGCATAAAGGTTGTTTTGAAGAGCATATCTTCGGTAGCACGTGCGAGCGGGCGAGCTCGCTGTTGAAAACTGTTAATTTTTGCACTATTACAGTGACGTTTTGTCTTTGTCATGTATAAGAGGAAGGGGGTGGGTGTGAAAGAAGTTTATTCTGCAAATGGGAAAAATAGATATGTGTTCTTTAATTATTTTATTTAACTTGCTAATGTATATTTTTTTCCAATTTTCTTTGGGGGTTCACGTGTTCATGTGCGCCAATAGACGAGCCGCCATTGCCGGGACAGCAGTGATAAAAAAAAAGTGAGGAACAGAACTTTAAACCCAAAAAAACAAATATTACATATTTCATTCATAAAAAAATTACATTATTATGCTTCATGTAATTCATATTTTATAATAAATGCATTGGTTTTTCAAAAAAAAAAAAAATATTATTATTTGTTGATGGTTTTAGCGATCAAATTATGGATTGAGGACAGAAACAGTAATGACTTTTGAGATATTTAAATTCCATTTTACAGATTTAAAAAAAAAAAAAAAGATTTTTACAGTAGAAGATAAACATTTTAATATTAAATGAGAATTTATATTGCAAAGAAATGACGAGCGATATACAGGGGACAGCGAAATCACACTTATGACATTTTGGCCCACCTGCCCATTCGCAGTTCTTGGCGACTTACATTGATACCTATATTCTGTATAAATATGTTGACGGTTCGCCATTATAACTTTATCTGGTCCACAACAAATTCAATTTCTAAATCAGTCTACGAGAGATTTTATAAGGTGTAAAACGTACCTGTTTTAAAAATGTTAAGTTGCATAAAACATATAAATTAGATGAAAATGTGTAAAAATAAATCAAGCACTTTTAATTGTACATATAATTTCCTAATTTTTTTTTATTACAATGCGTTAATTATTTTTTTATTAATTACACTAGTTAACAAAATTTAAGCTTTGTCATGTCACACCAACTTTATTAGTGTTTTAATACAATATAGGGTACCATCAGTACAAATAAGCAGCCTTGAATGTTTGATCACCCATGAATTATCATTTATTAAAGGACAATGATTTTTAAAGGAAAAATACGGGTTTTCCAGAACTATGCATAAAAATGTACATTAGAAACTTATGATTTATTATTTTATGGAATATTTGGTGTCCGGTTCGTGCCTTTTAATCGTCCAGCAGAAGTTGGCCGACAACCTTGGTCTTCACCTACCCTGATACCTTTTGTCCATCTTTGAAATGTCCTGATGGAACGTTTCTATGTGCTCATTGCTCACAGCGCCAAGGTTCTCCGGAAAAAAAAATCGAGATGCAAGTCAAAAAAATTTATTTTACGAAACTTAATTGCAACCCAAAACTTTATATGCTATTAGAAGCGCGTTAACTAAATCTTTTTCACAGCTATCACTCGTATGGTTGCACAGAAAATTCGCAACCACGCAAATAATAGTTAAGAAGCCAGAATTGGCTAATATTTTAGTTTCGTGAGGAAGTTGCAGCAGTTCCAGGCACCTGGCAATATCCTCCACACCTCACACTCTTTTCTTCGAGACTGTTGCATTTATTGAGCATTTATTGAGAATTTATTGAGCATTTATTTATGCATTACAAAAATGAACTTGACGTTATCACAAGAAAACTGAGGGGATTGAAGGAAAATAAGTTCAGTTTCGTAATTTAGGTATGCAGTCAAAACAAGACTACTTACCATTGATTGTGTGACATGACTCTGTTGATAAATCTTACTAATAATATTATTGTTACAATAATTTTCTGATTAAGTATTGGAAAGAGAGATATATCCACCTAAGTTAACTTATTCGTTCAATTTTTTTTCCCGCAGAAACAAAAATTTACAGAGTTGATGTGTAAGACTTTTCCATTGTCGAAAAACATTAAAGATAAAGCAGACGACGTCATTAGCTTCGTCACTTCCTGCATGACCATTGTTGAGGAGAAGCGCCCGAGCGCCCAACAACTGCTGAATCATCCCCTTTTCGGAGGCACTTTCCAAAATGTCTCGCTGGAGCCACAGGAAGATATATGGACCAAAAGAGGTGAGATTTGGAATAGTATTCCATAATCCATTTGCATCATGAGCGCATGTATGCGTGCATTTTAGGAATTTCTTTTTTACTCAGAAATTACTAAATCATATCAGAAATTCTGAATAGTGATTTTTGTTTTATTTAATGACAGGCGTATTCTGATTAAATAAATTATAAATTCTTCTTTCGGAATTTCGGAATAAAAAAGAAGTTCATAAAATGCATGCGTTAATGATATAAAAGGGCTAATATTGTTAACTACAAGTACCTTTCGAGAAAATAGATGTCCCTGCATAGTGTTTGCTAAAGCGTATACTTAACTTGTTATTTACTTTATTATGATGATACTAATCTGAATTTCATTTAGATAGAACCAGACATAATCCATTGTACGATGGCCATTTTGCGATGTTTATTAGGGCTTTTAATTAATGTCTTGGCTAATTATCAAAAAATGAAAAATTTGAGCCTCAGTTTTATCCGGACGTGTCATCGTCTATCTTTTCCAAAATTTCCAGACATTATGTCCGCTAGATTTCTCAAGCCGTTGGCAACATCCACACACACAAACATTTGTCTCTTGCTAATATAGAATTTAAAATGGCAGTTGCATAAAAAATAATCTCAAAAAAGATTTATTTCGAGTAAATTTTGAAAATTAACGCCAGCAACGCAATTTAAAAAGGCGGTATTTATTTATCTTTTTAACTATTTTCCACAGCATGGCTGAAAAGTGTTTATGAATTCGGTTTGTTTATCCGTCTGACAGCCGAGCTCTAACTCGTGCAAATATACTCGGATTGCCATGTAATTGATATATGTTATTGAGTTTTAAGATGTTGATATTGAAAATGAAGTATGTAGCCTTTATAGTTCATTTACAGGAACACTTAAAATAATTCCATTACACTATGGTCTACGGGGGGAAATCGTTTGCAATGCATTTTAAAGATGTTACTGTATTTTAAACCTATTGAAATTGATGTACATCACTGAAGTGCACATCAAGAGGCTTACTGTAGGCTAAGATGTGCATGACATTTTATTGGACACACAAAAGAAATTGGTTACACTACTGTCTATGAGCGGTCATTGCTGGAAGTGCGTTTTCAGTTGTGGTATGCGTTTTTAAAGTTAACTAATTTGTTTCATATTACTTGGTGTGTAAAAATTCTAAAGAAACTACACAGGACCGAACGAAAGAATTAGAGTCAATTTCCGTATTTTGACGGAAATTACCGAAGTGGAATTTTCACCCGTGTTATGCGTTTCCTAACTGAATTAAATTTTTGAGAACTGATCAGTGTGTATACACATCTCTATATCATATAAAGGACTTTACAAAAGAATTTGAATATTTTTGAACGTTAATTGCTTAAATTGGGTTTTCAAAAATGTTATGCGTTTTCCAAATGATTTATAGATATCATTTTTCACTTACTTAAATGGGTAAGTTTTGTAACAGTATTCTGAATATGTTGAAAAGTTTTCATAATCTATGCTTGGAACATCATTTTTCTTTCTTGTTTATTATTGTGGTCAGTACTTCGTAATGTTACGTATGAAGGAAAGAAAATGCTATTTCTGTAATGGATGTAAAAGAGAAAGTAAACTAACTCTTAAAATTGCGTTTTTGCCTGTCGCTCTATTATACATTCATTTTGCCGAAATCAGTACATAGATGATCTTTTTTAAGCAATTAGAATAACTTTCGCGGATTTCAATTTTTTAAGATTTCGCAAAGTGTGTGTCGTAGTGGCACATATTGAGCTGTTACGAAATGCGAAAATATTTCTGCATATATGAGAAAAGTTTAGAGATATTTGCCTCTCTCTTTTTTACTTACCCATCATACGTAGTATAGGGTAAATCTTGTAATCGTTTAAAAAAAAAAACAAATTTTTTTACTTAATTCTTTTATCAAAAAAATCTCAGTTTGTTCGTCTCTATCTCCCGAACAAATTGAGATAGAGACTTGAAATTTGGTATGTACCTAGTATGCAATAATGAGAAAAAGCTTATTGAATGTCCGTAACCTTGATTATCCGGAACTATTTTTTTCGGACTCTCGAAATATTCGGTCTGATAAAAGGCATATATAAATTTTCGAAATTGTTTATTTTAAGGAATGAATATAAAAGACAATACAAAAACATACATTTTGCATAAAGAATAAAGTCGATCGGATAATGAGTTGCCGAGATATTTGTAATCCTATTTTCCATACTCTTCCATTTTTCATGACCCTGTATTTCATTCAAATTTCAATTCAAAGATATATTTTAATTGAAAATGAGACGCTTTATCCGACGCAGCAAACTCTTAGTAAATAGTATTATCATTTTTGGAGTTATAAGGATGTTTCTTTTACCCAATTCAGTAATAGAGCATTTAAAGTTTATGACGTTACCAAGCCACGATTTTATTCGAATGGCAATGCATTTCATAAATATTTTACACATGTTTTATTTTCATATTTTACATTATGCATATCTATGATGGGTAAGTATTACGGTGGCGTCCAACGACTAGTTTTACATCTAACAATCATTTTGCATGTATTCTGACACGGTAAAATGCAACACACACACACATATATATATATATATATATATATATATATATATATATATATATATATATTCCCTGGATCAAACTAATCGAAAATCGATTAAATAGCGTACCTAATAACCGCAGTTCTGCAATGAAATCGCAAATGAACAGGTATCATCAAAGAAATAATAATTTTAAACGAAATCCTTTATTTGCTATTATTGAAAACCAAATGCTTATACCATACAAAAAAATAGAATGTGGAATACATAAAGGCCTTTATTGTCTGTTTATTTATTTTGTATATGTTTTAAATCATGTAAATAAAATTTATTTTATTCAAGACAAGGTAATAGTTTGTAAGTAACCAGGGGCTGCAAAATAACGTTACATGACATGTTTTCTTGATTGTGTGAATATTATGTTAGCACAAGACTGTTTTCTTGTTATTAGAATATAAGATATGCTATAAACGTTATATGTCTAATTTAAATTGAAAGATATAAAATGCTATTCTTTTTTAATTTCAGTGAATGTCCACGAGTTCAATTCTATTTTTGAGAAAAATGCATTGAGACATATTGAACCGGAAGGAATTACAGAAGAAGATGACACTATTCAAAACAATATAACCAAATCAGTCAATCCTAATGAAAAAATAGATGATTTAAAAGAAACCGATTCTAACCTTCAGAATTGTGCAACAGGTGAAACACCCAATACAGATGAAGATCCTTCTATTCGTCTTAATAATGCAATAGCAACAAGTCTCCATAAAAGCTCACAATCATGTGAATGTACATCTGAAAAACCTAATACCAATGTCAACCCTTGCCTCAATCAAAGCAGCCAAATTGTAGCAGTGTCTCCAGTTAATATTACATCATTACAGGATTCGAATAAAGAAACAAGTTACAATGACATGGATACAGAATTCAATCTCTCTGAATTAGATATTGCGAAAAGTGGTAACATTGTTCAATCCCTGAAATTATCAGATAAAAAATACAATCAGGATGCTGCGCCTCAACAGAGTTCAGCAGAAATAGACCAATTTGAAACGCCTTCTTCTGATGCTAACAGTTGCACGAAAGCTCCCAGTCCGGACACCTCTCAAAATCAAACCCGCGGCCAAAACATCCGGTCGTGGTGGAAAAAGCGTAAAACTCGCCTCGTCAGATTTTTCAACGCTTGTGTATGCTGTGCAGGACCACCTCCAGCAGATAAGGAATAGTCACCATCATCATAATCACCATCAGTAAGCAGAAAAAAAGTAATCCGACACTCGCCTCGACTAACATCCGGGGCGCAAGACAGGGCGGAGATATGAACCATCTGAGAGTGAAATAGTCATCATCTAAGGCGGGAGATGGAGGGCGGTGGGTAGGAGGGAACCCTCTAAAATCAGAAAAAAATTTAATAGATTAAGTCAGATTAAATGTAGTATTATCAAAAGTATTTCGACTTGCTGGCATAAGCCCATGTATATTGATGGAAAAATAGCAGGAAATTTATGAAACCCTTTTAATATTTATATTTAGCACACATGTGTTCCAGCTAATATTTACATGTATGAAGCCTAACAGGAAGATCTAATACAAGGCTATTGGTAGTGCGATATAATTAAAAAATTAACTAAAAGTATCAGATGCTGCCACTTCTAGAAAGTTCATTATCCAGCAAAGTTTAAAAAAACCGTAGATGTTGAATAAAATATTTCAAAGAATATAATAAAACGCCAAATACAACAGTTTTTAAAAAAATTCAAATCTGGATACGTTAAGTTAAACACTTTGTTCAGTGAAGTAAATACATATTAAGAACCAAAAGTCTTCTATTTCGAGTTAAAGGCAGATACCATTCAAAAATTCTGCACTACAAGTCATGCTGGGCGGAACGGAGACCGCAATAACATTCTGGCCTCCAATTTATTTCAAGATCACTGTAAGAGTGCATGTTTTACCGGAGACTTATATAATGGACCCCTGTTATAATCTCCCTGATACTCGCATAGATCCCTACATGCCTGTAAATTTCATGATACAAAAACAATGCTTATTAGGCTCGCCCCCGGCAACATTCTTATATCTATTATTTTTATTTTTATTTTTTATATATTTATCTATTATGATTCCAAATTTTAAATTTTAAATATGTGGCGAATAAGCTAAATATGATTGAATGCAATCTAAATTTATATTTATAGTAATTAATCCTGATTTATATTTATTTAAATATGTATCCAGTAATCTTTCAAGATAATGTGAATTTTTTTACCTGATACACCACTTAGAGCAGTTAAGCATATAACATGTGCTAGCCTCTTTGAGGTTTTATTTTATTTATTTTGGTTTCACCTCCTCTATATAAGGGGCACACTGGTTAAAGGCTGCAATTTTTTTACAAATCCAATGTATGCATGTAAGGAAATATAGATATTTTTAAAGTTATAAATGTGTTAGAATTCAGTTTGAAGGTTCTATAAAATTCTCAAAACATTGCAAATGTTAATTAACCACTATATACAGTTTATGTTGTAATATTTAAACCCAGCATTAGTAATTCATGAAAGTGGTTTGAGACGCGAGACACAGAATATTACTTGGGTTGAGCTTGTGCACCAAATATTTCTTTGGTGAAACTTGCACTGCAAGTCTTATGGCCATGGCATTTTCATCGGCAATGTGCACCAAATATTCCTTTGGTGACACTTGCGCTACAAGAATATATGCCATAGCTTCATCGGCAATGCTCACCGAATATTCCTTCGGTAGAGCTTGCGCTACAAGAATATGTGACAGAGAATCTACATCGCAATGCTCACCGAATATTCCTTCGGTAGAGCTTGCGCTACAAGAATATGTGACAGAGCTTCTACATCGCAATTCTCACCGATCGGTAGATCTTGCAGTCCTCCGATCGGTAGAGCTTGCGTTCAATGACTAAATGACATGGATTTTTTTATCGGCAATGTGGAACAAACATTCCTTTGAAGACACTTAAGCTACAAGAATAAAAGCTTGGCATTCTCATCGGCAATGTGCACCGAATATTCCTTCGGTGGCACTTGCGCTTTACGAATCTATGCCATGGTTTCTACATCGCGCAATGCTCCCCAAAAAACTCACGTCTTGCATCACTTTCATGAATGTCTATACTTGTCTAAAATATTACAGCATAAACTGTAGATTGTGTTTAATTTCTATAGAATACATAGATATATTTGCAAAGACATGTTTCACTGTTTATATTAGCAACGACTAATTATGATCTGTTTATATATTATATGTCATTTCCTTTCTTCAATAGAAAGCATGAGTTTAGTCAGATTAACCTAAATTGCATATTAAATGTGTACGAAATGGATAAAAATTAAAAACAAAATCTATTATTGCTTCTCATACATCTTAAGTGTAAATTTCACTGCTTACATTTGAAACGATGTGTGGCTTTAAATCTAATTTTTATTTTAAGGTCGCGGATATCTTAGAGTTTACTGTATACATATATTTATACATAGTGTTTTTTTTTTTTTTTTTTTTTTTTACATTATGTATATATTTTTTTAAATTATGTATTTTGTATGTTTTTTTAAAACTTTATTTTATTAATATATATTACAAATGACTGATAGCACAGTCATGCCTGTTGTCAGGCACCATTTTTTAACCCACCTAAATCGAAGACGTTTGTTTTAGGGGTGCTTTATGCATAGTATTTTGCACACTAAAACACTTGCCATTGATTTAGTCCAGTCCCAAGCCTGGATAAAAGCGTGAGGGAAAAATGGTAAAAATATCCGGAACTTCTTTTCTTCCCCAGGTTTCAGTTTCACATCTCTTTGTAAAAAAGGACAAAACGACAAAAATCAAGCGACATCAGACAAGCGACATTCGGCTTTATATTTGGCATTTGTAACTGATTGTGGTATGTTATTGAAGTGTTTTGTAATAAAGCATTTTCATGTCATATTGTGTTTGTATAATTTGCAATCTACTACATAAACACAAGTAATCAGAAGGTGGAAACAAAAACGAAATAAATGAAAATGCAAATGACACAAGTAATGTACATACCTTCAATTTCCAGTAATTATCGCAAAGAAAATTACACATATAATTAGAAAAAAAAATCTACTGTACAGTATAAAAAAGTTGGAAATTGTGCGTTAAACGTGACAAATGAGGTGCGTTCGTTTCTTGCTATAACTAGTTTTACAATGTAAAAAATCATCGTTATTATTTCAGTGAAATAAATTATGTTAACGTATGCCATGTTTACAGATGTTTTTATTATTATTATTATTTTTTTTTTACCCCCGACAGCGCTGTGAAATTCACCATGGAGATTTTGCTTTGTAAATGATTATCTCCATGGTTTAATATTTCTATGACTCACGATGAATGAATCTTTTGTTTATTTACTTTAATGGATTGAGATATTCGGCTGTCAACATAATTTTCACTGAAGTTATCTTTGAACCTATGCATTTTTTAGTGTAACTCATCTCTCAAGCAAACAAATTTTTTGAAGGATCTTTCTGAAAATGTAATTTTTATGTAATTTTATTCGAAAAAATAATTTTGAATAAAAATGGCCGCTTTGGAAATATACGTAGTTAGCCGTATTTATTATCCTCAGTCACGTGACTTGCGCTTTTACTATATACATTACTTACGATAGGATTTAATAGAATAAAGACAATTTTTATTAATACCTTTTTAAATTTTGATTTCATAAAATTTGTAATGAACTTGACAAAATTCTGAAACGATTATATATATTAAATCTCAAGCAATTCAGTTGGGCAGTTTCTGGAGTTATATGCGGACGGAATGACAGACCAGACGACGACTATTAGATGCTACGTATTTATATAATTACGAATGCACCTAATAAAAACGAAAGAAATGAAAATGTAATTATAGAAATAATGTGCATACCTTCAAGTTCCAGTCATTATCGGAAAAATATTACACACATAATTAGAAAAAAAATACAGTGTACGGTATAGAAAATGAACCATTCAGCACAGAAACCATTATTGTATTTCTAAAAATCGTAAAAATAAATTGTTTGGAAAGAATGATAAAAAGTTTCAAGTACATAATAACCTCGATAACTTGTTGACATTTTCTTTCAAAACTACAAAACAGTAAGTAATGTAAATAGAAAACATTTATAAATACTCTAACTTTAGTAGAAATATTCTTAAATAAAAATGGTGAAATTTTGTGGTTGAGGATGACTTACAGTTCTACCTCAGCAAAAGAACACCAAATAGACAAGAATATCCAAGGTTTAAAAATGCGTCACGTTAGAAAATTTGCTACCTCTAAAGCTTACAATAACTGTAGACTCAATGTTATATTTATTTGCATCCTATCGTTGATTTCTTTCTTTCCATTTCCATTTTTGTGATTCTTACAAATTAGAAAATCTCCACTCCAGTATTGGAATAGTGCACGCATCCAGAAAGTGTAAAAAAATATTTTTTTGTTTTTCAATTTTCTGAAGCAGTGGAATCGGCTGGATTTGAACGCTGGATCTTCCGTTGTGAAACGTGAGGCGTTACCTATGCGCTACTCATGCTTGACGATATCACCGCAACATTTTTTACTTATGCTGTCAGATTTCCACACTCTAAAAAAATCCGTGAAAATACAAGAGATTTTCCGTGAAATTTCACGGAGAAGTTTCATTTTTCCAAAACAACAGTATAATTTCCGTAAATGACATTAGTTCCGTAAAGAAGATTTCAAATCCTTAAATATGCAGAAAGTTTTCCGTAAATTTAATAGATTTTGTCCGTATTTCTTTCAAAACAGTACAATGTCCGTATTTCTTCCAAAACAGTGCAATTTCCGTAAATAACTTTTAGAGGTTTGCGTACAGAAATCGCCTTGTTTGAAATGGGAATTAAGGTTGTTGTATTTACTGGAGTTCTTCAAGGTTCCAGGCCTGACCCGGCTCGGCATGCTGGCCCATTGTAACCGGGGCCGTGTCTGGACAGTAATTTTTTGTGAAAATAATAGCAATATTTATATTTTTTTGATGAAATAGTTAGAAATTGATTTTGTTTTTATAATTTTTATATATATATTTTTAATCTGTTTTTTTTTTATTTTTATTGATAGTGCTTCAAAATTAGAACTTTTTTTTTTCACTAATTTTTTAAAATTTTATTTTAACTTTTCTAACGTGAGGCAATATTGGGTTATTTAAAGGTTTCATAACACAATATCTCTGCAAGTTATCGCTACGTAAATTGTATTAAACTAAACTGATTTGGCTTATAAATTTATGAATTAAACTAAAATTTATTATTTTATAAATTATAATCCAGCGTTAAAATTTTTTCCTTAAATTTATAAAAATAGTTAATATTTTTCTTTACTTTTATAAAAATGAAGTTTATAATTTTATTAACTTTATAATTTATTTCTTTAGCTTATAATTTTATAAATTAAACTAAATTAATTTAAACTAAATCAAAAGCAAGTCCAAATTTAAATCTTACCTAATCACAAGATCATTAATTTCGAAATTGTCTTTAAGAATCAATATTTTGTTTTAATATAATTAAAAATATTCAGTTTGACAGAACCGTACACAAAAGTTCTCAGCATAGCTCAAATATAATAATTTAATTTATTATAAAATTGTTTATTTACGTATGTTTTTTAAAATAAGAGATAACGAGAAGTTATTTTAATAGCATATAATAAATACGTCTCCTTCAGGTAATTATTATTTTTATTGGAATTGATAAATAGATCATCAGACAAATAATTAAAAAAAGTATATGTTAAAAAAAAAAAGAAAATGTTGTACCATTACAAAAGGATGCTATCATACAATGACTCTTAATACAATGTTTTACGCATATGATACATAATAAGTTAAAATTTATCTGTTATAAAGCATCAAATACTAAACAAAATACTGAAAAATATGAAAAGAAAATATTGAAAAATATGAAAAGAAAATATTACAAACATTGTAACTGAAAGAAATACATTGAACCTTCAAATTTTTGCATCATAAAAAGTGGCTGCAATAAGTAGCAACGCTTGAATAAGTCGAGCTTCCAATCATGGCGTAGGGGTTGGGACCTCCGGTTTAGTAAGCGAAAGATTGCGGGTTCGATTCATATCGAGGGAAGGGTTGGTTATTTACACAAAACTCACTCAGAAATGAGAAAAAAAAAAAGCTGTATATCTGTGTAAGGTTGTTCTTCAGAGGAAACTTTCTTTTTTGGTCCTATAATGTTTATTTTAACATTATAAAAATTTCTAAAAAATACGGAAGATATCTGTTATAAAACGGAAATTTAAAAACGGATATTTCAGAAATCACGGAAAATTTCCTGGAATTTACGGATTTTTTTTTCCGTTAAAAAACGGAAATAGTACTGGCGTCTCGATTGCTAGTACAATTTCCGTTTTTTTCAGGAATTTTTTTTTACAGTGCATGCTTATTTATTTTATATAGAATATGGTCGCAAAATGGTTTGAAAATGGCCTAAAAATGAATCCAATACCTAATCCATCGGCCGATTTTGTGCAAAAATCTATACAGTTCTTGCGGTTAACATATTCAACCAATAGGAGCGCAATCGGAAGTTCCGTTTGGGAATTAACGTGTTCCCTCACACACATACACACACACACACATACAAATCATGATTATGTTATTTTATTTACACTTTGTGTGGCAAATTAACAGGTTGGAAATTGTACGTTAAACGTGACAAATGAGGTGCGTTCTTTTTACTAGTTTCACAATGTAAAAAAATCATCCTTATTATTCATCTGAAATTAATTATATCGTCTGCTATGAGCAAATTGAGCACGCCCTTTTTTTTCGCTTACTACGTGTGCCACGTTTAACAATGCAATTTTTTTCGACTCTAGATAGTGCTTCAAAAATCACTATGGAGATCTTGCTTTGCTAATGATTACCTCCATGGTTTAAAGTTTCTATGATTCACGATGAGCGAATCTCTTGTGTTTATTTACTTAATGAATATAGGGATAAATATTGGTCTGTTAACCTAATTTTAACTAATGTTATCTCAAAATCTATACTATTTTGAATCTATACATCACATACTCTTATTATGTATGCCACATTTACCAATGCGAATTTTTATTTTTTCACTAGACAGCACTGCAAAATTCACCATGGAGATCTTGCTTTGCGATTGATTACCTCCATAGTTTGATATTTTTATGATTCATAATGAACGAATCTCTTTACTCTAAACTTTACGTTTACAAAGAGATTTATGTAAAAAGTAAAATAGGCTATTCACATAAAATGAAGGAAAATACCTAAATTTAGTAATCGGTTCATTATTTACTGCGATTATCCCACTCTTATCTTGCGATTTCGAATGTGTCCGTACTTTTCTTTTATTGTTCTTTTCTTTCTGGTATTTCTAGAGATATCTAGATAAAACATTAATCGTGTCGGGGCTTCTGATTTCTACGGTTTCATTCAAACCCTATTTGCAAGTAAGTCTCCATTTTAGTTATCAACTTGGGCATCATTAGCATAAACACATTAACGTGTATTAATGAGTGTAGCTTCATCTTTCTTTGCAAGTGTTTAGTTGGAAATCTTTTGCTAATATTTAGTGTATTAAGTGACTTTATTCTTTTGCGGCTCAAAATGGATAAGTTGTTATAAACAGGGTTTCTAAAGAGAACTGTATCTAACATTGTTAAGTAGCATAAGGAAATTACTAACGAACGAAAACAAACATATTTGGGATGGGTTTCTCCGAGAAGGGGTAGGCATAAATGAAAAGTCTAAGCAAGGGGTACGTGGTAGAAAAAAGTTTGGGAACCGCTGCTTTAGAGTATAAAGAGTTTTATTTCAAAAAATTGAAGTGAGTGAAATAGCTACCTGAAAAATAAAGGAATTATTTTGAAGAATATATAAAGCAAATTTTATCTTTTTTTTTTTTTTTTCAAACATGACTGAATTAAAATCAGGTAACAAAATTTTATTTGATTATTTGGACTCGACTTCTGCGCGAGTCGTGTAGCTGAACCGAACACGTTAATTCTGATTAAAGTCAACCCGAATTCCGACAAAAACATTTTGTTGAATCATGAGTAACTGGGAATAGGTTTCTGCGTATTTTTATTGGTGGATATATTATATTTCCGTTGATTAAAAACATTTGTCTTTTTTTTGTATGGATCACATGAGAAAACTTATGGAAAATGTCTTTATTCATCAAATGAGAAAACATAGTCAACAGAAGGCGATCTATAATGATTACACCCTATTGCATTTCATGCTGTAATTAACAAAATATAAGTAATATAAAAACTTTTAAATGAAAATCCAGTGGTCGAATGTATGAAATGAAACTGGACAAATTTGGTTAGAAAAATACTTCTGAAAAGGGGATCCAAACTTTCAAAAGGCTGTATAAAAGTATTTTTTATGGTATTTTTAATTTTCTTTCATAATTTATTAGTGACACAAGCAGGTCTGTAGTCGTAAATAAAAACGGAGGGTATACGTTAAGTCCGTTAAACTGTAAAAAAACAAAACAAATGTTTCTTAATCTAGGAAAATATACTATAACCACGAACGCAAATGTGAAATAATCTCTCATCCCGAGTTATCCACGACTCCGAAAACTATTTTTTTTTCTTAAGAAACTTCAGAAACTAATATATTTTCGAGTTTAAAAAAGCATTTATTTAAAATATAGTTTCTTTTGGTGCTTCGGATTTTCGGAAACGTTTCCCAGATTCTTTTATTGTGTATTATTCATTTTTCTTAACCCGAAATATAGGTTTTTTGGATGCTATCAGTTCTGAAGTAAATTATTTCATATTTCACACACAAAATTTACTGACACAAATGACGAATTAACAGCAGTAACATTAATACTATAATTAATATTATTTTTCATATTATTGCATGTATAAATTCAATTACGCTGCTGAAATGTTTAATTGAGAATTAATAGCATCCAAAAAACCGATATTCTAGGTTGAGGATATTGAGTTCCGTTATAAAAACTATTCGAAAATGTTTATGAAAATCAGTGGCAGCAAAAGAAACTTTGTTTTTATAGACGATTCTTTAAAAATTGAAATTATTTCGGATTCTGAGGTTTCTAATGATAAAGGACGCTTTCCGGAATCATGAGTAACTCGGAAGAGGTTGTTGTGTATTTTTGTTAGTTATTACATTTTTGTCGATTAAGAAATGTTTGTCTTTTTTTTTACAGTGTGCATTTTATTACTTTTAATGACATTAAAGGTATTCTTAAAAGTATTTGAAGATCTATATTCAATAGTGGGAGTATCATAATTGACATTTTTTCCAACAGATCGAAAAATGTCCGGACAAGGACTCGAACCTGGGTATTTTGGCTTGCCGTGCGAAACGCCGTCCTGGTCCCGACATTTTTTCTGTCTGTTGGAAAAAAATCTCAAATATGATACTCGAACCATTGGATATAATTTACCTAGTTGAAAATACTTTACTGTGTACATATATTTAAAGATAGTTTGTTGCTGATTTTGACTACTTAAACACATTTAAAAAGAGCGAACATGTTGTAGAAAAATTAATTGTATTCAATGTAAGTTTACAAGAAAGAGTCCGTGTTCCTTACAAAGATTAAAAAAAAACCCAAATAACACTTTTGATTGAAATATATAAATTAACTAATTCAAACAAAATCTGTAGTTAAGAATCTCTGCTTGAGTTTTCAAATGCAGTTTTTTCAGCTTCCCAAGTTCCACACTTACATGTACTGTATCTCATCCAAATAAAAAAAAATATTGTGATTATACTTGGTAGATATGTGCTATTTAATATCTGGGAAAACCTCTTGCTACAAATTAAACCGAGATTGTATGTATTATTATTTCGCGTTAATGTACAGGGTTTGCCAAAAGTCCTTGACACATTTTAAAATTCAATAAAAGATCAAGCAATTGGGGTAATGAGAGTACGGTTTGGATGAAAATGTTTCTTATGATTGGAAATTTTGTTTAAGCAAATAAAAAATTAGTTCAAAAAATTTTCATAGATGGCCCTGCTTCTGGAAAATTATCAAATAGGTGGAAGGCCTTTATACTTGACCGAGAGGCAGCAGCACAGACAATCACCTTATCGAGTTCACTGCTGAAATTCCAGAATTAGTTAAAACTTGATTCGCATATTAAAACGCAATCTGTCTGCCAAGTCATATCTTGGTGGAAAACACCCGAAAATCCGATTTTAGCGGTTGGCTCGTAGGTTTACCATTGTGTGTTCCTGCTCCCAGTCCTTCCTGTTTTCAAACCTTTGGGTGCAGGAAAACACAATGGTAAACCTACGAGTCAAACGCTAAAATCGGGTTTTAAGGTGTTTTACACCAAGATATGACTTGGCAGACCGATTGCGTTTTAATATACGTATCAAGTTTTAACTGATTTTGGAATTTCAGCCGTAAACTCGATGGGGTGATTGCCGTGCCTCCCGGTCTATACATAACAATGGCGAAAGACGCACACTGCGTATGTACAGTTTTTGTACAAACTATGGGAACTCACATTCATGAAGTCAACAATACTCATCTACCCATCCTCACTTATATAATCGAACAAAGAAGGGCTAGTATTATAAAGTTCTGGAATGTGGGTCACCATAGTTTGGACAAAAACTGTACGTGTTTCTCCATCATTATGTAGAAATACATTCTACATATTCGATAACTTTCCAGAAGCAACCCCATCTATGAGAAATATTCCTTATTAGTATCATATATAATATATCATTATGAACCCAAGTCTATTATAGAAACTTCTATGAATCTAGCTTCAATTGGGTTGCTTCAGGGTTTCCAAGTCGTAAAGAACATCTACTTATTGGTTCAGTTTATCAAATTTCTTATTGATTGAGATTACAAGAGTTTTAGGTAAACTCTATTGCTCACTCATTTTTCTGGTGTTGAAACTGGAACCGTTTCTGTAATCCAACAAAGGTATTGTATAGTGGGCCAATAAAACATTTTGGCAGCTCTATGAGGGTGCATAAAATTTATTAAGACATCGCGCTCTTCAATTGATATTTCACGTGCATTTCCAATCCACCAATTTCTGTCATAGATACAGGCAATATACTGTCTAGGCTATATATCGGAAACGAATGCATAGTGAAATGCAGTCTTAGCACTCCTATCAACATGTGTTCTAAAGAATGGTGCATCATTTGTTATTCTACTGATACTGATAAGAACTTGTTTTTTATTTACGGGTACAAAATGATGATGATGTTCTCTTGTGCCAGAAACTGTGCATCTCGCTTTTAACCCATTTATGCCTAGCGTCCCAATTTTGGGACGCTTTAGTAAAATGGGAAAAAGTGCATTTCACACCACATTTTTTTATAGAAATTTGGTGTCTTATTTTATCGAGGAGTCCTCGTTAAAATAAGACACCAAACTTCTATTAAAAAAAAAGTGGTGTGAAATGCACTTTTTCCCATTTTATTAAAGCATCGGCGCTAGGCATAAATGGGTTAAAGCGCTCTTCTTGGTCAGCTTGTACTGCTTCAATTTATTTTTTGAAACAAAAATGAATTTAATTTGCTTTTTTTTTTCGCAGAATTTATATAGATCCGTCGGATTTAAAATTTGGTCTTTGAAAGCTTGCTCTTGCAGCCAGCCGCTTTACACTAATTTCAAATACACCAATTATCCACCAATTTCAAATACATCTTCATAGGTAATATATTGCTAAAGTGACTAATGTTTAATTTATTCAGTGGATACAGATTGTTAAAGAAAGGATAAAATTCATCCGGACAGGCAATATGGTCTACTTTGAGCCCAAGTAATGACGAAGATAATGATTTGCGAATTTTAATACTCCAATTATGATTTTAGCACAAAAAGTTGTACTAGATCACCTATTTTTAATAAGTTAGATTTATTGTATCTTCAGAAATAACAGGGCAAAAGTAGTGATTTCATCATTTTTTCTGCGACCATGAAATAGTCAATTTTACTGAAGCATCCCCAGGAGCTAGTCTTTCATGGCTATCGAGCGTGACCCCTTGGTGACGCTGTTACCAATCATTCAGAATGGTAGAGCAGAAGCAACCATGGCCCACAGCAAGAGATACTTATCTATACATTTATCAATGTAAATAAAAATATTTGTGTTAAATCTGTTGAAAGACAAGATCTTCGAAGAAGAAATATCGCGTAAAATAGGTCTCTTGAATTTTATTATTTTTCCCCTATATGGAAGAGGCCCAAAATGAAATATAGTTTTTCTTATTATAGATTGAGATGTACTCTTTTCAGTGGTACTAACTATAATCATATCAGGACTGTCCCTTTTGAGATATACGCTTCTGAAAATTGGGTGGAATTGATGATTTTAATTTTTTAGAAGATTTCACAGCTGAATAAATTAATGAAAGAAACAACTCCAGCAGCTCTATGACATCTTCTTAGGTAATTACTTTTTGATGTGACAAACTTTTAAAATAATTTTTTTAGTAGTTACAGCAAGTTAAAATACGGGTAAAATTCATCGCGACAAGCCGTATGGCCTACTTTGAAGCCAAGTAATGACAAAGGTATTGATATGTGATTTGTAATACTCTAATTACGTTTTTTAGCACAAATAGTTGTATTAGATCACATATTTTCAATAAGTAAGGTTTCTTGTATCATGAGCAATAAGTTGTCAAACTTGGTAATTTCTTCGTTTTTTTTTTGCGACCATGAAATAGTGAGTTTTAGTAAAGGAGCCCTAGCGCCCCAACTATACTATTTCTGATACTGACAGTGTGCAGATGTCCATCTTATACCTATATGTATGTCCTGTATCAATTATATAAAAATTGAAGGGGCTCGAGCAGGAACCATGCCAAAATTTAAGCCACTTGACATGGAATGACCTACTTATGCATGTATCGAAATATTATTTTTCCTATAATTCATCCTGGTTATTATTAACATGTTTAAAATGTTGAATAATTCACAATAGTTCAACCGAAAACTATGAAATCGGTTTTAAAAACAGATGAAAATGCAAAATCAAATTATATTTTTATTTGAAAATAAATAAACCATGAAAACATAGAAATCGCAACAAGTTTTGTATGATTTAATCCTCTTACTTCAGCAGAATTGCTGTTACCACTACGAGAACAGTCGCAAATTTAATAGGAAATAAAAGAAAGTGGGGGGAGGGGGAGAAAAACAAAGATAGAGCGAAGAGAAAAACTGGAAATTAACAGATAAAGAATCTTAGCCATTCTGGTGCATGAAAACAAAACAGGCAAATAAGACATTTTTCTTTTATATTCTATCATTCAATAACAACAACGATAAATTCGGTTATCTAATCCCATCCATTTTTACCAATATGTTAATTAATCCATTTAATATAATATTAATTACATATATAATAATAAACACATACCAATAAACCATATACCATAAACAAATATACTCACATATGATATAGAAAAATATTTATATATTATATTGGTTGTAATAATTTTTAATTAATATACAGATTACTAAATTTTAATTTATTATTCATAAATTTAAGCTTAAATCAAGTGTTTTTTATGTATCGTAATTAAGATCATATTAGTACAATCTTTAATCTTTCTGTGCAGAAGTGAATAGAAATCCAAATAACAGAAATTAAATGACAGATTAAAGAGATAACATAAAGAAAGGTTTTATAAAAAGTGTATTTTTTTTTGTAAATGTGTAATGTAACTGGTTAGAAAATAATTAAGTGATAACATAAAGAGATCTTTCATAAACAGTGCATTTCTTTTTTTTTAAACTGCACAATATAACTGATTGAAAAAGGATATTTCATTTTAGTCTTTAACAAAAGATTCACGTTTCACAATGTAAACAGTTAATGAAAAGTTTTTTTCTTGTAGACTTATGAACTCATTTGTTATTGTTTCTTCTAAGACAAACATTTTTAGAGGCAATAGAAAAAGGAAATTACTATTGTTAGATAAATTCAAAATGCTTCTATGCATATTTTTTTAAAGGATAATGTATTAAATAAATGAAAGATTGTTTAAATAAAGAATTTGAATGCAATATCAATTTAGTATTTAGTTAATTACAATGTAATAAAATTTTAATTATGAGCATTAATTTTTAAAATCGATCTTAGTTCTATTTTAAATACGCTATACATCACACAGTATAAGTCTGCATAGGCTGAAATTTTCAGGCCCGGTTCAAGCCTGACTCAGCCCAGTATAAAATTTAATATTTTGGCCTGAAACCGTTCTGGTCCGTTATGCAATCTAGAAGAACCGCCCTGATCTGGGCCAGCCCAACTCAATTTCTGTCGAACAGATTGGATATTTCGGAAGCAATAATATTCTACAATTAAAATAATTCAAAAAGCCTATTTATTTATGCATAGATCTTCTTTTCACATTGTATGTCTGAAATTTATAGAATATGTAATAACAATAATATTAATTATCACGTTGAAAATTACATACATAAACCCTCATTAAAAAAATTAGCTTAGACTGTTGCATTCAAGTGATCTTTCAGTAACAAAACCATCGTAATTTGAAACACAAGAAAAAACAAGGTAAAAGAACATCACAATTTAAGACTCTAAAAAGAAGAAAAGAAGGTTTAAAATATATCTCTCTGTAATTTATTAAACCGAATTTGAATTCTAAAGAATTCGTTAAACAAATGTACAACATCACTTTATTTTTGAAAAGAAAAATAATTTAAATGCCAGCGCAATATGGGCTCGAGGAACAGAAAAAAAAGTCATGTCGGGGTCGGCCTTGAAAATAGTCTGGCACTGCTTGCACAGTCCGCGTCTGTGGAAAAAGTAAGGCCCGGTCCTGATACAGACAGCAAATATAGAAGATTAGTCACAGCCCGAGTCCCATGACAGAAAATTGACTAAAGAATGTTTGGTTTCGGGCAAGTCCCAGGCCTGTACACACCTCTATCACACAACTCCCATAGCCATTTTATCATCAAATTATCCAATAGAAAAGCAGTATTCGAATGGGAATTATGCCTTTTTAAAACTTATACTTATAAAATAAGATTATATTGGGCCTGTCTCCATATTCATTCGTGATTAAACGTTTAAACTTTATATTTAATGAAGCTAACAGCCAGTTTTGATAGAAGAAATCTAATCTAGACGTAAACATGGCACTAGAAATTCTATTCAAAACATCGAAATATTTTAGAATTTTTCCAATTTACATTTTAAAAAAATATTTCTTACACACTTAAATTTTTTCACTTGTGTAGTACAAGTATATATTCTCGAACACTCGCGTTAGGAATTGCATGCTTAAATACAACATTACACAAACAAAAAATTTCGTTTTTTTTACTGTTTATCTCATTCATTGTTTTTTGTTTTCCTTTTTTATAAACCGTAACTATCGTAACCGTCTTAAAGTCAGGAAATTTAAATATAGTTCAATATACACAGCACTACTTTATGATTTTAAAATAGTCATCGTCCTTTCGTGTATAGGTATTTAGGCAAATGCACATGAAAAATTGTAATATAAGATTATCTACTGTGTATCAAAATGAGCTATAATCGTAATAATGGGATTAAAAGTGAATGTGGTTAATAAAAAAGGGTTTTCGTAAAACCACTCACTTTTACCAAGTGATGTGACAACTGGTGTGGAATAAATAAATATCAGTACGATAAAGTACGAAATAACCTCTTAAAGTAGGTTTTATATTTGAAAACTACTTTTTCCAATGTATACATTATACTTAAAAACTCGCGTTAGAAATTCCATGCGCAAATACAATATTATGTAAATAAACGAGACAATTTATTTTACACTAGACAAAGTCCGAAATCATAGATATTACGAGATACAATTTGTATTCATCAATCCGTAAGTTCAATTTGTATTCGAGAATTCAAAAACCATTTTATCCTGAAAATCGCTGTTTTGCTGAACGAGGTAAATTCTTATTTACTTCCCATGGATTTACCTCCCGCATGAATACTTTCAAAACTTTTAAATTTTCCATACTGCAAGACCTTAAAACGCAATGCCGTTTAAGATTCTTTTGTTGGTCCTTTTTATTATTTTTATTATCGAAAGCAATTTCAAAAGAACAAAATTTGAGAAAATATTACGTCAGCTTGGTAATGTATGTTTTCATTAGGAATTAGCGTCTTAGAACAGAATACGGAGGTATTTTATATTTTTTCTAATATATATATTTTTAAAATGTTTCTTTTATACTTATATATTGGTCAATGAACTGTATTATTTAAATATTTTTTTAACTATTTGAATATATCATATTCAGTAAATTGTTAAAAAAAAAAAAAAAAAAAAAAAAAAAAAGTATAACAGTTTTTAATCTATGATAATACAATATCACCTAAGACGAAAAGATATAATAACTCTTCCGTGGTACCCACGACTCCGAAAACTGTTTTTTAACTTTAGAAACCTTTGAAACCAACATATTTACGAGATTTAAAGAAGCGTTAATAAAACAAAATTCCTTTTCCTGGCACTGTTTTTCGAAAACATTTCCGAGTAGTTTTTATAGTGTATTAATCAGTTTTCCTAAACCAAATATAGATTTTCAGGATTCTATCAATTCTCAATTGTGTAATTAATTTATGCATGTGAGAGACACAGAAATATATTAATTTTATTATTAATATTAATGCTGTTAATTTATCACGTTTGAAAGTAAAATATGTTTGTTAAGCATGAAAATTTTTATTTGAGAATTTATACCATTTTCCGGGTTGAGAAAATTGATTAATACACTATAAAAACATTTCGGTAATATTTTCGAAAAACAGTGGCAGCCAAAGCAACTTTGTTTTTGGAAATGCTTCTTAGAATTTCAAAAATATCTTTATTTCTGAGGCTTCTGAAGATAAAAAACGCTTGTCGGAATCTTGGATAACTAGAAAGCGGTTATTGCAGATTTTCGTTTATGGTTATATTACATTTTTATACATTAAGAGACATTTTTCTTTTATTACAG
The DNA here is from genome assembly GCA_963931845.1 of Maratus michaelseni. Taxonomy (NCBI): domain Eukaryota; kingdom Metazoa; phylum Arthropoda; class Arachnida; order Araneae; family Salticidae; genus Maratus; species Maratus michaelseni. The sequence goes on along the minus strand of OZ007590.1, from coordinate 402,074,803 downwards.
TACAGTTTAATAACCAAAGTTTGAGCGATGTTCACAAGACGTGCACTTTCATGTTTAAAACACCATTTATCGCTTCATTAATCTCTATATTTTTGTCTTATGTTACCGTCTCCAATAAATTTAATTTTGTCAACTTTAGCAAAAAATAAAGATATCAACATTTTTTTTTTACAAAATTTAAATCTATTATAATACAAATTTTTAGACCTCTGTGCTCGCTAGATTTTCCTAGACTTTTCCAACAGGCACACACACACACATAGTGAAACTTTCTTTTATTAGTATAGATTGCATGTAAATAAATTATGACAATAAAAATATTCTGCTGAAAATTTGTATGGAAAATAAATGCAAGAAGAATTAAAAGAAAATTTGTATTTATTATATTCAACTAAGGAATTTTGCTTCCTCCAAGCAAAATCTAAAATGACGTTTCTTAGCGCAAATACAACATTACTCAAATAAGCAAGAAGACAATTTATTTTGCGCTAGGATAAAAACCGAAATCAATTGATTTTCAAAGATTCAATTTGTATTCATAAATCCGTGAATTCAATTTGCATTGGAGAATTAAAAATCCATTTTTTTTTCATGAAAAGCGCCGTTCTGATAAGATATGTAAATTGATATTTATCTCACTGGCATTTATATTCCACATAAATTCCTTCTAAACTTTTAATTTTCCACACCACAAGACCATAAAATGGATTATCATTTAACATTTAACTGCTGTTAGCGATCTCACAGACTACTGCTTTTATCGGTTTCCTCAGTTTGAAACTTGTAACTTTCAGTTTAACTGCAGATACTAGATAAATTTTACTTCGTTTGGAGCCTTAGTAATCCTGAATAGGTGAATTTTAATTATAAAAATCCTGTATATAAATATTAGTGCGGAAGGAAAAAACCCTATGAGTTAGTCTCGCCTTTATTCATCCTTCGATCACCGCTCTCCGTGACCGCTCATATCAGTTGTACGATAACTTCAAATTACTGCTTTGCTACTGTGATTACTCTTTGAGATCGCTCGATCGATAGATGAAGAAGAGGCTCAATTACTCCCAGGGCACTGTTTTTGTACTAAACTTCGTATACAGATTTTTTCTTCATTGTAAATTGAAAGTTACAAGTAAACTGTAAAATTTGGAAAAAGCAGTGATCTGTGAGACCGGTAGCAGCAGTTAAGGGTTAAGATTTTTTGCGGTTCTTCCTCGTTTCATTATCGAAACAAAAGGAACCAAAATTTGAGAAAATATCCCACCAACCCGTCTATTGGGTAACTTATCTGTGACTTGCATTATTATTTTAATTGTATTTGTTTTGTACGTGTGTAATATATATTACTATTTGTTTTCCTCATGATGGCAACTTTTATATTTCAATCATGTATATCTTTCAAATTATTTTCATTTTCTTGTAACAATTGAAGTTAATTGCATGCGTTGCCTTTTTACCCAATCTTACAAGTTGGTAAAACAGAAAAAGTTTTAACAATTAATATACACCCAGAAAAAGGTATTGATTAAAACAACAAAACATGTTTTGTTGAGTACATTTTGGTTGTTTTAGCAAAATTTTTAGTTGAAGTAAAAAAATTGGTTTTGTTGCTTGGACAAAAAAATATTGTTAACACTCTTACAAAATTTTAACAAAATTTCATCAATTTTACTTGAATTAACAAAATCTGTTTTTTTTATTTTACAATAATTTTGTAATTCCAGCAAAATTTTGTTGTTTTTGCAAAATTTAAATTGTTGTGTAGTAGCCATAACTCTCTCACGTAACTCGATTTATTTGACTTATATAGCTATATAATTAAAGGATTAACATAATTTTTGGATAATTAAAACTTTTTTTCATTGGGACGGACCAAGGTAGTTTTAAAAATCCCCCTGTCCCATTTATTACTTTCTTCTATCTTTACAAGAACAAAGTATTGGAATCCTGAAAATTTTCGACTTCCAGTTTCCGACGGATTTTATAAGGTCCTGAACACGATTTGACTGTTTTTAGAAAATGACTGCCAATGACTCTGTCTGTCTGTATGTGGCAAAAAATTTGTGGGCGCTCTATCTCAAGAACTAATGCACGGAATTTAATAAAACTTTATATTCAGTTACTTCCTGATATAAATTATTGCTGATTAGTTTTTTGATAAAAATCGCGCAACTTGTGGCGCTGCTATGTTGCATTTTTCGCGATTTTTGCAATAGCTCTATCTCATTTTCAGCAGTGAATTGCGCCTGTAATCTTTGAACGTAAGTCGATTTATTTGACTTATATAGCCATATAATTAAAGGATTAACATAATTTTTGGATAATAAAAACATTTTTTCATTGGGACGGACCAAGGTAGTTTTAAAAATCCCCCTGTCCCATTTGTTACTTTCTTCTATCTTTGCAAGAAGAAAGTACTCTGGTACTGGAAGAAAGTACACTGGTAAAATATAACAGTGAATTTTTATCCTGCTTTTTGCAGGCGTAATTTACTGCTGAAAATGAATTAAAAATTAACTATGTGTTGCCGTATGCTGGGCTTTGTATTGTCGTCTCATTTTTGCAGCAGAAATTTGCGTGCTCCTGATGACTTTTCCATCTTGTGCTGCGGTTTCAGCCGTTCCAACATATACAAGAGTGAGAAATGCCGATCTCAGATATCGTTCTTTGTAGCTCAGTGGTAGAGCCTCAGAGAACTGTTCTGAGGACCCGGGATCGACTCCCGGCTTGAGCAATTTGCACTCTCTCGGTTTTCGCTTAAAAAAAAAAAAAAAAAAAAAAAAAAAAAAAAAAAAAAAAAAAACTAAAATTCTATTCAATTAATCATTAACAACAAAAAAAATTCTTAAGGGAAGAATATACTCAGACTACAATATTTCCTTACGCTATAGAAAATATATTTTAACATGGCGCATGAATCCTCTTCCTTTAACAAATCCGGTAATTTTCTGTTAGCCGGGAGCAAATATCGCCAACAGCATGTATTTGATTCTTTTTGGCAACGGCACATCACGCCTTCTTTGGTAATGAAATTTAAGCGCATACTTCAGTGGAAACTAGTCGTTGGGGGCCACCGTAATACTTACCCATCATGGATATGCATAGTGTAAAATATTAAAATAAAACATGTATAAACTACTTATAAAATGCATTGCAATTCGAATAAAATTGTGGCTTGATGACGTCATAAACTTTGTAGGCTCAATTACTGAATTGCTTAAAAGAAACATTCTTATAACTCCAAAAACAATAATCCTATTAACTAGAGGTTTATTGCATCTGATTAAACGTCTCATTTCCAATTAAAATATATCTTTGAATTGAAATTTGGATGAAATACAGGGTCATGAAAAATCGAAGAGTGTGGTAAATAGGATTACAAATATCTCGGAAAGTCATTATCCGATCACCTTCATGCTTTATGCAACATTTATGTTTTTTATTGTCTTTTATAATCACTCCTTAAAATAAACAATTTCGAAAATTTTTATGTACCTTTTATCAGAACGAATATTTCGAGAGTCCGAAAAAAATAGTTCCGGTTAATTGAGGTTACTGAAATTCAATAGGCTTCTTCCCATTATTACATACTAAGTACATACCAAATTTCAAGTCTCTATCTCAATTTGTACGGGAGATAGAGCGTTTACAGACACACAGACGAACGGCAATTTTTTTTTTTTCTAAAAATATGTTTTTCGGAATCTCCAGTGTCTGAAACGTGTAAATCCGTCAAAAAAAAATTCGATTTTCAAAACGATTACAAGACTTACCCTATACTTCGTATGATGGATAAGTAAAATGAAAAGGGAAGAGATAATTTTAAGAAATGAATTAAAAGATGTGGTGTTTCTTTATTAATAAAAATGCATATACAGGGTAAATCTAAACTCTTGGGCAAAACTTTAAGGGGTGATAGTACACATCAAGACAAACGATATTAAATAGGAAACTAAGGGCCCCAAACATCTTCCAAAAGAGATAGGCGCCATTAAAGTTTAGGGTCCAAAAGTTCAAATAATTGTAAAAAACGAAAAAATTGGTCGATTCGTTTGCGGTTTTCGCTAAAACTATTCTTTATGTCAGTATTTTCTTAAAAATAAATTTTAAAGATAAAGTTAAAAAAATGCCGATAGAGGGCGCTTTAGACTTTGGAGTAACGAACAACTATTTTTTACCGTTATTTTTTGTATCTGATTAAATACTTTCAAAAGCTCAGACTTAAACTTAAATTTTGAGCTTAAAATCTGAATCGTTGGGAGTGGTTAAGTAGCGCAACTTGAACTTTGTTCAAGAGTTGAAATTTGGGGAATAACCGGAAATAACCACAGTTCAGTTATTCCCGATTTTGGTGTCGTAGACCAGGCAGAAACTACTACCCCCTACACGTAAAATAAACGATAGAGGAATGACAAAATTAAATAAAAAAATTATTTTATAAATAAATATTTAAGATAAAGTTTTTCAAAATGCCGATAGAGGGCGCTTTGGACTTTGGAGTAATGAACAACTATTTTTTACCGTCGCCTCCGACGAGGACCTGGTTGCGAGGATTGCGGTCGTAGCAGGCGATATCCGGGAGATGCCCGGGGTATTCACAAATATTTGCAACTCCCTCCGCCGGCAGTGTGAGGCCTGCATCGTTGCTGGTGGGCACTCTTTCGAGCAGTTTTTGTGATTCTTCACGAACATCATGCGTGTACCATTTTCTACGCGTCACCTTCATTCATATTGCGCACGACATGCATACATCAAATTGTTTCTCTTTATTTTGCGCGGAGAAATTGCCCATGTCTGTTATAAATAAATTTTCTATTTAATTTTGTCATAACTCTATCGTTTATTTTACGTGTAGGGGGTAGTAGTTTCTGCCTGGATTAATTTTAACACAATTATTCAAATTGATAAATAAATCATATGATTGTAATTTTCCAACTGCACGAAAATGTCCGGGCCAGGATTCGAACCAGGGATCTCTTGGTTGAAGCTGCCATGCCCTACCAACTGAGCTATCCCGGTTGAATCTGTATGGCATAATAGGGCACAGGATAGCTCAGTTGGTAGAGCATGGCAGCTTCAGCCAGGAGATCCCAGGTTCGAATCCTGGCCCGGACATTTTTCGCCCAGTTGGAAAATTACAACTTATATTGTTTCTGCCTAGTCTACGACACCAAGTTCGGGAATAACTGAACTGTGTTCAAGAGTGGGTGAGGGGGGAAGGAGGTGTTTCAAATTTCAACTCCTGAACGCAGTTCAGTTTGCACTACTTAATCGCTCCCAACGATTCAGATTTTGAGCTCAAAATTTAATTTTAAGTCTGAGCTTTTGAAAGCATTTAATGAGATACAAAAGATAACGGAAAAAAATAGTTTTTCGTTACTCCAAAGTCTAAAGCGCCCTCTATCGGCATTTTTTGAACTATATATTTAAAATTTATTTTTAAGAAAATACTGACATAAAGAATAGTTTTAGCAAAAACCGCAAACGAATCGACTAAATTTTCCCTTTTTTATAATCATTTGAAATTTTGGACCCTAAACTTTAATGGCGCCTATCTCCTTCGGAAGACGTTTGAGACTCTTAGTTTCCTATTTAATATTGTTTGTCTTGATGTGTACTATCACCCCTTAAAATTTTGTCCAAGAGTTTAGATTCACCCTGTATATGGATCTATGCCATACAAAAAAAAAAAAAAAAAAAAAAAAAATCCAAAATCGAAGCATCCGTTCCAAAGCTACTGGGTTAGCATTCATTAAATACTAACTCCTTAGTTGGCAGTCAGTTAATAAAAAATGTCATATTGTGTAAAATCCCTTATTATCCTTCTACTTTTGGAGGACAGCAAAAATTCCCCTCACTATATCGCCGATACCGTTAAAAATTTTCAAGATATTTGACCGCTCTTTCCGCAATAGCTCTATCTCAAGAACTAATGCCCATAATTTAATAAAACTTTATATTCAGTTAGTCTCTGATATAAATGGGTGCTGATTAGTTTTTGGTAAAAATCGCCCAGCAAGTGGCGCTGCTATGCAGCATTTTTTGCGATTTCCCCAATTGCTCTATCTCAAGAACTAATGCTCGGAATTTAATAAAACTTTATATTCAGTTAGTCTCTGATATAAATTGGCGCTGATTAGTTTTTGGTAAAAATCACCCAGCAGGTGGCGCTGCTATGCAGCATTTTTCAGGATTTACACGATTTTAGCGATAGTCATATCTAAAGAAATATTGCACGGAATTTAATAAAACTTGAGTTTCAGTTAGACCTTGATATAAATTGGTGCTGATTATTTTTAGTGTATGCGAAACCTGTGTGAGATAGAAGAAAGTTTTGGGAATCACACATCCGACTGGTTAAGTTAGTTACTCTATAGACGATTTCAAAGACATAAAAATAAACTTTGGTAAAGTTCATGCGGGCGCAGTTAAAAATTATTTCATGAAATTGCTCACATTTCAATAAATTTTTAATATATTTATATATTAAATGTACGGGTTTTACTGCTGTATTTTTGTCACATTTTTTTAAACCAAAATTTGTTTGAAAGTCCTGCAAGATATAAACAAAAACCATGCAAACATTTCGTCAATTTTTTAAAGACATTACTGTATCTCCTTGAACATACATGATATTATTACACAACAGAACAAAAATATTTAACAATATTGCCATACTCATGTGCTGCAGCGACAGACCATATCATACATTTTATTATACAGGGGGATCCCAAATATTATTTTTTCTTAAATTTGTTTTGGGTCCCATAATTACCCTCGAGAGTAAATCTTGCCTCTAAAACATGAGGTGAAACAAGTTCTTTATATTCCAGAGGTTCTAAAAAAATTCGTCAAGTATAGATTGCTTAGATTGTATAGATAGTATAGATTTTGTTCTCTAGATATTCAACCAAAACGTCTAAACTCTAAAATCAAAAGCGTTCGTCAATTTCTGGCTATTATGATGCCGTGAAGTTAATGAAATTTCAGAGCTTTCCGGCAGTAAAAAATCATCTGTCCGTTGTCTAAATATAACTTATAACTTGAAAACTCTGAAATAATAATAATAATATAATAAAATCAAGTACCATAGATCAGTGAGGTTTAGTTTTATGAGAAGGAAATTTATACTGTTTCACCTCTCACAACATTGTTAAATTTTTCTAAATACGACCAATAGGATCCAGAAACGGTGTAAAAAATAAATTTCGTATTTCAATGTGTATACAGGTCCTTGCAAAATAAATGCCATATCTAAAAGCCGTACTTGATTTGTAAAGTTTTTGTGATTGGAAGTATGTTTTTATTATAAACAGTCTATATAAGTAATAATTGTCATAACCTCTATTTTAAATCACACGGCATTTATGTAATAAAATGTAAATTATCTGAAATAAGTAATATGTTTATAAATATTTTTATGAATTTAAAAAAAATACAAATGCTTTTTTTTTGGTAAAATAACACTACATATGCTACTTCCACAATAAAAATTTAATGAATACATTCAAGAAAAAGATAACAACTGGAAAATTCAATTGGGAAAACAAAATAAACTTTCTTTTACAGGGTAAATGTATAAAAAACAAACTCACTTATAATACTTTAGAAACATTTTTTACCTCTTTGATGCTATTTTTAAAAACACGGTATAAAGATACATTCTTTGTCCGGTTTTGTTCATTTATTTCTTTCGCGGAATGGCAACAGATGGTGCAAGAAGAATAAACATTACAAAGTACTTCAAAAAGCTTTTAAATGGGTGAATGCAGACGCGAACTCCTGTTTCCGTAAACGAGAATTTTTAAACTCTCAAGAAAAAATATACTCAAGTTCTACATTTTTTCTTTTTTTTTGGAAATATCTTTCCACACTGAACAAATTGTTTGACTAAAGAAACAATTTAAAAAAAACCTCTTATTATTGACATAACAGCTGCGAATCAAAAATGTTTGAAAAGTATTTATACATTTTTAAAAAGAAATTTTATTTAAGAGAAATGAATTTGTAATTTAAACAAAGTGTCATTTGATACGTATAAAATTAGTCATGTAGCTCTTTTACCATTTTGTTCCTAATATTATAATAACTACTAATTAGAAAAATCTGTTGGTATTAAGTTATGTAAGTATCGTTTCAAAAATTCTAGAAATTCATATACTTTTTAAAAATTCACGTAAATAATTGTAAGCAGGACTTTACAAATTTCATAAAATCTGATAGCCAGCAAGAAAATTCTAGTCGCCAGTAAAAAATATCACCCCTCTCCTGCCCTATCATTGATTTTCAAAATAATAATAATAATAATAATTGAAAAAAATAATAACAAGCCTAATTCAGAATTATTTATTCGAGAGTTACATAATTTAGAAAGATAATTTCTAAGTTTTCTGATGAAATTTATCAAAATAATATGTCTCTGAAAAGAAAAAAAAAGAAAAGAAAAGAAAAGAATGATTCAACATGTTCGGAAAATGCTGATTGCCAAATGCTACAATTGTCCGGATAGTTGAGTGCTACAAAATCTACTATATGTGATGAGAGTGGCGTTGAGAAAATAGTGAAGCAGGAAAACGTTTTTTTGCCTATTTTCGTTCTGTCAAATTATTCAGATTTTATTATTTTAAAATGTGCTGTTAATGAACTTATTTTTGCCAAATTAAAAATAAAAGTTTATTTCATAACATTGGAAGGCGAGAAAAATTCCCATTTGCATTAATTTTTAAGGCAAATTTTTATTTAAAAAAATATATATATAGCTGGCATATTAAATAACTTAGTCGCCAGATAAAAGAACTGGGTAGCCAGTGGCGACCTGGCGACCGTATTTGTCAAGCCCTGATTGTAAAAGATTAGTAATGTAAACAAACTGCTGATTTGCTGAGATTAAATTTGTTTATTGAGCTTATCAGGAAAGGGCATGTTTACAAACAAACAGTTCCCTTAACCAATCTACCACTACATTTCTGTCGTAGAAAGACTACATTCTGTCATTGCAGAAATCATCATGGCGACGTAGGAAAATCATATTACAGACCAGTTTAACGTAGACCAATCAAATTTCCCCATTTCATGTGTACAGTAGGAGTCATAAAAAACAAACAGGTTTTTCTTGCTAACCAATCGTAATAGTCACAATAGTGACGTCAGCTGCCCTTTCCTTATTTAGAGTTTTGATAATATACGGGTGATTCGGAAGTCCTTGTATAAAAATTACAGGGAACATGACAACAAGCAATTATCGTATATAACATTATATACTGCTGAGCCAAGCTTTAAAGACTGGTCGCGTGAGTAATAGGTCTGAGTAAGACGAGTCTATTCTTGATAATAGGGAAGTAGATAATGAAAAGCAGTCTCCCCTAGTTTTGCTTCTGAAGAGAATTAATAGCATTCCAATAATTTAATACATAATAGTAAAGCGTATAATAATAAAAGAATAGAAAGTTAAGGAATGACATGCAGTCAGACAGGTTATGCGAAACCTGAATTTCTCTTCCAAATGCAATGTTTCCCTACCTTTGGAAAGGTCTATTTTCTTGGCAGCATGCAAGGTCAAGCATTTAAGACTGGTCAAGAACTAGCTTATTTACCATTCTGTTTAGCAATGTAATAATTGCCTCCTAATTGGGAAAATGCACGTTTTGTAAGTGTAAATCTAAAATTCACCGGTACTTTAGAAAATTAATGTAAATAATAGCAAAACATTAGTAATGCAAACAAATCATCCCTTTGCTTTATATAGAAAATCAATTTCAGACACCATTTACCCTTCTGTTTACACACACATATGTATATATATATATATATGTGTGTGTGTGTGTGTGTGTGTGTGTGTAGCAATTAATTTTTGAGGGAGCAAATTTATAATAAATATAGATCTCATCTACCTATTTTTGGTAGTGAAGTATTCAGCAGTTGAAAGTTTCACGACGCACAATGGAGTATTTCAGGCAAAATCTGGGCCAAAATTACTTTTCATGTGTTTTAAAGTTAAAACCATTGATGTTGATTAACTATTAGTAAATACACTTAAATAATGTGATATACACTTAAATGTATGCATTTATTTAAAAAATAAATATATAATACAACGTTTAATTATTTGTTTACTGTTTATAAGAGGAAAGTAATTGTTGACAGGTTTGTTTTATTTACAAGTAATGTTTAATTAAATGCAGTTAATTTTACTATATATAAAAGTTTAATTACTTATATAAACCAATGTATATGATATATATATTACTTGCATGTAGTATTTAGAAAATTTGAGTCTCTGTAGTATACAGTGCTGGTTTTTGAGTGTTTTTTATAGATTACCAGTCCCCCTAAAAAACATCGATATCTAAAATGCAACAATATGCGGAACATTTTTTAAACATTTTTATTCAAAACATTATTCCAGTTATTCCAATACAATTATAATTCAAAAATTTTCAGACAAACCCCGACGCAGCTTTAAAAGGCTTTGAATATATTAGATAATATATTTCAATAAATCTGTTTCTATAAATTAGATTAAAAAAGGCTTAAAAAACCCATTTTCAATTTTAATTAATTTTTATTAAATAAAAAATAAAACCATTTAAATGCACATGTAAAAATATACATTTAAACACAATAACAAAGTTGAAACAGAACAAAAATTTCGTCTTCACATAAAGAAACTTTCACATCAACTGAGGCTAGGAGCCACTGAATAAGACCAGGGCTACACTACATACCGGGCTTGCTCATTCATTATGAAGATGTCACAAAAGGTGGCTGACTAGGAGGAAAGACATACAGCGATTGGCACAAAACGATGGGCGCGTTGCTTTGGACCAATCGCTGGTCGCGGCCAGCCACCATTTGTGACGTTTTGAGAGTGAATGAGCAAGCCCGGTATCTAGTGTTGCCTTGATAAGACTCATGCTCCTGAAATAGATTTAGATCAACACACCAGTTAGTCAGCTATTATAAAATATGCTTTTTACAATTGTTGCGGAAATTTTATTTTTGCCTTTTTGACCAGGGTTTTGTATCAAATACTCCACTGCTCGACGTCTGTATATATATATTTATTTATTTAAGTTGCATTTGAATAGGTGATTGCGAGATCTCAGTGGCCATCGAACTAAAATGTCATGATTCTTAGCAAAAATCCAGAATCTAATAATTAGATTATCAGTCACATGATTAGAGCAATTTAGGCTAAAGTCAGGGGTGATTGTGTTCCGGTATTTTGTACACCACTAAATTTATATATCAATATTCTTAGTAAGTCATCACCGAATTCATCGCTTAAAGAAGAAAAAGATTCCTATATAAATTTAGTGGTGTACAAAATACCGGAACACGATCACCCCTGTAAAGTGTTCATCTGAAAAGATTTCAAGTAGTTCGAAGATTAGTCATGAGTTAAGTGCAATAATTTTATTGCTGTATAAACACCTTTCACTTCTGAGAATATTACGTATATACGAATTCAAGACATCTAAAGTTGACAAGGAATTTCCAAGACATTATTACGTTAAAATAATTTAAATTCCATTAAATTGCGGTAAGTTAAATCAAACTCCATTATAACAAAATTATTCCAGAAACCAACGATGATCTGCACAGAACTTTCAGCAAAGGGTCCAGCGAAAACAGTTCTTTTTTCTGAGAACCTGTATTCTGTTATATTGATGCGTGCGTAAAAACATAAAGACAAGGAAAAAATGCAATAAAAAAATGTAATTCTTAATTCAATTGTAAACCTTTTTCAAACCATTTGGAGACCAATTATATACACTGTAGAAAATTACAAATATATATTAATCTCGGAAAGTATAACATAACCGCGGATGGAAATATTCAATAACCTCTTCCGAGTTATCCAAAATTCTGAAAAGCATTCTTCTTCATTACAATTCTCAGAAACTAATATACAGGGTGCACATAAAAGAACTCCGGGGTTTTAAAAAATCATATCTAGTTAACAGTACGAGTTAGGTCAGGTCAGTTAATTTCGAAGAAATCAAGAAATCAGTAGCCCATCAAATTTTATCCACACCAGTTTCAGTTTGTTTTTTTTCAACCCTAGGTAGCGCTGCGCTTCATGGACCTTGAAGTAACGTAGCAGACGCTCATTCCATCATTCCATTCGGTTAATGCAGTGCGATGGCGACGCCACAACAAAAGGCTCAGTGTATTATCTGGCTTATAGAAACTGGATCTGTTACCATTGTACAACGGAAATTTTGGCGCGAGTTTGCGCTTATGGACAAAACCATTCGTCAGTGGTTATGTGCGTTTAACCCTTTATATCCTGAATTAATTTTCCAGCTACTTTATAAGATGCTCAGAATCCTCGATTATTCCCACCAGTTATTTTTTTTGTAAATTTTTCCTTATCAAATCATAGCATTTTTGCGATTCAATTAGCTGAAAATTTCTCATTTGAAAAACCGGTGGTAACAGATTAAAAATTCTGTAAAAGACGCTCGTCACGAAGGGGTTAAAGTGGTACTTATAAGTACCGTCAGGATAAAAAGGGTTAAATAAACGGGAAGTGTGTTAAAATAAACGTCGCCTGGTAGGCCACGAGTGTCAGAAGAGAACGTCGATAGAATCCCTACTTCATGTGAACGAAGTCCGAAAAAATTGTTGAGACGACGCAGTCTTCAGTTGGGCATCCCCAAATCAACTATTCCGCCTAACTGCGTACAACATAGGCACACATTGAACTCTACTAAATTTTAAAAATCTTGGCAAATTTACATTTAAGTACATTACATAACATTAACCTATTTTTATGATTGAATTAAACAATTTTGCTTACAAACCCCGGAGTTCTTTTATGGACACCCTGTATTTTCGAGATTTAAAAAAGCATTTATAAAAACAAAGTTTATTTTTCTGCATTGATTTTGGGAAACGTTTCAGTGTCGTTTTTATAGTCGTTATCTCACCCTGGAATATAGGTTTTTCGGATGCTATGCCTTCTCAGGTAAACATTTTCATGTTCAGCAAACCTGTTTTACAATCAAACATGGTAAATTAACAGCATTAACATTTAACATTAATATATTTTCATATGTAGTTATTTTATATTTTCCTAGATTAAGAAACTTATTTTTTTACAGTGTAGGGAAAATTAACTAGTGCTAAATATTGTGGATATGTAATCATACATTGGTGGCTTTGAGGTAATGTTTCCAATTTCAAAACGGGAGGTCCAGTGTTCGAATCTAGCCGAAACCATTGTGTGAAAAAATTATATGAAAGAAAAAAGTCTTTTTTTCCCCTTTTTCCTTTTTTTATCCTTTCGGGAAATGCATTCGGGATTTTTTAGAGTCGAGTGGAGTCACTCAAGGTTTCTTTTACTTTTTTTCTTCTTCTTCAACACAAATCATCTTCCAAAATACAAAAAACAAATCTTTTCGCATGAAATTCAGTAGAAAATTGGATTATTAATCGTAAATTTTGTTAGAGTAATAAATTTCACACGCATATTTGACATCTGTAAGTAATCAGATTTACATTTCCTGATGTTAATCTACTTAAAATTTACGGTATTCTCATTCTATTCAAAACTAAATATCACTGTTTAGTATGTAAGCAATAATATGCTGTTTGATAAATGCATTGCAAAGCGAATTGCATTTAATTTCAATAATTCGTACTTGCTTCATTTTCATAGAAAAGGGATTTATTTATCATATTTTAATAATTTTAGTTCACCCTTTTACAGCCCAAATTTTTACCCGGGCATATTTGAATTATTTTTTCATATCTTCTAATGCTTTAGTTTACAGGTATCAATCATTAAAATGGGGAAGGATAATTTATACATGATTTTAATCCCAAATGAAGACGTTGTCCACATATTATGTGGGATTCTTCCGCCAGTTAGCTAAGAAAGTAGCCATAATAGAGAAATAACAATAAAAACCATCCATTTAAAATTAGTAGTGAAGGATTTTTGCAGTGTAAGAATACATTTAAATTAACGATAATCAAATTTTATGTTCATTCACTAAAAGAAGGTGAGGAAAAATGATAACCTCAAGAAATTCTCTAAACTTTAACACTAACTGCAAACAATATGAGTACGTTGATTGCTTGTTGGAACCTAAGAAATGTCCACCTCAATTTCCTGTTATAATGTCACTAGTCCTCTGAAAAAACACTACATAAACTATCTCTTAGAGAATACGGCAATGTCACTAATTGAAGGAAACCCCGTGGATTCCAATAAACTTTTATTTGAAGTATCAAATGTAACACCATACCACACAGGGAAACTCTCAGCTGAAGAATTTATTCCAAACTCCGTCAAAATGGAACGTCATTGCTAACGACACATGGATGAACTGATGAAGCGCAAACCTAGTCTTGATTTTCTACTCAGGAACAAAATGCGACAAAATCTGACGATACTCACGTCTACCGCCGTATTTATACAAGCTAGACGACCACAGGCACCTAATTATCATATTAATGCTCGAAGTAACTGCGTTAATTAGATTCCCGGAGATACAGGTGAACTGTGCGATAGTAAAAGAAATGACAGAATCACGCAAAATTGTTAGAATCATGACACCCATGTTCATAACAAAACTCAAAAATTTTTTTTATCCTAGACTGCCTTTATAAGAGAGTAGCTAGGCACTTATGCTACAATCTAACTATCTATTTTTAAAGGATGCAAAAATGAATGTATTAAATAATAAGCAAAGTAGTTAGACATTTTGAAGGAATTATTTTTAAATTTTATTTTAAAAACACAAATTGCACAAATTGTGCTTATTAGTTGCTAAAATCAGTGTAAAAATTGTTTTAAACTCATAAAAGAGCTAAAATCCTACATGTTTCGGCTTCAAACTTAAAGCCATCATCGGGGAAGAGGAACAACACAAACGACTACTGATCTTTTAATTTTCGACACGAGAAGATTGAAATCAACAGTATGGAAAAATTTAAATAAAATAAGCGGGCACTCTCTGTTGCCAAAGAGCGAAAAACAAAACAATGGATTAACAAGGGGTTAAAAATGTATCCCATAAACCAGGTATGCTGAAAGAAAAGTTATCATTACAAATACAAGCTTTTCTAATTTTAATTTCCAATGATTCCCTAATGGCGGCTTTAAATGGGTTATTGAACCTATGGATAATTCTTGCTTTATCGAAATTAATTACAATATCATTATTTTTAGCGTAAAACCGGGAGAGTGCAGTGGATAACTTTCCAAATTTTGTCGTTTTTATGCTCTTTTAATCTTTCCAAAAACTTTCTTTTAGTCATACCAATGTAAAATATTATACTATTATTATTTAAGCTAAATAGCTTTTAATAAGAAATTTTACAGACAAAATAAAGGAGCACCTATGGGATCTCCTATTTCCGGTCTGTTGGCTGAATTTAACTTAGACCGATGGAGGAATTTATTTTTAAAAGTTTGAATTTAACACCAGAAGTTTGGCTAAGATACGTGGACGATATCTTTATCACATGGAATCATGGAAAGCAGGAACTCCTATCTTTCCTCTCAAAAATAAACGAAGTAGATGAAAATATTAAGTTTACGTTGGAAATAGAAGAAAATTCATCACTGCCGTTCCTGGATATTCAATTAATTAAAGATGACAACAACCTAAAACGTAAAGTCTATCGTAAACCGATGAGAAGTAACACAGTAATCCCATTTAATGCCTCTACAACTTTCACTTATAAGATTGCTGCCTTCAATTCATTCATCAAGCGTGCTTTTCTGGTTTGTTCAAGTGAATTCATCCAAGATGAACTTAATTTTATCAGAGATATCGCCATTGACCATGGTTTCCCCGCTCATCACGTACAGAAAATTATAGAAAAATTCAATGGCCATTTAATTCAGCATCCTGTCCCTAGCAATAATAAACCAAACTATCGGAAATTCCAATATATACCTATTATATTTGAAAGGATTAAAAGGGCCCTCCGTAAATACAATATCCATCTTATTGCTGTCCCTCCCAGAAAATTGGTTGACTTAGTTTCATATAAATTAGATCCTATCCCCCCTGATCAATTCGCAGGTGTTTATGAAATCCCCATTAGCTTAAATAATAATAGTATAATATTTTACATTGGTATGAAAGATTAAAAGAGCATAAAAACGACATAAAATTTGGAAAGTTATCCACTGCACTCTCCCGGTTTTACGCTAAAAATAATGATATTGTAATTAATTTCGATAAAGCAAGAATTATCCATAAGTTCAATAACCCATTTAAAGCCGCCATTAGGGAATCATTGGAAATTAAAATTAGAAAAGCTTGTATTTGTAATGATAACTTTTCTTTCAGCATACCTGGTTTATGGGATACATTTTTAACCCCTTGTTAATTCATTGTTTTGTTTTTCGCTCTTTGGCAACAGAGAGTGCCCGCTTATTTTATTTAAATTTTTCCATACTGTTGATTTCAATCTTCTCGTGTCGAAAATTAAAATATCAGTAGTCGTTTGTGTTGTTCCTCTTCCCCGATGATGACTTTAAGTTTGAAGCCGAAACATGTAGGATTTTAGCTCTTTTATGAGTTTAAAACAATTTTTACACTGATTTTAGCAACTAATAAGCACAATTTGTGCAATTTGTGTTTTTAAAATACTAGTTAACAGTGTAGTGTCCAAATGGATTCAATTTTAAATTTTAACTCAGATATGTATTAGGTGAAAAATGTGTAAATTTAAATGAAAAAAATTTTTTTAAACAAAGAAAAAATCTGATTTATATTAATATCCGTATTGAATGGGTCACAGGAAAACAATCTAAAGTAAGTTTATTTGCTATCATTGTAAATTAATCTTACATTAACAGCCCCATGTTGTGAGAACATGAAAGTGTAATTAATTTAGTGCATTACTGATTTCCTCATTTCTTTTAACACGTGGATTCCAAACTTCTGTTCCGCACCCGCGAACTCCCAGAGCGATTTGGAATTCCGTAATTTCAACTGCATAATAACTTTGTTGGCAATATAGTGATGATGAAACATAACGCATGATTCCTACACGAAAATTAATGAGGAATAGAACTGTAATATTTATTTTTATCAAAAATTTTATTTTGTTAAGGAAAAATACAGATTAATAAAATTAACACCGAAGATTTGTAATTTTAGCCGTCGCGAATTCGCATTAGTTTGGAGTTCACGGATTATTAATGTGAATAATTTTAATAATCATTTAACAAAGAAAATTATAACAATCACTTAACATAAAAATTAAAAATCGATCCTTAGAATAGTTGGATTGATTTTTTAATTCTTTATGATGTTTTAAGTTGTACCTTGTAAAAATTTCAAAAATTGACAGAAAAACCGTTTTTATGATTTTTTCTTCATTTCTCATTTTTTGTTTAAAACTGAATACCTATTTCAAAAAGAAAAAAGCAATTCTTGAAGTCAATATACACTGTTAAAAATTTCCAATCAAACTGTCCAGTCATTTGACCGTTTTTATAGAAAACGATTACATAACCGCAATTTAACTCTATTCGGACCGTATTATTGCTCATTTTATGGTCAGAATACAGTTAAATCACGGTTATAAAGCCGTTTTCGACAAAAATGGTCAAATGACCGGACAGTTTGTTGCAAATTTTTAACAGTGTTAGATGAAACATAAATTTTAAATGATTTTAAATTTGATGTTCTCATATGGGAACAATGGCTTACACATTTTTTTATCTTACATCTTTCTTCTATACATATTTGTATTATTTATACACAAGGTGTCCCTCTTAAAAGGAGCTCCGAAAAATGCTGATTTTAGAAAACAAGTATAGGAGAAAGTGAAACAAAGTAATTCAATGTCAAACTTTGTATGCTTAAAAAATCATGCGATAAATAAAGATACTGGAAATATCTTTCCCAAACAGTCAAACACCTAATCCTGTACATTTTTGTAAAACCAGCATTTTTCGTGGCTACATTTTATCTCAGGCACCCTGTACATTTCATGAAACAACAATAGTTATACAACGAAAACATACCCTTTTTGTTAATTCGGAAACTCGGTTAATATGCAAATAACCACAACTTATCAAATTTAATTATGCAGCGTAATTTTGTTATCAAAATCTAATTAAACGCATCATTCATCATCAAGACAATTTAAATAGAATGAAAGGAATAATAGTGACTGATTTATGAATGCAATCTAATTATATCTTTAATTCATGTATATTAATTCAAGAATTCAATCTTGTAATTCATGAATGAAATCTAAATGAAGTTCTAAATGAAGCTTTCTTAATAAACTTGTCGTTCAGCATGACACGTTTCCTCGGACTTCTAATTCCCATTTTAAGGTTTTCGAAATGACTATATTTTCATTAAGTTAAATAATAATTAACGTCGCTAAGTATTAGATGAAACAACTGATGCATATTGAAAATATATTGATGTAGAAAAATATAAATTATAGTGCATATTTTAAGCAAAAGTCTTTTGCGTTCTAACAAAAATAAATTTTAACTAGACTGAACCTGTCAAAACTTGACGGAAAAAAACACTATAACAATATCAGTAAAATAAGCTACTTTATTATTTAAGAATAACGTCATTTTCACCGGCGCAAACTTTTCACACGTACTTTGTATACGTTACTTTTATGCTTAGACACCATGTATACAAATAAATATATATTTTGTATTTAATTGTTATGAAAAATGGCATCGACAAAGTTATAATGCATAATGAAAAAAATAAACCCAATGGACATTTTTCCCGTGACGTTACAATAAATATGAATTTTTATTCTCTTATAAAACACGCGGATAAATATTTTTACCGAAATTTAACTTGCAAATTAAAAAATTCATCCTAAAAGCCATGTGCTTTTAATATTTATTATTTCTCTTTTATACTCGCAACCACAGAGTTCAGATAATAAACTATGTGCCTCGCAACAGTGGGCGTATTCCTATTGCCGACTTTATGACGTCATAGGCAGATGTAAAAGTTTCATTTAAAATTACGGCTAATTAATAAAATTTTCGAACAAACGAATGTACGATAACAAATCTGTGTCCAAATATCTTTCATTTAAAAAAAGAATGATGTAATTTGATGAAGTGGTTTGTTCTCACGGATTGTCGAAAGAAAACGCTTAGCGTTTTAAATATATAGATGATTTGAAAATGTTAAAATAAATTTCTGAATTTTTTAAAAAATTTATTTCAATATTTATTTTTTAATAGTTTAAATCCATACTTTACAAAATCATTTTACATGCATGCTTTCCTTTCCTTCGGCATGCATAATGTAAAACAATAGAAAATAAGCATTTGAAAAAACATTTCACTTAGAGGTGCCATTTGGCAAACAAGGAATTTGATATTTCGGCAATCATTTGAAAAAGGAATTACAGTTGAGAGCAAATTTGTAAAATATTATTGGAATTACGTAAAGTTAATGGAAATTTTACATAATCAAGATACAGTAAAACGTAAACATGATGCATATAAACATTGTTTTTAGGTTCAATATAAGCACAAGACTCTCCAGTATAATTATGTACCAAAAAAATGTTGTTTTACATGCAGAAATTTTTTTGTAATCATACACGCAACCTGTGTCTCCAAATTTTGGCTCACAAATTTAAAATCCCCTGTAACAACTAATTTCCCCATTATGATCGGAAGAATATATGAAATGAAAGAACAAACATGTATCTATTACCACCTTCAAAAATTGTGTTTTTGTAATGTATGCTTTTCTATACTATTATATAAAGAGAGAACAGTGACTGACTGACTGGGTGACTCATCAACGCCTAGCTGAAACGACTAAAGTTTCGTTACGGGTCACGAAATTTGGACAGTAGATTGATGTTATGACCTAGGCAAGCAACAAGAAAGTATTTTTGAAAATTCGCGCCCGAAAGGGGTTAAAGGGGTGGTCCAATGTTTTAGGTGATTTCGCCATATCTCAGCAGCAGTTTTAGGTAGGTACATGAAATTCAGGATAACAAATCTACTAAAAAAATGGTTAACATGTATTTCAGCGTTTTTAGAAATTAACATCCGAAGGGGTTTAAATGGGGGGGGGGGGGGTAGAACGTTTTAGATCATTTCGCGATATCTCAGCTGCAGTTTTAGGTAGGAGCAGGAAATTTAGGATAACAAATCTACTAAAAAAATTATTAAACACAACACGTATTTCAGCGATTTTAGAAATTCAATCTAAGGGTGTTAAATGGGGGAGTAAAACGTTTTAGGTGATTTAGCATATCTCAGCAGTAGTTTTAGGTAAGAGCATGAAATTCAGAATAACAAATGTACTAAAAAAATGGTTAAACACGTTTATCAGCGATTTTAGAAAATCATCCAGCAAGGGGTTTAAATGAGGGGTTGGAAAGTTTTAGGTCATTTCGCCATATCTCAGCATCAGTTTTAGGTAGGAGCATGAAATTCAGGATAAAAAATCTAAAAAAAAAATGGTTAAACACGTATTTCAGCTACTTTAGAAATTCACATACTAGGGTGTTAAATGTGGGGATCGAAAGTTTCATGTCATTTCGTCATATCTCAGCAGCAGTTTTAAGTAGTACCATGAAATTCAGGGTACCAAATCTAGGAAAAATAAGAGTTAGACACGTATTTAAGCGATTTTATAAATTCATCAATCGGGTTAAACAACGCATATGAATCCGATTATGGAAGAGTAGACGAATAAGAGAACTATTGGTGATTTTTGATTAGAACGTAAAACATTTGCGTAAAACATTTTTAAAAGGAAAACACTTTGTAGTCAACACATTGTTCACCCGCGCGCAGCCGGGATGGGCCACTAGTTAAGATATAAAATGACAAAAATGGTCATTTTTTGTACTTTTCGATATTTTAAATGTCCTGTGACCCCTTAAAGGGAAATACACACGATATTTTCTGTCATGTTAAACATCCAGAATTAAAAAATAAAATAAAATAAAATAAAATAAAATAAAGGTAGAAGTGAAAACAGGGGCTTTATTTCAAAACTATCTTAGAGGTGCGTAAAGTTTCCTTTGAGGGGGGAAGGGGGGGCGTTTATTTTGATTTTGTTGCGCACAGCTGAGAACTAATTGGTACAGTTTTATTCTCATCTACATGCTAAAAATTAACCAAAGTACTCATTAATCATAAATGTATTTCACTTTAAGAGTGTTTAAATAGCAACATATTTACAAATACTACTGATAATTATTAATATATATGCTTAAAATGTGCATTTAATACTTATGTTTCTATTTTAACCAAAGTTGTTTTTACTTTTAGGCAATTTCAGTAAAATAAAGTGAATCTAAACTGTTATGAATGGTACAATTTTAAATCAGCCTGCAATTATTTGGTAAATGAAATTACGGTTCAAGGTAAATTTGTAAGATTTTATTTGAATTACATAAAGTTTTTTTTTTTCAAGTTTTGTTTTCTGCAAACACAATTAGTACACACTGAGAAATGAAAATAAACAATTACAGCAGTTAAAAATATATATAAAGATATTATTTGGAAATTTTTAAATGCTCGGTAACAGAATTACTAGAAATTCATTTTTTTTAAAATTCTGTTACCAAGCATTTAAAAATTTCTAAATAATATATTTAAATTTTTTTAAATTGTTGTAATCGTCCATTTTGATTTTTCAGTAGTCCTTGCGGAAAACAGAACTTGTAAAAGATAATTAACCATAATACCCTGCATTAACATATGGTTTCACATCTGCAAAATTCTTAGATATTAAAAATAAAAGAGAAAAAAAAAGAAAAATGAGAAAGAAAATAAATAAATACAAAATTATCATATATATTTTTTAAATATTTTATTTATATTTAAAAATGTCTTTTAAATTCCACCTAGCAATTTTATTATTTTTATGCTTCACAATTAATTTTTTTGTTTAATAAACCTTAATATCATATACATTAACGAATAAACCTCAGCCATAAAGTATTTTTCTTGATATTAGTGGAGAAGAAAAATAAATTAAATTTTCTTTATTAAGAAGATCTATCCATTATAAACTGATTCAATATTTAAAAAAATCTAATAATAAATGCGAATGCAGTTACAATAATCTTGTTAAAGCCATTACCACTAAATATTTGTTTGATCATAACCTCATTAATTTCATGCATTTAATTATAGCTTTTGTAATTAAGATATTTTTTAAGTTTCGTATTTGCTTAATCGCCTTAGAGACTTGCTAATGATGAGCCATTATTACAATACTAACAAAGAGGTGTACCATTTAGAACAATCACATATGAGGTAATTTCAATAATATGGCTTTATTATATATTTCTGAAATTCCCGAACAAATTGATTTTTTAATAGTAAAATGCGCGGAATTTCTGAGTCAATAAATTTGCATTAACAAAATAAAATTCCATTTTCATTATATTAATCATCGGCTGATTACTTGCACACTTTTTTGTTTTATTTATTTATTTGTTTTGGACAAAATGCAAATTCCCCATATAATTTTTTATGTTCTATTCAAAGAACAAGAACCGTTTAAATTATCAATAATCTAATAATAGAAATTTCCATTCTTATTTCAGGGAAAAGAAACGCTTTTACTCAATATGTTTTCAGGGATGCCTTTATTTAGACGGCAAAAAATCATGATCATAATTATTAAATTAATCATATATATAATTGAATAAACGGATTATTCGTTAATTTTTTTTTTTTTTTGCTGGGTAAAAAACAAAAAATAAATTAGTGTTATTAAACTAAGTATCGAAAACGTATATAAACTTATGTTGGAGACCACCGTAATACTTACCCATTATGAATATGCATAATATAAAATATGAAAGTAAAGCATGTGTAAACTATTTTTAAAATACATTGAAATTCGAATAAAATCCTGGCTTGATGACGTCATAAACTTTAAATGCTCTATTGCTGAATTGCGTACACAAGAACCATCCTTATAACTCCAAAAATGATAATGCTATTAACTAACAGTTTAATGCGTCAGATTAAGCGTCTCATTTCCAATAAAAACATATCTTTGAATTGAAATTTGAATGAAATACAGGGTCATGAAAAATCGAAAAATGTGGGAAATAGGATTACAAATATCTAGGCAACTCATTATCCGATCGACTTCATTCTTTATGCAAAATTTATGGTTTTTTTATTGCCTTTTATATTCACTTCTTAAAATAAACAATTTCGAAAAAATTTATATACCTTTTATCAGAACGAATATTTCGTTCAAAAAAATTAGATCCGTTAATCGAAGTTACTGAAATTCAATAGGCTTCTTCTCATTATTACACTAAGTACATACGAAATTTCAAGTCTCTATCTCAATTGGTTCGGGAGATAGAGCGTTTACAGACACATAGACAGACAGACGGCTTTTTTTTTCTAAAAATATGTTTTTCGGAATCTCCAGTGTCTGAAACGTGTACATCCGTAAAAAATATGTTCTCGATTTTTAAACCGATCACAAGACTTACCCTATACTATGTATGATGGGTAAGTAATACAAAATAAATATCATACGTCAAGTAAAGATTAAGAAACACTTTCCAAAAATTACAGAATACTTTAACAAAACTTCTCCGTTTAGTAAGCTGAATGACGATGTCTACACTGTTAAAAATTTGAAGCAAACTGTCCAGTCATTCGACCGATTTTCAAAAAACGGTAACATAACCGTAATTTAACTGTATTCTGACCATAGTATAGGCAATAATATGGCCAGAATATAGTTAAATTACTGTTATGTAACCGTTTTCTATAAAAACGGTCAAGTGACTGGACAGTTTGCTGCAAATTTTTAACAGTGTAAGTAAACAATTTAGAAACCGCATAAGATATTTGAAAACCATTTTTCAGCAATTACCGTCTACAGCCGGAACGGTACTTGTTTACTTTAACTCTATGATCTATAGATTGGTATATATTCTACATAGTATATATACATTTGTGCATTTGTATATATTCTACATAGTATATATACATTTGTGCATTTGTATATATACTATATATTCTAAAACTAAGTTTAATTAAACGCCTATCACAGTTGGAACTTACTTTCTGTAATTTCTACCAATAAATATAAATATTTTCATGTTTTGTTTGGTACAGTCCTGGATATTATTCACAGATTTTTATACACGCCACATATTGAGTTCAAATCTATTTCAGGTAAAAACATATAACATTACTAAAAACGCACTTTCAAATCTTACAATCTAAAGATGACAATGTATCCAGTTCTTTGCATAGTCCTGTATATGAATTTATTTATATACTAAAAAGATCTCCTAGTATACTTATATTTAGTAAAATATTTGGCTTAGATTATAACCAAATAGATGAACGACGACATCATAGTCCTGGTTTGGACAAGAAAATAAAAGATAAGCATAATATCTAACAACAGACAAACAATGCAAAATAATAAATAATACAAAGAGCCAGCTTAAAAATAAATAGATGAATAAAAATATCCTCATATTATTTTTTACAATATTTTCAACAACAAAAAATCACATTCATTTATATTATAAATTGGGTAAATATCTTGAGTAATCAGAATTTTATATTTCTTCCATTGAAAACCATTATTATTTAATAACAAAAGCAATCTACATTCTTATATCCGGAAAAATGCTTTTACCAAATATTTTTTCAGAGATGTCTTTGTATAGATGGCAAAAAAAAAAAAAAAAAAAAAAAAGCATAAACATTGTTATGAAATTAAGCATAGATATAACTAAATAAAGGGGCTATTGGTATTTTCTTTGGAGGAAAGAATATTCATATTTAAAAAGGGAAAAAAATAGTATTATAAAACTAAGTATTGAAATTATCTAAAGTAAAGGGAAAAAAATCAGGACCAGAAAAAAAAGAAAATATTTTACTCTTCTTTTTTAAAAAGTCAGCAAAAAGTCTCATAAATTAATTAATACTGGTGATGTTGTTAATAATAGTTAGTGAAAGAACAAACAGTACAGTCGAAGGTTTTTTAAAGTTAAGATGAGACAATGCAATTGAAAAAAAAGGAACATATAAAAAATAAATATGGTTCGTTAATCAATTATTTTTGTCAATGTTTTATTTTTTTCCCCGAGTGATTTAAATGCAGATAAAAAAAACAAGACTATTGATAATGCATAACAATTTACTTAAATTATAACCAAATCGATCGTTCAAATTATATCAACAATCGTTTCAACGTTTCATTATGTTTGAATGTTCCAGGATTGGGACTAATAACATTTTAAAGATTTTCTTTTAAAGAATTAAGATTTTCTATAAATTATGTTCGTATTGAAAATTTCATAGTTCGATACAATTTCACTATGAAGGTGGCCTCCTAATCTTATTTTTTTTAGACATATACATTTAAAGAATATATTACTTCCAATCGAATGGCTATTTCCGTTTTTCTCAACGTCTATTTGCTGATAAAATACATGGGTGTTTTTTCTTTTTCTTTTATTTTTTTATATTTAATTAATCGAAGAAATATTGTCTCTGACTCATTAGATTTGACAAGCGTGCAGCCAATAAAACTTCGAAGCCTAATAATCTTTTAAATATGTCGTCTAAAATTTGACAGGTGATAACGTCCTACGAGTTAGAACTTCCGAATATTGCTTTCTTCCATATTGATAAATTAGATCGTTTAAGCGGAAAAGAGGACGAAGCTATTGATGGCCAAGCGGAAAATTATATTCATAATGTGCAATAAAGAGGATCATAATGTCTATCATATCCTTTCACTGCATAAATAGCTTTCACTTTCAAAATATCTTGTCGAATAAAATTAATGTTTAGTTGACGCAGAGTTCTTTTGTTTTCTAATCAAAATATTATATTGGAAAAATCATATTTGAAAACTATCTTTGAAATTGTGTTTGTACTATGTATACGCTGATTAGAGTAAGGAGAATCCATATATTTAAAGCGAAAAGCGCTTTCTCTACGATTCACACAAGATTTTTCCACATTAGATTTTCCATACAAAACTGATCTTTTTGTGCATGCTTCAACTTTTTTTGAAGGCTTTTCCCCTCAGAAACAGGAAACATGTTTAGTCCTCACCCTCCCGGCTAACTAATGCCCGGAAGCGGAATCGAGAAGCGAAAAGAAAGTGACGAAAGGAGTGATCGCCGTTCTTTCACGGCGGTGAACGAACCGGATTGCAAGGGAATTAGGGGGTTTGAAAAGGGTTGGTTGTAAAGAGATGGAGGCGTTTTTGACCATTGCGTTGAAAGTCAAAGCTTTTATTTTTTAAGATTTGACAAGAAGGTTTTGTTTTTAATTTAAATTTTCTCTGCGATTTTTAACGCTGTTCCGAGTTTTTGCGGCGATTTTCAGAGGCCGGACAGTGGGGCGCCCAATCCTTGTACGCATGTAAGTATTGTATCTCATTGTATTGTACATCATGTCAGCATTGTTCCTCTTTGTATTTTACCCGATTTAAGTATTGTACCTCATTGTATTATACCTCATGTGAGAATTGTACTTCATTGTATCGTACCTTATGTGAGAATTATTTTTCATTGTATTGTACCATATGGGAGGTTGTATGTTTACTCTTTTAATGCATATAATCCTCATATGAAATTCAATAATGGTCGTAAAATACAGCAATAGATGTCAGAAACATTTTCTTTTCATATACTGAGTTGGTAAATTTTCTACAGACAAATTTGTATCTGTTCTGCATAAGGGAAGATTTTTTTTTGAAGAATTTTTGCTGTTGTATCTAAACAAGAACATGGATATTTTTTCTACCTTCTACTTAGTATTAATATATATAAAAATTAAATTACCATAAAAACTACTTAATAATTGTAATTAATCCTTTTTTATTGCTTGTAAAACCCATATGAGATTTGTTTCGTAATTTTTTAATAAATGTAAGAATTGTTAAAATTCAACATTTTATCTCTTTAATAATCTATTTTAAATCTATTTTAAGCGCAAAATACTTTTTTCATCAAGTTACAAATATAAGTCTTGCATGAAAAAGTTTAGAAAATAATTCCAAAATAAAAATTATTCCAAGTACGGTGTAAATATGTACAAAAATACTCACTTGAAATGAAACTGTTTAGTTCCTTATTCCTTCGCCCTAATAAGTTTCTGAAGGTCGCTTTTTAGTTTGACATCTTGAACAAAAATACTGTGTATTTTTCTTTTATTACGTAAGTACTCAGAATTTAGAAATCCTTATTTGCTTTGTATATAGTATGTATGGAACAGAAAAATCCTCGTAAAGATTTCAGCTATTGTGTTCACTGCGAAAATACTGCATCTATATACAACACAGAATGAGATTTGGAAATAGATTTTGTCTTTTTAAAATAATAAGTAGAGGGAATAATTCCTTAAGAATTACCTATAACAAAAAAGTTCTGTCATAGGACTTTCAAAGGTTCAAAACTTTCAATCTTTTAAAAATATATCCGGGACTTTTGAAATGTTAATTTAGTAAACTATGTACAACAAATATATGAGGTTTTCGCTGAAATGCTTAGAAGCATGTCGAGGTTTTGTTTATAATATATATATATATATATATATATATATATATATATATATATATATATATATATATATATATATATATAACAGTTGCATCTTTGACCAACAGGTGGCGCTCCAGTTAAGAATATAGTTTATGGAGTTAAGTACAGTTTATGGAGAAGAACATCATAGTCTCTAAATGTTAGAACTTTCCGAGGTGAAGCCCATCACTTATAATTAAAGCCATCATACAATTGAAAACAGCCAGCACAGAATTGAAGAGCATTACATAGCGTATCCCTGAAACATGATGGCGCATAGTATCTTCCAACTGAACCAATGACATTGGCTGATTCCTCTACACATCTGACTTTAAGTAGCACCATAACCGAAAGTCACAAGTTGTAAGATCTAAAGATCTTGGAGGCAGAGTGACTCAAGACACGGGCCTTTCCATATGCAGACCTCAGCACAGTCGGGTCAGCATAAAAACAGTGATGTCTGTGAGCTCTCAATTCTACATAAATGTTACAGATCAAATTGCACCGAAGTTCTTTTAAAATGCAATTTCTTTATTCTTTTATAAAATGTTTGAAAAGAAACAACCCTTAAATCAAAATCTGAGCAATATCTTAGGAAAGATGTTGTGCAATGGACTCATTTGCTCATATAACGCATGTCTTTAGATAATCAGAATAACAGCATTTTATTGGAGCGCCCTCTGTTGGCCAAAATTTCTGTGAAAACCGCACATTTTTGTTGTACATAATTAACCAATTATTAACAATTCAAAAGTTCCGGGAGTTCTGGATCACCCAGTGAATATTGTAAAACAAATTGAATGACACACTTAATAACTGTTAAATATGAACTATTTTGAAAGGGAGAACTTTAAATCATTTTTCTCAAAATGTGATTTTGGGCCATTGTACGCAAGATTAATAAAAACGTTTCGATATTTTTTCCTGGAATTTTCTGGATATATAGTGGATGGCAGGATCTATAAAGTTAACCTAAATTTATCATTTTCTTTTAAACGTAGTTTTTCTTCATGTTATATTGTTAAACTTTTGAAAATTTTATATAAGCAAGATACAGTTTTGTTTTAAAACATAACAAGAACGAAAAATCATGCATCAAGCATAGATTATGAAACAATTTCCAACACAGCCAGAAAACTGTAACGAAACTTCATCGTTAAATAAGGTGAAAGATGATCTGTAAGTAAACGATTTAGAAAACATATACCACATTGAAAATTACAGTTTCCGAAATGACCTTCTAGTGTCAAAAAAAGTAGTCGAATTATTTTGTGCAGCCCTGTATATGATCAATAGATGTGGATATATACAATGATAAAATTTAGTTCTATTAGACTATCTAATTTAGCAATTTTCGCCAATCGAAGGAAATGCACTCAAAATCTTTTGTACAGCCCTGTATATTATCTGAAGACTTTTGTACACACCACCTATTAAGCTAAAAGGCAACTTAAAACTCACTCGCAGCAATTACCAACCGTAAACGACAATGTATCTTTTTCTTTGCGTAGCCCTGTATATGAATATATTTATATTCCACAAACTTCTATTAGTCTACTAAATATAGTTCAGCAGAAAAATGCGTAACACAGTTAAAAACATTTTTTTTACAGTTAAGCAGTAATAACTCCATATTTCAAGTCGAATCTCCAGCAAATTTAGAAATTTTAAAATGGTTCTACTCTAATAACGTAACTATAGCAATTTTGGTTCCACACAGTACATTGACAATTGGTTCTCTAAAAATTTGAAATCCAGAAAATCCAATACTTTCCAAAATTCTTTTTTTTTTCTATCCCTACGTTATCTACAAATATATCTACATTGCATAAGAAGATCACACATAGGGGATTTAGACAGCAATCGAGCCAAGAAATCAGTTTAAATAATCATTCATTAATGATCTTGATAGCTGTTACACAGACACCCCTTTTCATCTGCCATACTTAAAACACATTACCACATTCGTCAGTATAGAACAGGCATGTCAAACACGTGGCCCGCGGGCCACAACTGGCCCGCCGATAACTTATTTGTGGCCCGCGAAGCCTTTGGCAATTTACCTGTGATTAGTTGTTAGAACACGGATGCTGAAAATACACTTTGCACGAACACACTTGCACAAATCGTGGCCTCAGAGATGGCAACATAAAGATATGTATGTCAGTGTTACCAGTTTGACTGGCTTTTTTTATTATTCAGAATGCTACCACTATTTTTGAATAATAATATTTGTCTTATTTATTATGTCATTAAATAACAAGAATATTTGTCTTCAGTATGTGGTAGCTTTCTGAAGACTACAGAAGAATTCCTTCTCATCTGATAGCAGTGATGTATAGACAGATTATGACTCAATTTTACATTTTAGCACGAAAAAATTGTGGCTACAAAGATTACCAATCGGAACGTAGCAAAGCGCAGTATCTTGAGTCTGCAAATTTAAAGATTCGTAAAATTTTTAAAGTATTTTACTTATAATTTTTATTTGTTTATGTTGAAAACTAACAACCCAGGATTTATAAAAAAAATATATGTTAAAACTCTTTACCCTATGAATAATAAATATGATATAAACTGAAGATGGACATCGCATATTTTTAAAAGGTGATTTACAACACAATTATATTAAAAGGAAAACTGAAATTTTATGTTTGATATGTAGACACTGTTGGAGTTTGGAACGAATGTAACATTAAGAGGTGTTACAGCACAAAGTATAAAGAAAACTCACAAAAATCTGGCTAAATATCGAAAAGATAAACTCTCAGAATTGAAACTGATCCTTCTTAAAAGAGAATCAAACTGCTTTCACTAAGCTTATTGAATAAAATACATTTACTTTAAAAAACTAATTATTGTCTATATTACATTAAATGTCCCGCAAGTCGAAATCACTCAAAACGAAATTGAAGAAATTATGTCTAGATCAATTAAAGAAATTTGAAAATACAATAAGCATAAGTACTATTGCTAGAAAGATTTATCTATAACCGATTTATTTCTAAAACACCGGATATGCGCATAAAAACTTAGTGCATGTAAACTTATATTCGTATGCACATTCTAAATAATCGTCAATCTAGAAAATATCTTGGAAATATGGGTACGAAGATAAACAGGTCTACCTTCTTATACGGAATTTGACGGCTTTAAATTATAAAGTTTTAACTGTTATTTTCGAACTGCTAAAAGTGTTAGAATTTTCATTTTAAATCAACAAATTATGAATGTGGATTATTAAAAGTCCGCCACTAGACAAAGTACTTGAAGTTTTCAAATGAAATTACAATGCATCCGATTAAAGGTAAATTTCATAATGCTATCTTGTTATTTGACAGTGTTAACGTTTTCAAATAGAATTTATTATTTTGATTAAACAATTTTCAAAAAGAAAAAATGTATTTCAATTTAAATATTGTCAGGCCTTTAAAAATCATCGAAGTAGGCATTTTTAGAATATACTAAAAATATATTAAAAAATTAATTTCAAAAAAAGATTTTTGAATTTGAAGAAATATGAAAATTAATTTCATCTATTTACTTCAATTCTAATGATCAGTATTCATTACTGCGCGGTTAATCAAAATTCAGTGCGATTTCATATTAAAGCAAAAATATATGGATATGGGCAGGGATGTAAAAACTGGGTGCCAATAGGCCGATTGCCACCACTAAATTTTTAGTATTCTTCGCGTAATAAGAATACTAATAAAATTTAGGCGAAGTATACTAATGAAATTTAGTCGAAGTATACTAATAAAATGTAGGCGAAGAATGCTAATAAAATTTAGTGGTGACAAACGGCCCATTGGTGCCCAGTGTTTACACCCCTGGATATTGGAGGTTTCCAAATTTCTGTAGTTATTCATCAATCGACCGATTTTTTAAACTATAGTGTGCAAATTAGGCATATTTTAGCTATATTCGGCAGCGCACTTTTATACATCTTTGCATAGCTTCCAACTTTTTCTTCAAATCAAATAAACAAAATTTGAACCAGAAAATGTATTTAATAAATCAAATTAAATAAGTAGCGCATGGGTACAAGACACATTTTATTAAATAACTTTTATGTTTCAGAATAGTCTTTTTTTTTTTTTTACTCTAAGAAAATACGGAAGATTAGCAGCTATGCTCTTGATCAGATTAACAAACCAGCGTGTAAAATCAATTTTTGAAATAAATACAATTTAGAAAATTCAATTAAATTTTATAGATTTCGTTGATGAAAAGAGAATTTGAGCATTTTTTCGAAAAATAAGATAAAGTAAACTATGCATAATTATAACTTTGAAACTTGTGAATATTTCTTTAACATGGCTGTGTTTTGTATGCACAAATTTTGTCCTGTGCAATGGTATTATCAACATTTTTTTAATGTGGCCCGTGACTTTGTATATAATGATTAATTTGGCCCGCGGTGGTAAGCGAGTTTGACATGCCTGGTATAGAATAATGGCAACAACTGAGGTAAATCTCTGGAAAACAAAGACGTCATACACTTTAAAAAATTATTTTCAAGAAATATTTGTGAGTGAATTTTCTTATTAAATCTGAATGTCAATATCTCAAGATATCAATTTTGAAACTTAAACACGGTTTTTTCTATTTTTTTTTTTAAGTGTACACTTTCTTTATATGTCTACAATTATTTTTAAGCCGCGTCAGATATATATTTTTTTATGTGAAAGTATCATTAAGATGTATTCAGAGAAAAAGGCAATTAAGGCGAAATTAAATTAATGCGAATCCTAAGGCGCGGCATGAAGGCTGAGATTCAAACAAAAGAATTAGCATAAAACGTTCCATTCATTTTTATAATAATGAAATGAATAGATAAGTATAGTTAATAAAATGAGCGGATAAGAATAGATAATGTAATGCATAGAATAATGAAAAGCAAAAAAAAAAAAAGAACCTGCATTACATTATATTAGATTTACTTTCTTTTCCATAATCTATGCATTAAAATAAGCTAATTTATGTGTAAAAAAACATAACAGAGGGTAACAAATTCTAATAAAACTTTTTGCACTGGTTATACTTCAAAAATTAAAGTATCAAGCATCAAGCATCGAAGTATCAAAATTAAAGTATCATCATCAAAATTAAAGTATTTTACTATGATTTAGAATTAATGCAGGGCCGCCGCATTTGGAATTACACTTTAGTGCAGACATTAGGGGGTAAAAAGGGGCAAATAAAGGAAAAATTTGGTGTAGTTTTGATATTTGGTTTCTTTATGATTTTTTGGATCGCTAAACACGAATCTGAGGTTTTCCAAAAAAAAAAAAAATTCCCGGGAAATACGTTTTTATTACAAAAAAAGTGTAAAAAAACGAACTGTTTTCTGTTTTTTCAAAATAACTATCCATTTTGCGTGAAAATTGATAGTATATGAATTAAAGAGAATAAAATTTCAGACATTTTATGTACTGAAAGTTTTTTTTCTCTGATCAATGGTTTATCCGTGAGAGTGCCCCAAAAATGGGTGTTAAAAAAAAAAAAAAAAAAAAAAAAAACGGGAATTATGGCACTGTACGTCGATGTAACATGGAAACTAACCAATTTACGCAAACGTTAACCGTTAATGATACTAAAGATTAAATCATTGACTATATTTTATGCATTTGAGGTAGAGGAAAAATGCGGATACGGCTCCAGCGGAAAGTGGGAGCAGTGGAGCAACTCCACTTTTCTCATGAGTTGAGGAAAATATAATATAACAACGAATGAAAATATACAACAACCTCTTAAGAATTACCCACGATTACGAAAATGCGTCCTTTATCTTTAGAAACTTCAGAAACTAATATACACTGCTCAAAACAATTAAAGGATATTGCAGTTTTAGGTGGATTTTGTATCTGGGAAACTTTTTAGCTGATTGATACATGGTCGACAGACATAGTAGGTTATATGAGAATAAATTACACATGTTTGGCAGAAAAAAATGCATTTTATTGCGCATTTGTGTACAAAAGGGAAAAAAACACAATTTGTGCATATGAGAAAAAAAGAATAAGAAAAGGTGTTTTCTTCAAAGAAAATCATTTTCAGTAGGGGGTATGGTTTCCACGGGCGGCCAGCAACGTTGAACACCTTTGAGGCATGGACTCAATGAGGCTATTAATGACGAGTTGGGGTATTCTGCCCCACTCTTCCAGAAGAGCTCTTTCCAGTTCTTGGAGAGTTTGTGGGGGTTGTTGGCGGCCAGAAACTCGTCTTCCTAGAGCGTCCCAAACGTGCTCGATTGGATTCATGTCTGGAGAACACGCTGGCCATTCCATTCGAACGATTCCTTCCTCGAAAAGGAAATCCTCCACTAAGTTTGCACGATGTGGCCTGCAGTTATCGTCCATTAAAATGAAGTTATCACCGATTGCTGCAGCGTAAGGGACTACAATAGGTCTGAGGATCTCATCCCTATATCGGCGACCAGTCAGAGCTCCATCTCGAATGATGTAGAGGTCAGTGCGCCCGTCAATGGAGATGCCATCATACACCAACACTCCTCCACCGCCAAATCTGACACTTTCTTGCACGAACGCAGGATTATTCCTACTGCCACGGTCCCTCCAGATGAAAATACGCCTATTATCCGGATGCACAGAAAAACGGGACTCGTCAGAAAACAGAATATTGCTCCATTCATTTCTCCTCCAGTTGACATGCTCTGTTGCCCACTCCCTGCGGTCGCGACGATGCCTTGATGTTAATCTAACACAGACCATCGGTCGGCGAGCATACAGACCTACAGCATGGAGCCGGTTTCGGACAGTCTGAGTTGAAATCGTGGTGCCTGTAGCCGAGCGAAGGTGTTGTTGGAGAAGAGTAGCGTTCATGTTTCGGTGTCTCCGAGCTGTTAACGCTAAATACCGATCTTCATTGGGCGTTGTTGCCCGTCTACGACCTTGCCCTGGTCTTCGGCCTGCACATCCACTCTCCAAAAAACGGTTCCAGATCCTGGAAATGACACTTTGTGACACTCCAATTGCTTGCGCTACTTCGGCTTGAGTTTGGCCCCCTTCTAACCTACCAACAATTCTCCAAGCTTCTGAATCTGTCAAATGACTTCGCTGAGACATCGTACTCATCGAAACAAAGCAATCACTGAATGCCGATCATCCTTGTCTTCATTCTCTTTTATCCAGTTGAAAGTCAAATTTCATTCGCTGCCGCTGAAGCGACATTTTTGACGTCGAACTCAAAATTTGCATACTCCACAGTTTGAAAACCAGAAAAATTTGCATTTGTGATTCTCTTCTTCTATT
The DNA here is from genome assembly GCA_963931845.1 of Maratus michaelseni. NCBI lineage: Eukaryota > Metazoa > Arthropoda > Arachnida > Araneae > Salticidae > Maratus > Maratus michaelseni. The sequence continues at coordinate 402,039,989 of OZ007590.1, read as the reverse complement.
TTCGGCAAAAAAAAATTCGTTTATATCTTTATTTTATATAAAACTTCAAATTTGTTTTGAGCAGTGTATTTTCGATATTTACAGAAGCATTCATAAAAATAAAGTTTCTTTAGCTATCACCGATTTTCAAAAACTTTTCGAATAGTATTTATATTGTATTAATCAGTTTCTCAAGCCGGAATATAGCTTTTTCGGATGCTTCTTGAGTAAACATTTTCATGTTTAACCTACATGTTTTACACAAAAACATAATAAATTAACAGCATTAGCATTAAATTAACATTACTTTGTTAGTCCTGCGCGCCGAAATATAATCACGCAGTCGAAAATATCTAATCTTGAACTAATAGACTCCTAAAATCCAATATTTCGGTTTAAGAAAACCGATTTATACAATATAAATACTATTCGGAAACGCATTCAAAAATCAGTGGCAGCAATATATATATATATATATATATATATATATATATATATATATATTTATTTAATCTAAAAAATATATAGGTTTCTTAGGCTTCTAAAATTAAAGAACGTTTTTTGGAATCATGGGTAACTTTGAAGAGGTTATTGTATATTTTCGTTCGTGGTCATTAACGAGATGGAGCAGTTTTTAATTAGTTTAAATTGTCATTTTGTTCAGTTGTTTTGAAAAAGAGATACACTTGAACATAGGTAAGTAAACATGCTGCGTACCTTATTAAATCTTCGTACTAGTTCTTCCGTTTTGTGTGGAACCGTCTCGCACAACTATTAATACAAGTTGTTTTTATTCTCTGTTTTATGGTTATCCATTGAGTCTTTGAATTCTGTAAAAGAAACATTTTTTTCTGTTATTAATATAAAGTTAAGTTAACATTAATCATTTCTCCACTCATTTAACTGAATTAAATATTTTAATATTACGTTTAGGTTAACATATTGAGATAGATAGAGCTTATAACTACAGCTCTGCTTTTAGCTACATTTTTAATAAGGAAAGGGCAGCTGACGTCACTGTTGCTTAAACTACTGTTCGTTCGCAAAAAAAAAAATCTGTTCGTTCTTTATGACTCCTACTGTACACATGAGATGGGGCGAATTGATTGGTCTATGTTAAACTGGTCAATGATAAGATTGGCCTACGTCGTCATAACAATTCCTGCATTGATTGCTACGACAAAAATGTAGTGGTAGATTGGTTGATGGAACTGTTTGTTTGTAATCATGCCCTTTCCTTATAGAAGCGAGTAGAAAAGTTTTTTAAGTCCTTGGGAGAATGTCACAAGTAAAAGCCCCTGACATAGAAAAGTTACATAGAGTTGAATTGGTTTCTCCGTTGAGTTTTCACTGGTGCTTTTCCTGTGAAACACTCTGACGATTATGGAAATTCACTTTCTAACTTGTAATTCAGATAATGTTGGTGAATTTATTTCACAGATGAGATTAAAATGATGTGGGTTTTCCGTCAGTTATAGTATATTTTCGTAGTTTAAGAAACATTTATCTTTTTTACAGTGTAAGACAAAAAATCGATATTTAGAAAATTTTGACTACTGGTGTAACTCCTTAAAACAGAACCACCTTTGCCATTACGCCCTGTATCCGTTCCCCCTTCGTTACGACGTTGTTTAGATACGAAATAAAGACTTAAGTTACAAAATGAAAAGTGAAGTTTTATATTCTGAACTTTATCAAACGGTCTATTCTTAAGAACTAGCGCTGTAAAACGAAAAAAAGAAAAATCCTGTATAATAGTATATACCGTATATAGTATATGTTACCGGAATTCTCGCCGCAATTTACAATTTTTCTTTATCTCTCTTGAAATGTGTAAAAAGTACCAGATTATACCGCAGGGACAAACTGCAACCAGTACCTTAGCACAGAAATTTTCGCCTAATTTAAATGTAGATTTTTTTATTTTATATAAATCAAATATTCTTCCAGAAAATATTGCTGGAAGTTTGCCGCTGCGGCGTAAAAGCAGAATTCTACTGTAATTGCCCGCAATTTAGTTTCCTGTTACCTCCCTTGAAACTGTAAAAGCCAAATTCTACTGTATTTACTGGTCGTATGAAAAGTTTTGTACTTATGTATAAAAACACTCAAAATTTCACAAATTGTAAGTGGAGTATATTAACAGCTCCTCATCACAGTATTTACATGACATTTTTTAACACTTTCCAAAATTGTTGAAAAATGTGTAGGAGTTTGGTTTGTCTGTCTGTCTGTCTTTCTGTGCTCTAATTCACGTAAATATACTCAGATCACATTCAATTAATATATGTTATTAGGATTTACAATGGCATGCTTGGTATTGAAAATAAAGTGTGTAGCGTTTATGTTTCTTTTACAGGGACACTCCTCAAAAGAATTCCGTTACATTACGGTCTATGGGGAAAAATCGTTTGCGACACATTTTAATGATGTTATACTATTCTAAACATATCCAAATTGATACATATCACTGAGGTGCACGACAAACTGAGCGGGAATCAGCGAGCGGAGTCTCAGCGAGCGGGACTTCGGAGACCTCTGGATTCTTTCAAACAGTCGCAGCTCACCTTCAACACCTTCACAATTGGATTACAGTTGGAGATAAAACTAGTATTTTCATCCTTCTTAAACTTAAATCATTTCAAAGCTCCATGATGTTCATTTTCAGTGGATTCCATCACATGTTGACATTTATGGGAATGAGCAAGCTGATCGCTTGGCCAAGGAGGGTTGTTGTCAATCTATACCTTCCTCTTCAGCCCTTACCTACTCAGAACATCAATCTAGAGTTTCACTAGAATCTCAACAACTAGAGTCTCAACATCAATTTAAAAGGGGTGGAAGGTCCCTCCCAGCCACCACTGGTACGCGGGCAAAGAGCCGAGCTCTTCGTTCGCTATCAACTGTGACAGAGCCTCTCGAACGGCGATTTCAAGATTGGCAAGTGGACACACGAAAAGTCTCCCGTTCTTTGAGGGCGGAAAGATCTTCAAAATCTGCACTAAATGTCAAGATCAACATGCCTCTGCTGAACACATTATCATGAACATATTATCATGACTGCTTAGGTCTTTCCAGAGAAGACTTATATGCTTCCCCCCTTCTGGTTCTGGACTTTCTTAGGATTAACGGAATATTGGATCTTGTCTGACATCGTCAGACAGTTGGGGGATAAGCCACAACAACAACAACAACAAGCTTCTTACTGTAGAATATGGTGTACATAGAATGTACCGTTCATTTTACAGGGACACTCAAAAAAGAAATTGGTTACAGTACTGTCTATGAATAATAATTGCTGGTAGCTTGCTTTCAGTTGTGTACACGTTTTTAAATGTAATTATTTTTTTTAATGTAAATTCTATAAATCATATACAGAGCTGTTAAAAAATCTCACGTTTATTTCCGTTTATTAACGGAAATTGCTGAAGGGGCATTTTCAGTTGTGCTATGTATTTCTAACTGAAGTAAAGGTTAGCCTACTGTGTAGTGTATTCAAATCTATAGATCATATACAGGGCTGCACAAAAGAAACCGGATATTTTATTGGACTATTGAAAGCAATTGATGAAACTGGGTTTTCAGTTATGCATTTTCTAAATGGTTTACTTGAAGTTTTGTTACAGTATTCTGAATGTGTTGGAAAGTGTTTCATGATCTATACTGAACGCATGCACTTTTAGTTCACAGGCTATCAAAGCCTGAGAGCTAATGTGCCCGCTGGTTCTGTATGTAGGTATGTACGTAACGCGATAACTCTTGATAGAAATATTCGTGTTTCATGAAATTTTGTTTATAGGTTCATTGTGATAAAGCGTTTCCCTGATTAGTTTTGGAGATTCATTGGTTAAGTACAAAGGGGGAACGGGGGGCTAATCACCTCCCCCCCCTTGATTTAGATAAATGGGTTTTTCATGCAGAATTATCCAATATGCTTCAAATTTTGTGTATAGGTTCATTGTGATACGGCGCTTTCCTGATTGATTTTGGGGTTTATTGGTTAAGTATAAAGGGGAATGGGGGACCAATCCCCCCCCCCCTTAATTTAGATAAATGTGTTTTTCATCCAGTATTATCCGATTTGCTTCAAATTTTGTATATAGGTTCACTTCGATAAGGCGCTTTCCTGATTAGTTTTGGGGTTCATTGGTTAAGTAAAAAGGGGAGGTAATTCCACCACATTAATTTCTTGTCGATTTTTTTATTTTTCAAGGTTCATTATTCTTTGAAATAAGAGTATAATATACAATTAGTGTGAAAAGCCTGAGAGCTTAATGTTATCAGTTTAACTGGGCAGTTTTCTTATTATTTGTTCTTTTCTAGTGTTATTTTAAAGCAAAAGTTAAAAGTGTGCAGAAAGTGAATTAAATTAATAACATATAATGTGCAGTTAGTTTGTAGAGATATAGATTTAAACAATTAATAGCAATAATTATAAAATAAAATTGTGTAAGAAAATTTTAAATTCAAAAAGAATGTTTTTTTGGATTCGTTGTGCTTAATGCAACCACAAAATAAAAAATAAAAAAATCCAAATGAGAAAATTCAGTTACAAAAGGCATTTTCCTTTTAATAACGAGGAATGTGTTACTATATAGATTTTCCTTACAATTTATATTCTGTTACTAAGGAAGTTTTCAGTACAATTGAAATAATTATGCAGTTGTAGAAATCTGAATGTTGTGAAAAACTTTGTTTTCTGGTTGTATACGGAAAAAATTAATCATACTTAAAGAATTTTAAATTTGCCATTTGCAAGAATGTTAACGATTTTCTGTGTGTAGAAAGAAAAAAAAATAAGAGAGAAAGCGAGAGAGGGGTGGGGGGGGGGGAGAGTTATATCATAAAGTTAGAATTAGTCAAACCTTTCTTACATTGAATGGGGGAAAAATCAAGAATTTGGAACATAAAAAGCTATTCGAAATGCAACAATTCGTCAAACCTAATGTGTAAGTTCTTGCATAATTTTATGGAAATCGAAATTCTTTGCACAAAATGTAATACAATGTACACATAATTTTATGTAATAAAAATAAATTAAAACACATAAGCGAAATATTTAAAATTTTTCATGAAACAAAAACAAAATCTAGAGAAAAAATAGTATATATGAAGAAAAGCATTTCTTGTCTTTCGCATTTTGTAATAAAATGGAAATATGCGTTTAATAAAATCTTGTGAAGAAACTTTCACACTATAACATTTCATACATTCATTTCATTTAGAATGCTTCACATATTTTGCAACAGGTATCTTTTTACATCTGAAGAAATATATTTAAATGTTACTCACCTGCCAATAAATCCTCTTAGTAAGGTATTTATGAAAGTATTTAAAGAATTTAGTGTCCTAGTAAAACTTAAAAAAAATTATGTAAAAGTTTCGGTAGGAATGCAGAAACTTTTCTGGTAATTAAATATTTTATGATGACCTTTTGTGAAATAAGAAATGTAAAAATCAATAAATACAAGATAATAGAAAAGACATTGAGATTGTAATTAAAATGGTTTTTTTAATGCGGAATTTAGTATTTTGTAATAGCTACACACATAGAGAGGTAGTACGAGAAATAACCGATTTTTTTTTTCACTTGAATATATAGCTTGGGATTTTTTTTTAAATACCGCACATGTAAAAAAGCAAAATAAATAGAGAAAACAATCTTGAAAAAATTGTACTCCGTTCAAAGGAAATTTAAAAAATAAAGAAGTCGGAAAAAGAATAAAATCCACTTGAACGCGAAAAAATGAGCAAAACAAAAAAATAAAATAAAATGTATAGAAGTACAAAGACTATTTACACATTTTTAGAACGATTACGATAAAGGATTTAAAATATGCAAATTTTTTGGAGGAAAATTTTCCGGCAACATCTTATTATTTAAAATCAAAATTATTGTCTGATTTTTTTCAAACTTATTTATTTCAAACTTAAATGGCGCATGTAAACAAGCTGTTTATTGAAGTGTTCTTTTTCCGCTTTCCAAGGAAAAATATTCTTATACCGTAATTTTTAAAAAAAAAAGTGAAAAGCAAGGTGTAAAAATTTCTTAGCCCATAATAAACAACAATATTAATCGAAAAGTGAATTACCATCAATAAGTACTTATATATGGAAAAAAGCCTAAACAGATTCGTACTGGTTCTAACCTGAAAACGTTGGTAACAACAGAAAATCCGTCGACGCAGAAATTCCTTGTAGAGTTTTAAAATACATCTTTAGCAACAACAAACAAAGCATTAAGCAAAGATTTACAGCCTAAAAAAGCAAAACAACATAATACTCAACTATTTTGCCGAGGCATGACGTTCAACGCACGACATTTTGTAGAGCCTTGTATGAAAATCTTTTAGCAGGAGGTAAATGAAATTACCCTTGATGAAGCATGGGTTTACCTAAATGACTGCAACAAAATAAAAGGTCTCTTTACTTTCGAAAACACAGAGAAAAATATGTCCAAATCTGGTTTCGAGTATGCAAAAAATGTTGCAGAAAAGAGTTTATGATTGCCGCAAGTTTCTCTTACAATGTGCCATCAAAAATAAAAAAAAGTGAAAAAAAATTAAAATCAACTCATCATACTATCAGGAGAATGTGTTACGTCCGATATTTACAGAAAAAATTCAATTTTTAACACGTTCCAACACAGCTGAAAAGTGTTTATGAATTCGGTTTGTCTCGCGTAAATATACTCGGATTGCCATACAATTGATATATGTTATTGAGGTTTACTATGGCATGATTGTTATTGAAAATGAAGTCTGCAACCTTTATGGTTCATTTACAAGAACATTCATAAGGAGTCCGGTACATTACGGTCTAAGGGGAAAAATCATTTTTAGTGTCTTTTAATGATGCTATACTATTTCAAACATATTGAAATTAATATATATCATTGGGATGCACTACAAAATGCTTACTATAGAATATAGTGTGCATAGCATTCATCGTTCAATTACAGGGACACACAAAATAATTCGGTTGCAGTACTGTCTATGATCAATAAGTGCCTTTTCAGTTCTGGTACGCATTTTAAATGTAATTAATATTTTTGCATATTACTTGATTCTGTAGATCATATACAGGTCTGCACCAATGAACTCGAGTACATTTCCTTTAATGGCGAAAATTGCTGAAGGGGACTTTTCAACTGTTCTATGCGTTCCCCAACTGAATAAATCTTTAGCATACTATACGTAGTATACACACAAATATATAGATCCTTTACAGGGCTGCACAAAATAATTCAGGTATTTTTTGGACTGTTGATAGTAATGGCTGAAATTGTGTATTCAAATGCTTTTTCTAAGCTGTTTACTTAGATATCCTTCACCTTAATAAACATTAAAGTTTCGTTACAATAATCTGAATGTGTTGGAAAGTGTTTCGTAATCTATCCTTGACGCACGATTTTTCGTTCTTGTTTTTATCCCACCGACTTTCAAAGAGTGCAACTGCACCAAGACAAAGTCACCGGTCATATGTCATAAACTACCGCTATATTCCTTTAGAAAGAAAACAAATGAAAACTCACACAGATATTGCATAATTATCTTTTCAACGTATTCCTGCGAAGTCACCTGACGTTTCACCTATGGATTATTGCGCCTTTGATCTACTGCAGCACGATTGATGGACTCTGGAAAGTAGTGATAGAGGAATGGCAAGCAATACCCCTCGAAATTTTACGAAAAGTGCTTCAATCCATGAAATCACTTATAATCCAGAAACAAGATTATCAGATCGAACATTTAACGAATTAGGTAAAATGGCAGGATTGAACATTGTGCCGTTATATTAAAGGATAAATGACCGACGTTAAAATAGCAGAAATTAAGTACATGTGAAAGTGAAATTGGCAGAGAGATGTTTCGGAGCTTCTACAGTTTCATCATCAGTGCCAAGGTTAAAAATAGATTTAACACAGATGTAAACAGTACACCTAATTTTCCAAAGGTCTGGCTCCCTTTCTTTTAAGTAACTCTGTTCACTGCCTCCCCTTTTTTTATCTCCTCTCTGATTAAACTCGCCGAGACTGGCTAAGAGATTCTCATTGGCCTCCTCCGTCACACGGGGACCCTGTTCCACTGTTTTTCAAAACTCATCACCATTTCACGTTGGCCGTGAGTGGAGACGCTTGCATACTGGCACGGTTTAAACAGTTACATCTACTTTTAACCTTGACACTGATGATGGAGATTTAGAAGCTCGGATACGTCTGTATGCCATTTTACATGTATTTTGATTTGTGCTATTTTAACCGCTGTTCATTTACTCTTTATTAAACAATTAGCTTTAACATTTGAAACGTTAAAGAAACGGTCTCGAAATCGTTCTAAAATGTGTAAACCCCATCTGTAATAGTTAATGTCATAAAAAGCAATATAACTTTGAATGTCAATAAGTTTGTACTTTACAAAATAAATACATAAGCCAAATTAGATAATTAGTTATTGAGATTCTTGTACGTCAACAATGAATGTAAACGAAGTTGTGTACAATAAAAAAATTGTCAATAATTACGATGCTTCTAATTTTGATTTTTAATTAAAAAAATGTTTCAAAAATTTTAAAAAATCATTTAGAATAACAAATTTCAGTTATAAAAAGGATTTTCCAATCAGTTCTACAACAGATTTTTAACAGATTTTTCGTCTTGTTTAACTGTAGAAAAATATTGCAAATTCTGTGAATAAACGATGAGATTACGAATTCTGTGCTTAGAAAAATAAAGAAAAATTTTCTTATCAGTATTTTGGTGGTGCCAGATTTCTTGGAAATATCAAGGAGTGTGCGAACCTTGTTCCCTCTTTGAAATTACGAATCGATATATACCCAATCTCTTTTTAATTTATGTTCTCTTTCTAAAGTTGCTTTTAATACAGTATAAAGATTTATGGAGTTGTAAAATTCCGAAAGTTTTGAAACTGTTTCTTTACGGTTTATAAACGATAAAAAAATTATTCAAGCATAAAGAATTTTTAAGGTTATCAACATTAAGTGTGATAACGATTTCATATGGTTAAAAAAACAGTTTCATGCAAAAAAGAGAAAAAAAAGAGTTACAACATGAAATTAGCATAAAAAGCCAATATTTTCTTGTATGAAAAGGGAAAAAAATAATTCAAAAATTAAAACTATTCAAAAAGCAACAGCACGTTAAAATTTTCTCGTAAGTTCTTACATAACTTTATGAAAAACGAAATTCGCAGAATAAAATAAAATATCTACTAAAATATTATCTTTCATATTATAAAAACAAACATAATTTTTTCAGGAAATATTAAAAAAACGTTGATGAAATAAGATAAAATTAAAGTATATGAAGAAAAGTATTTCATATTTTAAAGTAAATTTGTAATATGTTGAAATATATGCATTTCAAAATAACCTTGTGAACGGTTTTCGCAAGATCATATTTCATAAAATGTATGATAGATTTGACGAAATATAGTTAAACCTAAAGGTCCCACTTCTTCCAGATTTATTGAATTTTGAAAATATCTGCTTATTTTTTTAAAAATATCTTTCTACGGTTGAAGGAATTTATTTGGATATTATGTTCGTGTCAATAAATTCTCCCTGTAAAGCATTTATAAATAAAGCATAAGGTATGTATAGAAAAGTTAAATATTTATATTCGAGTAAGATAAAAAAAAAAAGTGATTTATGAAAAAGATTATCAAGCAAAACTGTCTGAGAGCTAATCTCTCTAATACGAATTGCAATAAAATTGTCTGGTTGTTTTTAAACTGATGTACACTGTGACGCAGTGTCATTTTTTTACACACATTGCCCACGTATGATGTATAAAAGCATAAATTTACGTTTCAACATCCTTGTTATGTATTTTTTCATATTGAATCGATTGGGCCATATAAAATATCAAAAAATTTCAACTGTAATGCTCTTTTCGAGTTTATACAAATATTAAAAGTTTTTTTTTATGTAAGGTTGGTGTAGAAACATGCTTTTTACGTGGACTTTCATTCAATTAAAAACTGTCAAAGTCGCACTTGGGCGCAAGCAATCCTCGCATTTCTCACTCCATAAATACCTACAGAAGAGGAATGTACCAAAGATTTTTAGGAATATAGCGGGGTCTTGAATTTACAAGACGAAAATGTTGAAAGTTATAAAAATTTCAAAAACTATTCATAGGTATAAAAATCTAATTAAGTAAAAACAATAGTAGGCTGGGACTTCCTCACAAGATGAAAAACAATGATTTATAACAATATAAAAAATTGGACTTACATAACAATTTTTTTTCATCAGTTACTCATTTTCAGTTATATATATTCAAATATTGTCACTTCTTTACATATTAATAATTCAGAAAATATATACACCTTCAATGTTAAGAGAGTTCGTAAATTAAAAAGCCTCGTATTTTATGATATACAATTTCTTTCTCTAACATTTGATTCCCAGTTTTCACTGAAATGCCAAACTTCAACTTAAACGAACATTGTTATGAATGTACTTTACATGCATTCCATAAACATTAACAGAAAATTCCGTAGATGGAAATTATATGCATCAAAAGACTTTTACTTCTGGTGATTTATCGTATGATTTTAAGCAAAGTATAAAGTATCCTAAAGACAGCTTTGCAGAAATGTCATAGAATGTGCGAGTCTGTAAAATTCAATTCACTTTATAACGAGTATTTCATATTCAGAATGGTAAGTAGATAAGTAAAAATAGATGTTATTTCCAAAAATCAGTCCGATCATTAATCGTGAATTTTATGACGCGCATTTTTAGCAATACGTGTAAACACACTTCACAATATAATAAACTACGAGGGACAGTCATTAAGTAAGTCACAAAAGAAAATTAAATAATAACTTACAATGATATTCACTTCAAAACTATTTTTTATTTCTCTACATATTCTCCACCAATATTTATGCACTTATATCACCGTTAGTGCCCCAACACCAGCTGCATAATTCTTTGGGTTGCTGTCTCAGTCACATTAGGACTTCAAGTTGAACCTTTTTATCATCTGTGAACATCATCATGCTTCCAAAATGGTTTTTTAGTGGACTAAACAGATGAAAATTGCTTGGGGCTAAGTCAAAACTGTATGGTGGATGTTAATGAAGTTGCCAACCAAACTTTTGATTTGTCTCCTGTGTTCAACTAGAAGTCCTAATGTGGCTGAAACAGCAACCCAAAGAATCTTATGCAGCTGCTGTTGGGGCACTGATAAAACGGTGATATATATGCATAAGTATTGGTGGAGAATATGTTGATAAATAAAATACTTTACATTAGCCTACTTCAAATCTCACCGATGCCGAAAAAAAAAGCTTTAATTTTTCGCATGTGTACATTAGAAACAATGATTTGATTTTGAAATAAAATGTTTTAGTTTATTGTGTTATTTATTATTATTATTTATTATTTTAGTTTTTATTTATTTATTGTATTTATTATTATTATAATTATTATTTTTATTTGTATTTTAAAAGAAATGAGCAAAAGGCATGTATTTTAAATGCATGTAATTTGAATGTATGCATTGTAAACGAAATGAATGCATCATGAATGATGGCGGTGGAAACAGTATTTGGCGCTTTATCATCTGCGTTCGGCTAACATAAATGGTTTATTTTAATCATAATTCTTTATTTTAGATATTGGACGATTATATAGAAAAGCATTTCGTTCTAATTATTAAAGTTTCGTTTTATTCTCTACTGTTACTGTGTTTTGAACACCTTTCCTACCTGATACATAAGATGAGTGCAGACCATCTATTGTAAATAATAGAAATGGGGGGTAAACTTTAAAATTATTTTCTACCCACTGATAAAATTAATTTAAAATAATAATTAATTTAAATAATATTTCCCAATAGTTATATTGTTATAAAATTCAAGGCTTGGCATATTTATAAAACATTTGTAAAAATAATATTTTCATGAAAACAGTATCAATTATGAAAATTTTTAATTCAAATACACATGTTTATCAGGTGAATTGCTATATTTATATAAACCCCGCGTCTCAGAGTGCAACCATCAGGGTTTAAACTATTTTTTGTTTGATAAATCTCGAAAAAAAAACTCGCAGGCAAGTTCCGGCCCGTCTGTTGGCTTTTTAGTGAATTGAGGAATGTGTTGATATCTAATCAGCACTTGCTGTTATAACTAGGTGCTTTTCCTGGTGCCTTTTTGGTTTATGATACTACGACTTTTCCTACGTTTTGTGTCCACCATGACTTGTAAAATGTAAGTACAGACATTCTTTTCATGGTTTATCATTTATATAACAGTTTTAGAAGTGTTGTGTATGTAAAGTGTCAAGAAATTGATATTTCCCCAGGTGATTAATGCACACTGTAGACTATAAAAAGAAGGGCTCTCATTTAAGGAAAATGAATCCGTTTGCACTTAACACAATATAAATAGTTCAGCATTTGCTTCTAGCTAATATTTCATAACGAAATTAAAACTTCATAAATAAATAAATAAGTAATATAAGTTTAACTGATATTTAATTGATCTATACCCGTAAATACTGAAATAATCATAATCGAAATCTACTCTAAATAGCGAAATTTTTGTCGATTTCTTCGGCCACTGTCTAAAAACGACAGATTCAAAACTAAGCAAAAAATACTCAAATCTGAATATGTCGCATAGTCAAAATAGCTCCGAATCAAAATGACTCAAGTTTGAAACATGTATATACTCATTTCTGAAAACATGCGCACACTCAAGAATAAAACATCATGTGCTCCTATTTGAGTATGTCCATGTTTCAAATATAAGTATGAACTGACTTCTATGTGCACATTTCAGAGTATTTCCAAGTTTCAAAAATGCATTTGAACTTATTCTAATCATTTTTGAGTATGTCCATGTTTGAAAAATGAGTATGAACTGACCTCTTTGTACTCAGTTTTGAGTACGTCCATGTTTCAATATTCTGAGTTTTTCTGGTATTTCCGAATCGAAAGCATTGGGTCGTCCTATTTGAAATAACAATTTTCATAACAAAATGAAAACATCGATTTACTCAGATTTGAAAGTGTCATTTTTCTCGGTGTATTAATCCCTGTCATGCAACTTATACGAAAATATCGCTTTTAATAAATTCTAAAACTTTATGTGAATACATAAATGATACCTTTCATATAAAAATGCATTTTGGTGTTGTTAGTGGTCTATCTAAAAACGCATACCAAATATAAATATATATATAACAGTTTCCAATAAAAACTTGTTTTCACTTATGTTCTGTACATCGGGCCGCAGTTATTTTACGCAGTAAACCGGGATTAAATTACCTGATAGAAATAACACTAAAACTTTTAAATGTGTGTGTATTTGTCTTACTTGAAGATATAAAAATAGATATGTTGAGAAATAAAAATAGTTTTGAAGTGAATATTATTGTATTATTTAATTATCTTTTGTAACTTACTTAATGACTTTTCCTCGTAATTATGTTAGGGGAGATATTTTTTAAATAAAAACCTTTTTCAGTTAAAAGTCTATGTTATTTACATTTACTATGCTAATTGTTTTACGTTATTTATGTCAATTATGATAATTCTGTCTTAAAATATTTTACAATATTATTGAAATCATGTTTGAAATAATCAAACAATTATGCCAATCCTTCCGTTCAAATCACAAAATTTACGTTGCATCGTTCTCATTTAAAGTATTTTAACTATTTTCTGTTTTTTTACATCAAGTTTAAAGACACCTTCCCGTTTTTATTAAAGCCACGTATACATATAGTGGGCGACAAGCATTTCTGACGTCATCCATCACGTTGTCGCTTTTCATTCACAGTTTTACACAACCATTAGAAAGAGCCCATCAACTAGGGATAATTCCCGACAAACATTGGGAGCTCCGCCCAGTGCGTTTGGTTCATTGCCTAAAAAATAGGTTAACTTTGGGATTTTTTTTTTACTTGAGACAATAGACAAGATTTGTGAACATTTTGATTTTTCATATTTTTCTTTTCTTTTTTTAAAAATCAAATCATGTTTTGTATCGAAAAAAATAAAATAAAATTAAGATGGCACCCGGCATCCGGTATGGTGGTCTGTAGAATCTCGGGTTTGAAAAACACGACCAATCTGTGAGGTTCCAACTTATTGAAAAAATGGTCTGAAATCAGAAATACGTTTCTTTATATTAGTTAACATAATTTATTATGGAATAATCTAAAAAAACATGGAAAAAGTTTTTAAAAATGTCAGAAGGACGTACACTTTATATTATTGTTGATTTTTTAACCATTTGTTTGTCTTTTGACCTACTGTAAAAATATTTAATAAGGACAAGTTTAACATATTATAGATTCACTTCATGATCAAAAGTATTTACTTTGAATAAAAATTTCAGGTCAATTAGTTCAACGGTTAAGTCGCTGGATTTGAACAATTTTGTTTCGACAAAAAAGCGTTTGAAGTTTTCGTAAACTTGGTGACTCATAAATTTTTGCCATGTGTGGATTTTGCACAAAAAGATATTCTTAGTGTATGGGGAGGGGGGAAGAGGTTCGCCGAACACTAATTTGAGATCAGATTTTCAAAATGCAAAAGGGGCAAAGATTTAAAATATATATATATTTTTAAATATGTTAACTTACACTTAGTCGTCTATTTAAGGGCAATACAAGAGTATTTCAAAAAATTATTCAAATGACTGACTACGTTTTTGATGATGTTATGACAGATGAGTTTTAACTGTTTTATAGTTTTAAATGTACGTTTTCAGTTTTCTTCTCGACCGCCCCCCCCCCCCCGTTTTGTAAAAATAAAATAAAGAAATAAATAAATAAAATTTATTAAATAAATAAATAAAACATTGTATAAAATTTAACCAACAATTTGTATAGATAGAAAAGTTTTCCTTCTCTCAGATATTCGTTTTAGACGTACGGGTGGTAATTCGCAAAGATTTCACACCCTTCCCACATTCTCCAGTATTTAACAGACAGCTATTTTATCAGGGATATGCAGCTATTAAAAGGACCACACAGTAGATATTATTCTTTTACAACAGGAGTGAGATATTTTATTGCAAAAAGTTTCAAGTGAGAATAATTGCCTGCTTTTATAAAACTCATAAAAATAAGGTTTGTTGTTGTTCGTGTGTATTTAAAGTGCATCATAAATGCACGTTATTGCTTCACGGATGGGTATGGGCTGTCATCATAAATTGACCAGGTTTTTCTACGAAGCGTGGGCCTACAGAGTTGTTTTATCACGTGGTTTCTGCATGAAGAACGTAAAGGGTGGACCTAGCAACTCAACTTTGACCCTGTGTGCGCTCTTGACCAATTACAGGGATCTCGGTTAAGCGTATGCGAGAGGGTGAAAAGGAAGGGATGCTGATTGGATTAGGTAAATGGAAGGGAGTTAGCTGGACTGGGGCGGATGTCAGATCGGAGAGTTGAGATGAAGATGGAAGAGCCTCTAAGACAGTTATCTCGAAATAATGAGGGGAGGATAGGAGAATCTGAGGTTTTTTGAAGAACTACGGTTAGTACGGGAGAGCGAAAATTTGTGGCGGCAGGAGATACGCAGAAGCACCGGCAGTTGAATAAGTTGGCATACGTGTGCTTTTGTTTATTTTTTCTTTTTTGAATTTAACCCTCTGATCGCTTAATTTTAAAAAAAAATCATTTCGACCAATATGTAATCTACCAGTATGTTCTCTATTATATCAAGAAGTATTTTATTCAAGTCATCATGTACTTGAAGTACGTAGTAAATTTATCATTCCCAATTTTACACTTCGACTGTGGAATTTTTAAAACAAAATTACTTCAAAGATTGTGTATTATATACATTTTTCTACAAATTTCTTGCCCTTTGAAATCGTGGTGATAAGCGGTCAGGGGGTTTTAATTGCTGGCAAAAAATAGCTTCTAATTGCAAAAGCTATTTAGAAAGCAAACCAGACTGCAACTTTAAGGATAAAATAGAACAAGTGGCTGTTATTTGAATATCGAACACAAAAAGCTGTTTTATTAATTACAAAATTGGAAAATTACAAAATTTTCAAATTTACATGTTGATGACAGAGTATGTTGTGGCCTGTGGAGAACATATTGAAAGTCCTGGATGTCATTTAAGGATATCATTGAACCAATATTTGCCTGCCATTTCACATTTTGACTACTGCTGCAGATGCAAAATCTTCAGATCATTTTGAAGTGCCGAGTGATAAGCAAATCTCTTCCCTCTTTGAAACTAAGATCGAAGTATTTGTCACTTGCTTTCATCAAATAGCCAACTAGGAAGAACTTAAGTTCGAGAGTAAACGCCTCTGGGAAACAGAAAAGAAAAGGGGAATTAGTGAACTCACTATAATCTATTATAGGGTAACTTGGGGTGAAATGCCGTATTGGACAAGATGCCGTGTCACGTGGTTTTCTTATGCGCAGGCGCTGTAGGGAATCACCACTCAGTCGTGTGGAAGAGGCTTCCCTACTGATATTTTAATTTCAGTTTGCGTTGTTTTATTTTAATTTCAAATAGTGTTTTTCTATTGCTATTTCGTCTTAACACCTGTGGTAAGTGTCCAAAATCTTTTACGCTCTTTCTTTATGTAGTTCCTATGTAGTTGACCATCTTACCCCAAGATTGGGGTAAGATGCCGAAATGCAAGCATTTACGAAAACAAAATTGTTAATGCTTTCTGTGGCATTTGTAAAATGAAATACATTTTTAAACCATACATATGTGTATCAACTTTAACAAGAAATTAATGAATAACAAATAAAAACAACAGGCGATTTCATAAAAATTTAAATCAAAAACTACGGCATCTTCAGCAAATTTACCCTACATTATATGACCTTGAAGGGATTTCATCCTATCATGTTATATTTTAGTACATAGATACCTACATACGTTAGATAATATATCTGTGACCTGTCATAAGGTACCTATTGGTTTGACAAAATCCACATAACTTACGAGGGCTACAATATCCTCCAATTTCGTCTGGTATTACTTGAGTGCCTCGAACATTCATTTTTTCCCTTGCAATATGGCACTAGCGTGCTATATTGCATATTTCTGAACGAGATGGCAAATTGCTGCAATAAAATTTTCAAGCTCGGTTTATCTTCGAGATCGGCTTCATTTTATAACAACTGGTACTTTAGTTCTGTTAGTTTTATGTTTTATGAGCTTATATATCCTCATGTTTCCAAAGAACACAAAAGTAAGCATTAGGTTGGTATGGTGGGGTGACGAAAATAATGGCGACACACATAAATGTGAAAGAAGGCGAATTACTAACTTTATGAGCACATTTGTATTGGCCGAAGCTTAAAATTTTGACATATAAACAAATAACTATTGGTGCAGGATTATCACATTTTAAAACATTGATAATTCCCACTGGAAAAGGATGAATTATTTTGCAAAATTTACTTGGATGCCTATACGGTCCAGTGGGACCTCGTTCACCTATAACAACTAGCCCCGATTTGAAAATTCCAACTAACCTCATCACGCTAATCCAAAAGAACATGGCTACAGCAATCAAGGTAAATGAAACAACAACAACAACAACACAACACATATGCTGTAAGCGATCAACTAACTAAATATAAAAACACGTGGAGGTTGGCTACATCGTATTGCACTTGCATGCTAGAAGAAAAACTGATATCAGAAAGTCACTTACATTTCACCAAAGCTATTATTCACTAAAGCAGTTTTTCCATGCTGTGCACCAAACAAATTCAGGTAACACGCTGCCGTTTTCGTCGCAGGTAGACACTGTTCTGAAGAGCACGTGACTGTCTCATTAGAGGTCTGCAATACCTGGCACTATTTTTAGAAGATCTATGCCAACTTACCTTCTATGGAAACTAGCCCTCTCTTCCCTACTTTTTGAACATTGTTGGAGATGAACTACTATCTTAACCTTTTCTACCCTGTTGAAATTTTACTCAACCTTGATAAAAACATTTTACACCAGAATTCTTATTTATAACTATTTAAAATATTTATTTTACTTCATTATGTCGATCTATTATTTAACTTACTTTATAAAAAAATTTCTGGTTCGAATCGAATGAAATCAATTACTCAAATGGGTCGATTAGACCCATTCAGGGTAGGAAGGTTAAGTGGAGACGGGTGTAGTAAACTATTGTATGCACTGACCAGGTAACATCGATTGATGTTGGAAGAACATTTTATGCATTTAAAAGTGTTTTAGGCGATAAAACACAAAACCTAACTATAGAAAATTCAGGAAAAATCCTAGCTGTGTAAAATGAAAGCAATGGGAGAAAAAACACAACGATATTAAAATATTTGATTATGTGAATGTATTTTAATAAAAATTTATAAATAGTACATTTTTTTAAGTACAGCATATTGATTTGACTATTAATTACACCCGCTATTAAATAAAGCGAAGAAATACCCGTTAAAATTTCTGGCATAGATCCCTAATATGAATACAGGAAATATGCTTCTAAAAGAAAAATTAGCGCAGTGTAGGGTTAAGAGATATCACTCCCCCAAAATATTAGCCGAAAATAAAAACTTAAGCCATTGTTTTTCATAATTTAAGTTAGTAGCCTCATGTGAGGTTTACGTGAGCAAAATGGTTTAATTGACGCATAAAATTAACCAAGGTTTCAGTTCATAATATGAATTTAAATCCATACTGTTTATTATTTTACAAAATGAGAGGTATTATTATAGAATTTGCCTTCTAGGTTAATAAGACATGTTATTGAATGTTTATGGGGTTCATCTAATAAGGATAAAGAGTAAATATTTGTGATTAATTTTAGTAAATTATAGGAACTTGGGATATTACGTACATACTATTTATATTTGGGGCAATACAAAACATATCTATATTGTTTAGAACCCGAAAACCGAATACAATTACAGACTTCAACTATCTTCAAATAGTTTTTGTAGAGAAAAATTATTTTATGTAATTTCGTAATTATTTTACGTAACTTGTAAACAAGTAATAACTAGATGGAACCCGTCAAAATTTGACGGCAAAAAACTTGATAGTACCATAAAAATAAAATTCATAGCTGCTTTAAAATGTTTGAAACTTTTGCAGAATAATTCAAATAAATAAAAAACCCACTTTGAATTAAAGCTAGGTTGAAGAACAGCAATTGGCTAAGTTTCACTGGCACATGTACTCGCGGAATTTCTTTCATCTGACACATTTAGCGCTGTTGTGCAAGTAAATGGTAAGTGCCCCCTTGGGGAGGGAGAAATGGCGGGATGGACCAAGGAGATGCATAACATGAATAAGCAGTCAAAGACCTTTCAAACGATATGTAACATGAGGGGTGTGTGCAAAATTTTAAAAAGTACCCCCTTGGGGGGGGTAAAGTAGGGGATGGACACGGAACATGCATAATATGATTAAGTGGTCACAGACCTTTCCAACGATATATAACATGAGGGTGGTGTGCAAAATTTAGAAAAGTACCTCTTTGGGGGGGGGGGGGCAAAGCGGGGAGATGGACATCAGAGATATGCATATGATTAAGCAGTCACAGACCTTTCCAACGATATATGACATGAGGGTTGTCTGCAAAATTTAGAAAAGTACCCCCTTGGGGGAGGGGGGGGGGCAAAGTGGGGAAATGGACATTGGAGATATGCATATGATTAAGCAGTCACAGACCTTTCCAACGATATATGACATGAGGGTTGTCTGCAAAATTTAGAAAAGTACCCCCTTGGGGGAGGGGGGGGGGCAAAGTGGGGAGATGGACATTGGAGATGCATAATATCATTAAGCGGTCACAAACCTTTCCAACAATATATGACATGAGGGGTGCCAACAAAATTTAGAAAATTGCCCCCCTTAAGGGGGGGGGGAAGTGGCGGGATGGACCCCGGAGATGCATAACATGAATAAGCAGTCAAAGACCTTTCCAACAATATGTAACATGAAGGGATTGTGCAAAATTTACAAAAGTACCCCCTTGGGGGGGGGCAAATTGGGGGGATGGACACCGGAGATGCATAATAGGATTAAGCGGTCACAGACCTTTTTAACGATATATAACATGAGTGGTATGTGCAAAATTTAGAAAAGTGCCCCAATTGGCAGAGGGGGGCGGGATGGACCACACAGATGCATAACATGAAAAGGCAGTCACAGGCCTTTCGAGCGATATATCATATGAGTGGTGTCAACAAAGAAAAGTCTCCGCCCCGTGTAGGCAAAACATACTCCCCCCCCCCCCCCCCCCGCCGCCATAATTATTGATGCGGACTCATTTTTTAAATTCGTTCGCACCCCTCTTCTCCCACAAAATGTTGTGAATTTTAAAAACTCCACTTACGAATTTTTTTATACCAAAAGCACTTATGTCCGTCGTCTGCATGCAGAGTTTTGTGCTTACAGACGCCAGACACAACAACACACACACAGACAGACGTTTACCGACATTAATAGTATAGATGATACTCAGTGCCTACACATTTCACCCTTTATAATTCAGCCAATGAGTTGACGGTTGTTCATTTCCAGAAACGAAACAATAATTCTTTAGGATGAATTTTGTTTGTTTGATACACCGTGGCAGAATGCGTGCAATGCAGCGACAGGCGTCACAAACTTTTTAGGGCACCTGCAGACTAAAAACATATAATCAATCTTCGCGGGGAAAAAATCCTAGATTTCGTCAAATGATCACGGGAAAAACACTAATTTCATCAAAGGATCATGTAAAACGTGAATTTTGTTAAAAGGCCACAGAAAAACGCGATTTACACAAGAGATGAGCAAATTTTGTCAAAGAATCGCAAAACAGGAAATTTCACCCAAAGATAGCGCTTTCTTGCCAAACTTCGTCTAAAAATTGCGGAATAAAATGTATTTTATCAAAAAATCGCTGGAAAACGCACATTTCGTTAAAGTATCGCGAGAAAAATGCGAATTTCTTCAAAGATTGTTGAAAAAACGCGAATTTCATCAAAGGATTGCTGAAAATTCATGAATCTTATCAAAAGGCAGCAGAGAAAATGTGATTATTATCAAAGCATTGCGAAAAAAGAAAATTTCGTCTAAGGATCACAGAAAAACGCAGATTTCATAAAAGAATCATGGAAAATAACGCAAATTTCGTGAAAAAAAAAAAAATCGCAGAAAAAACACAAATTTCGTCAAATTATCGCTGAAAAAAAAACACGAATTACGTCATAGGATAGCTGAAAAAATTATGAAACTCGACAAAAAAAAGATACAGAAAAAAATGCGAATTTCATTAAAGAATCGCGAAAAAAAATGCGAATTTTGTTAAAGCATTGCGCAAAGAATGTGAATTTTTTGAAAGGTTCGTGTGAAAAATGAAACTGTCTGTATTAAAAACAGCACACACACAAACATCTATACAAACCTCAATACACACAAACATATTATAGGCAGGGCTTGAAATTCAATTTTTCCAAAGACGGGAGTCTCCCTACCAACATTTTTAAATGGAGGGGAGTTGTAATGTTTGGGAGGGAGAAAAAAAATCTTTAAACCCCACTATTCTTTTACGTGCTATTTAAAGAATTACATTAATGCAGACATGACAAAATACCATTGAAAAAATTAAGTCAACTGAGAATGATTATGTAAAATGTTTATTTTTATTATAAAAAAGGGAAGAAAGTTAAGTTTTATATATGCAGTGTATTTTTCAAGTTCCATTAAATGTGTTAGGGACCCTTAACAATTAGGTTGTTAAATAAATTTCTGACTTTAGATTTTACTTGATTGAGATTCACCGATCGATCGTGGAAAAGACGCAAAGTTCATCAATCTGTCGCGGAAAAAACGCTAAGTTCGTCGATCTGTCACCAAAAAACGCAAAGTTCGTTAATCAGTCGTGGGAAAAAAGCAAATTTCATCGATCGATTGCAGAATAAACACAAAGTTCGTCGATCTGTCCCCAAAAAACGCAAGGTTCGTCGATCAGTCGCTTAAAAAACGCAATGTTTGTCTATCTGTCGCAGAAAAAACGCAAAGTGCGTTGATCAGTCGAGGAAAAAAATGCAACGTTCGTTGATCTGTCGCGGAAAAAATGCAAAGTGCGTCGATCAGTTGCGGAAAAAAGCAAATTTCGTCGATCGATTGCGGAATAAATGCAAAGTTCGTCGATCAGTCAGGGAAGAAAGAAAAATTTCGTCGATCGATTGCGGAATAAACGCAAAGTTCGTCGATATGTCCCCAAAAAACGCAAGGTTCGTCGATCAGTCGCTTAAAAAACGCAATGTTCGTCGATCTGTCGCAGAAAAAACTCAAAGTTCGTTGATCTGTCACGGAAAAAACCACAAAGTTCGTCGATCAGTCGCGGAAAAAACACACAGTCCGTCAATCGGTTGCGGGGAAAAAAAATCACGAAATTTATCGTTCGGTTGCAGGTAAATTAAATAATGCAAATTTCTCCAAAAATGCTGAAATTTTTTGGCCGGGAGGCTCCCGCTCATGATCTTTTTTGGGCGGGATTTCAAAATTTTCCGCGCGAATCCCGCCCTGAAATTCAAGCCCTGATAGGTATAGTTTTAATCTGAAATAATATACTGAACTTGAACTAACTTTTGAAAAATCGGGTTAACCCAGATCCAACTTGCAGAAATCTACACTCAGTCTGAAATCGACTCGAACCATAAAGACAGTTAACCCAACTTGCAACAAAAATAATTATTTTCTGTGAATTTTCTGATTTTTTCTTTTCTCAGAAATGCTGTAGTCATTTTGTCCCCCAATTTTGCCCTTTACAATTCAGCCAATGAGTGGAGGGGGCCAAAGGAGCGTTCCTTATCACAAACGAAAGATGAGATACGTTCGTTTGATGTTGTTGTTGAAAATTTATGGATTTCTATTATTAAAGTAATTTTTTCATTTTACCGTATTTATTTTCTTTTTGTGTTGTATGTATTTTGCTACTTTGAATTTTTTTAAACTAACCCTTTTTTTTTTTTTGGAGAGTGAGAGAGAGAGATTTAATAATTTGGTGACACGAAGTTCAGCAAATTCTTAAAATCCACAAATCGTTTCCAATGTAAACAATGAAATTTACAATTAAGTTGCAAGTGCAAAATTTCAGTTTTTTAAAATTTTCATGTCATTCTGTACACATTTTAATATGTCATTCTGATCATTATACATATTTAGTTATGCATTATTAATTATTTACTTGACCTTTACTTTTAATATTTTAAATATTTCAAACTTACAGCTGAATGTAATTATTAAAACATTTGAAATACTGCATTCGAAAAATGAAATTTCAGCTTAGAAACTCGACAATTAAAAAATTTAAAGTAGAAAAGTACTTATGATATAAAAAGAAGAAAAAAAAATACACCAGAATTTATCTGTATTACGAAAGCGGGAGAAATGATTTTCTGTGCTATACGAAAAGATATCCAAATAACTCAATCATGAACATAGAAATAGGTCTCGGTTTTTATGTTCAGGTGCACTCAATCCAAACTTGAAACTTTTAAAACGGTCATTGAATGAATGAAATTCATCTCCGCCTTTCACATCCAGAAAACTTGCTGTGTCGCCAATTATGTTTATATTTTATATATATATAAAAAAATAATAATTCAGGCACTTTTCCGTTATACGGACACCATTGTCGCCAAACATACATACATTTTGGCATAGTATCCGTATAACAGAAAAGTACTAAAGTTCATGGTTTAAAATCACAATAAAATATCATGAAATTTATTGATTAGTTGTGGGAAAATATCGGGGAAATAATGTGTTTTTCGTGAATTTTTTGTTTTGTTAACAATGTGGTTAGAGAGACAGGGAGAAATCCAGAAAACTTGCTGTGTCGCCAATTACGTTTATATTATATATATATATATATATATATATATATATATATATATATATATATATAATAATTCAGGCACTTTTCCGTTATACGTACACTATTGTCGCCAAACATACATACATACATTTACATACATACATACGTACACTATTGTCGCCAAACATACATACATACATTTACATACATACATACATTTTGGCATAGTGTCCGTATAACAGAAAAGTACTAAAGTTCATGGTTTAAAATCGCAATAAAATGTCATGAAATTTATTGATTAGTTGTGGGAAAATATCGGGGAAATAATGTGTTTTTTGTGAAATTTTTTGTTTTGTGTTTAATTGTAAGCATTCATTATAATTTTCAGTGCATTATTAAATTGAAATTTTTGTTTAAAATATGTAAACAAAACAGTGACCAGAAACCTGCACAATTTCTAATATAGATAGATAGATGCATGCATGTAGTACTTTTAATTATTTGGTAAAAATACTGTGATCGTCACTGAGAAAACCTGAATTTAACCTAAAAGTAATTGTCGAGTGTTTAAGCTGAAATTTCATTTTACGAATACAGTATTTCAAATGTTTTAATAATTACATTTAGCTGTAAGTTTGAAATATTAAAAGTAAAGGCCAAGTAAATAATTAATAATGCATAACTAAAAGTAATTGTCGAGTGTTTAAGCTGAAATTTCATTTTACGAATACAGTATTTCAAATGTTTTAATAGTTACATTCAACTGTAAGTTTGAAATATTAAAAGTAAAGGCCAAGTAAATAATTAATAATGCATAACTAAAAGTAATTGTCGAGTGTTTAAACTAATTTCATTTTACGAATACAGTATTTCAAATGTTTTAATAGTTACATTCAGCTGTAAGTTTGAAATATTAAAAGTAAAGGCCAAGTAAATAATTAATAATGCATAAGTAAAAGTAATTGTTGAGTGATTAAGCTGAAATTTCATTTTACGAATACAGTATTTCAAATGTTTTAATAGTTACATTCAACTGTAAGTTTGAAATATTAAAAGTAAAGGCCAAGTAAATAATTAATAATGCATAACTAAAAGTAATTGTCGAGTGTTTAAACTAATTTCATTTTACAAATACAGTATTTCAAATGTTTTAATAGTTACATTCAGCTGTAAGTTTGAAATATTAAAAGTAAAGGCCAAGTAAATAATTAATAATGCATAAGTAAAAGTAATTGTCGAGTGTTTAAGCTGAAATTTCATTTTACGAATACAGTATTTCAAATGTTTTAATAGTTACATTCAACTGTAAGTTTGAAATATTAAAAGTAAAGGCCAAGTAAATAATTAATAATGCATAACTAAAAGTAATTGTCGAGTGTTTACGCTGAAATTTCATTTTACGAATACAGTATTTCAAATGTTTTAATAGTTACATTCAGCTGTATGTTTGAAATATTAAAAGTAAAGGCCAAGTAAATAATTAATAATGCAAAACTAAATATATATAATGATGAGATTTTTTTTTTCATGAATTATTCAGTGAAACTCGTCTTATAAATGTACGCAAATAATTCACATCAAAATCTTAAAATAACAAAGTTTTCTTTCGTGTTTAGCTATGCTTAATAACCAAAAAAGCTTGATTAATACAAAAATTATTTGGTAAAAATACTGTGATCGTCGCTGAGAAAACCTGAATTTAATCATATCACACAGAATTACATATTAAAAGTTTAAAATTAGTTTGTTTACATCGGAAACGATTCGCGGAATTTCGTGCCACGAAATCTCTCTCTCTCTCAAAAAAAGGGTTAGTTATAAAAAAATTCAAAGTACTAAAATACATACGACTTAAAAAGAAAATAAATACGGTAAAATGAAAAAATACCTTAATAAAAGAAATCTATAAAGTTTCAACAACAAAACAACCAAATGGAACACATACGCTTCTAGAGAGAGGAAAAAGCCTTCACCTCATTGGCTGGAACATCGCGTCTGAAGATGGTAAAAGCCTCTAGCTGATTAGCTGAATGCTCGCGCATGCGTATAAATAGCATTTTTGCACGAAAAACTAAAAAGCAGGTTAGCTTTAAGTATATGGATAATAATAATAATAAACGTATTTTGAGAGTATTATGAGATAGTCGGTAAATATGGAATAGGGGGTTAAAAATGAAGAAAACGAACAAAATTTGACAAAAAAAAAAACAGATTTAATAGTGTCAAGAGAGCATGATCAAAATATAGTGTCTAGGTAGTCAGCCAAAATATTCATACTTCAGATTTCCCCAAATCACAAATATAAGGATCTGTCTGTATGCTGCCAAAATCATGGAGTATTACACTGTTAAAAATAAAGTTCGACATTTCACCAAAAAACTGGTGAAAAGTAGCTGAAATTTAGCTGCAACTAAGATATTGGAGATAAGTTTCACTATTTTTTTGGTGCTTTTGAAAACACCACTATATTGGTGAAAGGTTGAACCACAATCCAGAGTTTTTTCTAATCCAATTTAATGGTGAAAGGTTGAACCATAATTCAGGGTTTTCCTAACCCAAATTTATGGTGAGATGTTGATCCATGATTTAGGGTTTTATTTAATCTAATCTAATGGTGGAAGGTTGCACCGTGATTAAAAAAATTTTATCCAATTTTATGGTTACAGGTTGAACCATGATTCAGGATTTTTTTCTAAACCAATTTTATCGTAAATTGTTGAACCCTGATCCAGGTTTTTTTTCTAAACTTATTTTATGGGGAAAAGTTATACCAGATTGAACCAGGATTTTGGTGTTTAATTTATCAATTTATGGTGCAGTTAATGAACCAAGATTCAGATTCTGTGACATTATGTTGCTATAGAAAAGCTTACTAATTTTCTAATTAACATTATACTGAAAATTATTATTAAATTATTAATTACTGATTGTCTTTGAAAAGGATAAAAAAAAACAAATGGAAACAGCTGGTTACATCTCATATATGAGATATTGGTATTCCACGTAACCCGACATAGCCGGTTTGGGAAAAAAAATTCTCTATATTTATTGGAGTAAATCGCGAGCTTAACAACGAGTATTATATTATAAAAAGTTAGTATTTCGGTGAAAATTATGCTTTATTTCAATGTAAAAATATTACTTCTAATAATGAATAAAAAATATAAAAAAAAATTATCTCCTGAAATTTTCCAAAGACGAAAATCAAATATTTATTCACACATCGCGCACTGATACCGATCGACGAACTGTGCGTTATGGCAAACATTCTGGAAGCATTATTAAGTAGTTTATGATATTACAGCTTGGCGGCAGCACCTTATCAAACAGAAGTCTTGGTATTCCATATTACCCGACTGATCCATAATACCCGAAGTTCCTCTACTATATTAGCAACAAAATTGAAATTTACGAAGTGGATTATTCAGAAGTCGTCGATGTTCCTCTTGCAAAACTACGGGTTATAGCAAGCTCATTTGGGGTTAGTCTATTTTGAAAACCTTTTACTCAAATCCGTATTTCAGTTAAATCAATTTCCTCAGTCCTAAAGGATCATGGTCCATAAGCCGTGTTTTTGGCCCATGAAATAAGACTAAAACTCGATTTTTTTTATACTGACTTAATTATTTCACTTTTTAATATTAGAAGGTTTATCCTGTACGATTTCGACAACAGTTTTTGCATTTTGCTCGGATTTATATGACTTACACAAGCTCTAAGTTCGTATTAATCGTAGTTTTTGATGAAAAATACGCAATTTCTCCTCATTTTACCTCCATTATTTATAGGAGAGCAATCGTGCAACACTTTTTTCTTCACATATATTATAAAATATATCAAAATGTACAATATATGTAAAAATAAAAGTTTTGCAAAGCTGCGCTCATAGTAAAATATAAAAAAATATATTAAAAATTGAGGTAAAATTAGGAGAAACTGCGTATTTTTCATCAAAAACTACGAATAATACGAACTTTGAGCTTGTGTAAGTTATATAAATCCGAACAAAATGCAAAAAATATTGTTGAAATCGTACAGGATTAACCTTCTAATATTAAAAAGTGAAATAATTAAGTCAGTATAGCAAAATCGAATTTTAATCTTATTTCATGGGCCAAAAACACGGCTTATGGATCCTGATCTTTTGATGACTGAAAATTAAGAAGTTTGTGGAAAATGGTTCAGAAAAAAATTCTTTATCACCTTATTTTATATAACTTTTGTTTTATATGACTTATTTTTATGACTTTACTTTCCCCCGAACTATATACTGTTACGAGAATCAAATAGAAATGTAAGTCACCATTATGGGCGATTAAATATGAATTCATTAGGTTAACGTTCAAACGTTTCTGGAGTTAAAGTAATACAGAATTTTTTGGCGATCAAAAATCAAGAAATATTGCAACCTCTTTTAAGAATACGATAACTATTCAAAAGTCTTAAACATTCATATATAAATAAATATAAATTTATGACAAAAACATTGACGTTCATTAAATATATGAAACAATTATTTTTTCCTGTGTTTTGTTTTTAATTTCACTAATTTCTAAAATCCCAAACCGACGGAGCAATTTTTGAACTGTCCATAAAACATTCAAGTCAAAGAACATCCAATATTCAGGTTTTTTTTTCATTATTGGCAATCTTTTTAAATATTTACTTTTGAAACTTTTTAAATATTTACTTTTGAATCTTTTTAAACATTTACTTTTGAATCTCTTTAAATATTTAATTATGTAATACTTATATTTAAAAAATATATTTAACTTTGAAAATTTTTGATTTCATACACACTTTTTTTTTTCACAAGAAGTTTTTTTTTTTTTTTTTTTTTGGCGACTTTTATGAAAAAGTGGCCAGATTGACCAGATTGACATAGCTATAAATTAAATGAAAAAAATTCTGATTATGTAAAATATTTGTAGAGTAAATATTAGTGCTCCCGACGCGACACATATTTCAGTTATACGTTTAACCGATTTACGTATATACGTATAATACGTATATTTGAAATACGTATACATAAAATTAAACGTTTAAAGGTATCCGCATACGTATAAGCGTATACCGGTTAAACGTATAAATCAAATATACGTATATTTCAAATATACGTATATTTACTTTTAATGTGAATGGACGTCATCAGTCTTACGTCACTGAACGGAGAAAAAGCTGGAAATCGCGTCATTACCGTAGCAATCTGCATATTATGTTTCATGCATAGGTTCTTGTTATTTTTCCCTACAAATTTTTTAATTAATTTATGTTACTTCTAATTTTTATTGAATTAAGTGATAAAATGTTATATAAATTTGCTAGAGCAATTTAAATTGTTTTACATTTCTTAAATTTGTCATTATGATTGTTATATGCCATTGTGAATGCAGGACTCTAGCGGGTGTTTCTCAATGTCTCTGATCCGCAAACCAGCAGGAGAAAAATCATCTTTTTTTCACGCAATGAATGAAAACCGTTTAAACGTTTATACTTTTAACCACTGGAGTAAGAGCCGTATATATGTTGTACCGTATATACCGTTTCGTATAATACGTATAACCGCCTTGGCCGTATCATACGTATCCCAAATGAGTACGCCGTATAATACGCATTATACGTATACTCGTATAAATGTTTAATAGGGAGCACTAGTAAATATCGAGGCGTGCAAAACTAAGCAATTAATAAATTTATTTTGTTTCTTTTCACTGATGTTAAACAAGTGACTACATACAGGGTTCGTACGGATTGCTAGAATTTTCAGGGAAGTTACCAGCATTTTCTTACAGAAAAACTCGCCTTATATAATCGCGCGATTAGTTAAGAGAGTTTTTCTATATGAAAATACTGGCAATTTCCCTGAAAAGTGCAGGACCCCGTACGAACTCTGTATGTAGTCAGTTGTTTAACATCAGTGAAAAAGAAACAAAATACATTATTTTAAAAATACATTTTTAGAGATTGAGATTGAGAGTTGGATTCATTTGATAAATGCTATAATAAATAGCAGTGAAAATGCAAAACAATAAAATTGTGATATATCTTAAACCTAAAATGAAACGTTAACCAGTTGTACACTAGCATAAAAAATCCAGTGGGCCAAAAGCAGTTTTTAAAATCCATAGCCACCCCTATTTCGAAATAACTATCTTTTCCTTATTTAACCGATTTTAAAAAGTGAAGATTACTATTCAATAATAGTAGTGGCAAACAAATCTCAGTATTTCTCAACTATGAAACTCGCAAGCTACTTTTCGACAGTAGAAGTGCTCCTGCCGACTATTTTTATGTTTTATATGTAACTCTATTTTCAAACAGTAATCTTTGAGGCATATTTCTACATCATTTGCAACAGAAATGTACGATGAAGAAGATATTATTTTTTTGGTGTAGCGTTAGACAATATAGTAAAAAAATAGTTCATGTGACAACCCTGGAATACGAGTGAGACACATACGTCACACATGTAAATCTCCCCCGGCCCTTCAATCCGCATATTGAATAAATATGATAACTTTATGACTATTTTCGACAAAGCATACCTGACACACATATGATGAAAACACACTCAAAAAATAAAAAAAAAACTAGTCATTGGGGGACACCGTAATGCTTACCCATCATGGATATGCATAATATAAAATAGGAAAATAAAACATGTGTAAACTATTTATAAAATGCATTGCAATTCGAATGGAATCGTGGCTTGAGGACGTCATAAACTTTAAAGGCTCCATTACTGAATTGCGAAAAGAAACACCCTTGTAACTCCAAAAATTACAATCATATTAACTAGCAGTTTACTGCGTCGGATTAAGCGTCTCATTTCCAATTAAAATATATCTTTGAATTGAAGTTTGAATGAAATACAGGGTCATGAAAAATCGTAGATTGTGGAAAATAGGATTACGAATATCTCGGCAACTCCTTATCCGATCGCCTTCATTCTTTACTAAAAATTTATGTTTTTTTATTGTCTTTTATATTCTCACCTTAAAATAGACAATTTCGAAAATTTTTATATACCTTTTATCAGAACGAATATTTCGAGAGACCGAAAAAAATAGTTCCGGATAATTGAGGTTACTGAAATTCAACAAGTGTCTTTCCATTGTTACATACTAAGTACGTACGAAATTTCAAGTCTCTATCTCAATTTGTTCGGGAGATAGAGCGTTTACAGACACACAGACAGACGTTGGTAAAAGATTCTGGTCATAAACTCTGGCAACGTTTTTTTTTTCTTGCAACAAAGAAATTTTTTTATGTTATACTAAAGAAGAAAACATAAAAAAAATGAATGAAAAAAAGGGCCTTTTAAAATGATAATCTGTATGGAAAAAAAGAGAGTGAATATAGTATAGGCAGTTTTTGAAGAATTTTATACAATAGTGAGGATGTGTGTAATTTTTTTAAGTTTTTAAATTAAAAATAAATTATAAATTATTCTCACATTAAAGAATGTTACCTGTAATGCTAACATAATTATGAAAATAAGTATCATAAATGTGTAAAATTCAAAGAAAAACAGCTATTAAAAAAAAAAGAAAGATTTATTCATGTAACTTTACTTTGATCAGTTATTACATATTTTTAAAAAGTTGCGTAAAATATTCTTTTTTTTTTTTTAATTTTTCTAATGATTATAAGCGTAATGAATTTAATCAAAGAATTATTAAGTTACATATAACAAGAATATTTAATTGAAAAAATATTTTTAAATTTCATAAAATTTTTCTTATTTGTAATGCAAATTTAGATGTTTTTAGATTCTTTAAAATGCACTCATGTGAGATTTAAACGTTTAAATTTTTAAAATCGCAATTTATGTTTTTATGTGAAATAAAAATTTTACATTTTTACATTTTCACGAAAATTTACGCGAAAGAAAATATTATTTCAATGCCCAATATTTCTACATATTTAAAAATAATAATTTTACATTTTATTTTGCATCTTTTGCTAAGCTTGCTTTTGTATATAAGGAGAAATTGCCCATTTTTTATTATTACGCGAATATAGTTGAAAAACGATAATTCATATTTAAAGCCGAAGTTTCTTTTATTCTTAAATATTTTATAGAGAAATTTTCAACGTAATAGTTAAAGAAATTAAAAGCTTAAAAAAAAAATCTTAATGCTGAAAAGGAAAATGCTTTATAATGTTTAACAGAATGTACTGAATCGTGAATGATTTTCCTTTTTATTATCATTATTTTATAATTATTTCATTAAAAGGTTTTGGTTAATTCTTTTAAAAATTGAAGTGGTATAAAAATAAATAAAGTTCAATGTTAAAATACTGGGTGATTATAATTAAAGTTTAAGTTTCAAAACGCTCTAAAAAACGAACCACTGATTAGAATGACTTCAAAATTGAACGGCGTATTATTGAAGAAGGGGCAAAGAACATGAATCAAAAAAATAGTTCCATATTTTAGCGACAGATAGCACTGTAAGCGTCAGAATTTCTACTACAAATGACAAATCGTAAAACAACGGCTAAGGCATAAGTTACACAATAAACCAACTGTACTGTTCAGTGTGCTGTTGTACAGGTGTGATAATGTTAGTTACGTAAGCCCATCCACCACGGCAAGGTCGTTTCACATCGGATGGGAAAAATCGGTTTTTAATTATCCTGAGGCGAAAAACCACATAAAAACATCCATCCAATCGGTTTTTAAGTTTCGCGAGACTGGCGCAAAACATGTTCAATATGCTGTCCAACGTTGTGTGCAACAAGATTAAATCGGGAAAGAGCATGTTCCACAACCGATCAAAGTGTCACCGGGGTCAAGTTCAGAATGTGTTGCGCAATGCGTGTCTTCAATTCAGCTACGTTGGCAATCGGAGTACTGAACACAACATCTTTCAGATAACCCCACAGCCAAAAATCACACGGATTAAGATCAGGTGATCGGGCCGGTCAGGCTGTAGGGAAATGACGACTGATAATTCTACCATTTCCGAAATGCCGCCTCAACAACTGCTTCACTCAATTTGCAATGTGCGGAGAAGCGCCATCTTGCATAAAATGATACTATCCAGACGCTGTTCCAAAGCTGGAATGACGTCATTACGCAAAAGAGACTCATAGCGCTGACCATTGACGGTAACGTTAAGGTTCACAGGACCGAAAGCACCAGTCTCCTCGAAAAAATACGGCCCTACGATAAATGATGCCGTAAATCCACACCACACAGTGATCTTTGCAGGATGAAGTGGTACTGGGTTCGTTGCGAGTGGATTTTCTGTTGCCCATATTCGGAAATTCTGTGAATTGACCAGTCCCGTCAGATGGAAATAGGCTTCGTCTGTCCACAGAATTTTCCACGGTCAATCATTGTCTACTTCCATGCGAGCAAGAAATTCCAAAGCAAAACCCTCTCTTGCTGGCAGGTCAGAGGGAAACAACTCCTGTACTTGGCAAATTTTGTACGGATAGCATTGCAGGATGTTTCGTAGAATGTTATGCACCGTGCTCACAGGCCTGTCCAATGTTCGTGCAATTCTCCGTGCACTGCAAGGTTGCACACCACCGCTCGACTCCTTCTGAACTGCTGTGGCCACTTCTTCAACTACCGCCGAATCACATCTTTTCCTTCCCCTACCAGACTGCACATCAAATGAACCTGTATTTTCCAATTTTTTCATCATTTTCACCAGACTTATGACAGTCTTCGGTCCAACGCCTTTTTTCATACCCTTGAGGGTCCTGAACTTCTGCAGAGCTGGCGAACGTCTGAGACGCAAAATGAGGAAACGCCGTTTACCGAACGCTTTTATAACACCTGAAATGGCCGTGCACATGCCAGGTATTTTAATTTACATCTTCTGACGCTTACAGCGCCATCTGTCAGTAAAATTTGGAACTATTTTTTGGGGTTCATGTTCTTTCCCCCTTCTTCAATAATACGCCGTTTAATTTTGACGTCATTCTAATCAGTGGTTTGTTTTTTAGAGCGTTTTGTAACTTAGACTTTAATTATAATCACCCTGTAGTTTAACAAAATGTTTAATTTGTTTTATAATTCCATTTGTTTTATTATTCCATTTATTATATAAAAATTCTGCTTCTACGTATGTTTACTTGATTAAATATGTGCGAATTCATCGTACAATTTCTCGTAACAATCGTAAAACTTGTAAGCTGGTTTTTTACCACTACCTTCCAACGTAGTAGAAATTAGCGTACGATTTAAGCTTATTTTTTCATTTTGAAAACTAAGTATTTAGGGTTGGGCATGGTTCTCGTTGAATATCTACAGCAACAGATTATGAATGTGCAATCGCATAAGACATTATGTACAATTTACAGTGATAATTTACAGCGATGATTGATTACAACAATTTACAGTGCTGTTTAGTTGTCCTTAGTGAAAAGCCGATAAGTGTAACGACACCGAGCATTCGACTTTATGTTTTAAGCCTGCTGTTAAATTCACATTGACGACTTTGACACATTTCTGGGCTTTCATTTTTTTCACATACGCATGAAATTGGCAGATGATCTAATTCAGAAACTACTATGTTCCAGGATTTTTCAAGATTAATTCATTCAGGTGTCTTTTATGTTTAAAGGCCAGTCCGTAAAACTCGGGGTCTGTTTACCGACAAGCCAAACTTCTACCTGTAAATTTTAATAGACATTTTTGCCTTATTTAAACGATTTATTCTTGTATAAATTATGTCAGGAATAAGTGAAAAATTTCTATAATTTTTTACTGGTACAGATTTGTCCCTTTGGCTCGTGGTAAAAGATTCAGAAGCTTGCGGTCTGTTAAACAAAAAAAAAAAAAAAAAAAAAAACTTTTTTTTTTTTTTTGCGAAATGCCTTAAAGAGACGTTTTCGCAACATTTTCTAAAAGACTTTCACGAAAGATACACTAAAATCTGTACATTAATATTTTATTTCAGCTATCTAAGAAGATACCTTTTGTTAAAATGATTGCCTTGCTGTTGTTGTTCCTGATGCAAAACAAATCTCATTTTTTCTAAAGTACCATAAAAGGTTTTTAAAAATATTCCAGTGGCTATTATTATTTGCGAAGAGAAATAGTTACGTTATTGCATTATTGCATAATACAGGATGATTATAATTAAAGTCCCGTTTTCAAAATGCTGTGAAAATGGAACCACTTGTCAGAATGACTTCAAATTTGAACTGAATATACTGAAAGAAGGGGGAAACGCTATGGCATAAGAAAGAATATGTTCCAAAGTGTATCAATAGATGGCACTGTAAGCGGCATACTATGCAAATTAAAAGACACTCATGCGCAATTAAACACCGAATCATTATGTAGATTTTATGCTGTTTTTGGTCCAAAGACAATTAAAAACCGATTCTTACCTTCCAATGTTGTACGACCTTGCCATGGTGGATTGGATTTTCATTAACAGTACCACAGCTGTTGACTGATTAGGAAGTCATTTTTTCCGTCAAACAAACGAAACACTCATGCACATTGAACGGTACGGTTGGTTTACTGTGCAATTCATGCCAAAGCCGTCGTATTCCGATTAAAAATGTTACTTGTAGCCGAAACCACTTTCGTTACTTCGCTTACAGCGCCATCTATTGATACACTTTGGAAAATTTTATTCGCTTTAGCAGGCCGCACTAGTCTTATGTCATACCGCTTCTTCCAGTATATTCAGTTCAAATTTGAAGTCATTCTGACCTTTGGTTCTTTTTTTACAGCATTTTGAAAGTGAAACTTTAATTATAATCACCTTGTATAATAAGATGAATAAAACATCGGAGAAATAATCAAACAATCTGTAAAAATACTTTCATAAAATTCATTGAATCAGTTTTATCGTGTAATTATTCACATAACCTTTTTTAATGTTTCTTCAATAAACGGCTAATCCTTTTTCAGCTTATTTAAATTTAGGATTTTGCAGGTTATAAGAATATTATTATGTTTCAATACACCTAAACCACAAGACTTTAAGACGAGTAATCTGCGATATTAATTACTAGAATAAATAGTATTTGACATAATGTTTATCTGTCTCTTTAAAATATTTCATTATGTTTATGTAATTATATAATATAGAATAAATCCCTTTGCAAAAATATGTCTCTAATTTTAAAATTACAAATATTAGCTAAAGGAAATTTAATATCTGAAATTAACTGAATCTATTGACAACTCTATCTTTTTTTCCTAGAACTTTAAGATATTATAAATATGTTAGCTTTGACTTTACACTACAGATATTCTTTAAAAGAAATTTAAATCTGAATTTATTGTTTTCTGTATCTTTTTTTTCTGGAATTGTCAGATATTATAAATATCCCATAAAATATTTTTAAATATTGATATATGTTTTTTTTGCAAGTTTAAAATAAATAAGACATGTTTATTGCTACGGGTTTTGTAGATATTTCAATTAGTTATGTCAGTGGGAAGAGCTAAATCCAAGAGATATTACTTATTTGGCATGTATTTCAGCTAAAATTTCTCAGAAGGCGCAGAGATTCAGGTATATCATAGCTGCCAAATTTTACACTTTTTCCTACCACTAAAATTTAATAGAAATTTTGTCCTTATGTAATCACAAGATTTTGTCGATTTAATAAGCTGGAAATTACTATCAAAATTTAGTGGTAGAAAAAAAGCATAAAAGTTGGCAGCTATGGGCATATGGTATATGATAATAGTCAAGTGGGTGTTACCAAATATGACCATGCATATTTGGGGCGTGGTTTAGGGTTATGGATGTGGCCTCCGTGGAATGTTCCTTAACCCCTTGAAGGGTGGTCGGACATATAAGTCCCACTTAATTTTAATTTCCTAATGCCACATTGGCACCAGAATTTTGGAAGTAAATTTTACTTTTGTATCTTACGAGAACATTTTTTATTAACATACATCTGACCTGTGTGCTTGGCGTCAAGCGCCCGCTTATAAGTCATCGTCAATATATACAAGGACGAGATAGCACACACAAGGAAATTTATAAATATAGCTTGCTTCCTCCACAAAGAGTGTGCAACAGAGCCAGCGGGATTCGAACCCACTCCCACCTACACTCGCAAGCGATTAGCGGTGTTGATGCCTTGACCACTCAGCCACGGTGGGTTCCCTCTTACGAGAAGAAAATCTGTTTCTCATTTTAAAACAAGATTGTTTGTAAATCCTGGTGTCAATCAATCAATCAATCATCTTAACATTTTAACAACAGTATACCTAGGCCCTGAAAGAGTTAAGCCGAAATTTCTAATTTTTGTCCCGTCCAGCATCAAAAGTGCAAAAATGTCCCTCCCACTATACAGTCGGTTGAGTTCAGACGTTGCTAGTGTTCAGTTAAGTTTTGCTACTCCACTTTAGAGCCGTTTATCTGAAGCAATTTAGCTCACAGCTTTGGAATATTATTCTCTTATTTCTACTGTATTACTGCATTACGCTTTGAACGTACGGCATTGAAATATTCTATAGAATAAAATTGTGAGACGTCGAAAGAACTATTTATCGATCGGATATCGATTACACGGTCCCTAGAAGTCGTAACGCTATTAAAAGATTTTCTATTAATTTTATTAATTTCTTTAAAGTATTATCCTGTATTCTTAATTTAAAAGTTAATTTTATTTTCAATACAATACATCATTTCACGTCTTGTGAGTGTGCCACGCAAGCTAAGGGAGTGACATATTCGGATATAGAGGCAAGAAAAAGAGAGAAATTCTAATTGGTAATATAATTTGTTGTCAAAATGACTTTATTTTGGAGAGAAGTTCTCTGGAAAAACAGTTCCTATTTCGAGTACTTAAGTAGGTCAGTTAAACGGAAGCCAAAGAATGCAAACATTCTGTCTATATTCGTAAGAATTTATTTAAGCATCAGTGTTAGGTCGTATTTTTTTGGCATTATGGTCGCATTTCCTTTGGCAATATGGCCAAAGAATCACGTGTAAGTGGAATTTTTGATACAACAATTAGCCAGATAATCATTCTTGTGAAAGAAAGTCCTTGCTTAAGCAGAACTAATACGAGGTACGGACGTATGTGCCTCATATTTATTATCAACACACCAATCAGGGAATAAGGTTGTCTTACTACATAAATTAGACAGTCAAATGTAGTGCAGCGCTGGTCAGTACAATTGTGCTGCAGTCGTCTAATTTTAAAAAAATTGAAAGCATATCAAGGTTTCAGATAAATTTTCTTTGTGCGAACTTTATCACGCTGGACATCATATAAATGTGAAGAAGAGGAAAAATACATAAGTAACCGAGAATAAATACAGGATGCCGCATAAGTCAATTCACAATTCAAAAAATCATTAAACAAAGGACCAATTGTATCGGAGTGCAGTTTGTAACCTATGACTTGTCAAATATTTGGCTTTTTTGTAGCCAAAACTACCATTTTTAAAGTATTGTTTTAATTGCAACATTAAAATGACATTTTGCCAAGTCGTTGAGTGCAAACCGTACTCCAGTACGAAAAATGGACAGTTTTTTACGAAGTTCTGAAACTTGAACTGATTTATGCGACATCTTATACTCAAATGTAAAATCCAAATTTCCTAAAACATATATAGCCTGTAAGGTAGCATCATATTTTTGTAACCAATTTTAGCATGCATCATTTTGATTTATATGATAGATTAAATAGTGCTGATAGCAAAACTGCCATTCAATTGGCGCAACAGCGGGTTATGTTGCCATAGCAACAGTGTAACCACTGCTGCAATGTTAAATGAATAGTGATCCAATTACTGATGTTACCATTACTCGGGAACATCGTCAGCAATGAATTGCCATTCATTTAATAGCAGCGAGGTGTATGACGGTGTGTGGTATTATTTAAAACTGGTGCTCCAGCTCATTGGCAGTTTTGTTATCAGTGATATCAAAATCATCGACATTAAAATTAATGGCTAGAAATTTGGCATGATAGTTACTTATAAGATCCAAATGATCCCAAAGAATGGATTAAAAAAAATCCCTGCCAGCTCGGCCTACATGCACAGGTAGACTTCGAAGTTAAATACTAATTTCACACAAAAAAAAATCAAGATTTGAGATGAATGATTATTTTATTAAATTAAAACACCACACTATAAAAAATATACAAAATAAAACCCCACACTAAATTCTAATTCTGACGTTCTTTTTATTGAGACACGCGCGTGTTTAATATGCAACCCTATGTATAGCATCTCTCATTATCAGACACTCATACATGGTCCCAATGTATAGAATCAAAAATTTTTATCCCGCCAATGATACTTTTTTATCGTTTTCGTGGCGGATTAACGTAGATGTGATTTTTTTTTCTTCTATAACCGCTCCCCCCCCCCCTTTTTCATTATTTATTTTTTTATTTTATTTTATTTTTTGCTGTAAGAGTTGGTCCTATCAAAAACCTGCCAGTATAAAAGTTGTAGATTATAGTAAGAGGATTCATAATAAGTTTAAGTGGACTTTATATCTTGTGAATTGACGAAGTTATGATTTTTTTTTCTCCTTAAACTCCTATTTTTTTTCGCCCCTATGAGGTCGTTTTGAATGATATCAAAAATCCGTCATACATCAATTTTTGGCCTTTTTCCTAGAAGTAATAATAACTTTAAACTGATCATAATTAAGACGTTATATATTTTTTCTGTTTTCACAAAAACACTCCCCATTTCCAGCCCGTGCTCCGATTTTACCCATTAACGAACTTGACGGATATTTTCTGCAAGAGATTTGTGCAGAATTATGAGATTATCATGTCCATAAAAAAGTGATATAGATAAAGAGATAAAGTTTTGAACTGGAAGTGGTTTGGGGTTCGAGGGGTCATGATCGGCGTAGATCTGCAAAAAGATTTCGGAAATTATAACATAGGGGAGAATGTAATAGGTAGTATTTCTTACAAAATGTACCTAAAAAAACTATATTAATAAGGCTGAAATGGGCGGAAAATGTTCTGAAACGTTCTATGTTATGATTAATTTTTAACTGCTAAAACTAGAAACTTATAACTTGACACGACTATTACTTTTATTAAATAAATACTCGCAACAGAATAATTTCTAAAAAAAAAAATCGAAATGAGAAAAAATGCATGAACAAAAGATGTTCTAAATATTCGATTTCTGTGATACTGCGGTGAAACTTCTTAGAAAAGATGGCGAGAAAAAAAAAATCATTTTTCTGGCAAGGGGATTAGAATATGCAGAAGTATTTATTGGTCAGAATTCTTTCAGATTTCTGATTTTTTTATTAGATGTATATTATTTAACTACCTATATGTATACTATTTTAATGACTAATTATTCTGACAAAATCCTGTAGCATTTTTAGAAGATTTGCAAGATTAGCATTTTTAGAATGTTTGAAGTTTTGTATAATTTACTGTAAGTCAACACTTAATAAGTTTTAATCGGAAATTTTAGATTCCACCCACAAAC
This sequence comes from Maratus michaelseni, assembly GCA_963931845.1. Lineage (NCBI taxonomy): Eukaryota > Metazoa > Arthropoda > Arachnida > Araneae > Salticidae > Maratus > Maratus michaelseni. Next base: position 401,999,767 of record OZ007590.1, on the reverse strand, counting down.
TCAAACATCGTTAGATATATACGTGAGTCGGATGATAAAATGCCACTTATGCAGATTCCAAAAATCGTGAGTATACTCCCGACTCTACTTCCTATATAATAATGAATTTTATTTACAAAGCATGTGTTTATCTTTATATAAACGTAATATCATAGAAACAGGCATCTTGCGTAATTCCAATAGACGTTTAAAGTGGTGAAATTAATATATATTTCTCTTTCATTAATTTGTATTGACAAAGCAGAATTAAATTTTTACCTTTAAGAATTACCTGAAAGTATTTTGGAAAGTTTTGAAATAAACTCAATATCAGTATTGACATACAATTTCTTTTTAAAAATTTCTAAAGGAAAGATTGTAATTGCAATCAGTTGCTTTTTTCTGTCGTTCCTCTGCAACTTTATCTTGTCTAATATTGTAGCTCCAGTGTAAAGAAATTTAATCTTAAAAAGATAGTTCAAGTAAAAACATAGCATCCGGAATTTCGTAATAAAAACGAAAGAGATTTTTCATTCTTTTTTTTTTTCCTTTGAAATCTTTCATCTTTTGCTTGTTATTCCGATTTAAAGATCGCCAATCTCTTTACAACTAAGCCTCTATACATATATATCTACAGTCTCTGTTACACAACTTGTCAAACGATCTGATTTCTTAGTAAATTACTAGAAGTAAAATGCCCCTTTAAAGCTTTCTTCAAAAAAAAAAAATAATAATTGCTTTCTTTCCTGGTGTACTTACTTTCACGTTACGTTAGGATGTTTTTCAATTTATAAACTTAAACTCCCTGAAATCCTATGAAAAAATTCATAAAAGAGAAGTAGAGTCGGAATTTTACTCGAGATGAATAAAGAAACAGGAACTGGATCAACTTCTTAAAGCAGCATCAAGTTATTTTTTTTTTCTGTTGGAGCAAACAAAAATAATCCTCTTCCGTTTTGAAAGTAAATTCCTCATATTCGTTGGAGGATTTGAAACTAGTTGAAAACCGAAAAAAAAGCTTAGTTACGTATACTTTCATCAAAAGTTCTATGCGGTGATAAAAAAGTAAAAGCAGATAGATGCCTGCTCTAGCGTACGAAATAGTTTAATGAACTTTAAAATATAGAATTTATTCAATTTTGACTTGGTTGTCCTTCAACAAAATGTTGTTGTTCTCCATGAATTAATAATTCATTGTTTTGACCTTCTAATTATTTTGGGGAATTAATTTGAAATCGGTTATCTATATTGATAAAGCGGACTAACATAAACGAATATATTAAATGAGAGTTTGATTCGGTGTTCTTAGATGTCCTCGATAATTCTTGTAAAAATCTGGCTAAGATCAACTGAACATCTATATCTATACTTTATATAAAGAGAGAACGCCTGACTGACTGACTTGGTGACTCATAAACGCCCAGCTGAAACGACTAAAGTCAGGATCACGAAATTTGGACAGTAGATTGCTGCAAGGCAAGCAATAAGAAAGGATCGTTGAAAATCCCCCCCAGAAGGGGTTTAAAGGGGTGGTCGAACGTTTTAGGTGATTTCGCCAGGCAAGCAATAAGAAAGGATTTTTTTAAATCCCCCCCCCCGCCCCCGAAGGAGGTTAAAGGTGTGGTCGAACGTTTTAGTTGATTTCGCCATATCACAGCAACAGTTTTAGGTAGCAGTGCGAAATTCAGGAAAACAAATCTACTAAAAAATGTTTGAACACTTATTTCAGCGATTTTAGACATTCAACTTTATGAGGGTTAAATAAGGGTGACCAATGTCTTAGGCCATATCGCCATATCTCAGCAGCAGTTTTAGGTAGGAGCTTGAAATTCAGGATAACAAATCTACTAACAAAATGGTTAAACACGTATGTCAACGATTTTAGAAATGCACCTCCTAATGGGTTAAATGGAGATCGAACTTTTTAGGTCATTTCGCGATATCGCAGCAGAGTTTTAGGTAGGAACATGAAATGCAGGATAACAAATCTACTGCAAAATGGCTAAACACGTATTTCAGCGATTTTAGAATTTCACCCCTTAGGGGAATTAAATGGGTGGTCAAATGTTTTAGGTCATTTAGCGATATCTCAGCAGTACTTTTAGGTGGGAGCATGAAATTCAGGATAACAAATTTACTAAAAAAAAGGGTTAAACACGTATTTCACCGATTTTAAAAATTCATCCATAAGGGGGTTATATGGGGGTGTCGAACGTTTTAGGCTATTTTGACATATCTCAGCAGCAATTTTAGGTACGAATATGAAATTCAGGATGACAAATCTACTAAAAAATGGTTAAACACGTATTTCAGCGATTTTAGAAATTTACCCACTAAGGGGGTTAAATGGGAGAGGGTCGAACGTTTTAGGTCATTTCGCCATATCTCAGTAATAGTTTTATGTAGGAGAATGCGTTATTGTGATCGTCTTTCTGTGATTTTTAGGATATTACATTTTTCCTTATGTTACCCGAAAGGCCAAGGTTAACTCGAACGAAGTCGGGTGGTTCTGCTATATTAAAATTAATTTAGTAGCCTCTCAAGTTCAAAATTTATTAAGTTAGTGGAATTTTGTCATCACTTTTGCTTTTATTCGATTTAGAACAATTTTTTTAAAGTACCTACCCATCCCTATCCTACATTGTAGTCGACACATTCTTCACCCGCGAGAAACCGGGAATAGTCGCTAGTTAATAGAAATATATTGAAAAACACAGATCTGTAAAATACTTTTCCCTACACTATTTAAAATGAGAACCTCTTTCGTTCGTGTTTCAGCAGGTAAATAAAGGGTATAAACTGAATAAATTTTTATCTATGTAGTGTAAGCATTCGATAGGTACATTGTAAAAAAAATTCCTGAAAGTTCCAGAAAAAGTGGTGGCATTAAGATGCCACGGCTTTTTGCTGTTACGTTTCACAACAAAGTAGTGAAACATTCCAGTTTTCAATAATCAATATACTTTTTTTATTCGTTGTCTTATTTAAGCATTTAAATTTTAAAGTTTCGTATTACAAATAAAATGAAAATTCAAATAATGAAGCATAAAAAGATTTAAATTAGCTTATCGGTTAATTAACTTTATCGGTTGATATCCAAACAAGGAATGGCATTTGTTCAGATTGCATTTGTCTCTAAATGCCTAGGCAGCTGTTTTTTATTCTTCTTTAGTTATCAAAATGGCTAATGGAATATAAAACATGAAGCACGCTTTGCGCAGAATGTAGTTTACGGAAAAGTTGAAACCTCTCAAAAATATTACACGAATTATTGCCGTAATTGACGTGGGACATAAAGAAATTTAAAATTCCGGTAGAATATGCGAAATGTTTTAGGATAATTTGCTGAAACGTTCCGAACTTTTTTTGCAGTGTGGTGTAGGCACGTTAGCTTAAGCATTCGTTTTGAGACAGTATAGTGCCATCTATCGATGATATTTAGACTAAAAGAAGAAAGCATACTATAGAAATGCCCGGTTTAACACATTAACCGTCTTTAATATTAACTTTAAAGATATCACTATTTGAGTTATTCCATGTTAAACAACAGTCCATTTTAACACATACTATATCACAGGTGCTCCATAAATTCGTAAAAACTTTAATAAATCATTAAAAAGAAACAAATGATGCTAAAAAATTGCGGTTTGCAAGAATGGAATTAGAAGGTAGGATTTTTTTGATAGATGGCGCTGGTATGCATAATATAAAGCAAATGTCAAGGAGGACCTTCCACTTCGGGACGATACTCCAAACTATCTGTTTCTCCGAAAAGTCTAATAAGCTTTAGTATCCTAACACATAAAACGGGTTCTTTTCACGTCTTCAGTCCTTTTGCTGTGCGGAATTTCCACTATGCGCCGGTTGCTGATTCCCCGTTCTTGCGAAATGACTTAAACAACAACGCTTGATCTGGTAACGATAACATACATGTATCGAATGAAGAATTTATGTGCATTAAACAGTTTTACTGATTGATTTGCATAAAACAGTTTGATATTATGCATGTCAGCGCCTTATATCGATAATTAAAAAAATAATAATATAGATAAAATGCTTAAGTGATACAAATAGAAAGAACAAAAGGCTTATAAAAACCTTTAAATGATCGACATACGTTTCGACTCCCATACGGCGCCATTTTCAAGATATATAACGATAAACAAAAATATTCTCGCATATTTTCGAAAATTAACAAAACGTAAACATTTGCAATGAATCCGCCTCATTTGAATTACCTAAAATTTGGCACGAGATACTTTTCAGTTTTAAAAAAGCAATAACGAAATATTAATTTTCATGTTTACAGTTGGCTACTTCAAGCTCAAGTTTTTTACATATATGATCTCGTGATTCATGTTTTCAAGTTTGTTTTCAAAAAAATTGCAAAAATATTTTTGTTTATCGTTATATATCTTGAAAATGGCGCCGTATATGAGCGCTGAAGCCTATGTCAAACATTAAAAGGTTTTTTATAAGATTTTTGTTGTTTCTATTTTTTCACTTAAGCATTTTATCTATATTTTAATTATAATTAGTGATATTATTCTGTGATTATGTACATTTTTTTTGTATTAAAAAAATCCGATAATCTCCTTCTAGTCCCATTCCTGCCAACCGCAATCTTTATCAACCTTTGTTTCTTTGTAATGATTTTTTTTTAATTTTAATGAACTTTTGGCGAAACCAGTATTCTTTGATACACAACTTGTCAAACAGTCTGATTACTTAGTGAATTAGTAGAAATAAATCGTTCATTTAAAGTACCCTTTCTGAAACTATAAATGACTTTCTTTCCTTGTGTACTTACAATGTCGTTACTTTGGAATGCTTTTCAATTTAGGGACTTAAACTCTTCAAAATTCTATATAAAAAAAGAGATTTATCCGTCAAAAAGAAATCGAGGCCGCATTTTATTCGCAATAAATAAAGAACTAGGAAATGGATCAACTTCTTAAAGCGGGATCAAGCTCTCCATCCCCCCCCCCCTTTCGAAACAAAAATAATCTTCTTAAGTTTTGAAAGTAAATTCTTCCTGGTACATTGTTATTAATTGTTGGAAGATTTGAAACTAGTAGAAATCTCGAAAAAGAAGCGCAGTTATGTAATATTTTCGTCAAAAGTTCTAAGTGATGGTAAAGAAATAAAAGCAAAATCTGCTTAAATATATAAAATATTACAAACTATTCCCTCCTGATCGTACCAAAACGAACCATTTTCATGAGTATTTTTTTTCTCTTATGAAAATAAATTGTTTGGATCAACAAAAATACTTTTAATAAAAACTATAACGTTCGTTTTAACTAATTAAAATGTTCTGGTGACCAGTCGCAAAATTTTATATTGAAAAGAAATTGTGGAATTGTAGTTTTTGACTTTTTGCAAAAATTGCAACATCCCTGTAACTGCTAATTGCTTTGGATCATTTCATAAATAACTAAAATAGGAATTTTCATGAATTTTGCAATCTAGAAATAATTCATGTAAGTCATACTTTTGTTTTCCTGGCTTATTAATATGGGATTGCATCTAATGTTTTGATAATTCTTGCTGATAATACGTTTTTGCATCGTTTCATAAATCTTAAACTTACAAAGCGATATCGAATAAAATATCGATTTCATTGAAATATGAATTAGTTGTACTTGAACAAAAATTTTATGATTCTTTATGGAATTAAGATATTCATCATTTGATCGGCTAAACGATATCAGATGGAACTCATTAAAGCCAGTTAGTCATACTATTATTAGTTACTCATACTAATAAGCCGACCTGTAAGACTAGCAGAAAGGCAGACTAAAATCGATATTATTTAACAATCCATGTACGGCTCCCGCGAGGACGTTGCTGCTGATAATTCGATGAAGGTATAAGTGTGCATGTAACTTACACAATGTAAAATTACACTGTTAAAAATTTGCAGCAAATTGTCCAGTCATTTGACCGTTTTTGTAGAAAATAATTACATAACCGTAATTTAACTCTATTCTTCACAATATTTCTTAATAGATATTTTTACCTTCAGTTTCAATTGATACATTGTATAAGAGTCTTTATATAAAAATATTTATATAAATTATACTGTAAATTACATAAAATTGTTAATTATTTATATTTCCGATAAAGTAAAACCCAATTGTTAAAATATGCGCAGTTACACTAAATAAAAAACAAGAGATTTTAACTCAGGTCAAACATCCCGCAACTTCCATTAATAAAAAAAAAAATAAACAGCAATAGCTATATCACGTTTTAATTAGCTATCTTATTTTTTATTATATCACTAAATAACACACACTATAAAACAAAAATATCTCATTTAACGTAATTTAGAAAAGCATATAGGGACATACGACTAGCAAATGGAAAGCCTACTTTTTTTTTCGGGGAGGAGGGGGGATTGCATAATTAGAATTTAATTTTTCTATTACCACCATAAATGGCTTAAAAACAACATTGACTAGTACAAATATGGCTTATAATATGTTTAAATCTTTTGCTCATCATCAAAATATTTGTTTAAATGAAATAAAGCAGTTGGCCAAACCTCCCGTATGGTCCAACATCCCAGTTTCTCCTATTATGTAATCGTAAATAAATGATAAGCTCTAGTAACAACAACAACAAAATGAAATATACCTATATATTTATTTCACATTAACAATATCAAAGTTTTTAGGCAACTACTACACCTGGCGTAATAAGGTAAATCCAACGAAATACAGAAGGACATTGTCCAAATAGATTTGTTTGTTTAAGTTATTTAGTAAATATCATTTATCCTTTCATCGTGAAAATTCAAAATTACTGACGATTATGTTTTCTTAAATAATATATACTTTTCTCACAACACATTCTATTTCCCATCACTGAGTGGGTGTTGCCATTGCACTCAGAGTAATAAATGAGACTTTAATAAGGAAATCGATCGTGCTTTCCTAGTTAGCTGTTGCTATCGTAAAACGAAGCCTCCTGCACAGCGTTTGGTCGGTATGAAGTGTATTATAAAACTGTTTGGTTTTAAAATTGTTTTCTGATGATAAAAATAGGTATGAAAAGAAGAAACACGTTGGAAATTATACGTTATACGTGACAAATGAGGTGCGTTCATACTGTTATTATTTCAGTAAAAGGATTTATATCATCTGTTATTATGATATGATTAATTTCTGTAATAAAATAAGTACATTTTAAGTTGGCCATGTTTTATCCTTTGTTGACATTTACTGAAAATTCCAATGGGAAACTTAAGCCTAGCTTTGAAAATTTCAGAACTTAAAGTCTATATTTAGACTCTTTTTCCAATTAATATCCATTTCTCCGCGGAAACATCTCTTCAAAAAACTGTCGGTAGATTATAGGATTGCTATAATTAAATAATTTTAGTATACAGATTCGTTTTTTTAATTCAGCAATACGGAAATAATAGAACTCCATTTTAAATAGGACGTAATCACCATGGCAACCTAGAATCATCACCTATCATGGGATATCATTGAATAAAATACGTATAATAGGATTTAATGGAAGGAAGAAAACTTTTATTAATATCTTTATAAGTTTTGATTCGATTTTCATAAAATTTGAAATGACTCGACAAAATTATGCAACGATTATATAAAATAAATTTCAAATCACGAACCAGACGACGACTATAGGTGCTAATTGTTTATATAATTACAAACGCACCTAAAAATGTTCAAAAATAAGCTTTCTACAAGACTACATGTTGTCTTTTAGAAGAAGTAAACCTCTTCGAAAACATCTTCAGAACGTATATCCAAGCATTAATTAGAAAACTGATTAAGCATATTTAATATGTTACTATTCCCTGTTCTTTTTAACACGCTGTAATTTAACTTATTTCTCGTCTGTCTGTTTAAGTTAAATCTTCCGAGTCGATTTTTGATCACTTCCGTTGAATCGATTTTCTTGAAATAGAGCACACATTTTCACCGTCTGTAATGATGCAATATGCATGTATTGTCAGTACCGTACCTCAGCAGGAGAGGGGAGGGGGGGTTGTCCAGGGACAAGAACATTCTTTTATGTTTTAGATTGAAGTCATCAACAGGTATTGTTTATATTTTCATATATCCTTTGTCAATGCAGTGGCAGTGCATATTCGATGAATTAAATTATTTTGAATTAAAAGTGTGTTACTTCATTTTTTAAAGTTTTAATTATATTTATTTTTATTAGTTTAGTACACAAAAAGCAAAAACGGAACCATTATAAGATCCCTCGTGCGTCTGTCGTTGTCAGAAAATTATGGAACGTGGAAATTTCAAACTTAGCAGAGTTATAAAGGCTTTTGACCCACATATTTATATTTTATTAGCCTTTCACAAATATTTATAGAAAAAAATTTTGAGATACTAATTAAGTTACTTGAATTTTTTTTTTCATTGACTATAATAATGCAATATTTATGTATTGCCAGTGCCGTACTTTATCAGGAAGGGGGAGGGGGAGATCCAGGAACAAAAAAAAAACAACAACATTATTTTACTAGATTGATCACTGCAAATCTTTAAACACTTTTTAGAACACTTATTTTGTCACCTTTTTAGTACACTTTGCAGCGCCCTTTTTGGAACAGTTTTTAGAATACTTCTGAGAACACTTCTTTTGTTCAGCACACTTTCTAGCGCACTTTTTGAAAGCGATGATTTCACAAGTGTGCCCAAATGTGCTCCCAATCCTTTTCAAATGTGTTCCCAAGTTTAGATTTGACAAATATCCTGAGCAGAACACTTTCGGTACACTTTCGGAACACTTTCTTTATAACGGAGCATATTCGGAATATATTAACCCCTTCGGCCCTGACGTCCTACTACTAGGACATATCTTTTATTGAGTATTATTTTGTCTTAAACATTATTTTTATTAATTTCAGCACCTAATAGTGATAGTATGAATCTCTACATTTCCTATTATGACTTCACTTATGTTTAGCCTTTAGTAATAATAATAATAATAATAATTTTCATAATTATTAGCAAACCGTTGGCATTTCTTTTAATTAAAACATACGTTTCACTCTATTAAAATTATCGAATCCTTTACCGAATTGGTAATTTGGGATAAAAGATAAAAAATATGACTAAATTTTTATGCTTGTTTATAACGTCTTCAAAAATTCTTCCTTAGACTATTGTTATATGAAAAACTCGCAAAATAACTAACTACATTTGTGAGGTTTTGGTAAAGAACGCATTCGTTAACTTTCATTAAACCATAACTTCTGTGATTCCGATAGCTATTTTTAATTTTGTTAGTATAACAGTAATTTTTCCCCAAAATTGAAAAAAAAAAATCAGGGCCGAAGGGGTTAAGGGAAGACATTCAGTACACATTAAGGTAACTGGAACACTTCTTTTTTTAATCAAAGTGTTCTAAATGTGTTCCCAGTGTGTGCTGGAAATTTGCAGTGATGTTACATATCTAGCCAACCGACTTTGTTCAGATTTTCATATATCCAGTGTGAATGGCAGCGGCAGTGCTAATTTTGAATTTAAAGTGTGTTATTTATTTTTTTATGTTTTGATAATATTTAATTAAATTTAGGGTTCCATACTTAAAAAGTAGAAGCGGAAACCTTATAATATCACTCGTATGTCTGTCTGTCTGTCTGCCACAGCCGTTTTTCTCGAAAACTATGGAGAGTGGAAATTTCAAACTTAGCAGAGTTATAAAGGATATTGACCCACATATTTATGGATTATTAGCCATTCACAAATATTTTTAGGAAAAAAATTATGGGGGCTAATTAAGTTGCTTCACTTTTTTAAAAATGTGTATGTGGGGTATCATTCGAAAGTTCTCGTAACACCAAACTCAAAACTATATTTGTTTTATTTTAGTAAATATATTTTCAGATATATCGTCGAATATGTACTGCAAAAATATCCCCCCACCTTGCTATTTCTGAATCTTTTAAAACTTATATAAAATTAAGAAAAAATTAGGGGTAGTAGCAAAACTACAGCGATTATAATAGATCACATAGTTTTTGAGAAAATAGCATTTTTTTCGTTACACACAAACTTTACTTTGCGGGCGCTCAGCGGGGTGAGTTGAGGGGTTTTCGAGGTACGTCTCGACGAGGAACCATCCAAGAATAGTTGATAATGATTTTACAAAAAAGGTGTCGGTAATTAGCTGAGATATTAATTAAAACCTATTAGGAAAAACTCAGCATGGAACAAGGTGGCGTTGCAACTTTGCGATCTCCTTTTAAAGCGTTCTTGGCACAATGGTGAGTTTAAATTTTGTGCAAGGTCTTTGTTTAAGGTAAGTCGAATCATGGTGATAAATATTCAACGTTCGTCATGCCAATTGAATTCAATTATTAAAGGTAATTCTTGGAAAATATTTCATAGAATAATTCCAAGTGTTTTACAAAGTTTTATTCTTTTTATAGCAGCTGTTTTTTATACTTCATTAGGTTTTCAATTGTACGAAGCATTGCAAATATTTTTAGAAATGCAAACTAGCAATCCATTTCTGTATACTGATCAATATTTTCATGAATGCAATTCATCAGTGAATAGTATAAAAATACCCTAAGTATCTAAGTAATATTGCGGAAGAAAATAAAATTCCATCACTTAGTTTGTTGTTTTATAAAAGATGGAAATAAAGTATTTCAAAAGGATTAAAAAATACCCTCAAGGGCCTTGCATTACAAATAGATGTATTTAAAGTTTCTTGGAGCAATCTAACTACTTTAACCATTTGAATAGATCGATTGCTTAAAACAAAAACACGAATTGTCATTTTCTATTGCATAGATGCATTCCCAAGTTTAGATTTAACAAGTATCCTGAGCAGAACACTTTCGGAACAATTTCTTTATAGCGGAGCATATTCGGAACGCATTAAGGAAACCCATTCAGTACACATTAAGGTAACTAGAACACATTTTTTGACTCAAAGTGTTCTAAATGTGTTCCCTGTGTGTGTCTAAATGTTTGTGTGATAATGTGATTTCTTATGCGCCATTATTTAAACTATTCAGCTTTTAGCATTAATAATACCATACGGCTTACTGAAATAATGAAAGTAGAAAATAAAACGAAATATTTAATATGTTACTATTGATTGAATATATTTAATATACTATATTATGTGCGATAGTATATTTAATATACTATCACATATTAATTTGAAAAGAATTTTATTTAACTTCGTTATTTGTCAGCCTGGGTCAATTATTGGAGTCGATATTTGATCGCAGAACTGATTTTCTTCAAATAGTGCACACATGCTCATGGTCTATGATGATGAACATCCATGATCATCCTTGATCGATCCATGTATTTTCAGAGACATGAGAAAAGTCCAGGGACAAAACATGCAGTTACGTTTTTGATTGAAATCCCATATCTAACCAGACGACTTTGTTCACATTTTAGTATGTCCATTATCAATGGCCAGTGCATATGCAATGAGTTATATTTTGAATTAAAAGTGTGTTACTTAATGTTTTAAGTTTTGTTAGTATTTAATTTATATTTTTAAACTTCATTAACTTGTGAATTGTACGGAGGACTTATTGCAAATATTTTTTTAGTATGCAAACTAAAAATACACTTCTATTTACTGATCAATATTTTCATGAATGAAATTCATGGGTGAATTGTATAAAAATACCCTAAGCATCTGAGTAATACTGCGAACGAAAATAAAATTTCATCACTTGTTTTTTTGTTTTATAAAAGATGGAAATAAAACAAAGTCTTTCAAAAGAATTAAAAAATACCCTCAAGAGTATATATTACAAATAGATGGATTTACATTTTCTTGGAGTAATTTAACTACTTTAACTATTTGAATAGATCGATTGCTTCAAATAAAAACGAGACTTGTCATTTTCCATTGCATAGAGATAATATTAATTTTGATGTGCCATTTATACCAGCTTTTAGCATTAATAATATCATACGACTTGCTGAAATATTGTAAATAGAAAATAAAACGATATAAATTTATGCGTCATTTGGAATTCGCTCAGTTTCAAACATTAATTCAATATGTATTTTTGCATATCATTTTTGGGATGAAATATTTTCTGTGCTGGAGACCATTGATATTATTTATGTATTACGTACTCGAAGTGACTATTTGTTTATATTATTTTTTGAATAAATGGGATATTTGTTAAAATGTAGCAGTATAATACCATTTTCATAATAGTTCAGTAATGCCAAAAACCGACAATTTAAATATTTGATTATAAGTTAATGAGTTTTTGTCATTTAAGTATCATTTTGAAACCTATTTATGCTGCTTTTTAGGTTTCCGTACTTAAAAAGTAACAAGTTGGGAACTGTACGTCAAACGTGACAAACGAGGTTTGTTCGTACTATAGCTAGTTATATAAATATTCAGATCTTGATGATTTTTAATTCTGTGAAATGAATTATATCGTCTGTGGATTCATTTCTGTAATAAAATAAGTATATAGGTCGCTTGACGATTAAACCTCGGAAGCTTGTATTTGCTCAAGAAAGCACCGATTTTTTTGTTTATTCAAATTTCTTAATAAATATTTTTATTAATATCTTCTAAAATTTTGATTCGATTTTTATAAAATTTGAAATGTCTCGACAAAATTTTTCAAAGATGATAGGGGAAGTCGGGTAGACGCGGACATTTCAATTTCTAAGAAATTCAAAGTGTTGCGTAAATAAAGAGTTATTGTAAATGAACGCCCTCTAGAGTCGAAACAAATACAGTTCATAATTGCGACGTGGGCGCCGAGTAAGTTGGTCGTGAGTGAGTGTTTTGTTTTCGTCAATAAATTTTCGGTGCTCCTGTCAAAGTTTATTGCAGGTTATTCAGAAATATTAATTACATTAATTAGATCTTATTTTAGATGTTCTTTATTAGACATTAAGATTGTGTTTATATAGATGCATCGGATTTTTATTATAATTGTGATGTTTGTAAGGCCAAAAAACAGTTGGGATACCATTGATTCATATGTCCGGCGCTACCCGCCGTTTCTTGTGACGCCAAAAAAATAAGGCCAAACTATTTTCACTATATTTCGTTAAATAATTCGATATGATTAGCAATGTTTAGTTAAAATAATTAAAGAAGTTTGTAATTTTATTTTAACTATAAAATAAAGACAGAAATTTCATTCATTTGTTTTTTATTTGCAATTTATCCAAGTGTCCGGGGCTACCCGATCTACCCCTATATCTTAAATTTCAAACCATTTGGTTGGGTAGTTTTAGCGCTGTTATATGCGGACAGACGGACGAACGGATCAGACGACGACTATAGGTGCTACGTATTTATATAATTGCGAACGCACCTAAAAAAAGGAAACATTACAAGATTACAAGATCACTTCTGTGTCTGTCTGTACGTCTGTCAGAGCCCTTTTTGACTATGGGACGTGGAAAGTTCAAACGTAGGAAAGTTATAAAGCCTTTTTACTCACATACCCATTTACATTAGCCATTTACAATTATGTTTAGGAAAATTTTATGGGGCTAATTAACTTACTTGAAAAAACAAGTTTTCATTTCGTATATCGTGCGGGGTATCGTGTGAAGGATCTCGTAATAGCGAATTCAAAAATATATTTGTTTTAATTTTAGGTATTAATTTTCAGACATATAATCGAAAATGCACTGCAAAAATGTATTCCCCCCCCCCCTATTTCCGAATCTACTGCAAATAAAATGGTAAAAAAAAATTAGTGGTAATACTGGTTTATTTAAACTTTGCAGGAAAACAATAGACATTTTCCTATGTTTATAGGTTTTAAGAAAAAGGCATTTTTCTGTTACACACAAACTTTACTTTTCGGGCGGTCAGCCGGCAAGTTGATGGGCGCTCGAAGTATCTAACGACGAAGAATCATCCGAGGATATGTGGTAATGATTTTCGAAAAAAAATTATCGGTAATTAGCCGATATATTAATTAAGTTACTTAAAAAAATCTTTTTATGTATCGTGTAGAGTATCGTTCGAAAGATCTCGTAATATCGAACTCAAACATATATTTGTTATAATTTTAGGTATCATATTTTCAGAGATATCGTCGAAAGTATACTGGAAAAGTATGTCCTCCCCCCCCCCCGACTATTTTCGAATTTACTGAAACTAAAATTATGAAAAAAATAAGGGGGTTAGGAGTTTATTAATTAATAAACAGTAATTAATAAATTTAATGTACGGAATCCTTTGAGCACGAGTTATACTAGTTCTTGATCGATTTATTGTATTTGCAATCACCTTTAAAAACATTTTACAAGTCCTATATAATTGTAATTTGTTTCGCTATTACACTTCACTCATTTGGTTAACACATTTAGATTGTTATTAGATACACAAAATAGAGATGTGTGAATCATTTCGTATATAACATCTTTGAATCATACATATCGATATTTTAATAAAAATAAAAATAGTTTATTTTTAAACACAATTAATAAGCGTAAAATGCTTCCCATTAAAAATCAAGTCTAATATCATGACTGCAATTCATGTATTTCCAAAACACTCCTATTACAATATGGCGTGGATCCCGATTATTGAAAAATCACATCTTTGATTTACTCTTGATAGAAAGCGTGACCTAGTGAATTTATTAAAAAAACTTAATTTGGCTCTGTTTCTTTTTTAAGGTATGGCAAAATAAATGAAAAGAAAAATCATTATTTAAAATATTGATTTAGGATTTCTAAATATTTTTCTCAACGTATAATCATAATTTAATTAATATTAAACTATTATGTAGTAAAATAGCTGTTTTAAATATTACGCTCTTTACTTGTTACTTATATTTTCTACTTTTTAGTGTTTAAAATATTTTGTTAAAATCCAATTTTTACACGTTCCAATTACTTCATTTTCTTTTTTACTATACAGTGATATCTCGGTTTTAGTCAATAATCCGTCCGAAAACAATCAGCAAAATCTGAAACAGAGGAAAACCGAGTAAATTATATCCATATGAATCTATGTAAATCCAATTAATTCGTCCTAAACACTCCAAAATACATATCAAAAACACATTTTATAGAGAATAATTATAGCGTTTCATACTAAAAACAATAAGAAATTAATAGTGTTGTTAGCGTATGGTATCAAGGCACTGTATCTGAGGTCACTTCCCTTTTTGGTGTTTTGACAGTAGGACTAGCTTCAGAATCAGAGGGCCTATGTCGCTCAAAAAAGCTGTCCAAAGTGACCTGTTTCTTCCGCCTCTTTAAAATTTGCCTAAAATATAGCTAGACATTATCATTAAACAAGTTACTTACAAGAAACTTTCTTTGTTTCTATGATGGAGCACTCACAGTCAATAAAAAAAGCATAAAAATACACAGGAAATAATCGAAATCCGAAGCAACTGACGAAAGACGCAGTAAATTTTTCGTAGAAAATTCGACGAAAACCGAAACCGATGATAACCGAAGTCAATGAAAACCGAAGTATTTCTGTACTTATAAATTGCATGCTGATATTCGTATGTACTTCAGATGTTTCTTAGATGCTTCTTTAGATATTTTGTAGATGTTTCTTTAAATCACGAAAATAGAATGGTTTCATGAGGTTTCTAAGAACGCTTTTTGGAATCGTGGGTAACTCGGAATTTGTTATTATATATTTTCGTTCGTTGTTATATTATATTTTTCTTTTTAACATTTTCCAACATAGTTGAAAAGTGTCTATGAATTTGGTTTGTCTATCTGCCGTCAGTCTGTCTGTTTTCCCGTGCTCTAACTCGCGTAAATATTGTCATTCAAATGATATATGTTATTGAGGTTCATTATAACATGTTCGGTATTAAAATGAATTATGTAGCACTTATTGTTCTTTTACAGGGGGACTCAAAAAATTCCGTTATATTACTGTCTATAGGGAAAAATCGTTTGCGGTTCTTTTAATGATGTTACGCTATTTCAAACACATTGAAATTGATGTATATCACTGAGGTGCATTACAAGAGGATTACTATACAATATTGTGTGTATAGCGTTCATCGTTCATTTACAGGGACACACAAAATAATTCGGTTAAAGTGCCTACTGTCTGTTAACAATAATTGCTTGAAGTACGTATTCAGTTGCGGTACGCGTTTTTAAATTTAACTAACTTTTCGCCTATTATTTGGTTTGCATAAATTCTATAGGTCATACACATGGCAGCACAAAACATCTGGAGTACATTTCCGCCAATAACCGCGGAAATTAAAGGGGAATTTTCAACTGTGCTATGCGTTTCCTTACTGAACTAAATTTTAGCATTCTATGTAATATATGTACAAAACTGTAGAACATATACAGGGATATGCCCGAAAGAATTCGGATAATTTTGGTTAATTTGTTGGTAATTCCTGAAATTGGATTTTTAAATGTTTAATGTGTTTTCCAAATTGTTTTACTTAAACATCGGACATTAGACCTTATTAAACGGTAGATTTCTAAAAGAATTTTAATGCGTTGGAAAGTGTTACATAATCTATGCTTGATGCATGATTCTTCTTTCTTGTTTAATAAATAAATGTCTTTTTTTACAGTGTAAAGAAGAATTAATATAAAGCACTGCACTAATTTTTCGAAGTTTATTCATGTGTACCTAAACAATAGTTGGTCTTGTAAAGTACATGTATGACTTCGTAAATTATGTTTGAGTAAATATTTAATTTACACAAACAAATGTTTACTTCGAGTACTCCATATTATCTGTAGATGGAATGATTAGAAAATTAATGAATGATTATTAGAATGATTATTAAATAGCATGATTTAGTTTATTCACAAGTGAGTTGTATGCAAGCATAGATCGATTGCTATATATCATAGAGATAACTTACTATATTTGGATTATTTGAAGGATATTAAAGATCTTGATCTTGTATGTTTCTGACATTATAGACACTAATTGAATGCATAGCGTGAGAAGATTGCAATATTGCAGTAGTTCAAGTAAATTAGTTTTATTTAGATAGAATGTCACTAGAGCTTTCCAAGCACTTAATAAATTGTAATCAAAGGAATGAATTGTAATCAAGAGGGTGAAAACTTACCATAGAACATGGGGTCGCAAACCAAGTTTAGTGGGAGAAAATCTCAAAAATATTTATGAAGGGTGTGACGTCGAGTGGAACAAACAAGGTCAATAATAAAAAACACATTTTTATAGAAAATTGTTCGAAGTTGCGGCCACGGAGGTCATTACACAGCCGACGCCGACGGGCGAAGGATTGCCGGCCGCGTTAAAACATATTCCTATAAAAATGTCTCGTCGTCTCCTTTCTGACGTTGAACTGTAATGCATTGTAATCATGTTTGCAAAAAATAAATGCTTTTTTTCTATTTATTATTAGCCCTTTTTTCCACTCGACGTCCCAATCTTCATAACAATTTTTGCGATTTTCTTCCAATAAACGTGATTTGCGACCCCATGTTCTATAGTAAGTTTTCATCCTCTTGATGCCTTCTATCATCCCTCTTAATTTGTCGGTCGAATTTTGG
This sequence comes from Maratus michaelseni, assembly GCA_963931845.1. Lineage (NCBI taxonomy): Eukaryota > Metazoa > Arthropoda > Arachnida > Araneae > Salticidae > Maratus > Maratus michaelseni. The sequence continues at coordinate 401,982,281 of OZ007590.1, read as the reverse complement.
AACACCCTGCATAAACATTAAATAGCAAAATATATTCTGGAATAGTCTTTCCGTTTAAAGCGCGCAAGTAATGAAGCCTGCACTTTTGTTAATACTAGGACTAGTGGCATTTTTCAAAGTTTTCGGCATACTTTTAATCATTTCGGGTTATTTTTACACTTTTTTTTAAATATTTTTATAAGCAATAATTATAAATTTTTTAATGTTTCTTGTTAAGCTGATATGATATTTTACTTTTATATTCAATAAAATTGAATAGTTGTGATGGCATTAAATAAAATATTATTCGTTATTTAAATAAAAATATAATTCAGTGAAAATTGTAGAATCTTCGTTATATTTTAAAAAGAATATCGAATTAAAAAAAATCTACCTCATACTAAATCTATATGTACAAATCTATATGTACACTCAATACTACTAGTAAGTAGATCAATACTACTGTGGGTAGAAATCTATGTTTTACAACAATATTTCTTCCGATATTGTATGGTATTGTATTCATGAGCGGAAAGATGGATTCATTGTAATAGAATAGGCAGTTATACCTGCATTCTGTTATCAACTGCACCCAAACTATTCCAGATTATGCAATTAGTTCTCTTGCGGCGTCTCCAGTGCTTTAAAACATTCTTTAAATCTTTCTGGACGTGCCATATCTGGACATGCCGTCGTATACGTACCATATTTGGTGCGAGTGGTTTTAATTTTTCCAGTACCAGAATATTTCAATCGTAACCTTTCACTTATATAATCGTAGAGTTATTGGCTTAAATAAGACGAAAAATACTATACAGAATAACTGGTGTTAAAAATTTAAATGTCGTAAAACGGACGCCGATCCTAAAGGTAATTAATATTCCAAATAATTTTCAAAGTTTGTTTAAATATAATTTATTTTTTCAACAAACTACACATAAAATTTAACAAATCCCATAAATATATATAATTTAAATTTTTTATAATTCAAAATTTTAAATTATCTTCTCATTAAATTTAGAAAATATTCAGCTGTAGGTGTATCTCTGCATATTTCCAGAACAAATGGACTATAACGAGCATTTTAATGATATTTTTGAAAAGAAGTAAGCAAAAAAATAAAAATGTGTGAATTTGTTTTTTGGAAAATATAAAAATATATTTTTAAAAAGGTGTGAATGAATTTTTATTGCGATACTTAGAAAATAATGAAGCGAAATGAAATGAAATAGATAATTGCAGAAAGTATACAGTTAATTACATTTAACTGATACAAAATTCAAGAAAATAATATTAAAGCCTGTTTTATTTGAAATTAATTGAAGAGCGAAACATTCGGAATAAAAATTTTTTATATATATATTTCTCGAAAATAGTTTATAAAAAGCAATTTCATGAGTTCAAAATATCTGTTTAATGATGTAGAAAGCAATTATTCTTGTGAAATACTCACAAGCCAGTATAAAACAAGAACGAAAAATCATGCGTCAAGCATAGATTATGTAGCACTTTCCAACGCTTCCAAAATAATTTTACAAATCATACCGTTTAATAAGCTAAAAGATAACTTCTAAGTAAACAATTTGGAAAACGCATAACATATTTAAAAACATAATTTCAGGAATTTCCAACATATACAATATTCGGAAAAATATCCGAATACTTTTATTCAGCCCTGTATAGGATATATAGAATTGTATATATACTACATAGGATGCTAAATTTTAGTTCAGTTAGGAAACGTGTAGCACATTTTAAAATTCTCCGTCTGGAGTTTGTCAATAAACAGAAATGTGTTCGCGAACTTTTGTGCTGCCCTGTATAGGATCTACAGAATTTATACACACCACGTAATAGACAAAAAGCAAGTTAACATTAAAATCGCGTTCAGTAACTTAAAACGCACTTCCAGGAATTATTGTTAACAGACAGTAGATAATTCTTTTGCGTGTCCCTGTAAATGAACGATGACTGCTATACACACAATATTCCGTAGTAAGTCTCTTGTAATGCACCTTAGTGATCTATATAAATTTCAATGCGTTTAAAATAGTGAAACATTATTTAAATAAACCGCAGACGATTTTTCTCCATAGACGTAATGTAACGGAATTATTTTTACTGTCCCTGTAAAGTAACTATAAGTGCTATGCACACCCTGTTCCATATTAAGCTTCTTCTAATGCACCTTAGTGATATATATAAATTTCAATGCGTTTAAAATAGTGAAACATTATTTAAATAAACAGCAAATGATTTTTCCCCATAGACCGCAATGTAACGGAATTCTTTTGAGTGTCCCTGTAAAAAAACTATAAGTGCTACACACTTCCGTTGAAATAGGGAACATGCTATAGATAACGATAATAACATATAAAAATTGCAGAGCAATCCGAGCATATTTACGGGAGTTAGAGCACGGACAGACGGCAGACGGCAGACGGCCAGACGGCCAGACGGCAGACGGCCAGACGGCCAGACGGCAGACGGCCAGACAAACCGAAGTCATAAGCACTTTTCAACTAGGTTGGAAAGTGCTAAAAAAGGATATTTAAGTATGTTTTCATTAGTGCACAATCATTTAAAATATAAAATGTAATTGAAAATTATTGACAATACAAGAGAAAAAAAACAACTTTTGAAACGCAAAAAACTTATAATGTATAATTCAGAAAAAATATCCAATTATAAATTTTAATTTGAAATTGTGAACCAAACTCCTTGAAAGAAGTTTTTACAGATTAAATTCTTTTAACAATCGTTATTTACTTAATCAGTCATTTTTTTCAATGATTCTTATAATATGTTATGTTTAGTGTTTGTTAATAGATATAGATGGACGCGCCACAAAACAGATAAAGGGTTCTGCGCGTAGTTATACAAGCTACAGGGTACAGGGAAGTAAATCTTAATAACCTACGAGGTGAAACCCGTCGAATTATGACGAAAGAAAATGTTTAAAAAGGAACTGTTACATTGATTTATAAAAACATACAAAATTATTTACAATATAAATTCCATCTTTCATTGGTTTAGTCTAACTCTTAAAACTAATATTATTTTGACTTAAAGTTAGTAAATGACTATTTCCATAAATTTCAACTGTTCAAATTATCTTAAAATTAAACTTTATTCGTGTGCGTAATCATATAATCAATATAACTTTATGATATATATATAACAAATAATATAGAACAATATAACAAATTATGATGAAGTTATCAATTGAATTATTGTGCTTGGTATTAGGGAATGAAATATCAGCAAATATTATTTCACTTTGACAGAATCATAATATTGTTTTCCCCTCGAAATCTAAACATGGAGTCATTTTCACCGTCTCAAAATTTACATTCGACCTCTCATATCCGTAGCCACAATTTAAAACATGTTTTAAAGAGCCACAGGCTGTTAATAAATACTAGAGCATAAAATGAGCACCTGCAGCCTGAATTTTCATCGGTTTAAATAACCGATATAAAAGACAAAATAAATAATAAATATCCAAGTTTCAAAACAATACACTACTTCAAAATTATTTTAAGAGAAAGGAAACGAAGTCATGTTGATAAATATATAAAATGTAAAATCAAATGGGATCAATTGAATTTCATTGAATTTTAGTTATATTTCAATTTATTTTTGGAGGAAATGGATTTTTATCGATATGGCGAGTATATTCGTGAAACTACTCAACAGGTTGTGTAAAAATTTTCAATGTACTCCAATATTGTTTAAATATTTGATTTTTGTTGGAAATACAGGGTGGTTATAATAGAAATCTCTATTTGGAGAAATCTGTAGCTCGAAGGAATAACCCGAATGAAACCAAAATCGGTACACTTACTATTCGAGAAGGGAAAAGAAGTATGAAATAATAATAAAAAAAAATAATTGCAATAATCACCTACAGATGGCGCTACTGAGTGTGAAATGTAATGTGCAATATAAGAACAAAGAATTAAGGCGTCAAACCGGATGGCACATCTAATTTATTGGAAAATGTCACAGTGAATGTGATTACGCTTTCGCATGGCGGTGCCGATCATTTTCAGGTTCCACATGGCCATTGTGCTGGAGGACACAATCCAGCCGGTACACGACGCTCTCAACTGCGGAATGTAACGTATCAGGAGTGATCTTTCGCACATGTTGTGAAGTGCGATAAAATCATTGAAGTTTGCGACACCTCCACGGTACACAATATTACACATTACATTTCACACTCAAAAGCGCCAACTGTCGGCGTTTATTGCAATTAATTTTTTTTTATTGTTCTATTCTTCTTCTCCCTTCTCGAATAGTAAATATACCGATTTTGGTTGCATTCCTCTAATTCCTTCAAGCCACCGACAGATCCAAATAGAGATACTTATATTATAACCAACCGGTATTTATAACGATATGCCAATATTGTAGAAATTAGCCTTAAGTTGGACATATTTACCAACGTAACATTGGACATATTTACCAACATTGGATATATTAGCAAGAAACTCTTAAATATTGAAAAAATATTAGATTTACATTAAACATATTTGGAATGAAATTTCATTATTGGAGAAATATTGGCATTATATTGGAAATACTATTTACAATGAAATTTCAATATGGTATTTTTGTATATTAGCACAATATTTATTGCAATATTGGCAAAAAGTAAACAAAAAAGTAAAAGTCTGTTCTTTTTTTTATAAAAAATATAAAAGTACTTTTCTTTCGAAAAGCAAACGATTTTTTTAACGCGATGCTTGAAATATGTTGAAGCAAAAGGAAAAAAATACTTGTTTAAAAAAAAATTATAGGTAAGTAAATTTAACTGAAATAAAATTCTTATAAGGAATATTTTTTGTAAAATGCTTGCTTACAATTAATTAAACGACGAAACATGTAAAGTGTCTTTTTTATTTCTCTAAAATTAATTAATAAAAAGCAATTTCATAAATACAAATGCTACAAAATATCTCTTTAATGATGCAGAAAGGAATTCTCCGCGTGAAGTAGTACTCAAAAGCCAAAACGGCAAAAAAGAATACTTAAAAATGTATTTTATTATATAATGCATATTCATTTACAATTTGAAAGACAATTTGAAAAATGTTGTCATTAAAGGTAAAACAATAAATAAAATTTTGATAGGCAAAAATGTTTTAATGTATAATTTATATGTATCCAAATTAAATTTTAATTTATGATTATAAACTGAAATTACTAAAAGTAATTTTTATGGATTGGTTTTTTTTTCATAGTCGCTATTTATTTAATCGTTTCATTTTCTTATCGTGTATTCAGTATATTTGAAGATTTTAGTGCGAATTCAGAGCACAACATTTTTGTTCCAAATAATTGCTATACATTGCCATGCATTGACTGCTAAAGATTTCATAGAAAAGTTCAAAATAGTCTTAACGTTTAAATTATATCCGTACTGAATTTTAATTTTGTGATCATCCAACATTTCATGTTATAGCAGAATTTTTTGCACGCTTTATTGTTTTTAAGCAATATATGATTCTAATAATTCTATAAGATTAACTTCTAACTATTTCATCTCCTTAAAATTTCGTAAAGACAAAATTGTCCTATCTGTAAAAAAGACACAGCATCGGTAAGGCCTTTTGATTCTAATAATGTTGATGAAAATAAACTTCTAAATCAGAAATAAGTGGGCAGTTGTCAAATCCTTCATTTGTACAAAAATATATACACGGATGATTCACGTACGTAAAGTTTGACGCGCATAACTATTAACTGTAAGGAAAAGTATTAAATTTAATTTCATCAAAAACTGTTTAACAGAGTCACATCTTAAAGCATCATTTTAAAATACAATCTGTCCTGAGAGGTTCAATATGAGAAAAGTTTTAAACGTTGCACATTGGGGTGTTTTGACAATCCAGGTGGACAAAATTAATGCGTTGAAGTTTAATTAGGTTTTGCTGGTTTTCCGAATGTATCACTTATAAAATACTCAAACAGTAATAAATATTTGGTTTATTTAATTATTTATATTATTATTATTGTTATTTATATTATTATTTATTTATATTATAATATTGTATTGTCATTAAAACTTCACATGTATTCAAAGTTTCAGCTCAATCGGATAATTAAAAGAGGTTAAAAAAATGACTTTCAAGATTTGATCTAAACATTCACACATACGCTGCAAGTTAATATTTAATGATTCGCAAACTTTCGCAGGATCTTGGTTAAGTTTCCAATACTTTAGGAATGGCACTTGAATTTTAAAAAAAATGCTTATTGCTTAATAATGCTTAAAACTGTGTTAAAAGTCAAGATAAAGTTTGTAAACTAGATGGCGCTTATTTTTAAACAACAATAGGTTAAATCTTGTGGCAAACATGTGACATATGTCCAGTAAACTCGTTCTTTCAAATAAAACAGAATAGTTACGACTTGCTTCCAAACATACAAGAAACAAGTGCAACCGTCGAAACCAACTGCCTTTTTTACGGTCGTAGTTAATCGACACGTCGGATTTTTTCGACAAAACTTGTACGGATTTCGATAAAAGAGACATTTAGCTATCAGTGTACGCGGTCTTTTTAAATTTCAAGATAATCGGAAAAATGAATTTTGTCCGCCTAGATCAGCCATATTCAACCTGCGGCCCGGCGACCTTTAATATGCGGCTCGCGATACTCATTAATCTCTATTTATAAAATCAATTGAGATGTGCATAAAATTTTTTTAAAGTCTTTACTGTTCTTTTATATATTTTCATGGAGAGATAAAATCTGCCCTGTTATTTATAATCAGTAATTTAAAATTATCTTAAAACATGTTAAAGGCCGATTCGTTAGTCAAAAGTTCTATTTACATTTAGTTCTATTTGTGCAATAGTGGCGCATATATTTCTTTATCTTCAACAGTGAACAAACATTATTTCAAATTAATTAAATTTGCACTATATATTTCTAAAAAATATTTTGCATTGAGATAGTGACTTTTTCTTTTGAAAGAAAATCATATGATTTTTTTTTAGAAACTTTTAAATGCTGCATTGTTATATTATTTGTTTATACTAGATAATGATGCCTATTAGGGACATTAGGGTTAAACGTTTGCCGCAGAAAAAAATCGTCAGCAAAAAGTTTTATATCACTAATTCTCAACAAAAATCTTCGCTGCATATTTCTACATAACTTTGAATAGAAATCTACTACGAAGTATATTGTTCGGAAATAGTGGTGTTAAATTTTTTGGTAACATTTCTTCCGTGACAAACCTTCAATTCTACTAATTATATTAACTTTATTCTATAGCTTTGTTATACTACTTTTGTTATCTTGCTGTTTTAATTACACTTTTTTTACATTATTGTACAAGTGTGTTGCGGCCCGCGAGAAAACAAGTTGAGTATGGCTGGCCTAGATCATCAAAACACCGCAATGTGCGTGAAAAGAAAGAAAGTGTTCTCTTTTATTTGGGCTGGACAGTTGCCAACTATCCAACTGACTCCATTTGTTTTTCTCAGCGGTCAAGGTAAGACGTATAAGGGGGATTAAGAACTCCTAAGACTCCTATATTATGGGTTCCTTGGTCAAGACAGTTCAGTTATGGTCGCAGGTGAAGCGAGTTTGAGAAGTGTCGCTAGTCACGATTTACCATGGAGGCAAAGGTAGGAGTTTGCGACAGCAATGTTTTGTACGTAATTTTCGAAAATTATCGATATATGTCTAATAATATTAGACATGTAAGATACAGGGTATTTCATAAATGACTCTCCAACTTTAAAATTCAATAATTTATAAACTATAATATATATAAAGACGAAATAAGTGACATGTTTATGAAACAACTCCTAATTTTTGTTTACAGGAGTTACAAAAATAGTTGAAATTTTCGTCAATAAATGGCGCTACGATATCTGAAAGTGTACGGATACTGAAATTAGCGTGTAAAACTGAATCAGGATATCTCAATGTTTACTTTGTTTTCTACTTAAATACTTAAACACGAAACAAATATTTGTGTTTGAAATTTTGAACAATTTTAGTCTAATACAGCGAGGTGCCATCTAGTGACAAAAAATTAAACAATTTTTAACTTTACTCTGTTAAAATTTTATGAGCTACTTGACAAATATGTCACTTCCTTTTATGCAATTTATGTCAACGATTTAATATTGTTATCATGTCACTTATTTAATATAATTAATGAATTATTAACCTTTAAAGTTAGAAAGTTTATGAAATATTGTGCTGTCCTCTAAAAAAAACCCCATTTTTTTAAATTTTTCTGTATATAAAAAAGTATTTTAAAAATTTAAACATGGCTAAATTTTTACAGCTTGTTCTGACTAAGATTTTAATGTTGTGCATCATTTTATTACAAAATAGCAGCCAATTATGCGAAAATTTGAAAAAAAAAAAACCACTTTTTAAAAAAAATAACCCATTTTACCTGAAAAAAACTCACACCTGATATAATCAGCTGAAAACGAAGTATTGTATTTCATATTAATGGTTTGACATAAAAACAATTAAAATTTTTTTATAGATTATTTTAAAATTCTATTATAACAAGAAAATTTGTAAAAATGAAGCTCATGTTTTGCCAAAATTCTGCAACTGTTTATTTAAATTATTTTAAAACTAAATGAGCACTCCTTAGGTATTTTTTTTATATTTTGATATTCTAAATAATGCATAAAACAAAACAAAACGAAAAAATTGACTTTAGTGAAATATTTCATGTAGTACTAAGGTGAGGGGTTTTTCGGAAACATTTCACTGTGGGTTTTCTTAGAGGACAGTACAATACCCTGTATATGAGTGACTTTATAAATAATGAAGGAGTGGACATTTACACTAACTTACACCAACAAATACTCACTCCCAGTAATTCCCTCCTATAGATAATTTAACTCTCCAGATTATCTGTCACAACCCAAATAGAATGATTTAGTTTATTCATAAGGTTGCACACAAGCATTGATCGGTTGCCTCTTATAAGGGAGATAACCCATCTACGTTTGGAGGATTTGGAGTATATTGGATGTTGTAAATCATTACATTTTAGACATCAATGGATGTAATCAGTGCCATAACTTGAGCAGAAGATCGTAATATAAGTAGCTAGGCACGTAAAATAAGATTATATTATGCTAATTTGCACGAGACTTTTACAGGCACAAAATAAATTGTTTCTCCGTGACAGCTGTTAACACCTGTGATATTTTTGGTGCCAGTAATTTAGAAGAGTGATGTTCGTCGTATTCGAGAAGATAATTTTGCTATCAAACAAGGCGACAATCATTGTTAGAAAGGACTGCTGCCAAGAAATCGTAGCAATTGGCAGCTATGCCGTGCATTTATTTATACGATTTATTTGAGATACTAACATTAATCCCTTAATCGTCGCACCGGATAAGTGTAGGGTACTTTTTAAAAATTCAGATTGCTTGATTACCACAAGTTTTTTTAAGTAGAAATATTCGTCTAATTTAATGGGCAGATAAAATATTGCGAGAATAAAGCCGGTTACACTATTTTAAAAAACTGGTGGGAATCAAACAATCTGAATAAAACAGGGGTCGCCTACAATGCCCGTGAATGTCTTGGGCACGAAAATTAAGAGGTTATGAATCGGAATCGCAAATACCCCAAGTTTAGCATGCATTGCACTTTTTAAAAATTGTTTTAAAAGAAAATAATCAAAATCGCAGTGTTATAAGTGTGAATGATAGAAGAATATGAGATCGAATTTAATTTTATCTAACTGTTTAGAGGACAATCCTTTTCATGCATACGACAAATGAGGACGTAAGTTTCAAAACTCGACTTATCCAAAAAATCAAATTCGAGGAAATCGTGAAAAACCACTGACAGCTTCCATTGGTTTTCATTGTAAACCAAGATTTTAGAACGCCAGAAATACACGCTAAAACTCGTTTTTCTGCGAACTGTAGTGTTTTTGTCAGTGAATATTTACAAATAGAATAGATTGATAAAGAAAACACGAATTTTTAAATTTTGGATAAAGCGAGTTTTGAAACTCGCATCCTCAAATATACTCGTCAAACCTTTTAACAGGCTGTATGAAGTAAGTAAGGAAAATCACGGTTTCTTCTGCATTTTTCTCATTAGAAAATTAATAAGTACATTATCATTCAAAGGAACTTTTTAACTCCGTATTAAAAACAAGGAAACAAAAGTACAAGGTAGTCATAAAAAATACTTTGCCGATATATGAGCCCCTAGTAAACGCAATACAGCTTTGTATGCAGCTATTTTAATGTAGACTCTCAAGCCATGAGGTGAAGTACAGCAATCCAGCTCTCACAGTTACGATTACAATAACAAACAATTTCAAATCGCAATATCTACCTTTTTCCATCTCAAAATATTTTCTTCGGAGAAAAAGCATAAATAACGTTAAGACGGTACCTGCAGTTCTAAAAACAGCGCGTAAGTCATAAAAACCAAAGTGATCCAAGTCTGCTACAAGATAAATTTGATGACGCTGTCCTTTACTGAAATTTAGTGTTTCAGTGGTTTGCATGGTTAAAACAACACAACTCAATTGATTTCTGTCTGTTTCGGTATTTAAAATTGAAGGCATACACAGACATCTAATGCGCTAAGTGTGTCTGATATGAAAAACACTGTAAAGCTAACATTATGCATAGTTTTCATGCCCTGATAACCATACTAAAACGTTTTATTTTTTGTAACGACTTTCTGGACTTATTCGCCTTTAACGAAAGTGACAGGCCACGATATTCTCAGCCATTTTAACTGTTAGTTGATCAACATAAGCCAGCTTCTATAAATAATCGAACTGCGTTACAACCTACATCTATCAGGTAACGTTAGATATCACAACAGAGCTCGCTTGTTATTTGCGGATAATTTTATGTTCTTACATTAAAAAAAATCTCTAAAAAAGGAAAATGTACAAAGTTGCCGTCTATTATTCGTTTTTTCACAAACCTTTCGTTTCGGTATTTCCCTTATTTCAAAATAAAAATTTTCCTCTATTCAAGACGGTAAATTTCTGTTTTTAACAATAAATAGTGAGCAAGAGTAGAATATTTAAAAAATATACAAATAATAATTATATGTACGGATGAATATTTACAGGGATTAGGTATTTGTATTTCATAGTATCACACCCGTTTTTCATCGCCTTGCCTTCCTCCGGATTTGAATCTAAGTACTCGCCATTACAGTATGAATGCTCTGTCCCATACACCAACTGGTCACAACCTAAGGTTCGGTTATAGGTCAAAACATCAATTACAACATTGGAAGACATCAAAGATAACATTGGAATTTCAAAACACACACCTTTTTTTGACGTTTCAACAATTATTCTGAAAGAAGCTTAAAACTGAGTGAACTTTGATTGAATTGATACGCTAATTTGAACGTTCTATTAATTTGAGACAGCTTTGCGCCAACTATTTGTAATATTTGGAACTAAAACAAACAAGAGTTATAAAGATATTTCCGACTTCATACATTAATCTCCTGCAAGAAAACCTTTAATAGTTGCCAACGCTTTCAGTTTTTTAATTTAAAGCACACTCAGTCCAGTTCAGATTGGTTAGTTGATTGCGAGCGATACGTCATCTTTCGCACACAAGGGCGGAACAGACCACAATCTCCGTTTAAAGTGTGTTCGAATCCACTATAAACACCCATACCTGAGTTGGGAATCGAACCCATCACCTGTTGTTCAGTAGCTAGCACCCTAACCACTAGACAAGCAGATGGACCAGTCCAATATTTAGGATATCTTCAGAAAATATTTTTATGAATTGAAAAACTAAGGAATATGTGTTTAAGTTTGCAGAAAGCAAATTATCCATAAAGATCTTTCATAAACAGACCCAAATAAAAAAAATCAGCTAAAAACTTTAAAAAAAATTAAGATTTTGCAGGTATTTTGAAGATTTCTATAGGTATTTTGAAAGAAAATGGAAACTAGGTTTACTTACGAGAAATATACAGATTTTTTTAAATGTTTCTTACTGGTTTATTTCAGCAAGTTTTGTCTCCAAATTACCTTCACTGACTTAGCAGATTTTCTTGAAATCACTTAAGGTATTTTGAAGGAAAATGAAAACTGTTTCTCACGCAGGTAATATGAAGATTTTACTTGAAGGTTTCACAGAGTTTTATTGTAGCACATAATGATATCTAACTTAGATTCCAATAACTTTCTTGCAGGTAGTGTCGCAAGAGAAAAAAAGGGGGGGGCAGCAGGGGGCAATTTGTTTTTAGTCCCCAATTTCCGTGGGGATCCATCCTGATTATGTTTCGATTGGGGCATTAGAGACATGAGCACCTCAGAAAGAAAAGCAGGGAGGGGCAAAAATTTAAAAGATGTGTTTGTGGTCCTTTGCGGTTTAAAAAATGGATTGAATATAAATTTGAAACAAGCTAAATCAAAACTTTTCAGTAAGAAACTCCAGTGCAAGACAAATTAGAAAACAAATCAACAATAAAAGCAATACAGGAATTTAACAATATTATATGGTATACTCAAAAATAAATTTCTTCTAGCGCTTTTCAATAAAGAGTATTTAAGAAATAAATTCTTTTTCTTGAAAGGGGGGGGGGGGACATTAAGAAGTTTCTGGGGGAACTTGGCTTTAACAATTATACAGATCATAAAACGTCAAATCTTTCGGGAGGTGGGGGATACAGAGAATGAGAAAGTTTTTCATTAATGTATCTTTGATTAAATTTTTAAAAGAAGAAAAAATATTTCTATAAAAAAGAAAGCAAAAATAATCGTCATTGTTTTTTTTTTATTCTTATGACAAGCGTATTCAGGAAAAAATTTTAAGACATGTTATACATTTAGAAACAATGCAAATAAAAGTTAATTAATTTTTTCCAGTAAATATAAGAATAAATTTCAATTAAAATACAGATTAATTTTTAACTCGATACTTAGAATAGAATGAATGAAATGAAATAGTTGATTTCAAAGACATGCAATTACGTACATTTAACTGAAATAAAAATCTTGAAAAAACTATTCAAAGTAGTATTATGTTTGCGATGACAAAATTTTCAGAATTGATTTATTTTATTTATTTATTGTTCAAACAGAGTTAATAGAAAAAAAATTCATGAATACAACGAATACAATATAGTTCTTTTATGCTCCAGAAAATAATTATGTTAGTGATATACTGAAGCAAATAAGGACAAAAAAGGATAGCTGAAAATATTTTTTATTAAAGTATGCTTAATTACAGTTAAAATGTAAAAGTAAAAGCATTAATATTTAAAAAATAACAATAAATTTCTTAGGTAAAGTAAAATTTTATGTATAAAAATTAAGTTTATTTTAAGATTTATTTTATTAGCATAGATTATAAAAGAAAATTCTTGGAAGACAATTTCACATATTGTTTCTACAAAGAGCATTTATACATAATCAATCATTATGTAAATTAGGTTTCTTGCAGGTTCCCAAGCCGTCAAATTTGAGTTTTTCATAGTTTCTCAAGCCTTCAAAATTGGGTTTCTTAACCGAGATTGACTTTATCGATTTAATGTTTTCGAACTTTTGTCTTAGTTTAGGAAGGATCTATTGCATTCGAATGGTTGTATGCGAAAATACAGGGTGATTATAATTAAAGTTGCACTTTCAAAAGACTGTAAAAAAGAACCACTGGTCAGAATGACCTGATATTTCATCTGAGTATACGTGAAGCAATGGGAATTTATTTAGCAAAATAAAAAAGTTCAAAATGTGACTGATAGATGGCACTGTACTCGTCATAAGATGTTAATTAAAAGACGTGACATGCTGTTGTGGCACTCTTTGTCAGTTATTGGGTCAGCGGAATACCATAAACTGCATGTTTCCCACCATTCCCTACCATTTTATCACAAGTGTAATGTCCGGTGCGTATGTCACGTATTTTAATTAGCATCTTGTTACGAGTACAGCGTCATCTATCGGTCCACTTTTGAACTTTTATTTAATTTCTCAAAACAAATTCTCATTGCTGCGCCTGTAAGTCTCATTGCTTCACGTATACTCAGATGAAATATCAGGTCATTCTGTCCAGTGGTTCTTTTTTACAGCCTTCTGAAAGTACAACTTTAATTATAATCCCCTGCACCTTAGTCTTCAAATTTGGATTTCTTAACCGAGTTTGACTGTACCGATTTAATGTTTCACATGTCTTAGATATTGCAGGATGTATTGCATTCAAATGGCAGTCGTATGCGAAAATACAGGGTGATTATAAATAAAGTTGCACTTTCAAAAGGCTGTAAAAAAGAGCCACTAGACAGTATGACCTGATATTTCATCTGAGTATACGTGAAGCAATGCGAATTTGTTTAGCAAAAGAAAAAAAATCAAAATGTGACCCATAGATGGCGCTATACTCGTCATAATATGTTAATTAAAGGACGTAACATTCTGTTGCGGCACTCTTTGTCTGTCATCGGGACAGAGCCGCTTCTTAAACGTTTTAATGTCCAGAATTTCTTCAATGCGATTGCCGCACAGTCACTGTTCTTGTAAAAAAGCTTTACAAGCAGAGACCGATCCTACAAGGATAGAGTCATAACTAGAACAGGCAGAATAACAGGAGCTACATATTCCCCGTCCTTTTATCACCTGTGCGCATGTCACGTCTTTTAATTAGCATCTTATGACGAGTAAAGCGCCATCTATCGGTCCACTTTGGAACTTTCATTTTCTTTCGCAAAACAAATTCCCATTGCTTCACGTATAATCAGATGAAATATCAGGTCATCCTGATAAGTGATTCTTTTTTACAGCCTTTTGAAAGTCTAAATTTAATTATAATCACCCTGTACACAATGCTAAATTTTTTAGAAGGTGTATACATTTCTAAGGAGCCTAAAATCATATCGTTGGGTTAAAATTTATTAAAATAATGATAATATTCAATGTCACGAGACGACAAAATATTTGTAAAAAGTACTTGTTACTTTAAAGTGGTGGGATATACAAAAGAATGTTGAGACTTAATCCTCTGACTATTTTAAGGATTCTTCCTTTGAATTGGCATAGTTAAAATGCTATTCCAGATTTTGTTAAAACAAAAATAATAACGCATACCATATATGTATATTGTAAGTTTTAGAAGTATCACTCAAAATAAAAATTACTCGTAAATAGGAACTTAAATTGCTTTATATGATCTGTTAAAAGCGTCATAGGACGTGTATGTCAATTAATGCGTAAAATTCACTTACGCATAAAATTTATATACCCTTTCATAATCTGTGTTTAAATTCATATCACTAATTATTTTTCCAGAATAAATGTCTCATAATAAAACTTAGAATTTGCTTGCTAGGTTAATGGGTCATATTAGTTGAATGTTTACGTGACAGAATTACTAAGGATTGAGAGTAATTATTTGTGATTAATTTTGGATGATTATATAATATCAACAAAATTGAAATTTACGAGACAGATTATTCAAAAGACATTAATGTGCCTCTTGCAAAACTAGAGATTATTGGAAGTTCATTTGCGGTTAGTCGATTTTGAAATCCTTTCACTCAAATCCGCTTTGCAGTTAAATCAATTTGATTAGTCATATACGCTGATCACGGAAAAGTTAAGAAGATAGTAGAAAATGCGCTTGAAGGATAATTTGTTAATAGCTGTCCCATTATAAAGACCTGAGATATAATTACTCTTCCTGTTATTGAAAATTTTAATTTCAAAGAATTTAACAGTGCTTATGAAACAAATAGAATGTATTTATAAATAATGAATGTTTTCAAAAACGTAAGCTGTGCATCATTTGTTATAATGCATATTTATACATTTAAGTTTAAATTAATTAAAAAAAGTTTGTTAACAAGTCCTGCATTGAGGATTACCAATGTTAACAGGCTATTTCACTGAGGCGGAAACACCCGCTCGCTAATGTTAATTCTATGGGGGAAATAATTTACGATATCTCGTTCGCATTTCAATATTTTTAAATGATTCTTTTTGCATTCGATTGCTGAGGTCAATCTTTATGCACGCTCTTTTGTATTTTTTCGCGTTTGATCACAATTTTTTATTATTAAGTTACTTTTACTTTCGGAACCGGTTTCGAAAGTGCAAGTATCTTCAATTTAAAAAAAATGCAACAAAAATCGAAAAACTACAAAGAGCTTCCATAGAGATTGAACTCAACTATCCAATGCAAAAAAAATAATAATAAAAAAAAAATAATCATTTAAAACTATTGAAATGCTAACGAGATATCGTAAAATATTTTCCCCCATATGATTAACATTAGCGAGCGGGTGTTTTCGCCTGAGTGAAGTAGCCTCTTAAGAATCTTATAGTGTTGCCTCAACTTAAAATGATTACGGAATATTAGCTTAATAAAAGAAAAAAATATTTGTAAATAATACAACATTTGGAAAATTTGCAGTCAAGTTATCAAAAGGCAATTGTCTCTTTTAAAGACTTATAATATGCATTATTACTAGTGTTAAAGTTTCTTAGTTGAAAAACATTAACGGCTTTAAAACTCCAAGGCGTTAAATTCTTTTTAAAAAATATTCACCTAAAATATGACATAAAATTCAAAATCTCTGAAAAATAAATATTTATTTCCCTATTTCACAAAGAGAAGCAACTTAAATTCCTTTCTTACAAAGATTTATTAGAACATTTTTCATAATTATAAAAAAATACAGTGATAAAATTAAATGCACATTTTGAAGAATTATAATTACATTTTCCTAAAAATGTTGGATTTACTGTTAACCATATAGTTCATCCAATTATAGAGACACTAATTAATTTTTTCTTCCGTAGATTTTCTTCGAGATTGTTAATTAGTAATAATTTTATTGCATTATTAAGAAAAAATTAAAACTCTCAAATTAATTATATGTGTGAGATTACTGTCAAACATTTCAAGTTAAAGAAATGTTTATTTTTAAAAGAATTTCATTTTTAAAAAGGTATTGATAAAATGTAAGTGTGATAATTATGAATGGATAACTTATCATTAGAATATTAAATCGCAGTGTTTTGCTGTAAACACTTTTGAAATTGTAATTTTAATAAATGAGAACTTTATAATTAACATCATACATCGTAAATTTAACATTAAAAGGAAAGAAAAAGTGAGCGCATTTGTTGGACGAATCCTTTTTTTTTCACACTAAAATAATAAATAATTGTACTACAAGAACAGAAACAAGATATAGTCAGTGGTGCATGTTTTACCATGGGACCTAAATACATAAATGGAAGTCATAAACATACATTTTCATTCAGAAAACTTAAAAAAAAAGTCTGTAAATCCGTCGAAATAACACAATTTTTCACTGAATTTCGTTCCGTTATTCTGCGTTTAGAACCTTTCAATTTAGATACAAAGGGAGTTTTGATTGCTCACTTCAAGAAATTCTAAATACGATACTTAAAGCGTTTGAACATGAACCATTTATAAGCAGTGGTGTGAATTTTTAGGATTTAAATCCTATGACTATCTAGAGCCGCAATGCAGCAATATTGCGTGCATTTCGGTTACTAGTTTATAAATAGTGTTTCCATGTATATTAAAATTAAATGCTGTCACATGATATCTGTAATTTACAAAATCGGATCTCACGTCCTTTATTTTGTCAAATAAAAATAATTTAATTGCTTGTATTTTTCTATTCATCTCAATGTATTCACTGTCAGTTACGGAATTGATACCTTCAGAATTGTACACTCAAATAAAAAAAATACCTCTTTATTGGTTCATTTTATATGACTTTTGCTATATTACTTTCCGTTCTGAACTGCGAGAAGAGATTTCTTTGGTATTGAAATTTCATTATATACAGAGTGACTCGAAACACCTGTGTAAAACTTTAAGGGTTGATAGAACACTCCTAGACAATCTCAAAACACCATACAATGCATAGTCGTAAACCAAGCAGTATATTTGTATACAGGGTGCTTTCTGATAGTGAAGCGAAATCTGTTTAGTACACAATTAGCACACACAACCGCAGCAACATGTATGAAATGCATGTCCGTCTTTTCTTGATTGGTAAAACCAGCCATTCGTTTTGCAATCCTTGGTAGAAATGAAGATGAGTTTAGAAGACCAGCACTTTGTGTGCGATATATGATAGCACCGATTAGCTGTTCGCTGCTTGCGATAAGTACCTGCTTGTATGGCAAAAATAGCTTGTCTAGATGTTAAAAGTCAGAAAACGAACGTTAAAAATGCATAAATAATACACAAAAAAGCAGAAAACAGCTGTTTCGAATCCATAAGCGAGATTCTTCTTCAATGCGACAAACAGCAAAGCACAGAGTTCTAGAAAAAGTATGGCTGGACATGCTAAGAGGTTAAGACAAAGAGGTGGTGACTTATATACCCGATGCGGGTAGAGAACGCGCCATAAGCAAACAATGAGAAGAAAGCAGCATGAAACAACTGAGTGTCTCTCAACAACGCCTCTCTGTCGGTATGCCTACCCTTGCTTTTTCTAGCAAGCATTGCTTTGTTCTGTTTCGCACTGAAGAGGAATCTCGCTTAGGGATTCGAAACAGCTTTTTGCTGTTTTTCTTGTATATTATTTGTGCATTTTTAACGTTGGTTTTCTGCCTTTTAATTTTCATGCAGAAAGACCATATTTGCTATTTTTAGGTTTAGATGTGTTCTATCACCCCTTAAATTTTTACCCATGAGTTCTGTTTTACCCTCAACTTCTCTGATAGAAATTTGGTCCAATTGAATATAAAGCCCCATCCTTTCTTGAGCTTAGTTGTTTGTCAAATAAAGATACTTACTTTGCAATTTCTTTATTTCTTCTTCTACTTTTCATCTATAATAGCATTCTAGTTAATAACACTATAAATAAAATCAGCAACCATTTATTAAATATTGTGTAGAGAACATGGTTCTCTTCACAATCAAAAAGTGCCTTGTAGCGCTTGAATTACCACCATGCATTGTATGGTGCTTTGAGCTTGTCTAGCCGTTTAATATTTAGGCTTGCGATTTTCCTCTATAAGTTAAAATGGTTTTAGACAAAAATATTTTTAACACAATTCTTTTTTTAACCGTGTACACTCAAACACTGAAGGCTAGGCATGTTCTATCCCCTCTTAAAGATTTTTACAGGAGTTCTGAATCACCCTGTATATATATATATATATATACAGGGTGATTATAATTAAATTAACACTTTCAAAATGCTGTAAAGGAGGAATTACTGGTCGGAATGACTTCAAATTTGAACTGAATATACTGGAAGAAGGAGAAACGGTATGGCATAGAATAAAAAGTTCCAAATTGCATCAATAGATGGCGCTGTAAGCGACATACTCTGCAAATTAAAATAAACTCATGCGCAATTAAAAATCGAATCATTATGCGCTTTTTATGCGGTTTTTGGCCCAAGGACAATTGAAACCGATTTTTGCCATCCAATGTGGTACGATCTTGCCGTAGTGGATGGACTTTTCACTAACAGTTCCACAACCGCTGACTGAATTGGAAGTCATTTGTTTTGCCAAACAACCGAAACATTCATGCACATTGAACAGTACGCTTGGTTTACTGTGCAATTCATGCCAAATCCGTCGTATTTCGATTTAAAATGCCACTTGTACCCAAATCCACCTTCGTTTTGCGTTTACCGTGCCATCTATTGATAGACTTTGGAATTTTTGCCTTCTTATGCCATACCATTTCCCTCTTCTTTCAGTATATTCAGTTCAAATTTGAAGTCATTCTGACCAGTGGTTCCTTTTTTACAGAATTTTAAAAGTGGGACTTTAATTGTAATCCCTCTGTATATATATATATATATATATATATTACGAGAGTTCAACAGAATTTATTTTAAGTCGTCTGTATTTACACATGACTTCATTAGATTAACGTTCAAATTTTCGTTTGTGAAGTTTATGTAGTAAATGACTTTTTGGCAACCAAAATTATTGAAAAAATACAACCCGTTTTAAGAATATGATATATATGTACGTACATGCATATTTATATAATATTAAATTTCTGATATAATCTGCGACATTCTTTAAATGGAGAGAGATTTTCTTTAAATATATGCAACATTCTTATTTTCGAATCTATATACTCGTCACGTATTTTTTTAAATGTTCATAAAATGTCAGAGCAGCCTTCCAAAGTTTCACAACACTTCCAAATCAAATAACATCCAAAGTTCAATTTGTGTTTTTATTGGTAATCTTTATAAATATTTAATTTTGGATCTTTATAAATATTTACTCTTGAATCTTTATAAATATTTAACTTTAAATAAATATTTATAAATATTTAACTTTGAAAAATTTCGATTTCATACACACTTTTTTTCACGAGAATCTCGGATGTTCTGTCACTTTCATGAAAAAGGGAACCAAAAACAATAATTGACAGAACCATCGGGTAACTGTCATATAACAAAACAAAACATGATTATATGAAATATTTGGCAAGTAAAAATTCAGACAAGCGAAACTATGCAATTAAGTTGACCAGAAAAATGTGAAATGACAAAAAATGTATTTATTTTCATATATATTATTTCTGTTGTCAACATCTTTTTTTCTAGGTAGTTTCAAAACGCACAACAATGAATGGGGTATCATTCGAAAGGTTTTTGACCCGGCTTCTGACATAGTACACTCAAATTTTGTTAAAACATGTTTCTCGATTAAAAATTTTTGTTAATCAAAGTTAAATCAGCAGTTAAATCAACTTTTTTTCTCAAATCAATGTTGCCACAAAAATAAAAAATCGCATTATATCTTTCTCAGTAGTGAGTATAAAAAAATAAATAGTACAAAAAATATAAAGTGTAAGTTTCAGCACGGGTTTATTTTATATTTATGATTAAAATTTTAAATTTAAATGTTTAGAAGGTAAAAACTCCACGATCGATAGTAGTATTTCACATATAATTGAAATAATTTGCTTTGTTATACTAGATTAAATTATATATTACATGTATTCAATTTATTTTTCTTTGTACCGTGTTTTTCCAGGAGCGGATGACGTCATCCACTGATATAGTTAGCACACGATTGTGACTTTTTTTTTCTCGCGTGTGCCTTTTACTATCTTTGATCATCTTTTACTGTAACTTTGATGAAATAAATATGAGATAGTCTGCTTTAACTAATTCTGTTTGCAGATATTTTTTTCCTTAATTTTTTTTTCTCAGAAGATTATACCTGTATTTAAAACTATTAAATAGTGCTAAAAATATATTAAACTGCAATACGAAATCAACTGGTTATTATTATTATTTTTTTTATAATACTTGTGATGATTATAAAAAATAAATAATACAAAAAATATTAAGTGTGAGTCAAGCATGGGTTTATGTTATATTTATGATTAAAAAGCAAAATTAAAATTGAAATGTTTAGAAAAAAAACACCTTCAATCGATCGAAGCAGTGGTATCTCACGTGTAGCTCAAAATATATGCTTTCTTATATTAGATTAAATTATATTTCATATTTGCTACATTTAATTTTCTTTGTTCCATGTTTCTCCAGAAGCGGTTGAGGTCAACCTCTAATCCAGTTAAAATACGATTGTTATTATTTTTTTCTCGCGAGTGCCTTTTGCTACCTTTGATCAGTTTCTATTGCAGCTTTGATGGAATAAATGAGATGATAGTTAGGTTTGACTAATGCTGTTTTCAGATATTTTTATCCTTAATTTTTCTATAGAAGTTTAAACCTGCATTTAAAAACTATTAGATATTGCTAAAAAAATTAGACTGAAGTGCGAAATCCTCGCACGGATCCAATGGTTATTATTATTATTTTATGATGCTTGAACCTTTAAGAATGTCATACATTTGGCATAATACGAAAATTCCTAAATGTGTAACAACCGTAATCGTTGACCGACGAAAATTAGCCTTAAATTTAACTTTTTTTTTAAATTCTTAATTCAAATTTAGATCTTTTTAGAATTTTAAAAATGCACTCATGAATATATACTACAATCTTAATACGATATTTAACGCTTAAAATTTTTAAAACACCATTTGAAACAAAAATTTATAATGTTGAATAGAATATATGTACGTGTATGATTTATTTGTTATTTATCATAATTTTATAATTATTTTATTAAAAACTGTGCAATTAAATATATATACATATATATTACTCGAAATAACACCAAAAATAAGAAAACTTCCCTTGTTAAAATATTGATAATTTCGTAGTTAAAATCTTTTCATTAAATAAATAAAAAACAAGTAATTTTTATGAAAAAAAATAAAACGTGCTTTAACATAGTGGCGCAGATTAGCTGCAAGACAAAGATTAATAATAAAACTTTATCCTTTTAATGTATTTTTAAATTGAAATTCACCACTTTTCTTTGAATTTAAAATAAAATAAAAAGGATCTTCACATTAAAGGATATTATCCTGTAACGTTAACATACTTTAAAAAAGAAAACCCAAATAATTATGAAATTCACAGAAAAAACTTATACAGCTTCTAATATATTTACTGTTTCAAACAAAGAAAAAATAAATGTACAATACATGTAATTTTACTTTGATGTGTGTTTACTTATTTTTAAAGAGTTATGTAAAGTATTCAATTTTTTTTGTTCTAATAATAACCGTAATAAGTTTATTTAGACAAAACTAACAATGACAGGAATATTTAATTTTTTTAAATGTGTCTTCAATTTAATATATTTCTTAAATTTCTTAATTCAAGTTTAGATCTTTTCAACGTTTTTAAGATGCACTCATGTGTAATCTTAACACGATATTTAAAATAAAAATGTTGAACAAACTGTTATGATACATACTTCCTAAAACCCCCAAAAATTAAGAAATACGCGAGACTTTCAGAAGAACTTCGTCTTTAGTCTTTGCGCCTAAATAAGAATGATTTTTAACGATTAAAATTTTTAAAACACGTATTGTATTTTTAAATAAGAAATGTAAATTTTAGATTTTTATTATTTTTTTACAAAAATTAACTCTGAGAAGATGTCTTTCCATTTGCAAATATTTTCACTCTTTTTAAAACTTATTTTGCATCTTACGGAAAATTAAACTTGATTTCGTATGTAAGGAAAAAAAGGTCAAAAAAGGTCAATGTGACAACCACCAGTAACAAAAGTTACAATGTGACAACCACCAGTAACAAAAGTTACAATGTGACAACCACCAGTAACAAAAGTTACAATGTGACCACCACCAGTAACAAATGTTACAACGTGACAAAACCCACGATAGTGACATAATAACCAGTGAAACTCTCGAAAGAAGACCAAGATTCAAAATGTGAAAACCAGCTCTAGCACAAGCTAGAGGTAAAAATATATCAAGAAAGAGACAAAAAACCAATGAATGATAGACAAAAAACAACCCACAACAGGGGCGAGCCTATAAAAACGCCAAAAAGCCTTGACAGAGACAAATACAACAAGAAGGGAAATCAGCCCATAAAAGAGGCGATAAACACTACAGCGACAACCCACCATGAACGTGACAAGCCAACAGACATGGTAAATATGTAAATCTATGTACGCTAATGGCACCTGGTGCATGTAAAATCCGTCGTGGGTGCAAAGCCCTCCAAGTTACCTGTGAATAATACCTCTGGGGGTGCCTAGTCAGGTGAGGGTCTCGTCACCTGATCAAGGTTCTAAATTACGAGACCTATTAAATCTGTCAATTCAACAAAGTTAAACAGAAACCTTGAACCGGCAAACAAAGATAACGGTAGCAAATCACAAGAGAGCAAGCACAGCAGCGATGTGAACAAATCAATAGTCAGGTGGATCACAGCCATGCTGTGATCAGGCGATTTCCGCCCCGCACCCAGGTACTAACCCGTTAAGCTAGGCATTCATGCCGGGCAGGTAGGGGCCTGGTTAGCGGTATAAAAAAAAAAAAAAAAAAAAAAAAGGTCCAGTTTTTTAATGCAACGCGAAAGCAATTGGAACAGTGTAATTCATATTTAAAATCTCCTTTTCTTTTATTTAGAAATCTTTTAAAAACAATTTTTAACTCAATATTCAGAAAAATTAAATACTCTTAAAAATAAATGTTAATGCGAAAAAGAATGTTGAACAGAATGTGCTATACGCGTAATATTTCTTTTGCCATTCTTTTAGTAACAACTGTTTGATGCAAAAAATATTTTAATCGAAATAACACCATGGACTCTCTGTGGCCGAATGGTTAAAGCATCACGTTTTTAGAGGTCCGGTCTGTAATTCTTCAGTGATGTTATTTCCTTGAGTTTATCCAGTCCTCTTCTCGACGATGACTTATAAGCGGATATTTGTATCAAGCACACAAGTCAGATGCATGTTCTCAATAAAACAAACAAACAAATAAATAACACTATAAACAAGAAAACGTCACCTGTTAAAATATTTATAATTTCGTGGTTAAGATCTTTTCATTAAATAATTAGAAACAAGTAATTTTTAAGAAAACATAAAACGAACTCCAATCTAGTGGCGCTGATTGTTTGCCCACCATTGGGAAATTGTACAATTGGGAATGGTAAGGTTGGGAAATGGGAGGGTATAGAGGTTCCTCTAATTTGAGGCATATCTGTGTATGATTCTGAGTATCTAACAGTTGGAACACTGTTGGGCTTTTGTTGGCAAACGGTTCGTTGACCAAAGGTACGGCAAGGCTGATATTTCTTACTATGGACCAACGTGGGCTAAAAATTAGCCGACCATTTGGTGCTACTTGGGAGTTATTGTTAATTACTCCAAGCAGCACTGTTTGTTGGTCAATCGTTGGCAGTTTGTGTAAACCGTATGAAAATGGTAGGATTGGTAATTATAGTGTGGGCGAATGGTTCGGAAATGGTAGGTGGAAAGATTTCTCCAATTTTGATCGTGTTTGAGCAGGTTTCTGAGTAGCGAATAGCTGGACAATTGTTGGGTCTTTGTTGGCTAATGGTACGGCAAGGCAGAGATTTCTTACTGCGGGCTAACGTGGACCAATAGAGAGCCAACAATGAACTTATAGTTAGTCAACACTACCATTTTGTGCTACTTGGGAGTGATTGTTATTTACTCAAGTAGCACAGTTTGTTCGCCAATCGTTGGCAGTTTGTGGGAACCATTGGAAAATTGTAGTATTGGTAATTGTAGGATGGACAAATGTTTCGAAAATGGTAGGTGTAGATATTTCTCTATTTTGGAGCTTATCTGTGCAGGTTTCTGAGCAAAGAGTGGCTATACAACTGTTGGGACTTGGTTGGCAAATGATTCGCTGGCTAATGGTACAGCAAGGCGGATATTTCTTACTGCGGGCTAGCGTGGGTAAACAGTGAGCCAACAAATAACCAATGTTAGCCCTACCGTTTTGTGCTACTTGAGAGTTATTGTTACTTAGTCCATGTAGCGGAGTTTGTTGGACAATCGTTGGCATTTTGCGGGAACCGTTAAAAAATGGAAATGGTACGGTTGGCAAATGGTTGAGAAATGGTTAGGAAAGAGATTCTTCGAATTTAGAGCTTATCTGAGCAGCAAATGGCTGGACATCTTTTGGGCCTTTGTTGGCAAATGGTTCGTTGGATAATGGTACACAAGGCGGACATTTCTTACTGTGAGCCAACGTGGAACGAAAATTAGTCAACAATTTGCCAACGTTGATCCAACCATTTTGTGCTAATTGGGCTGATATTTGCATATTGCTCTTCAATTGACGTGATTTCATGATAGTGGTGACACAATCGTAATAGATATAAATAAAAAATTCATTTGGAACAACAGAGTATCTTTGTGGCGGTCTTTATTAGCGACAGTGTCCTAT
This sequence comes from Maratus michaelseni, assembly GCA_963931845.1. Lineage (NCBI taxonomy): Eukaryota > Metazoa > Arthropoda > Arachnida > Araneae > Salticidae > Maratus > Maratus michaelseni. The sequence goes on along the minus strand of OZ007590.1, from coordinate 401,956,507 downwards.
TTCTTTCACTGCGATCTTTTCTGTCGTAGTCATAAAAGTGTTGTCTACTCATTTTTGATGGCTCCCAAACATCAGAAATATTCGGTTTAACACTACACATACATTCCAACTTGTGCACTTGATTTCAATGAATCATTTATGAGCAGTCGTCAATAAATGAAAAGGTGAATATGAATGCCATTAGAGATTTAAAAACACTCTTGTGGCCAAACATTTGCTCAAATAATTTTAAGTTCAGCACCTATCGTTCCGGTTCCGGCTTCCGTTCACGTTCCCTTTAAAGTAACGTTTTTGAGTTTAAAGTTTCGGTTTTTATTCCATCCGAAATAACGGTTTTTCCGGTTTTTTGGTTTTCTGTTGAGTGTCTATTTTAATTAATTATTGTGGTAAAATTTTGCATTATGTAATAAAATTTACAGTGTATTGAATTAATTTATCAGTATTTTAATCACATAGTAGCATTTTTATAATGTTTAAAGCTTTCTATAATTGGTTACAAATTAAAATAAAACAAAATTTAATCCGGAATATTAGATTACATTAAAAAATATCCTTGGATAGCTCCACACATTTCGGTTGATGAAATATGTGAAGAGTGTCGGTTAACCCATTAACACCACAATTATTTTTCTCTAAAAAATGTAAATATTGCAATTCATACCACTTTTTCAGAATAGAAATTTTTGTCTTATTTTATCGAGGAGTTTCTGGCCATCAAAGAAAGCGAAATTTTCTTTTTATCAAACTAACTCTTTTTAACTCTATTTACAAAAGTATTGTTAGTTATGATGTTGCATTAATGCAACGCTAGGCTTTAGAGGCTTAACCGAGTGTCGTATTATGCAGAGTTGTATAATCGGGAGACTGCTATATGATAATTTTTTACAAAGCATTATTTTTTTTATTTATAAGCATAATGCCATCCAACTAATAATTCAAATATATATTCAATCCATTGCTATATAGAAACACTTACTTTAGAAACAGACAGCTAGAGTAATTTAACCTGGAATTTAAAGTGATGAAAACAATTTTCGTTCTGCTTGAATTAATTTGTATCGACAATGCAGAATTAAACTTTATCTTCAAGAATTACTGAAGAACATTTCAGAAAAATTTCCAATAAACTTAATATCAGTATTGACATGCAGTTTCCTTTTAAAGGCTTCTATTAGAAAAGATTGTTCTTTCATTTTTCTTCCTTCTCCCTTTTTTACATTCTCTATTTTTGTACATTTTTTCTTTCTCTGAAACTTTAGGTTGTTTAATATTGTATCTCTAATGTGAAGAAATTTAATCTAAATAAAGATAGTCGTTTCACATAAAAATATAACATCGGAAATTTCTTAATAGAAACGAAATAATCTTTTGAATCAAATGTGTTTCTTATAAGACGAGATTTATTTAGGTTTCTACTTCGCTTTAAAGTGTTTCTATAGTCAATCTATTATTAATGATTTTATTGCGTGTATTTTTGGTATTAAGATTTCTGAAACTATTTGTGAAAATTATTTTGCATTTTATTTAAATTGAAACCAACTGCGTATCTTTAATAAAACTGTGAGTCTAGTATTAATCGCTAAAAAAATAATTACATTGCATACACTGTTAAAAATAATCTGAAATTCACGGGTATTTTATTCCTGAATTTCACAGAAAAAGTCCCTTTTCACGACAAAAGGGCATTTTCCGTTAAAAACAGAATATTTCCTCATATTTCCTGAAAACAACGGAACAGACGGAGAAGAAAGTGGCCAACGGAGATATTCCGTTATCTTCTGCATATTGATTGCAGCACAGAAAAACTAAAAATTCAATAAATTAAAATTTCGAGTTTATTTAAAAGAACAAAATAGTTCTTTCGAATTTAAAAAAGCAACAATTAATTTTCCCATACTTAGAAAATTACTAGCAATTTATTTTTTAAAGTTATAAAAAATATTAACACTTAAAATATATTCTAAACAAATAGTTTAATATTTATATATAATAGTTAAATTAAGTGAAAAAAAAATCGTATTTACTCAAAAAAGCAACAAACAAAAATAATGCTTTCGAATTAAAAAAAATAACAAATAATTTTCTCATTCCTTTGAAATTATTCGCAATTTGTTCTTTAAAGTTATAAAAAACACTCTCACTGACAATATATTCTAAGCGAACACATTTAAAAAAAAATATGTAATAGTTGAAACAATCGGTTTTCACAAGAAAAGCAAACATACTTTATCAAATTTAATTCAAAATATAATATTCATATTTTGCATTTAACAATCAAATTAAGAATATATATAAGTCATGTTTTAATCCGCTATTAATACTAAAGTTTTCAGTCATAATCTTATAACAAAATATCCTCCCAATTAATTTCAAAATTACCAGGTTTCTAAACCCCAGATTGTTTAAGTTCCAGGCCGCGATTTGAAGAAATCCCGTATTATCATTTCAAGCTCTTATTCTAGCAAGGGCCCGCTGGTCTTGCGGTAAAACACTTGGCTCAAAGCGCTATCGTCTCTGGTTCGAACCCCAAGGTCAGCCGGAAATTATACTTGAATTAAATCAAATATAGAATACTCCCGTTGTAGTCAACAGATGGCAGCACAAACAGAGAGGGATTTTTTTTTTTTACCGAGGTCATTCATAACAGAAAAATACCGTTTCTTGAAACGCAGATTTTCGTTCTGTTATCTTTCAAAACGGAAAATCTACTAACGGAACGGAAAAAGCCCGGCAACTTCGCTGAAAGTAGTTTTCCCGTGAATTAACAGATTTATTTTTAACAGTGTATATAAAACTTGCAGTCACTGTTTTAGTTCTTTAAGAAGAAATACTAGATAAATTAGAAAAAGACAAACTTTGGTACTTTTATGTTAGCCTGGCACAAATCTCGCCAATAGCATTTTTTTCCTTCGCCAATAGCAAATTGTATTTACAGCGTGTGCAAATTAGAAACACTGCTCTGATGTTGATTTATGGTATTATTTCTCTTCTTTTCGTTTTGCATCTTTTCGTGTTCTGGATGAAATGTGTGAATGACAGATATTTTAATGCATGTAATATATTTATTTAAAATGAACCGTGCGAATAGTTTATTTTTATTTATTGTTTAATGGATGCAATACAATTGATTGTGATGGAAGCAATATTTGGCGATTTACCACCGAATAGTTTACCGATTTATCCTAGTAGTCCCAGTGATCCTGCCACTGCTTCATAAAAAAAGATTCATAAAATTCGCGAAGATGTACTTTAATGTATGAGTGCCGTACTGGTGTCAACTGTGTACTTAGGTCCATGACCAGGAGAATTTAAAATTAAGTATTACTGTCTTATTTTATTATTTAATTGTTGTAGTATGTATTATGACTGGCACTGTGTAATCTCGTATGAGAGATTCAGTAATTAAAGTGTAATGTTAATAAATTGAACTTTTCCATCAAACAATATTTCAGGGATTTAACCTTTTCAGGCCTCTTTAAGTGTATTGTTTCTCTTAACTTTTAGTGTATATATTTATATATATTATGTAAATAAACTTTTGTTACGTTAATTGAACTAATATTTTCAGTCTGTGCTCCTTTTTTAGGATAGAGTGGGTTGTTTTTATGGTGTTATAACTATGTATTTTATATTTAGGTTGTTCTTTAGTTATTTACCTATCGTCTTTAAGTTGGACTGCTTCAAAAAACTACACAACTTAATGTCGGATTTAAGGTTATGCTCTCCGCATTGTTATAAGTAGTTGCTGATGTTACTCTCAGTCTGGCCAGGCATTTTTTCGTTCACGACATATATTTTTTTCTCTTATGCCAATCCATGTATATCCAACAAGGAGAATATATCGAGAAACATCAGGGATATTTCCGCTTAATAATTTTTTTTTAAATTTCCCCTTCTCATCTAGATTGTTGGGGGGTTATAAGACAGTTAACTACTATTTCTTAAAGGGTCTATTTCCTCCCAACACTCTACTTGCCTAATCCCTTAAAAAAATCCAACGAGAAACATATTTTTTTTTAATGAAATAAGGTATCCATCACTTTTATAGGCGAGACAAAAAAAAAACTTTAAATAGGATTATATATAGAAATTAAGTAAAATTTAAATATATTAAGTCAATATTTAACCAATTACAAATTAAACGATATTTCGAACTAACCGAGTTAAAATTAAACGAAAGTTCGAATCAACCGATTTCAAATTAAACGAAAGTTCGAATTAACCGAGTTCCAATTACACAAAAGTTTCAATTAACCGATTTCAAATTAAACGAAAGTTTTAATTAAGCGATTTCAAATTAAACGAAAGTTCGAATTAACTGAGTTCAAATTAAAGAAAGTGTCAATTAACCGAATTCAAATTAAATGAAAGATCAAATTAACAGAGTTCAAATTATCTCGAGTACGCTGTACAACTGAATTGAAAATATCACTGTTAGTTCTATTGACAAATCAACAGATCAAATCTAAACAGAGAAATCTAAACATATCACAAATTCAACTAACGATATTAAAATTAACAAATTCGGTAGTAACTAGTTATTAATTCGATATTAAAAATTTAGTAATTTGATATTAACCAAATTACAAATTCGATATTACATATTTAGGAATTTGATGTTAATGACATTACATATACGGCATTACAAAATAGCCTTTATTGATAAATGTCACTTTTAATCATATTAAGTTCAGATTTATTAATTGTTTTGGCTAATTTGACGTGACGTTTTCTTTTGAAAAAAAATAATTGTACGACTAAATAAAAAGAAAACTGCCCAGTTAAACTGAGGGCATTGAGCTCACAGGCTATTGTACACTAATTGTATATTATACTCTTATTTCAAATAATTTGAAATAAGCCCCTCGAAAAATAAAGAAAGGGACAATATATTAAGGGGGGTAATCCCCCCGTTACCCCCCTCATAGTTAACTAATGAACCCCTTAAACTAATCAGGGAAGTCTCTAATTACAATGAATATATATATACAAAATTTGAAGAAAATCGGATAATTCTGCATGAAAAACCCATTTATCTAAATTAAAGGAGGATTAGCCCCCCCGTTCCCCCTCCCTTTATACTTAACCAATCAATCCCGAAAACTAATCAGGGAAGCGTCTTAACCCAATGAACCTATAAACAAATTTTGAAGCAAATGGGATAATTCTGCACGAAAAACTAATTTATATAAATTAAGGGGGGATTAGCCCTTCCCGTTCCCCCCTTTATACTTAAACAATCAATCCCGAAAACTAATCAGGGAAGCGCCTTAACACAGTGAACATATAAACAAAATTTGAAGGAAAACGGAATAATTCTGCATGAAAAACCCATTTATATAAATTAAGGGGGGATTAGCCCCCTCGTTCCCCCCCTTTATACTTAACCAATCAATCCCGAAAACTAATCAGGGAAGCGCCTTAACACAGTGAATCTATAAACAAAATTTGAAGGAAAACGGAATAATTTTGCATGAAAAACCCATTTATATAAATTAGGGGCGATTAGCCCCCCAATCCCCCCCTTTATACTTAACCAAACAATCCCGAAAACTAATCAGGGAAGCGCCTTAACACAGTGAACCTATAAAGAAAATTTGAAAGAAAACGGAATAATTCTGCATGAAAAACCCATTTATATAAATTAGGGGGGGGGGGGATTAGCCCCCCGTTCCCCACTTTATACTTAACCAATCAATCCCGAAAACTAATCAGGGAAGCGCCTTAACACAGTGAACCTATAAACAAAAATTGAAGAAAAACGGAATAATTCTGCATGAAAAACCCATTTATATAAATTAGGGGGGGGGGGGGAATTGGCCCCCCGTTCCCCCCTTTATACTTAACCAATCAATCCCGAAAACTAATCAGGGAAGCCCCTTAACACAGTGAACCTATAAACAAAATTTGAAGGAAAACGGAATAATTCTGCATGAAAAACCCATTTATATAAATTAGGGGGGGGAATTGGCCCCCCGTTCCTCCTTTTATACTTAACCAATCAATCCCGAAAACTAATCAGGGAAGCCCCTTAACACAGTGAACCTATAAACAAAATTTGAAGGAAAACGGATATTTCTATGAAGAGTTATCGCGTTACGTACATTACATACGTACGTACATACATACATACAGAACCGGCGGGCACATAAGCTCTCAGGCTTTGATAGCCTGTGAGCTAAAAAACAATGAAAAAAATTCTCTTCAAATTTAATCACAACAAGTTTTATACGCGCTGTAAAAATTGAAAGATGTTTCTAATCTTGGAAAATATAACATAACCAAGTACTAAAATATACAATAGTCTCTTCTGAGTTACCTACGAATCCAAAAAGCGTTCTTTATCATTAGAAACCACAGAAACTGATATATATTGGAAATTTAAAGAAGAATTTATAAAAAGAAAGTTTCCATTGTTGCTACTGATTTAAAGAAACGCTTCCGTGTCCTTTTTAGAGTGCATTAATTGGTTTTCTCAAACCGGAATATCGGTTTTTAGGAAACTATCAATTCTCAATTAAACATTTTTTATGTTCAACACACACGTTTTGGGGACAAGCATGATACGTTACCAGCATTAAGGGGTCAGGTAACCTTGGAACTTACAAAACACATGACAAAGGAACCTGTATAAGAATTATAGTAACTGCGTAGCTAATTGACTTTGAATTGACTAAACCATTTTTCAGAAATCGTGCTTGCAATGAACAAAATCGCCGTTTTGAGAAATTTGAGTTTAAAGATCAAAGTACCCCTTGATCATATAGAAAGAGCTCAGACTGTTTTAGACACAACTCCTCTTCTAAAGTGAATTTTTGCATGGTATTTATCTTAAAATGGTCCTAAAGAATCATATTTAATTATAAGCTAGTTTTTAAAAAATCGAATTTTTGATGCTTTAAAAGATACTTTACCGATTACCATTAACATTAAAATAAATGTTATTTTATTAATCTTGCAGGTATAAATTCAGTTACGCAGCTGAAAATGTTTAATCGAGAATAGATAGTATCCTAATTACCGATATTCTTTTTTCAGAAAACTGATTAAAACATGCACTATAAAAACTATTCGGAAACGTTTCTCAAAATCGCTGAAACTTTGTTTTTATAAATGTTTTTTTAAATCTCCAAAATATGTTGATTTCTGTGGTTTCTAAAAATATTGTGCTGTCCGCTAAAAAAAAAAAAAAAAAAAAAAAAAAAACCCATACTAAAATCTTTCCTAAAAAAAACCCCTCTTAGTACTACACCAAATATTTTACTAAAGTAAATTTTTTTTTATTTGTTCTGTTTTTATGCACCATTTAGAATGATAAAAATAGTTAAAAATATCTAAGTAGCGCTTATTTAGTTTTAAAATAATTTAAATTAACAAGTGCAGAATTCTGGCAAAACACGAGCTTCATTTTTACAGATTTTCTTTTTATAATAGAATTTTAGAATGATCTACATAAATTTTTATTATTTTTTTTTATATTAAACCATTAATTAGTAATAAAATGCTTCATTTTCAGCTGATTATGTCAGGTGTGGGTTATTTTCAGGTAATATGGGTAATTTTTTGAAAAAGTTCGTTTTTTTTTTTTTCAGATTTTCGCATAATTTTATAATAAAGTGATAAAATGAAAAATGCTCAACATTAAAATCTTCAAGAATAAGCTGTAATTATTTAGCCACGTTCAATTTTTATAAATTCTTTATTAGACTTTATTAGATTATAGAGAAAATTTCAAAAAGTGGGTTTTTTTTCGAGGACAGCACAATAAAGATTGGTTTTTGGAATCGTGAGTAACTAGGTAGAGGTTATTGTATATTTTAATACATGGTTATATTATATTTCCGTACATTCAGAAACATTTTTTTTGCATTATTGCTAAGTAAAGCTAAGTATAGATGCGTAATTGCGAGATATATCTAAATTTTTTTGAAAAAAGTTTATTGGACCATATGAATTTTTTACTGTATGTGCTAAAATATGGATTAGGACAGACTGTATAAATTCTCTGTGACACAACTAATCAAATGATTTAATTTCTTAGTAAATTAATTAAAGTAAATTGTCCTTTTCAATCATTTTGAAAAGAAAATAAATGACTTTATTTCTTTATGTATTTACTTTCCTATTACGCAAGAATGCTTTTCAATTTAAGAGCTTAAGCTCCGCGAAATCCTATATAAAATATCCATCAAAGAGAAATAGTGACCACATTTCGCTTGTGATAACTATAAAAGCAGGAACTATATTAACTTCTTAAAGCAGGATCAAGCTATTTTTTTTTCTCTTTGGCAACAAACGAAAATCATTATTTTTAGTTTTAAAAACATAAATACTTTCTGATACACCGTTATTATTTGTCAAGGGATTTGAAAGAGACTGAAAGCCGAAAAAGAAGTGCATCAAATTTTCTATAAGTTGGATCAAATGAAAACGGATAAGTGGTTATAATTTCGTTTATTTTTGTATGAGTGAAGCGAAACTTCATGTAATGGTAGAGCGGGAGGTATGAAAAGCAACTGCTACTGCGGAAACGGACTTGCCTTAGGTAGTCATCCAGAAGCACGTGATATGCGCTTGCGGTCGGCCATCAGTATCGTCCGGCAGGCAATAAGTTGTTGTCTTTATTCATCTGTGCTTGCGGCATGGTTGAGAATAAAAAAGAGCGACTCAGTGTTATTCGTTATTAGTGACAGAGGGAGTTGGATTTCGCGAAGTGCATCGGCGAATGAAAGCAATGTACGGAGAAAATGCGTGTGTGTCATTGACTCCTGTGCAGGACGGACACAAACACTTCCTGGAGAGCATCTGGTAAAGTTTCGGTGAACAGGGTCGGAATACCCACCGTATAGTCTGGATCTTTCGCCATATGACTTTCCCGTCTTTGATCCGCTGAAAACGATATTGAAGGATCGCAGTTTTTACTTGGACAGCGAAATCATGGACAATGTTTGAAAGTGGTTCCTACTTCAGCCACAAGACTTCTATGATCAATGTATTCATTACTTCGTGAAACAGTAGGACAAGTGCTTGTGTAGCTTTGGAGATTATGTTTGAAATAAACTATGTCATTTCATTATGTTGCTCCTGTTCCGTTTTTATTTTATCCACCCTAATATGTAGTGGTAAAAGAAACGTCTGCTGAAACAAACGAAATATTTTTAACGAACACTTAATTAATCGATTTTATTGAAATATGAATTATTTTTGCTTGGAAACATTTTTTGTGGTTCTTTGTGAAACTAATAAATTCGTCACTTCAATCAGCCAATGATTATAGTGTACTCATTTAAAATTAGGGAGATATACTGATATCAGTTGCACATACTAATAAGCATATCTATAAGAGTTGAAGAAGAAGAACGACAAACTGAATTCAATACTATTTAATTATTACCACAATATATGTAAATATTTTTCAATGGTATAGATTTGTAGGAATTTGCTTATTTATAATACCACAGTTGCTTAAATATCTACTTGGCTTATAATTATGAAACGACTATAATTCTTCAATCTAAGTTTTTAACAATTTTTATTACTTACTTAAGCAAATAATAGGAGGATGACACTACTTAACAATATACTTGTTTACAACAATATTTCACCTAGAATTACACTTCTAATCCTTTATTATACACATAGATTAGATTATCGGCCCCCATACTTGGGTATAAACTATGGAACAACCGTATTTCTCGCTGTCTTTTTATCTATCACGAGCTTCGTAATAATCTTGTGATATCACGTATCTATCAATTAAATCATTGAGTTTGTATTATTGTGGCTATCGATGCATAGATGGGTATTATTTACTTTTTTATACCCATAGATTTGCGAAGATTAATGTTTAAGGTGGAATCGTAAGAAGTAAAGAACAAGATAAAGCCGACATATAATTTCTTTACTAATTCGAATAATTGTGTTAAAATTAATGTAGAATATATACTGTTGTTAGATTCTTGTGACAATGTCTCACAAGCAAATAAAAATCACCAGTTGGAAATTTTTTCCTACGAATTTTGAAACTTCATTCATTGGAAGTACGTTAAAAGTGAGAAATACGTTAAATACAAGGTAATTGCAAATGAAATGTAAAGTATTAAGTTATATAAAAAATAAAAATCCCAATCTGAATGTTTAAAAATCAAAATTTGCGAAATATTTAGGCAAATATTTTCCTTTGCACAGTAAAATAAATAATAAAATTCTAAAGAGCATTGTTGTAATAGATTTGTTTTGTTTAAGTTTTTTATTAAATCCCATTTATTATTTATATTTTCGTGAAAATTTAAAATTACTGAGGATTTTGTTTTCTCACATAACTTCCTCACAGTACATTCTATACAACTCCATCACTGAGTGGGTGTTGCCATTTCACTCAGAGTAATAAATGAGATTTTAATAAGGAAATCAATCGTGTTTTCCTAGTTAGTTGTTGTCACTGTAAAAGGAAGCCTCCACTTATAGAATTTGGTAATTTATCAAGTGAATTTGTAAACTGTTTAGTTTTTAAATTGATATCTATTTTGAAAAGAAAAAAATGTTAAAAAATAACATTTCGACATGACTACGTAATTTGAATTATTTCTGATAAAATATCTCCAGAATGTGCATCTATGAATTCATTTGAAAAATCATTGAGTATATTTAGTACGTTATTATCGCATGTTAACTTTTACAACTTTAACTTCATTTACTGTCTGTTTAGGTCAAATATTGGAGTCGAATTTTGACCCACTTTCAATTAACCAATATTTCTGAAATGGTGCACACATGTTCATTGTCAATCACGATGCAATATTCATATATTTTCATATGCCGTGCCTCATCAGGGGGAGTCTCCAGGGGCAAAAACATTCTTTTCAGTTTTTGATTGAAATTACATATGTAACCAACCCACTTTGTTCAAATTTTGAATACGTCCATTGTTGATGGCAATGCCTAATCAATGATTTAAATTTGGAATTAAAATAGTATTACCTAAACTAATCAATTATAATTCTGATTAATATTTAATTTATATCTTTCATACTTATTAAATTTTTAATTGTTCGAATGACATAATTGTAAATACTTTTAGAAATGCATGATATAAATGCATTTCTATTCACTTATCAATGCATTCATCAATGTAATTCACCAATAAAAAGTTTAGAAACATCTCACCTAACATTGCAAACGGAAATAAAACATCGTCACTTGATTTGCTGGTTTATAAAAGATGTAAATAAAAACAAATTTTTCAAAAGAATAAGAAATATAACCTCAAGGGATCACAGACATATACATAAAAACAAATGAATTCTCATTTTCTTAAAGCAGTTTAGATTTCTTTAACGACTTAAATCTACCGATTGTTCGATTAAGGATTGCCATTTTTAGCTCCGTAGAAATATAATGCAACTTCCGATGTGTCTTTATTTAATCTATTCAGGTTTTAGCATTAATAATACCACATTGCTTTCAAAAAATAAAAACATAATCTGACATAATTTTATGCGTCATTTGGAATTGGCTCAGTTTCAAATATTATTTTAATGTTTATTTTTAGATACCGGTATTATGATAAGATATTTTCTACGTTTGCAGCCATTGAAGTGATGTGTCCCTTGGGTACTTGAGTATCTTCATTTAAAGTTCATTTTGAATAAATAGGATATTTAAAAAAAAAAAATTAGTAGCTAAACTTTTTATAACAGCTCACTAATATCTAAAAGAGAAAATTTTGATTTTTATCTAAGAGTTGATGCCCTTTTTTCTTCATTTAAATCTCATTTTTAAATCAATTTATTTCGAATTTTACGCTTCTAATCACCTTTAAAAACATTTTACTGGTCCCAGGTGATTGTATCTGTAGCGTGTTTTGCCATTGCATATTTAGCTAACACATTCGATGGTTGTTAAATGGCCATAACTGTGGTGATGAAATATTTTTGTATGAGTCATTATATCATAACTCATGAGATATTATATCATAATTCAATGTTTAAAAATATTTAGAAGTAAAAAAAAAAAAAAAAAAAAAAAAAAAAAAAAAAAAAAAAAAAATTAGAGCGTAAATAAATACTCACACAGAGATTTGTTTTATAATAGAGGTTTTATTTATTACCGTTTGAACTTAAATTTATATGAAAAATAATGTACAGTAGCTCTATGATATACAGAGTGTCCACTCTGAACGATAGCCAATGGCTAATTTCTAAACCGTTAGTCATATACATACAGTTCAAGTTGCAAAAATGTTTTAAATGAGGTAAAAAAGTATTTTAAAAGAAATTGTGGCAATAAAAATGTTTCTTAAAAGTTATGAAATTTAATTTTTTATATGATCCCTCGGTCTATACGTGATTTTTAGTAAAAATTTTTATTATTTTTATTTTAGTAAGCATTTATATTTCTTTTGCACAGCCGCGCAAAAGAAATCAAATATATTAAGATGTATGACGGAGATTGCTTAAAATACATTTAATGATAATGCTTTTATCGAGTTTAACTTTTCAGCTCTTCAAAGGAAATATAAAAACTTGTTTCTCAAAACATATTTTAGAAATCAAAATCAAAATGCAATTTCTACTTGCTAAACAAAAAATAAAGAGTAAATAGAGTGAAAAAAAATTCGCTATTGGACAAAGAAAATAACGTAAACAACATTATTTCCATTTACACAGTTGTTGTGCCAAAACATTTGCGACTCAAATTATGTACATACAAATAATTTCTAAGCGCTAAAATACATAAAATAAGGTAATAATATTTTGACTGTTTTTGTTTAAAATATATAATTCAAATACTACTCTCTTAAAACGAAAGAGCCAAAATAACTCAAGTTGAGCCGAAATCCACTCATCTCATGATTTGAAAGTCAGCTTCTCATGAAGAGTTGAAACAACTCGAGTGAACGAGTTGTTTTTAAGCAACTCATGATTGAGTTATCTCTATTTTACTCATACTTGAGTGAAATCAAATCAATGAAGGTTAAATCCAGTAGCACTTGAGTGATTTATAACTAACTCATACTTGAGGAGGGGAAGGAGAATTAAAATTCATGGTAAAATGTAATAATTCATTGTAAAATAATAAATTTCATGAACAGGTAGATTATTATTTTAGAAAAAAAAATTAATTTGCATATTGAATGTGTACATATTTATGTTTACATATATGTATATATTCAACAATTAAGTGAAAAGTATCTTTTTTTTGTTGTTGTTGTTGTTGTTTCTGAGCTGCTTGAAATATATACCCCCCCCCCCCCTCCCGACCCAAAAAGAGAATTTTAAAAGGAATATTTGAAAAGATAAGAATTTCTGCTGATTTAAATATTTTAATCTTTTTTTTTTATTTTGTTATAATGATTATGTTTTCTATGCAATATTATTCGATACATTGCATGATATTTTTCAGTTTATATCAATATTATCATTAAATATGTTTTAATCCTAATACTATTTAGGAATATTCACACCGTGAATATCCGGGAATGTAGATATTTACCTTATTTTTAACAACATACGATAAAAAATATGGGATTTATACAGTTTCATAAATCAAGTATATTTTAAAATATTAGAATTCAGACTGAGAATAAAATAAGAAATATAATTTGTTTACTTTAAAAGAATATTTTTAAAGTCAGACAAGTCAATTTTCAATTTATAGTATTATAAAAGTTAGAGTTCTGAAACATCGCTAAAAATATATACTATCAGGGCTCGATCCAGACAAAATTTTGGGCCTATTTAGGGGCCCTTCACAAAAATCAATTTAATAAAATGGGCCCCTTCACAAAAATCAATTTGATAAAATGGGCCCCTTCACAAAATTCCTTTTACTAAAATTGATCCTTTCACAAAATTCTATTCCATAAAAACTTATTATTTATTATTTTATGATGTTTTAAAATGTGTAATTTGTAAACAAACAAGTTCAAAAAAGAGAAAAACTTCAGCAAAAGGATTTTAAAAATTTTTTGTTTATAAATGCTTGGTTCGAATTTGATTAGCTGGATTTCAACTTTCGTTACAAAATGTTATTTTTCACAAAAATATAATAAATTTCACAAAAATAACCTTTACTTTTCACAAAATGGGCCCCAAGATAAAAAACTTGCATCGACCCCTGACTATATAAACAAACGTACCGCCAAGATATTTTCTTTAAAAGTTTAAATTGCTACTAAATGCTATTTATATAAATCATATTTATTGAAACAACATAAAAAAAAACATAAATGAGAGGCAAAGGATTTATTTCATTATATTTTAGAGTATTTTTTAATATTTATCCTTCCAACTTAAAAGATCTCTAAATGTTCGCTCGTATAAATAGTCCTAAATGTTAGGGTTAAGACATATTTAATAAAAATATTGATATAAACTGAAAAATATCACGCCATATATAAAATAACAATTAATATAAAACAGAATCATTATAAAAAACATAATTAAAGTATTTAAATCAGCAGAAATTCTTACCTTTTCAAGTATTCTTTCTTTAAAATTTTAACAACGTGGTGTTAGCCACGTACTACACACCACACGTCTGTCGTCTGCTCAGCGGATATGGGGACAGTGAGGTCACGTCAACTGCGTCAGCTTACTGGATTTCCGCTCGCCAATGAGTGCTTTTTTATCGAGATGAGTTGTTTAGTATTCGCCCTTCTGGAGTGCATTAGGAAAATAAAAATTCAAATCATGATGAGTGAAACATTTAAAAATCAACACATTCACGATCCAATAAATTAGAGCTCTTTTCTGAGAAGCAAAATCCACTCTTTCGTTTTAAGAGAGTATATGAACTTTTCATTGGACTAAAAATATTTTACGCTCTCAATCTATGCAAAACAGTTTATACCTTGGCTGTGTGCCAACACATACATTCACTTATTTAAGTCTGCGCTTTAATCCATTTGCTTCGTTTGTTAAATTTCGACTTTAGAAAAGATGTGAAATTTCCGGATCAAAACCAACCACATCCGAACACCATAGCTAAAATTGTTAAGTGTTTAGGAGAAACCGGTAGCTTTAAGCAGCATCCTCGATTAAGTCGGGTCACTAGTTCAACAGTACACTGTAAAAAAAAAAAAAAAAATCCGTCAATTTACGGAAAAAGGACTGGCAGCAGAGTTGCCGAAATGTTTCGGTTTTTTGAGGAAAGGTCCGTCTTTGTAGTCCATAAATTCCGCAAATGGCGCGATACAGCCATACAACAGATACACGGAAGAGATTCCATTTTTCTAACAAAATGGAAAATTTCTGATCAAAATTCACGGAAGACAACCTGTCAATAAACGAAAATTTTTAACAGCGTACCTCCGGAGGATGTTCTAGGGTATACACTTGCTCATCCTGAATGTTATTGTACGAGATATTAGCCGAGAGTGCGGATATTCAAAAAGTCATGTATGGAAAATCTTAAACATGTATGGCTCGTATCCATATCGACCGATACTAGAACAGGAATTAGCATCGGGAGACAAAGAGGGTCGTTTTGATTTCTGCAAATTTATTTTAAACGAACAAGATGAACGTCCATCCTTTCTGAATGAAATTATGTGCACTGATGAATGTCAATTTACTTTACAGGGGATCGTAAATTTTCAAAACCTTCACTATTGGTCCTTGAAAAATCCACACATTATTCGTCCAAACAAACACCAAGTACGTTGGTCCATAAATGTTTGATGTGGTATGTGGAAGACATCCTTAATTGGGCCATTCACCTTCGATGAAACTTTAACATCAGAAAAATTTGCCGATATTTTATGTGGACCTGTATCCGATTTTTTAGAAGAGTATGTTTCATCAGAAGATTTGTCACATATGTGGTTTCAGCATGATGGCGCGCAAGCACTTAAATCTACGAGTTTCGAGCACGAGAAAATAATTGGGCTGGGTCACATGTCAGAGAAAATTCGATTAGTGGGTCATTTTTGGGTCACTGTGGGTCAAGCTAATTTTACCTAAAAACGGCTTAGACTATTTTGACTAAATTTTGCATCCTATGGTTTTCGGGCACGAGAACACTGTTGGGCTATGTAACATAATCAAGAAAATTTTATTAGTGGGTCATTTTGGCCATGGGTCATTATGGGTCAAGCTATTTTTATCTCAAAAATGGCTCAGAGGATTTTAACTAAATATAGTAAGTTTTAGGGAACGAGAATGCTATTGGGCTAGGTCACATGTTCGAGAAATTTCGGTTAGTGGGTCATTTTGTTTATGGGTCATTATGGGTCAAGCTATTTTTATCTTAAAAACGGCTCAGATGATTTGAACGAAATTTTGTATGCTACGGTTTTGTGGCACGAGAAAATCATTGGGCTAGGTCACATGTCAGGGAAAATTCGATTAGTTGGTCACATGCTCGAGAAAATCCGATTAGTGGGTCATTTCTGGGTCACTGTGGGTCAAGCTAATTTTATCTAAAAAACGGCTTAGACTATTTTGACTAAATTTTGCATCCTATGGTTTTCTGGCACGAGAACACTATTGGGCTAGGTAACATAATCGAGAAAATTTTATTAGTGCGTCATTTTGGCCATGGCTCATTATGGGTCAAGCTATTTTTATCTCAAAAACGCCTCAGAAGATTTTAACTAAATATAGTAAGTTTTAGGGAACGAGAATGCTATTGGGCTAGGTCATGTGTTCGAGAAATTTAGGTTAGTGGTTCATTTTGTTTATGGGTCATTATGGGTCAAGCTATTTTTATCTTAAAAACGGCTCAGATGATTTGAACCAAATTTTGTATGCTACGGTTTTGGGGCACGAGAAAATCATTGGGCTAGGTCATATGTCAGGGAAAATTCGATTAGTTGGTCACATGCTCGAGAAAATCCGATTAGTGGGTCATTTCTGGGTCACTGTGGGTCAAGCTAATTTTATCTAATAAACGGCTCAGACTATTTTAACTAAATTTTATATTCTATGGGTTTCGGGCACGAGAAGACAATTGCGCTTGGTCACATCGTCGAAAAAAAAATTTTAGTGGGTCATTTTGGTCATGGAACATGATATTTGAACTCAAAGATAATTTTGGTTCGGTCTTCTTTGCTCTTAACTGACATAAAAGAAAAAATAGACTAGAAATAGCATGACAGCTTACCAAAACTACTGTAAGAAAAGTAGATGAAGTCATATAGTTATAAATGAAAATATATCAAATAGTTGATTTTCAGTCACTAACAATATCCCAATTTTCGTAAGAACACGTTTTTTGTTCACAAGACGAGTATACCCTTTAAATGATTTAAAAGGTTATTATACAATGTTTTCTAAGCAGAAACATAATAAAAATGTATATTGTTCTTCGTAAATATACAAAAAAATTCTATTAAAATGAAAATAAATTTTTAACACGATACTAGGAATATAATGAAGTAAAATAAAATGAAATGCGTGATTTCAGAAAACATACAATTAAGTATATAAAACTGAAAAAAATATCTAGGAAATAACATTTAAAACAGCATTTGTTTGCAATTATTTATATGCCGAAAGTTCCAAAATACGTTTTACTTGAAAATAGTTTATAAAATGCAATTTTATAAATTCAAAGTCTACAAAATATCTCTTTAATGTTGTTGTAAGCAATTATCTCTGTGATGTACTCAAAAGAAAGTATGTTGCGAAAGGATACTTGAGAGTATTTTTCTTTAGTGAATATATATTTACAATTTTTAAAATAAATTGAAAAATATCATCATTAAAAGTTAAAAAAAATTCGTTAAGTAAAGAATTTTTAATGTATAGCTTTTAAGTGTCGCTTTAAAACTTTAATTTAAGATTGAAAGAGAACTTCTTGGATGATATTTTTATAGATTTAATTTGTTTTGATATTTGTCATTTATTTAATCATTCATTTTTATTCAATGATACTAATAACGTACACAATATTTCTGAGGATATTAAAGCAAATTGGGAACAGATTTTTCTTAATTCTGAATATACTAACTCTACACTGTCTTTCATCGTATGGTATATATATATATATTGGTAGGAAAGATACATGTATTCGCAATGTTTAAGTTACATTCATTCTGAATTGCAATTTTGAGACTATCCAATCTTATATATTTAGCATTTGAACTGCTAAATAGAATAAAGGTGAAAACTAACTAACTAAACTAATTCCATGTAGCACCTTATTTTATACAACAATTATATAGAGTGGTCATAAAGTATTTCCCTTATTACAAAAAAATATTACGAAATAACCATTGAATGTAATGCTGTAAAATTTCTATTATGGAAAAGTTGCGTTTTTAAGTTTTTTTAGTCCATCCAATTTTCTTGGAAGATGAATCGGACGAGATGGTCCAACACCATGGCCTCTTTGCTCACCCGATATTACTCCTCTAGATTTTTTTCCTTTGGCGGTACATAAAGGACAGAGTGTTTGCAACACCCGTAAAAGATATTGAAACACTCGAGGTCAGGATCAGAGATGCTGTGTCTAGTTTGACAGTCCAGACGTTGGGCAATACGTGGCAAGAAAGGGAATACTGGCTTGACATTCTTCGAGCTACCAAAGGTGCTCACATCCAAATTTATTGACGTCAGTACTTGTATTAAAAACTTCATAATTGTCTTTATATATTTTTAAACAAGCATCTGTCTGATTACATTAGTTTTTCTGCAATAAATTATTGTAATCAGAGAAAGACTTTATGGCAACCCTATATAATTAGACAAGGAAAATAGTACGACTAAAATATTCTGGTACAAAACAATACACAAAACACTCGCACCCTATATGAAACACCGGTCTTGAAAGGGTTAACAGGTGTCACCGCTTGTTTTATATTTCATTTTAAAAATCGTCAGTCTATTTTACTACACTTTATTTATAAATGAGATCGCAAATTATTAATGAATTTGCGAACGACATTCACTTAAAGCTACACTAACAAATACTTACTTCCAGTAATTCCTCCCTATAGATCTTTTCACTCTCCAGATTATCTGTAACAAGCTAAATACGATGATTTAATTCATTCATAAAGTTTTATACAAGTATATATCAGGTGCCTCCTATAACAGCGAGAATACTTCTACATTTGGAGTATTGTAAGCATTATTAGTACCATAACTTGAGCGATTGATTGTAATATTCACTAGTAGAGTATGCAAAATAAGATTCTACCAGTGGCCCCGTGCGAAGATTTCGCGCAGCCGGCTAATATTTTTTAGCAATATCTAATATTTTTTAGATGCAGGTTTCAGCTTCTAAAACAAAATTAAGGACTAAAAATATCTGCAAACAACATTAGTCATGCCAGAATATCATCTCATTTATACCATCAAAGTTACAGTAAAAATTCACCAAAGATAGCAAGCAAGCAAATATATATATATATATATATATATATATCAATTGTATTTTAACTGCATTAGAGGATGATATCATCGTTTCGAAAAAAAAGGATAAAGAAAAATAAATTGAATATTTCAATTTCAATTTTGCTTTTTATCATAAATGTAGTATAAGATAAACCCGTGCAACAACTACGCCCCACTTTATCTTTATTGAACATTTTTTTTATAATCATTGTTGCGGTATTTTATTTTTGTGGCAACACTCATTTGAGGAAAACATTTCATTTAAGGAAAACAATGCAATTTAATTTTTAATTAATTGCAACAAAATACATATTTTAACGGAATGTGAGTGTACTATGTCAGAAGCCGCTTCAAAATCCTTTCATATAGTATCTGATTTATCGTTCTGCGTTTCTTATTTGCTTAGAAAAAGGGATGTTAACAACAGAAATAATATATAGGATAATACTCATTGGTACTAGACATTGCCATTTTTCACAAAGGGATGGTAACGAAGTTCCCTTAAAAATCATCAGTTTATTTTAGAAATATCTTATTTATCGATCATGAATTAATGGATATTTAATTTAAACTACACTAACAAATGCATACTTCCATTCTACAGATCTTTTAACTTTGCAGATTGTTTTTAACAAGTTAAATAGGGTGATTTAATTTATTCATCAAATTTTATACAAGTAGACATTAGGAGCCTCATATAATAACGATAATCCACCTACATTTGGGGTATTTGGGGGATATTGGATCTTGTAAGGCATTACATTTTAGGCATTAATCCGTACTATAATTTGAGTAGTTGATAAGTTAGTAGTGCACGTAAAATACGATTCTGTTATGATCATGGGAACTAGACCTTTTCGAGCCCTTAATACGTTGTTACAGTGTCATAAATGCCAACTGCTACGATTTTGACGCCAGTAAATTTGAAAAGTATTCGCCTTATCTAATCACAGAGTTTTGCGATTGAATAAGGCGACGATTATTTTACGATATTACTGGTGAGATATTTAAGTTGTCAGCTATGCAGTGCCTTTAAGTGATTATTTATGATTATTTATTGAGTGATTATTTAAGTGATTATTTGATTTATAGTATCTTTCATTATGTAAAAGCAAATCACAATCACTATCTCAATTTTAGCATGCAATGTTTTGTTAATTAAAAAAATGTTTCGAAAGAAAGTAAACAAATTCATAGTGTTATAAACGTAAATGATACAACCATACGAGATCGATTTTTTTAATTCAATTTTTTAAAGGGCAATCCTCTTTATTTATACGGCAAATATATTCGTCAAACTATTTAACAGGCTCTATAAAATATATAAGCGCAATAAATGTGTCTCATCTTTTAATTTCTAATTAGAAAATAAATAAGTTCATTGTTAAAATCTAAATGAACTTTTTAAATTGCTTTAAAAAGAAAGGAAAAAAGTGCAAGTCATAAAATAAACATTTCCTATATAAGATCACCTAACAAGCAACCGTACCGTTCGCGGAAACGAGATATGGATTTCCGTACAGGTATTTAAAGATACTAGGGTATTCAACCTGGGATTTCCGGATTACAGAACTCAGGTGAAAACCATAGTTTTGTCTAACTCTAATAGATTAAAAAAAGCTGCTGCAACTAGCGAAATCTTTGGGGATTTCTTTGGCTATCTGGCATGGGGCTAATGCGAAAGTATTGCTTTTAATAAATTTCAAAACTTTATTTGAATACATTATTTATATTTTTCATATAAAATGATTATCGGCGTTGTTAGTCGACGGTATAAGAAATATGCATTCAATATAAAAATCTATTACAATTTTCAATTTAAAAAAAAATGCTTTTCACGTATGTTCTGTAACCCCGGACGTCCTGGTTGGATCCTGAAATATCCATAAAAAGAAACATAGACACGAATTGAATAATGTCCGTTTTTTGTAAAAAGCAGACTTTTGAATTCAAAAGTAAAAAAAAAAAAAGGTTGCAGTAAATAATTATTCCTATAGAGATTTTGTAAACAGATAGAGTGAATGGGAATACTTTTCCTTTATCGTACCTTTGTTTAACATTTTTCAAAGAGGAAGCAAATAGTGATATTAAAAATAAAACAAACATAAGCTCCTTTTAATGAGTTATTTTTATTCATAAGACAAGAATATTCCTAAATTGTTTTACAGATTGAAAAAACAACGATGAAAATAAAGTTATTTTTTAATAAATATAAAGCATATTTCAACTAATATACAAATGAAATTTTAACTCGATACGTATAATAAAATGAATGAAATAGTTGAAACACATGAAATAGTTGATTTTAAATAAATGAAATTATGTACATTTATCTAATAAAAAAAATCTAGTAAAGGACGTTCAAAGCCGTATTTGTTTGCAATTAATTAAATGACAAAATTTCCAGAATCGCTTTTTTTATTATTATTTATAGCTCATCATAAGTTATTAAAAAACCTTTTTGAATTCAAAACATACAAAATATTTCTTTAAATGCTGAAGAAAATAATGATCCCCGAGATGTACTCAAAAGTTCGGGGACAATAAGATAATTGAAAATATTTTTCATTAATTTACACTTGATTGCAATTTTTCAAAATTTATTGATACTAGAAGTTAAAAAAAAACTCTTCAGCTAAAGTAATTTTAGAGTCTTCAGCTATTTTTTATGTATAATCTACAGGGATCCAATTAAAATTTTAATTTAAGATAACAAATTGAAATTCTTTGAATATATTTTCATTGATTGTTCTTGTACTCGCCCTTTATACTTAATCATTCGTTATTTAAATGATTCCCATAATATATTCTTTAAAAAAAAAATATTTATTGAAACTATTTATTTTTACTATGAATACCAGGTATAGTATGTTTCAAAAGTAATTTATCTAGTTTTTACTAATCAGGAACATCAAATGAAAGATTAAAGTTGAACCTATTAGGAATTAAATTGCTTGTTCCTTTCACTCAATACCTGATCAACTGCTCAAATGAAGCAGTTTATTGAAATTTAATTTTAATATTATAATCTGAAATTCTTTGATGATATTGTTATGATTCAACTTTCGCTCAATATTTACTCTTAATTATTCATTAGTTAAGTGATTCTCATAATATATTTAAAAGAAAGAGAACTATTGAAACTGAGAAGAGATTATTTTTACTATGAATACAGGATATGCTATATCTAAAGAGTAGTTTTTATATTTTTGACTAATAGGCAACTTCAAATGAAAGATTACCACTGAACCAATTAAGAATTAAACTAAATTGCATGTTTCTTCAACTCATTAGCTCATATCAACTTCTCAAATCAAGTAATTTATAAATTATTATTATTATAAAACCCATGAAATAAAACGAGTAAAAATTAATTAAAACAAGTTCAAAAAGTTTTTTCCCTTACTATATACTACAAAAAGAATCTAGTAAAATCGAATGCATATAATATAAATTTTGTAAAAATTGAGTCGTAACATTTAAATAATAATCGTTTCAAAGATATTAAACGTTTATTTAAATAAATATTTAGTAAATTTTATCTCTAGATTTTATGCCAACAGTTACGTTCATATTCAAATGGAGTCTGTAAATAGTATTATTGTGCTTAAATGCAAACTATAATCGAACTAAACATTACTACTTAACGAAAAATCTTAATCATTTTTCTATTATTTTTTTTTCTTTAATATACATTATGGATAATTCTTTTTTAAAATTAGACAGCAACTATTTAGATGAAAATATTGCTATCAACGAGCGATCCTATATATAAAAATGCCAAGCTAAATTCTTAATTTCCAGCGAAAATTCGACGTTTTCTTAAACCTGTTCAGTTTTAAGGTACACTCGAACGCGGTCATCGTAGCTCATTAAAAAAATTAAAACAAAAAAATTAACATAAAAAATAAAAGCGAGAAAAAAAATCTTTTACATCTAAATAACACTATTTTTTTCAATACACTTTTATAGGGGTTGTAAAACCATTATATTTGTATTTTTCAACTATGAAATAATCCTACGTGAGAAAAAAAGAAAATGCCTTCTTACGAGCACTTTTACTCCGAAATATCAATATTTTTTCGTGTATTTTCCATTTAAAAATATACATTTACACAAAATCGGGTTAAAGATACAAAAGCATACAAATTTGAGGTTTATTTAAGGTTATTAGTATGGGCACGGGTCAGCTAGTTGATATTTGAATCGTAAAACATTTAAATAAAGTCGAATGCAATATGTATTTTGTTCTTAAATGTTCCATAGCTTAGACGCGAGATCAATATTTGGATAAACTAGTCGACGCATTGTGGATCGTCGACGGTCTTATAATTATATGCTAAACAATCAGACGGTTAAACTATTATGGCCTCTCGATTATTCTGCAGTAGAAGAAGAATATCGTCGCATTGAGCCACAAAGACATGGTATTCGAACAATAATCGTGCTATGATTTTTCCTTAGAATTAATTTTTTAACCTTTATAAATGACTAAACACTGTCACAAGAAGAAGCTGCCGAAAATCATTGTCGCGTTATTCCACATGACTGCGTTGTGAAAATTTATATATAAAAATACACCAAGAAGAGCTTTTTCTTTTACGTCATAATACGATCATATTCTAACGCTTTTTGTAAATGTTATGCACGAAGTTTTTCGCTGAGAAACTTACCGAAAATTTCGATTGGTTTATTCGTTTTATGTATTTAAGATCTAATAAATATATATTGTACTCTATGTGCGTACAGTTCTACCAAAAATTTTTAATAGAGTTTATCTACTTAGAGATTTTCTTTTACAAATTCAACGATTAAATAAGGATTTTACGTATTCTGTGATTGAAATATAAAATATAAAATATAAAATAGTGATTCCACAATTCTTCGAAACTCTATGAAGTGTACGCACCTTGTACTATATACAGTTTATAAGCACCAAAGGGGAAAATTCGAAACTTGTTGGAAGTAGATTTCTAACAAATATATTAGAATTACCTACATCTACCTTTTTCCTTGAGGGAGAGTTCGTGAACACAGAAAATTATTACAAATGGTTGTTTTGTTTTAGTTGGTTAACAATTCCCAATCTGGAGTTTGGGATTGCATGTAAATATTACATGTATTTCAAATATCCATTTTTATATAAAAAAAACTTCCTTTTAGTAAGTTCATCAAATGAGAAAAAAATTGACTCTTTTTTCAACTTATATTAAGGGTACTTGTATTAATTTACAAAAATTTATAGAAAATGTCTTTATTGATCACATGAGAAAACGTAGTCAACAAAAGGTGATCTACAATGATTACACCCTATTACATTTCATGCTGTAATTATCAAGATATAAGTAATATAAAATTTCTAAAATATAAATCGAGGCTAACGAAAAAGACAGGCTACCGCGGTTCATACCACTTATCTTTTTTTACAGACCGCTAGAGTGACGTAATGCTCTTTTCGTACACCTTCATTGGTGCTTTCGAGCATCACGTGACTCCGGCGGTCTGTAAAAGACGATACGCGTAAAACACCGCGGTAGCCTTTCTCTTTATAATTTCGATATAAATCTCGTGGTCAAATGTACCCAATGAAACTGGACAAATTTGGTTACAAAAATACTTCTGCAAAAATTATCCAAACTTTCAAAAGGCTGCATAAAAGCATTGTTTATTGTAATTTTAATTTTCCGTCGTAAATTATTTCACTAAATAGAGACACAAGCAGGTCTGTAGTTGTAAATAAAAACGGTGGGTATACGTGAAGTCCACTACACTGTAAAAGAAAAAAAAAAGTTTCTTAATCTAGGAAAATATACTATAACCACGAATGCAAATGTGAAATAATCTCTCATCCCGAGTTATCCACGATTCCGAAAACTGCTTTTTACTACAGAAACTAATATGTTTTCGAGTTTTAAAGAAGCCTTTATTAAGACACTGTTTCTTTTGGTGCTGTTATGGCTTGGGGACCATTAGCATAATTCATTCTGATAGGATTAAGATAATCGCAGAATTAAGTAAAGTCATAGGTCTTAATTCACACCTATTGTAAGATGATTATCCTAGACAGAGGATAACCATTGTTCTTTTCAAGTAAGAATGAAAGACTTCATGTTTTGTATAGCCTTGGCAAATGTGTGTGAACTTTTTCTATAAGAAAATTATCTGAAGGTGTTTAAAATGTGTCAGAAATGTATTCGTATGAATAGCACGACAAAATAATTGGATTTCGAAAAACCCTGTGATAAGAAGAGGTAGGACAATGAGAAAGCGGTATGTCAATCAAGTAAGATTTGAGGTATTATGTAGAAAGGCAGGAGATGAAGTTTTTCGCCATTAAGGGACAGACTTGTTTTTGTGTTCTGGAGAGATTGACCTTGTTTTTGGGTTCCTCGGATGTACAAAATGTCTTGTAATATCATAAATCTAAAATTTTGCTATTATGTTTTTTTTTTTTTACAATTTTTGTTTTTAAATAAAAATTTTGAGTTCAATACGAACTGATATGTTTAGTTATATGTGTGTGACCACGATACCACAGTGAAACTCATTTTCGGAAACGTTTCCCAGATTATTTTATTGTGTATTAATCAGTTTTCTCAGCCCGTAATATAGGTTTTTCGGATACTATCGGTTCTGATGTAAACAGTTTCATGTTCCACAAAGCTAATTTACTGACACAAATGATGAATTAACAGCATTGACATTAATGTTAAAATTAATAGTATTTTTTATATTCTTGCATGTATAAATTCAATTACGCAGCTGGAAATGTTTAATTGCGATTTAAAATAGAATCCAAAAATCCGATATTCTGGATTGAGGATACTGATTAACACATTATTATAAGAACTAGAAAATGTGTATGAAAATCAGTGGTAGTAAAAGATACTTTGTTTTTATAAATGATTCTTTAAATCTCGAAAATATATTGGTTTCTGAGGCTTCTGATGGTAAAGGACGCTTTCAGAAATCTTACGTAAGTCGAAAGTTGTTGTTGTGTAGTTTTGTACGTGATTATTATATTTTCATAGAATAAGAAACATTTGTATTTTTTTACAGTGTGCTTTTTATTCCTTTTAATGACGTTAAAGGTATGCTTAAAAGTATTTAAAGATCTATATCCAATGGTTGGAGTATCATAGTTGACATTTTTTCCAGCAGATCGAAAAATGCCGGGACAAGGACTCGAACCTGTTTACTTTGGCTTGCGGTGCCAAATGCCGTCCTGATCCCGGCATTTTTTCGCTCCGTAGGAAAAACTCTCAAATATGATACTCCAACCATTGGATATAATTTACCTAGTTGAAATTTTTTTCCTCTGTACATATATTTAAAGATGGTATATTGCTGATTTTGATAACTTAAGCCGTTGGGGACGAGCGACACGTATACGTGACGCATAAGATGCACAGAATCCTCGATTATTCCCACCAGTTATTTTTTATTGTAAGATTTGCCTTATTTAATGACAGCATTTCTGCGATTCAACTACGCGAATATTTCTGTTTTGAAAAACCGGTGGTAAAAGATGAAAAATTCTGTAAAAGACGCTCGTCGCGAAGGGGTTAAACACATCTAAAAAAAGTGAACATGTTATAGAAAAATTACTTGTATTCAATGTAAGTTTACAAGAAAGAATCCGTGTTCCTTACAAAGATGGAAAAAACGCAAAATAACACTTTTGATTGAAATATATAAATTAACTAATTCAAACAAAATCTGTAGTTAAAAATCTCTGCTTGAGTTTTCAAATGCAGTTTTTTCAGTTTCCCAAGTTCCACTCTTACATGTACTGTATCTCATCCAAATAAAAAATATTGTGATTATACTTGATAGAGATGTACTATTTAATATCTGGGAAAACATATTACTTCAAGATAAACCAATATTGTATGTATTATTAATTCTCGTTAATGTACAGAATGTGCCAATAGTCTTTGACACATTTTAAAATTCAATAAAAGATCAAGCAATTGGCGTACGAGAGTATGGTTTGGATGAAAATGTTTCTTATGATTGGGAATTTTGTTTAAGCAAATAAAAAAAATTAGTTCCAAAAATCTTTCATAGATGGCGCTGATTATGGAATGTTATCGAATAGGTAGAATACCTTTATACATAACAATGGCGAAAGACGGTCATTGCGTATGTACAGTTTTTGTACAAACAATGGGAACCCACTTTCCAGAAGTTAACAATACTCGTCTATCCATCCTCACTTATCTAATCGTACTCAGGGGGGCTAGTATTATTAAGTTCTGGAATGTGGGTTACCATAGTTTGGACAGAAACTGTACGTCTTTCTCCATCGTTATGCATAAAGACATTCTACCTTTTCGATAACTTTCCAGAAACAGCCCCATCTATGAGAAATTTTTGGAAGTAATTTTTTTATTTGCTTAAACAAAATTTAAGATGATAACAATCAATTTAGTCCACACCGTACTCTCGTGCGCCAGTTGCTTGATATTTTATGGAATTTTAAAATGTGTCAAAGACTTTTGGGACAGCATGTATATCTTTAAAAATGTTGTACTTTCATAAAAATCAAAACTAAATAACGAAGAAAATGAATATTAATCCTAAAAAAATGTTTTAATTTGAAATTTTAATTGAATATGTAACATTTTTATACATGTATTCTAAGTATATGTTTACAAGTGCTATGTAGTCGCAGTCACAGTGCACAAAAAGTGCAAGTCATCCTTCCGTTTTAGTCAAATTTATTCATATTCATTATATTGTGAATTTACTTTGATGAAACCTAAATTAATCATCCTGAATTCACCAACAGTTTAACTATCATTAGTAGCAAAACTTTTATTACAGTGCAAATTGTAAATAAAAAGAGATGAATTAACAAACAACGTTAAAAATTCCAGTCATGCACTGTTAAAAAGTTGCAGCAAACAGTCCAGTCATTGGACCGTTTTTGTTGAAAACGGTTACATAACCGTAATTTAACTATATTCTGACCGTATTGTTACTCATTTTATGGTCAATATATAGTTAAATTATGGTTATATAACCTTTTTCTACAAAAACGATCCAATGACGGAACAGTTTGCTGAAAAATTTTAACAGTGTATCGAATCAACAAAACTTTCTAGATCCCTTAACACTTTTGATTACGGGACAGGACGGACGACTATTTTTTATTCAATTCTACCACAATTTACAAAGTTTATTTTACGAATATAATACAAAAATAATCCACTGGGATTTCTATGTCCCGCCCGTAATCAAAGGGTTATCCTTAAATTCCTAATGCAGAAAAAAATTAATTTTGACTTATTTATCTTTCAAGGTTACCGAATAGCTAAATTTAAAATGCCTGTATTAATTGCTCTCTAGCAAAATTTTAACAAGTTTATTTTGTAAAGGTGGAAAAAAAAGGATAATTACTACCGAAAGGCAACTAATTTACTGAATTATTTAGTTTTCGCATCCTAAATTTAATTTTGACAAGAACTGAAGTCATTTATTAAAATATAAGTGAGTTTATCTTTTACGATGACAGTTTAATTCATTCATATGATTATACTTGGACAGAAAGAATGATTTATCTTTGAAGTTACGAATATTTTAAAAACATGAATTCTTACATGAATAAATTAACTACGTGATAGATGTTCGTATGTAAAACTGATGTTAAGTATGTAAGTGAGGAAAGGATTTCGTAAGTATGGAGATAATAAATTCAACATGGTATTCTTCATGAAAGCGGTTAAAAAATTAAACGATAGTACAGTGCGTACAATTCTACCTGAATTTTTGAATAGAAATTTTCGCTTCATTTAATGACAGAAAAATATTTCAAATTCTGCGAGTAATTACTGATAGTTTTTTCATCTGCAGAAAAACATTTTTGGGAAAACTTTCTAATCTTAACTAATAGTGCCATACACCTTGGAAATTCTAAGGCGTGCGTATACCTTGATCATTTATTAACTTTAATAATCTGGCCTCTATATAAAATCTGCAAATGAAGCAATTTCTTTATTAAAATATTAGTAAAGACAATTTTATTAAATTTAAAAGGTATTTTTTCTCAGTTTTTTTCAATTAAATAAATTAAAGTAGATATATAAGTGCATTTCACTGAAATGAAATTTTAGTAAATTAATCAAAAAGTTTTTAAAACCCATTTAAAATGAATTTTTATAGGATATTTTTATTTTTAAAGAAAAGATATGTATCCAAAAGATACAAAATATATGTTTGAGTTTGCTGAAAGTAATTATCCTTGTGAAGTAATCAAAACTTGTACCGTGTAAAATGACACTTGAAATGTTTTCCTTCAATTATAATTTTTTCATAGAAGAAGAAAATTATTAACATGAAATGAAAACCAAACATTATTCAATAACGTGTCAAATATTTCTTAGAATGTTTAAGTTCTAGGTTTTTAATTAAAATTTTAATTTAAGATACGAAATTGAAATTCTTCTATTTTACATGGATTGGTTTCCTTTATTTTTAAATTGTTACTTTCTGAAACATTTTTTGCAGTTTAAATAGATGTTGTACATAATTATCGAATGTACATCGATCTATCTTGATCCCAGAACTTTTTCATATAAAACAATGCTAAAGTATTTCTCTATTATGCCGATTTTGCAGCTGTTTTTTATTTTATACGTTGCTGTGAAAATGCATGGTGTGTCCGTGAACAGTTATTTACCGTTCTATTACCAACATCTGTGAATTGTTTTTGATCTAGCAGTTACAATTGTTTTAATAACGCAGTCAAAACAATAAAACCTGTTGCTTTACAAGCACTGGACGTAACCATAAGTTGCCCGACATATAATAGTTTGTAATAAAGAACAGTATTTACTACTATTGTGTCCAAGCTCTAATTTTAATCCCCAAAAAGTTATTTGCTTAACACAACTCATGTGTAACCATTTCCAACATAGTTAAAGATTTTATGAATTCGGTTTGTCTGTGCGTCTGAGTGTTTTCTTTACCGTGCTCTAATTTGCGTAAATATACTCAGCTTGCAATTTATTTAAAATATGTTATTCATATTTTCCACGTCATGTTCGGTATTGAAATTGTGCAGCATTTATAGTTTGTTTACAAAGTCACTCAAAAGAACGAAATTGCATTATGGTATAGTAGATACAGTCTTAAAAATAGTCTTAAAAATATATGGTAAATAGATATGGTCTTAAAAATAGTCTATTAATAATGTTACACTATTAATAATGTTACACTATTTCAAACACATTAAAATTTATATATATATGGGTCGCCTAAATGAAAGTGGCACTACATTCGGTTTGAGAAATGGTATAATGGTCACTTCCTTTGCTCTTAGACATTTCCTCTGCTATTTTTCGAGTGGTTATTCGCCGATTGATTCTCACGAGACAGCCGACATCTGCAACTGCTTCCTTGGAGATAACCACATGTGCTTGACCAAGTCGCGACCTGTCGTCAGTACTGCTTCTTTCACTACGAAAATCCCTACACCAGCGGAAAAACGATCTACGTGACATACACTCCTTGCCATACACATTTTGCATTCGAAAGATAGATTTCACTAGCAATCAGGCTATTCTCTGTTAAAAATTGCCCGACCGCGCGTTGACACCGTTTTGAGGCATCCATGATGCGAACGACCAATAGACCTGAACCCGGTCCGGCCATATATGAAATCTAAAAATATGGCCCCGATTCACTTTCTACAAAACAGGCGATATTTCGGAAGCAACATTATTTTACAATTAAAATTATTCAAAAAAGCATAGATTTTATTTTCCAATTATGCATCCGAAATGCATGGAACACGAAATAAAAATAATATTAATGGCCAATTAGATATTTAGGTACATAAACACCCATTAAAAAATTCGGGGAGCAGCCTTGCACGGCCTAGAAAAAAGAGTCTGGCGCTACTCGGTCCTGCCTGTGTCTGCATTAAAAAGTAAGGCCCAGTCCTGGCACAGAGCAAAAATAAAGAAAACCCGGCCCGGTAATACGGGACGCATGACAGAAAACTGGCCCCTACACCACGGCCAGGGTAAAGGTTTCCGACCAGGCCCAGGACTTAACAGAATTTTGTCACACATAACCCCTTGCTATTTATCACCAAATTTTCCCATAGAAAAACAGTATTCGATTACCAATTATGCTTTTTAACAATTCATATTTATAAATTAAGATTAGAGTGGGACCGTTACCATATTCATACATGATTAAGCTTAAATTTTTTAGAACTAACAGTCAGTTTTGACACACGAAAATATAACTAGACGTAATACTGGTTGAAGAAATCCCGTTCAAAACATCGAAGTATTTAATAACTTTTCTAATTTATTTCTTATTCACTTATATTTTTCACTTGCGTAGTAGAAGTATAAAAATACTTTAACACTTTCGTGCGTAATTAATTGCTTGCTCAATACAGGATTACATAAGTAAACAAGTTCGTTTTTTGTTTTACCTCTTTTCTTGTCTTTTGGTAGGGGAGACTGGGGCAAAATGACTATGTTAACAAATTTTTGTTGTTTATTAATTTATTTTTAAGTATAGTAAAATTAATTTTACATGAACTGTTAGAGTATTCCTTTGTAGTATTAAATATATTACCATTCAATTTTTCAAAAAAAAAAAAAAATAAAGGATAATTTTATTTTTTCATAACATTAACAAATCGTCATCTTGCCCCAGTACTGGGGCAAGATGACTTTGGCCTTGGGGCAAGATGACAACACTGAAAAAGGTTGAATATATTTTATCTTTTGAATATGTTACATGGTTTAACAAATAATAACTGTGTTTTTACATATTACAAAGTATCAAACGAAGCATAATGCATTGTAACGTAATGTTGAAATGTTTAGTTGTGCAGCTAACAATAGTCACAAATAAAAATGCTATTTTCATAATTGGAACATTCCTCATGCCACTACTCTTGGCAATTACAGCACTGGATCCATTCTTCTGTTGGTGAGTCATAATATTCCTCGTCACAAGCAGGACATCTGAAAACAGCATCCTTTGAAGTTGATGCAATTGGACTGTTTGGCCTGGATTTAATAGACTTAGGCCTACAGGAACTTAGTTTGAGTTTTTTTACTTCCATTTTAGCTTCACTAGCTTCTTTTCTCTGTTTTTTTAAACGTTCTTATTTCCTTCTGCTTTTGCCTTTGTTCTAACATTTCTTTGCTGGGTGTGCTTGTAAGAATGCTTGAGCTGATTGTTTTGCTTTTTCTTTTTTTCTCACATTGTGTTGCTACAGGCAATAGTTTGAAATCAAAAACACTAACAGGCTTCTTTGGTGCATCGGAATCAGCAATCCTTTTGGGGGGGGGGGAGGGGGGAGGTCTTGACCCCGAGGTCGAACCCCGTCGAACGGTACCCCCTTGTACCGATCGGACGTTTGGAAGCGGAGATACGGACCCCGAGAGGATTTGTTTTTTTGGGGGGGCTTAGCGGATGGCAAAAATATCTTCCTCTGGTCGCCCCCTTTCGAACGACACCTCCCCCGATTCGATGCGCCCATTAGCCCCAGAGGAGAAAGAAGCGCAAGGTCGCGCGGACAAAAACACAGATAAACAAGCGTTTACAGGGTTTAAATTGAATGGACAACATAGTTAGTTTAATAAATTCCGAAACACAGGGCAAGATGACGAGCTCGTCATCATGCCCCGGACTGCCTGTTTAAAAATATTCGTTTTCATTGCCATGAAGGAAGGCAATTAATTGACATTTATTCAAGGTAGTAGGTAGTATTTAAACTAAGTTACTCATAAATATTAAAGAGAAACGATATATCTTACCTGTATCTGTAGCAGAGCTTATTTACACATGCATAAAAGTTATAACCTGGCAGCGGTAAACAATCAAAGCTTCACAACTAACACAAAAATGGCGATTTCAGCGTCTCTATACTATAGTTTAACGAAGGGCCAATAGGAGAGCCAGTAGTGTCAGGTTGATGCTGCCACCTAGTGGAAAACGGAAAAAGTAAGACATTCGTCATCTTGCCCCGGTCTCCCCTACATTTTTTATAGACTCTAACTTTCGTAAAAATTATCCTATCATCACGAAATGTAAATATGGTTTAATGTACACTACATTAGGATTTTAAAATAGTCGCCCTTTCGTGTATAAATATTTTTGCAGGGACACATGGAAAATTTTAATATAAGATCATCTAAATGCATCTCAAAATAATACCTACCAATGAGATTAAATGTGAATGTCGTTAATGAAAAAAGGTTTTTATAAAACCGCTCACTTGTACCAAACCACTATCACAAAATTTCGCCAACCGGTGTGCATTAATGAAATATAAGTGATTTAAAGTAAGAATTAATCTCTTGAAGTCGGTTTTACCCATGAAAATTACATTTTCCAATCTATATTCTTAAAATGTTGATTATACACTTATATTTTCTACTTGAGTGAATGCAAGTATAACCGTGTTAACACCCGCGTTAGAAATTCCGTGTGCAAATACAATACTATGTAAATAAACGAGACAATTTATTTTACTCTAGACAAAGTCTTATTTTACTCTAGACATGAAATCATAGATATTACATGATACATTTTGTATTCATGAATCCGTAAATTCAATTTGTATTCGAGAATTCAAAAACTATTTTATCATGAAAAGCGCCGTTTTGCTGAACAAGGTAAATTCTTATTTATTTCTCATGGATTTACCTTCCGCATAAATACTTTCAAAACTTTTAAATTTACCACACCGCAAAACCTTAAAACGGAATGCCGTTTAAGATGCTTGTGTTGGTCTTTTTTGTTATTATTATCATCGAAATCATTTTCAAACGAACAAAATTTGAGAAACTATTAAATCAGCTTTGTAATGTATGTTCTCATTAGGAATTAGCGTTTCCGAACAGAATACAGAGGTATTTTATAATTTTTCTAATCCATATACTTTTAAAATGTTTCTTTTATACTTATATATGGGTCAATGAACTGTATTATTTAAATATTTTTTTAACTGTTTGAATATATCATATTCACTAAATTGTAAAAAAAAAAGTATAATAGTTCGTAATCTATGAAAATACAATATGACCAAAGACGAAAAGATATAAACTTTTTCCTATGTATAGAGTATACATAAACACTCGCGTTAGAAATTCCATGCGCAAATACAAATATTATGTAAATAAACGAGATAATTTATTACATATAAATTTATATTTTTAAATGAAAAATTCGAGAAAAAATATTGAAGCTTAGTGGTAAAAGTGCTTGTAAGAAGACATTTTCTTGTTTTTGTAACATTGAGTTGTTCCTCAGATTAAAAAAAAAAATAGTTCTTGTTCTCCGAACTCTTTGAAATTTTTATCGCTAATAAATATAGCGATTCTGCAGCCCGTGAAACAATATTGTTTCTAGTTGTAAAGATTTGTTTATCGTTTTTGGGTCGGGTCCTTTAATATAACAACAACAAAAAGAAATATTTCTCATAATCCGAACTTTCTAAAATTTTAATCGGTCATAAATATAACTATATCCAAGCTCTATTTAAAATTTCGTAGAAAAATGTGCATATGTAGTAAAACATAAAAGTATGAAAACATTAGCTGATACCGCCCTGAAATAAGGGCGGTATCAGCTTGCCGTTTTCATCGAAAATGTGGATACATATATTTTTTTGATGAGCCTAACACTCATCCGAAGTTTTCGTAATTTTTGTAAGTGATGTAAATTTGATCTACTGAGATGCTCTAAAATATTGTGATGAAATACAGACGTTAAGTCACTTTTGGCGTTGAAGAAAGATCGTTTCCGAGAGGCGCGAAGTGACTGAGAGGTTAAAAATCTGTACTTTTGAAAACCGATTCCACCATCAAAAAGAAGAAGATCTCAACTTTAAATAGGCATGTTTTGTGAATTGGCAGTTTTAAAATCGAATCCTAGGAGAACGTCTCCGAAAGAGGGAAAAAGTCAATCGCGAAAACGTGTCTTTTCGATTTTTTTTTCAAAGGGTTAATTACAATTTTTTTTTTTCAAACTGATTGCGGCGTTTGGGACATAAAAGTACAAAAATTATGAATATGTCCATCTTTATTCCATATTACGAACGATTCGGTTGATGGACGTTAAGGCAATCGGCCAAAATAAAACAGCATTTGGTTATTCTTTTCTACGCTCTCGGAAAAGCAGAGATGAGCACGCGCGGGCGCGCCTCAGTCGATTTGTAAGAAAAGATCAATTTTCAATGCATTTTTAATTAATATCTCGGCTAATTATAAAAGAATTAAAAATCTGAGCCTCAAGCGCACCAGGACTTGTCTTCGACTATCATAATACAAATTTACAGACCTCTGTACACGGTAGATTTTCCTAGACGTTTCCAACAGGTACACGCACACACAATGAAACTTTATTTTATTAGTATATATTGCATGTAAATAAATTATAACAATAAAAATATTACGCTGAAAATATGTATGAAAATAAATGCAAGAAGAATTAAAAGAAAATTTATTATTTATTATATTCAACTAAAGAATTTTGCTTCCTCCAAGCAACATCTGAAATGTCACTTTTTAGCGCAAATATAACATTACACAAATAAACAAGAAAACTATTTTTTTTGCACCAGGATAAAATCGAAATCAACTGATATTCAAAGATTCAATTTGTATTCATAAATCCATAAATTAAATTTGTATTGGTTAATTAAAATTCCAGTTTTTTTCTTTAAAAGCGTCATTCTGCTGAGATAGGTAAATTCATATTTATCGCACCGGCATTTATATTCCACATAAATTCCTTCGAAACTTTTAATTTTCCACACCGCAAGACTATAAAATGGAATATTATTTAACATTTAACTGATGTTAATGACCTCACAATCCTCTGTTTTTACCAATTTCCATAATTTAAAACTTGTAACTTTCAGTTTAACTACAGATACTAGAGACATTATGTTTCGTTTGTAGCCTTAGTATTCCTGAATAGATGAATTTTAACTATAAAAATCATGTATATAAATATTAGAGCGGAAAAAAATATCCTATTAGTTAATCTCGCCTTTATTCATCTTTCGATACAGCGCTCTCCCTGACCGCTCAAAGCAGCTGTACAATAACTTCAAATTGCCGCTTAGCTACTTTGGGATCTTTGGGATAGCTGGATTAAAAAATGAAGAAAAGGCTTGGCATAGGATACTAAACATTGTATATAGAATTTTTATAACTGTAAACTGAAAGTTACAAGTAAACTGTAAAATCTGAAAAAAACAGTGGTCTGTGAGACCGGTAGCAGCAGTTAAGGGTTAAGATGCTTTTCAGTTCTTCTTTGTTTTTGATCGCTTTTTGATGCATTTTTAATTAATATCTCGGCTAAGATATTTAGATATCTTAGATATTCTACGAAAATTTCAGAAAATATCCCATCAACCCTTATATTGGGAAATTTATCAGTGACTTGTATTATTATTATAGTAGTATTTGTTTTGTATGTGTGTAATATATATTACACATTGTTTTCCTCATCACGGCATCTTTTATATTTCAATCAGTATATCTTTCAAATTATTTTCATTTTCTTGTGACTATTGAATTTAATTACATGCGTTTCCGTTTTACCCAGTCTCACATGTTGGTAAAACAGAAAAAAATTGTTAACAATTAATATATGCTAGCAACTATTTTAAATTCTTGCTAATAAAAGTATAAATCACTCTAACACTCGCATTAGAAATTATATAAGCAAATACACTATTACCAAAAGAAAAAAGAAAAATTCATTTAATCTATCATAAATTAAAAATTACTAGATATTGACATATTCGATTTGTATTCATGAATCCGTCAACTCATTTTTATTGAATAAAAAAATTATGCTAAATATAGGTGTTTTGCTGAAGAAGGTAAATTCTTATTTACCTCACATGCATTTAATTTTTCAGGGATAAAATAGTTCGGTTCTTAAAAGGTTGAAAGACTTATTGACAGCAGGATATACAAACAAATTTATTTAAAAATAAATAAAACCTTTTTTCCACGTGCATCATAAAAGGATATTTTTAAAATTTTAGTGTCATTGTGGCACTTGGGTATTAATTTTAATACCCAACAAGTGGGATATGTAACATTTTCAAATTGATTTGGATTAGAAATGCTCTATTTTTAATTAAAAAATATCAGTAGAAATTTTCGTGTTAGTAAAAGTTTAACTATTAAAAAATATTCTTTTTACATAGGTTTTGGGGAAGAATATGTGGTATATAAAGGGTCGACTATATTTGACGGCGTTAGAATGACAGTGGAGTAAGTCAAAAATTTGAAAAATCTAAATAATCATATTTTCTTTGAACGTATATTAATTTCTATTCAGTGTGACAGTCAAATAAGTCATAGTTCACTTAGGGAGTCGCTAGAAGGAAAAACAAGTTGGACCACTTAATGCAAAGGAATACGACAAGTTTCACAAAACCCTTCACTTCTCAAATTACCAAATACAGTGGAACCCCGATAATTTGGACGTTTGAGAAGCGATCGGAAAATTTCCATAACATTTCATCCATAATATTTCATCCTAGTACTCTGAATAAAAAAGTCTTTTCTGAAATCATTTCGGAAGAATACCTTAAGCTTTCCTTTTTAAATTCAAAAACTAAAAATTTCTAAAAATCTAGATAACCATATTTTCTTTGAACGTATATTAATTTCTATTCAGTGACAGTCAAATAAGTCATAGTTCACTTAGGGAGTCCCTAGAGGGTAAAATAAAATGAACCACTTAATGCAACGGCAATTCAAAAAGTTTCACAAAACCCTTCATTTCTGAAATTACTAAATATTGGCTTACTCTACTGTCATTCTAACTCCCTCATTTATAAGTGTAACATCTCTGTGATTTCCTGCCGCCTGCACACGACATGTAGAAAACACAAAATTTCATCACTCCCAAGATAAAAATAAGCGCGGTGGAACTTTTAATTTGAACAGCGAAAATATTTTTTTTTTAGTTTTTTATAAATTTCCTAAATTGTTTTTAAAAGATTCCTTTACAAAAAATTCTGGGTTGCTCTTTTCAATTTTGTTTCATGTGATTTAACGATAGCAAGATACGGTCCATTTAGACCTTCGAAAGTTTCGTTTTATGTCGAAAAATAATGATTGGAATCAACTGTACACTTACACACCCATGAACATTCGTGTCCGCAAACTTTGACTTCCTCTAACTCTATTAAGATATACATAAAATGTACACTTTTCCTAAACGGATTTAATTTAAGGAACTTAAATAAAGTGATAAACGTGGGTGTAGCATTTGAAAAATTTAAATTTGTGGAATTTTAAATATGTACAGATGACCACTATTTTAATAAATGCTTTCATATTGTGAAAGAAGATATTATATCGAGTTTATTGACACATTTGAAACATTTGGTTTGATATTATAGTAAATGGTCCGCAAATAAAGGCTGGAGAAGACTTTTTTTTCTTATACTGGCAATGGAAAATTCAATGCTATATAAAAAAAAAAGCGTAAACTTTCGTTTATAAAACAAGAATTTAAAATTCGGTGCATTTTTAATAAAATCAGGTTATTTTCAAATGTGATGGAAATTTTCAGTCCACGGGGCTCGTCAGTTATTGTTTACTCTGCAATTTTGGTTATCACGCCCTGTGTCGCCCGAAACCTCTACAACTGTTCAAAAGTACGCCATTGTTGGTTTTAAACAGTACTCCACAATTTCACGGAGAAAACATTGTTGAAATCTATATAATAATAATAAAAGCTCAAAGCAATTGAATTTCATGTACAGTTCTGTGATGCCCGCTTCACTTTTTCATATGCCAGACGTTTTTACTTTTTTGTACCATAGTCATTTTTAATTTTGTATTGTTACATTTTACAGACAAATATTGTTACATCATCATTTTAAACAATGGTAACACTTCTGAAGATTTTCTGCGTGACAATAAACACTTGACTTCTCTTTTGTACCATTGTTGGGTCCATTGTTATTGCAAAATAAAATCCCATTCTAACAATGTTTGTATACATCAACAATGCAAACAGGCACTTCTGACTTAAAAGAAACTCCAACAATGTCTTTGTAATCAAAAATCAGATTGCAGATAAGTTGTAATTTGCGATTACTGCGTAAAAAAAGGTTATTTTTACGATATATTTTGTTAAAAAGCTGTTTAAGTATGGAGTATTTTAGAGAAAAACGTCGCGCGGGTTTGATTGATACCAAAACCTGCGATAGAATGATGGAAATTGTTAATCATCTGGAAGAAAACGGATACACATTTATTAATGTTATAGGCCAGGGTACATTTGGCTCTGTCTTGAAAGTGAAACAACTTGAAACTAATAGTGAAATGGCCGCAAAGGTCGTCCAAAAGAAATATGCAACAAATGGTGAAGTTAATTTGTGGAAAAAAATAAATCATCCTAATATCCTTAACCTGAAAGACGTCATATTTGTTTATTATGCGGATGCATATGTATTTCTTTCACCAGTACATCCCCAAAACTTGGAGCAAGCCGTTACAGATCCTTCTTTTGCAAAAAATGAAAATGCGTTGCCACAAATAATAGAATGGTTGAATCAGATCTTACATGCTATAGCCTGTCTTCACAGAGAAAACCTTTCGCATAATGATATCAAGAGTAACAACGTTCTCATAACCAGTAACAATACAGCGGTTCTCTCAGATTTCGGATTTTTGAGCTGCGCAGAAACACCTATTAAAAAGTGAGTAGATTTCTTTATGAGGATTATAGTTATACTAGATGAATAGAAATTTCCCAACTGACTTAAAAATGTACAAGGCATGAATCGGAGCTTGGCACATTTAGCTTCATATGTCAACGCTCTACCATCTGAGCAATTCTAAATAACTCTAGAGGACATCGTTGCTCAGTGGGGAAATTTCTATTCGTGTATTTTTTCTATCAAACACTACAATTGATTTTAAAATTGTGAAGTATAATTTAGTATTAAAGTTTTATTTATCTGAAATTTATTCATTTGAGCTACATATAATCGCACATCAGATGTCAATGCCAAAAGGTTTTTTGAGTTGTATGGTGACGGCCAGTGTTGTCCAGGACAGCTCACATGATAAAACATCAGAATATTAAGCCAAACGTTCTAGGCACGCATGGACATGCTTTGTTGAATAGGTTTTCACATATTTTAAAATTTTGCATTCGAATGTTTTTTTTTATCCATCAGTATGATTTAGACAGAAATAAAAAGGTATTCATTTTTTACTAATTTATACACTAAGGCAAACTAACCACTCACAGAATGCGAGTGACGTGGATACAGATCCCTAGACGAGAACTAATGATTAATACATAGGAACTCGATATAGCATTCTTAAATATCAATCATCCGGAAATACCCTCAGTTAAACACCAATATGTGTTAAATATTTACTTTAGATTCTAAATATTTTCAACGAAACTACAATATTGTAGAAGTAATATGTTTTCATTGGAAATATTCGCAATGAAATGGCAAAGTATTAGAGCGATTTTGACTTTTAAGTCCCTAAATAATAATTTTTATTTCAGTACATATTGTTGGGTTCTCTTTTATTTCTTATATTATAAAACATGCCATTACATTATTGTACAGAAATTTGAAGAAATCATCAACTCTTTGACAGCCAACGGTGAGGTATACGCTCAAAAAGTCCAGGAGAGGACGAAAAAATTTCTGCCACTTACTCGACCCAAGCAGTAACCAGGAACGGAATACCCCCAATCCGACCTCGCCAGACTCCATAGAGAGTCTGGCATGATTGTACCAGTATTAACCAGATAAATAAGTGTTGAACGATTTTGGAGTTCAAAATGTTTCAATAAATTCCTCACCGTTTCGTTTTCCAGTTGCTGAATTTTAAGTATCGAGCTGTCTGGATAGAATTGTTTCAAGAAAATTAGTTATACTTTCTTAACGGAAATAGAACTATCGTTTTACATAAATATGCAAAAACAAAATTAGACTGCACATATTTTTTGCTATTATTATTATATATTAAACTCTGACACAGGATTTTATATTCCTTATCGTCCCTCTTGCTAAAATTATCCAGAAAATAGTTACAGATGTAGTCACAGCGTTTTTTTATCAAATTTATTCTCATACAGAACTATTCTAGAGTAAAAATGGCTGTAGTTCTTTGACAGGAAAATTTCTGCAGAATTTAAATCAGCATTTAAATATTGATTTCAAACATTATGGCTTTATTGGTAGTCTTACTGTTCCCAAGATTTCTTCATGATCTATTAGAAATAAATTTAAAAGTTTTTGTTATTTACTTCAATGTAAATAACTATTTCTAACAATCATTGAACATTGTGGCTACTACTTAGGATTGACAAGACCACCATAAAAATATGTGGTAATTTTCTTTACTGTCTCTTCCTTACCGTCCCTGTTGTATTTCACAATTAAATTGATGGTAAGATCTCACAGATATAGTAGAGTATTAACCACTAATGCAGAGCAATAACATGTTTAATTATAGCAACAAGAACAAACAAATTTAAAGCTGAAAGTTTAAAAATGCTGTTTGATGAAGTTTGAACTTCACAAGCTCTTATTCTTAAAAGTTAAAATGATCGAAGAAAAGCTCATTTCTTAAAGTTTTTTTGCATTATTTGTGAAATGAAAACACACCAAATATTGCCAATATTGCTCTGGCCACGATATAACAAATACAAAGAATATTGGCTCAATCAAAGTTATTTCTAATGCCCCTACAAACATATGTCGCCTATTAAAAATATATAATACGCCAAAGCACTCGATTACTATAATTGTATCTGAAAGATAAAAGGTTTAGAATTAAGGTTACGATTCGTTTATTTCATGTTTTGTTAGTCATAAGTTTTCATATATATGTTCAGAATTTGTTTAGATTTTTATTTTC
Source organism: Maratus michaelseni (assembly GCA_963931845.1). Classification (NCBI taxonomy): domain Eukaryota; kingdom Metazoa; phylum Arthropoda; class Arachnida; order Araneae; family Salticidae; genus Maratus; species Maratus michaelseni. Next base: position 401,914,251 of record OZ007590.1, on the reverse strand, counting down.
AGGAGATTTTATTACTAATTTCCCCCCGAAATATCACTGTATAAATTCTGTAAATATTGAAATTGCATCATGATTCTCACAGATACAATAGAAGCAATAACGTAAGTTTTTTGAAAAAATGATGTGAAAAATTAAAATATAGAAATGGAAGGTTTCTTCCCCCACCTGATCATGTGTGTCTAAAAGTTCACTTTAAAATTTCTTTGCGCTGCCCCTTTGACAGTCTTATGGGAGGGAGAAAGGGGTTAACTACCCCTCTCATACTTTGGAAAATTTATTTAATTTCCCCTTTTATAACTAAACAATATTACAAAACCATTCATAATGCTGCTGGTAAATAACACAATTTATCCCTAAAAGAAAACTTACGATTCTTGGTCACATTCATGCTTACCTATTCTTTTTTTTCTTTTCTTTTTTGTTGCACTTATATAATGCCACATTCAAGGCAAATCAATAAGATAAGAAGTATTGTAGTAACCCTTGAAAATTTTCCGAGCAATATGTCTGTGCTTAATATTGTTTTGGGTAAGTTCGTGTTATAGCGGCCGCCACAGTTACGATTAAGCCAAGATTGCAGTTACGATTTTACCAAGATCATACCAAACCTTATTTGCCTCATACGTACGCATATATATATACTTCTAATGCTCATATATTTGCATATTATTTACGTCTTATATGCCATATACAGTACATCATATACATCTTACACACATGTCATATACATATACGATATATATGACTATAACTGGGAAATATGCGTCACGAAATATTATCTTATACTATCATTATGTCGTCAATATATGCTTTATAATTTGACAAAAAATCGTGGTCGCTGTGCGAATATTCCTCTGGGGCCACTATAATTCGAAAGTACCTTGTTTTGTTACAAGGAATGTTCAATTCTTCACAAATGTAGAAATTAAAATTCAACAGAGCTGAATCTTTCTTTGTTTCGTTTTTTAAATCCCCAGTATAATTTCGATGTTTCTTGTTTCTTCTAAGATATGGAGCTCCGTTTATATATCGATGTCCCGAAGGTCGCCTGACAGAGTCCGGCCTCACAGAACTGGACGGCAAGAAGCTGGACATCTGGACCGTTGGAACGATGGTTTTCGAACTATTCACCGGGATGGCTCTTCTGAAAAAATTCTCGTACTGGAATGGTCCATTGTCATGTTGGTACTCTGAAGTCTATCCCGTTCTACAAAACAGTCTTCAGGTACGAATTTTTATCACTTTTTTTAACGCATATTTTGCTAGATTATTTATGGTAAAGAGTAAAGAACTCTTTTTCTTTTATATGTTAAAGTATAATTTAAAACTGTACAGGTTAAAAGAAAAAAAAATTGAACGTTTGTATCATTGTTGTTGGAAATAATTTTCATTTTAAAAGCTTGTTTCTGAGAAGTATAAGGATCTATTATTAAAAAGTGGCGTAAAAATGTTGCTAAAAATTCATGTTCTGTGATTCTGCCAATTGTAACGTCGTTGTCAAATGAAAAAAAAAGCACCTTATTAATTTTAAACACCATATTATCGAAGAGAAAAACAAAATTAGATAATCAACCAAAAAATGTGTATTTTTAACACTTTACAACTTAGTTAAAAATTGTTTATGGATTCGGTGTGTCTCTCTGCAACCTCTATCTGTCTTCCGTCTGTCTGTCTGTATGTCTATCCTTGTTCTAACTCACGTAAATATACTCGGATTGCCATGCAATTTATATATGTTATTCAGGTTTACAATGGCCTGTTTGGTATTGAAAATGAATCGTGTAGCATTTATTTCATTTACAGGGTCACTCAAAACAATTCCGTTAACTTACGGTCTATGGGAAAATATCGTTTGCGGTGTATTTTAATGATGTTACACTATTTCAAACATATAAAAATTGATATATATCATTGAGGTGCACTGCAAAAGGATTACTATAGAGTATAGCAGATATAAAATTCATCGTTCATTTACAACGACACATAAAAGGATTCGGTTATATCACTGTCTATGTACAATAATTCATGCAAGTTACTTTTCATTTGTGGTACGCGTTTTTAAATTTAACGATTTTTTACATATTATTTGGTGTGTATAAATATACAGAGCAGCACAGAAGTTATCAGATAGATGGTTATTTTGGTTTAATGACAGAAATTGCTGAATAGAAAATTATATTTGTGCTAATTGAATTAAATTTTAGCATAATATGTAGTATTCCTATATACAAATCTATATATAATAAAAAGAGTTTCACAAATGAATTCAGATATTTTTACGATTATTGATAGCAATGGATGAAATTGTATTTTCAAATTTCTGATGCGTTTTCAAAAATGTTTATTCAGACTTCAACTTAGAGTTTTGTGGATGTACAAGAAAGTGTTTCATAATATATGCTTGACTCATGATTTTTCGTTCTTGTTTTAATTTTTGTTTAAAAATATAAGCTAAGTAGAATTCTCCATGCTGAAACTGAGACAAACTTTGGTAATTTTCTTTAGGAGCACACAAGTTTGGCATCGTGTTTGTATTCTGCAATAAACTTTACACTCGGATCACAAACAAGAAGAAGACCCCCACAGAGGGCACTCCCCCAAGGGCCTATATCCCTCGTGTAGTTAATCGGCAGTCATAAATCAACCAACGCAAATTAGAAGTCAGTCGGTGAAGTACTTTAGGAACCATGCAGATGTAACTTTTCAAATTCCTAATATTAATTAAATTTTTAACAGTTACAAAAAAAATTTCAATGTCAGTAGTTTTTTCTAATAAAATAGAAATTAATATTCGAAAAACAATATGCTTTGTAAACTATAAAAATTTTAGCAGAATATTTTTTCAAAACGCTTTAAATATGCGCACCAAAATTTCTAGAAAGAAAGATTTCGACGCGTAGTTTTTGAGTTACGCTTAGAAATCTGCCAGCACTGCACCTTGCTTGGGACTATTCAAATTGAATTCGACATTAGAAGTTTCAGACAATACATCTGCGTAATTAATAAGCTTTTTCGTCGAAAATGGCCTTCCGTTTGGTATCTAATGGTAATATTTATTGAAAAATCTAAAAAAATCGTAAAAATTTTGTGTTTTTATTAAGATTTTTAAAATTTGTTACAATTTAATAAGTAGACTCTATCTTACTTTTTTGATGATAATTTAAATTAAGACTCCATTCCCAATCGAACTTTCGTTTTTCTCTGAAACATTTTTGGCGATTAAAATAGATGGAGTGTATATCTGAACATTTCAAAAATTCCTGTTTTATTTGTTTCACCCTGTACCTCTTTTAAAATTTATAAATTAAAAAAAATATTTTTACCTGATTGTACTGGCTTCTCTATATATATTTCTTTTGCCATGTTGGCAAATGTTTAGTTGACAAACGTAAATTTTCAGATAATCTTAAGTTTAATAAACTATGGGCAGAGTAGTGCAGTTTTCATTAAAACTTGTACAACTTCGAACACACTTATTTGCAGAAAGTTGATTATTTTAAGTACAATTCAACACAACTTTACTCGAATAGTAAACATACACACTCAGTTAAGGGTGGGGCTTGTTTTTGGAATGTCTACAACATGACGATTAAAAAATAGAATTCCTAAATTCTACATCATATCACGACCGTTTCTTTTCAAAACTTCCCTGCAACTGTTTCACAATTCTATCTTTCTGTATTCCATTCAAAATTAAGAGAGAATTTAAATAAACATAAGGATTGCCAATTTACGACACGGAGTCACTGTTTTGCGCTTCTTTGGTTTTTGTCGAATATATAAAATACATTTACTGAATATTTATTTCTTTTAAAAAAATTGGAAATATTTGTCGACAAATGTTTTATTTTTTTTATAATTAACTAAGCAAGATAAATTACATTTAATTGTTACATTAATTATGAAAATTATATATTTCTATGCAAAGATCGTTACTTTACCAACGATGAAGATATTGCTGACATTGATTATAGCCAAAGGATTACAAAAGATTCCAATTTGCACTTTATTTTATCTATGTGATTTTTCTGTTAATTTTAAATATATATGCAACACTGTTACTATGAGGTATCTACGACTAAATAGCCAATTTCATCGCAGATTGATTGGAATCGTAGACGTTAAAACGGGACTACAGTCCAGTCTATTTGTAACGAAATCCATTGTTTCAATCAAAAAATTCGTTATACTATAAAAAAAAATCGTTACGTAGAGAATAACGAATTTTTTTTTTTAAATCGTCTTTGAGGTATTTAATTAGAATTTTGAACTGTTTAACTCTAAAAAATAAATTCATACTGTATTTTTTAATTATTTAAACAGTTTCAAAACGTAAAATAAACATTTATTTGAAACCGCAGTAAAAAAAACGGACAAGGCAAACTTGTATAATATACCGTTGTATATTTTGTATAATATACCGTTGTATATTTTGTATAATATACCGTTCTACGAGATCGGAACCTTGCCTTAAACGTAGAAAATGCATGGTCCCTGCGGTAGGAATGCGATAAATTCCATCTGCTAAAACAAAAACTTGTATAAAACGGATTTTTTCTCCGGTCACTGGAGAATCGCTGTTAGTATGTTTTTCTGTTTTTATTAAACACAATTATACTCTAATGTCTGTGAAAGCGGAATCAGTAGGGATGAAAAAAAATCCGTTTTAGTGTGGTTTCCTACTGAGCAGTTATAATTGAATGGCACTCCCTCGGTAGGGTGTATTTATTTTTTACCTTTAAGACAAGATTCCGTTACAAACAGGTTGCGCTTTAATAGGTTGTTTTGAAAAAATATAGTGAAAACTGTAAAAGAAGAATTGCTAGGGACCTGAAAAATATACAGTTATAAAAAAGTTTAAGACTTAGCAGGTTGATTTGTATAATATACCTTTCGAAGGACCATAAAAATGTTCGGTTCTAAACAGGTTTTACCTGGTTTGACTAGATTAATTTCCACTAACAAATAGCTGGAATAAAAAAAAAATAAAGATTTGTTATCATGAAAAATTGGGACTTTTGCTGTACCGCGCTATGATTCGGCAAGAACGATCTTCGAGCGTCTGAAAAAAGTGATACCTGTGCTAGTTAAATCATTGAACACTAACTTTTTCCATTTTTTTTTCAGAGGAATAATTTTGTAAAGTTGATGGAAGATAATTTTCCAGCTTGTGACAAAAACCACCCAAGTGCAGATGATGTCTTAAACTTCATAACTGGTTGTCTGAATATAGTACCCGGAAAACGCCCCGATGTTCAACATTTACAAGATCACAAGCTTTTTGGTGGCACGTGGCAATACACAGATGGTGAAGCTGACATTTGGAAAAATAAAGGTAAGATTTGTTTTTTCCTTTTTTAATGGAATTTAACAACTCACATGAACAAACAAAATGAAACAGATTGAATCTGTTACCATGGCAGAAAAAAAGGGTCATTGTTCGATTTCATCTGCTTGAGAAGATGTCGATACAGAATCGATACAGAATATCAGACAACTATGGGGCGCGGAATTTGTCCGCTATTCACATGTAAAAACATACAAATAATATATATGTGCTGGGTATTGAAAAAGTGTTCACTAAATTCGAGAGTGTTTGCAATGAATGTTTTACTGCATATTCAGGGTGTTCCAAACAACCTCGGCAGTTATTCCTTAAATATTGATAATAAACATATATTATAAATTACAAAGTAACATGAAAAAGGATACAGAATCTTATGAAATCAATTAAAATTTGAAAGGCACTGAATTTAAAGAAATACAAAATTTAAATTTTTATGCTGCCGCTTACAAAAATTTTCCCCGTGAGTAAAATCTGCCCCATGCACTAATAACTTCATGTACTAAATCTGAACATTTTATCATAAAAGTCACCAATATATGAAAATACATATATGCTGACTTAAAACACTTTTCGATGCCTGTATATGAGTTCAAAAATGGGAAAATCATGTCAGATGATCGCGTTTCATGTATCGTACACAAATTACGAAAGAAAACCATGATTGCATAAATAAATAATAATTGTGCTATTTATTGGTACAAAGTAATGTAAACTGTGTACGTAACTTCTTTGCAATCTTTGTAACAATCTTTGCAATCTTAGTATTAATCTTTGCATAACAAATTTACGCAAAGATTACAAATCTTGTTCAAAATGTTTCTATCCATGGCAATACAGAGCTGCATTCCTCTGATAACACTTTTTATTCCAGGGGAAATGTACATGTTACCTTTCGAAAGGTCGGGTAGAAGATTTTTTTTTCAAGACTCATATATAATGAGACCAACATGTAAAACCGAATTATTCAACAAAATATCCTAAGGGAGAATTTTCTGTGGCCAAAAAACAACAAAATTTTGGGACATTTTTTGTTGTTTTTTAAATATTTCGAGACCCGTTTTCGTAGCGTATTATTTGTTAGTTACAATCTTAAAGAAGACAAACTTCTCTACAACTTTCATATTTACAACTTTTTTATACACCGAATAGCAAGCGCAGTACAACATTTCAAAAATAAAAGAATTTTTTTATTTTCTTAATAACCATGAAAAACGTAGTTTTGTCCCGATGATGCAGATGTTCACCACGTATATAATGATGTACGTCAATTTCTACGTATTGACAGCTGTGAATTATCGATTATTTGCACACCCTCTTCTTCATTTTTATCACAACAGACATTTTTTATATTCAATAAATCTATATAATTTAACAAGTAGGGGAGAGTTTGAATGAATAAGACAATTTTCATATTTAGGCAGCGAATTTAAGTATGCACAATTGTTAATTTTAAAGTATTGTTTTAAAGCATATTTCGGTATTTAGTTACTTATTAGCACGACAGTTTCAATAAAAGAAATCGTGTTTAATTTTAATAATTATTTTTATATCGCGTACATATTATTAATTTTATTCCATAAACAATTTATTATATAGTACAATGGTACATTTTATTTACCAATTATTCATGATATATGTTTTAATGTTTTACTGTTTTAAGTATAGCAAGCATTGGATTGTAGTTCCACATAAAAGGGGGACTCAAAAAATAAATATATGTTATGCAACAAATATTTTTTACTTTATAAAATATCTACAATAAAAATGACAACAGATTACTTCATTAACTAATATTATGTATGTATATCTATTGTAAAATTAAAAAATTATAACAATAAAATATTTGATATCGCTATTTTCATAAAAATGAGCAAAATATTAGTTTTAGTAAATATTGTTAATATTTTCCCACTTATATTATGCAAATATATCAAGAGATGGTAACATTTTAGCGTGCAAAAATATATAAATTTCAAGATTTTATCTATTAAATGCCTTAAAGCTCAAACATACAAACTTACTTTGGTTGTTGAAAATTACACTTTGTGGAATATTCTAATCTTCTGTAATATGTACTGTTTTGAAACTATATCTGTTATATTCTCCCAGTTCTACCATTTATCAAATGAAACACCAAGTTATTTTCGATTGTAGACCATATAAACATTTTTGTTACATTCATCTCCTATATCATTCAAGTCTACTTTCCCTACGCAATAAAGTAAGGTACGCAATATGACTGCATAAGCTACCCCTACGTAACAAACGTAAAACTAATATAGAAAAACCTCTAAAAAAGAACCTGTCTAAAACGAAATATATTTTCGGTCTTTTGTTTCCGTCATAGCAGGTTTTTTTGTATTTAAAAATGAATGATTACATAACTAAATTGGTACTAAGACTGACTGCTTTATAATAACACTCAAGTAAAAAGTATTATCACCACTAAATTTTAATAATGCATATAATATAAATATACAGTCATATTGCGTACCTTACTTTATTGCGTAGGGAAAGTAGACTTGAATGATATAGGAGATGAATGTAACAAAAATGTTTATATGGTCTAAAATCGAAAATAACTTGGTGTTTCATTTGATAAATGGTAGAACTGGGAGAATATAACAGATATAGTTTCAAAACAGTACATATTACAGAAGATACAGTGTTTTGGTATAGGAAAAAAGCCAAAATATTGACATAGTGGCACACACTGATTCGTATACTATTACTGTAATATGCTGCATTCTGTATTTTATTCCATGTACCAGTATCGGACTTCTGCGTACCAGCAGTCAGAGCTTTGCGTACAAGTAATAGTAGGCGTTCCATAGTTTGTACCAACCCCTGCTTTAGAGGGTTTTTTTTCCCAGGATGTTGTTTGTCGCCCGGCCCCTCCCCCCCCATACCCACTCTCTCTATAACCAGCGGGTATGTAAGTTGGAAAAATAGCCTCATTTTTGAAAGGTCGTACTGCACTTAAGAAAGAGGGTGTGCAAATAAAAGATAATTTACTGCTATCAATATGTAGAAGTTGATATCCATGATTAAATCCGCGGGGAACACTAGAAACATTGGGACAAAACTACGTTTTTCACAGTTTTTAATGAAATTGAAAAAATTGTCTTATTTTTGAAATGTCGTACTGCGTTTGCTATTGAGTGTATAAAAAATTTTAAATATGAAAGTTGTATAGAATTTTGTCTTCTTTAACACCATAATTAACAAATAATTATGGTACGATAATGGGTTTCAAGATATTTTGGAAACAATATAAAAAGTCCCAAAATTTTGTAGTTTTTTGGCCACAGAAAGATCTCCCTTGGGAAATTTTGTTGGATAATTCTGTTTTTATATGCTAGCTTCAGTATATACAAGTCAGAAACAAAATTTCTACCCGACCTTTTTTAAGGTAACGCCTTTTTTTGGTACATTTCCCCTGGACTATTTGTGCACTCGATCAAGTTCTTAATTTTAAATTATGATTAACACCTCATCAACTTTTTTTAAACATGTCTCTGCGACTTTCTATGATAAAATTCTGCAATTTTGTACATGCCCTTATCAGTGTATGTGGCATATTTTAATCATTGGTAAAATTTTGTACGAGGGCCTTATAAAAATTTAAATTTTGTATTTCTTCAAATTCAATCCCCTGAGAAGTTTAATATATTTCATAAAAATTCTTTACCTTTTGTTACGTAACTTTGCAATTTATAATATATGTCTATGGTCAATATTTGATTCATTCATCGTCAACGTTTAAAATATTAAACAATGCAGGTAATCGTTCATGATGCATCCTAAAGTAAAACAAAACGAATGAAATCGGCAGGGAAGAGTGCCGTTTGTGAATTTACTTTTTAACGAATTAATTAAAATTTGTTTGAAGCTTAGCTTGTGTATAATAAAAATCTATTGTTTGTGCTTCTACAAATTAGTTTCTCATCAAATGTCGTAATAAGATTACGCCTTTAATTTATTATAATAATACGATGAAACGCGGAGTATGTATTGTTTCCAGCATTTAGAGAGTAATTCAAATGAAATCACCCGCGTTTACCTTTTTTGAGTTTACTTCGGCAACGACCGTCTGGATGGGCGTAGCCCGGCTAGTTAAGAAATAAAAGCCGGTAAAAATGTTTTGGGGACAACCTGTATATATACAAGTATTACATTTTTGAATCACTATGACAAAATTCTGAAAAATAATTTATTACAGAATGTATTAAAGGGCTTTTTCTCTCGTTATATCGATGATTACGTGAAAGTTAAACGGTGGACATAAAGGAAAGAAAAAATGATGATCTCTATAGAATGATAATTATTACGGAATGTAATAAAGTGACGACATTTACATTTTTTTATGTAGTACCTACGATTATTATGAAGTGGTTGGTGTAAATAGACCAAAAATGTCAATTTTAAAAATTGAGGCTTTTCCTACCAAGGCGCAGAAATGGTAACCAATGATATAATAGATGACTTGCACATACATTACTATTGTTTCAGAATTCAGTCGTTCCGATTTGTGTTATCTGCCTGATATGGATCGCTGAATCAATAAATTTATAAACGAAGTAAAATACTAAAAACTAAATGCTAAAAAAAAAAAAAATAAATAAAAAATAATAATAATAATAAGCATCATAAGCATCACACTGAAAATAAGAATCACACTTAAAGCACTTAAAATAAGTATCACAAGCAATGGCTTTTAAGTCATTTTTTATTCTCTGTGATTTAGATGTGAATTAAAAAATTAACTACGAAATATATTAAACTTCTTTAAATTGCTAAAAGACGTAAAATAAAAACTTTATAAACATTAAAATCAATTTTATTGGACTGTTGATATGTTTCGGCTCAATCAGAACCATTATCAAAAGTCCGTATACAGTAGTAGAATATTCTTATTTGTGATGATTTTGGCTTCGTTGGAGCCGAAAAATGTCAACAGTGTAATAAAACTTATTTTATTGTTTATCAAGTGTTTATTTCACGTATTTTCGCAATTAAAATAAGTATATTATTACAAGTTGATATAATTTGTTATATTTTTATCAAGTATATTGTTGCCAAAACCACTTTGACTACACTTTGATATTATAAGTAAATGTCGTGCTACAGAAGTGTTAACGACCTTGGCGCCCACGGAGTACCACTAATGTTTAATAGAAATATTTAACTTCTTTTATCTGAAAATTTCGGCAATTAAATAAAATGTGTGTTTCATTTGAAAGCTATGGTATACTCTATGGTAAATGGAATTTTTTAATGACTATTATAAGTTAAGTGCGCGTGCGTGTAAGACGTGTGTGACTATCAAAGAACTTTTTCTCCATATAGTTGTTTCTAGACGCTTCCACAATGTTCTGAAATAAAAGATGTTTAATAGAATCCTACAAAACAAAAATCAATAATTACAGTGTCCCTCGGTATTGAAGAGAGACTTTAACACAGAACAACACTGCGGTTTGAACTAGAATCTAAATTTCTTCACAAGCTTTATCAGAAGTGGTATTGGCAATGACTGAGGTTACAGTGTTTTAACCGAATTCTAAGCGACATCAGCATTTGTTTAGTTCTAAACTTTTTGATCCGGGTGGAGACTGGCTCAAATGCAAATTTTGTTTTGTGGGAGGCTTTATAACATAATATATTCTTCATAAGAAAAAGCACAGAATATTTTTTCATATGGAAATAGCTATCAATAAGTAAATATATATCATAACGGATAAAATTGATATTGTAGATATGAATGCAGGTAATGTTTCCAACATTAAAATGAAATAAGTTTTTTTTTTTCATTTCGCTTTCAGGTGGGTACCAAAATTGTTTGTTCTTGAGTTCACGTCGAGTTTTGAGATGAGTTGAAATCAAATTTTCATTTACTTATCAGCACCTTACTCTAATCGGCATGATCTATATACCGATTAGTCCTGTGCGCACAGCAACAGTGTACGAAACATCCACAATAATTCACTTTAGAATTTATAAGTTTTAACAATTTTTTTTTCATTTACAGCAAAAAAGTTAAATGATCATCACCTTATGTTGACGTATTTTCTATCTGTTTCTTTTCAGTGAGCATCCGGGAGTTTAATGCCATCTTGCAGCAAAATGAATTGGATTTAGTTCCTGGGAGTGAATTAGTAGATTCTTACATCAGCGAATGTGGAGATGATGAGATTCTGAAAACATGTGGTGAAACATATAACATAGAACCTGTCGTAAAACCTCAAATGGATGTTAGCCCTGGAGAAAATGTTAATAGCCAAGATGAAGTACCTTTATCTCATCCCAATCCTATATTTGAAGATAAAATGATACATTCCTCATCAATAGCTGAAAACCCTGATTTTGATATAAAACAGATTCAAACGGAAAGCAAAGAATTCTTAACTTCAGTGCCACAACATCACATATCAAAGCAAGAAGCATCTCCAAATCTCGGCTACGTATTCGATTCACCAGTTAGTAGTCCTGTAGCTTTATCTTCACAATCTGTCAGTGTCTCCAAATTAGAAAACTTCGCAGATATCCCTACCAATAATTCACCACCTAGTCGCCGACAGAAATTCAGAAAATGGTGGCAAAAAAAGACAGCTGCTTTTCTTGGATTCGTAACAACATGTCGTTCCTGTGCACGAATGGATTCTCGTACTGATGATTTAACTAACAGTAAGTAGTTTAGAACATCATCCCACTTAATTGTAATTTATTTTCAAGATTCATATAAAATGTATAATATTTATTTGATTTTCATTTTAATTTGAAGCTTTATGGATACTTCCTTATTACAAATAGTAATTTTCAATTTCGCTTTTCTTTCTTTCTAGAAATTTGAAGTTTTCTGTGGTAGCAGTTCGCCACAGCTGATATTCTCTAAATTATTTTTAATAATTTATTTTGAAATACCTAAAAAAATGCTCTTATTGGAACATATATGATAAATATCAAATTTAGTAACCCGTTTTAGTGCAAATCCAAACTTAAGAGCGTACACTAGTCAATACGGCTGGACGACACCAGAAATTTAATATCGCAATAATCAACGAATTAATATTAATATTGGTGATATATCGTGGTAATTAGCTTAAAGTGTGCGGGAATAGAAAAATTTTTAATTACCAAAGATAAATGGTATGGTAGCAGCCATTTAAGTACAAACAGGTGTAGCAAGCAACTTATCAATTCTCTATATATATTTGCTTTGCTCACACAGCATCCTTTAAATATTATAATTTCATATTTATAAAAAACAGAAATATTTTAGGAAAAGGACGCATTGTTTGATATCTATTTGGGCTTATACTATTGCTTGGATAGTGGTTTTCTTTCAAAATAGTATATTCCCCATTCTTCCTATTTTTTACACTATTTTAACTATTAAATATCCTCGTGTATAACTGAGAATATTATAAAAAAGAAACTAAATTATAATGTTCTTAAATTTAGGTCGCTGCTGATTTTAATATGATTAAAATAAGTAAAAAGCAACAGCAAAAACTGAAATTGGTTTAATGCCACATGTCATGCTAATATACTTGTAGCTAAATAGCTTTCGTTGGATGACAGATACTGGAGAATTGTTTTTTTTTTTTCAATCTTTATCTATGGTATCAATGCATTCTTAACAGAAAAAATAAAATAAAATTTCACTTTATTTATACTTTCCTCTTTATTCACTATACATAATTATAACATTGGAATCTTTGTTCAAACATAAATATTCAAAACAGATTTCGGAATAGTTTCATACTAATTAGCATGTACTTTTTTGACTTAATTTTAAGCTGACATATCAAGGCAGCAAAATAAATTATTCAATCGGATTAAATTAAATTAATTCAATCGGATTAAATTAAATTCAATCGGATTCACGATCTCTGCTGACAAAAAGACAGAGAGGATAACAATAATAAACATTGGCCGATAATCAGCTCTCGCAATATTAGACGTTACTATAGCTAGGAAACTCCACTCAAAAGAAACCAATCACAATGAAATAATGGGGAAGCTTCGCTAAACCAACATGGCGAAAGGCGAAATTTTACCATCAACGCACTCTGATTGGTTGCTCGCGAACAGAGTTTTCCAACTGCTAAGCTATGGTAATATTATCGACCCACAATAACTCATACATATTTTACCGCTTCTTTATTGGTTTAAATGTATCAATATGTGTGATATATTGCAATATGTCTAGACCAATAGCAGCGAAGGTATTGAGACACAGACGATAATAGTATTGTTCAGTAACAAACGTACAGGGAAATATGCGGTTTGCTTGAATAAAACGTGAAGCATAGAATGCATAGGATGTATTGGAATAACGACGAAAGAGAGATAATCATTAGAAGGGTTACTCAGATTTGGATGAAGCGGGCAGCGAATAAATGCAGGAAAGGATTATTCCGATATTAATACTGAATATTCGGGGGTTTTCTAGTATTTCGATCTGAGGGGAAAAATATGTTATTGGAATATATCGGAAGAGTCTGAGCTTAGCTATCGTTATTGGGATATATCGTCAGAATCAGAGTTTAGATATCGATATTGCGTTAATTAAAAATATCAATATTTGACCGATATATTGATAAATAATCCAGCTCCTACTAGTCAACATAAAAATTCGCAAGTTAATGTTAAACCAATGGAGGCGTTCTCTGTAAATGTCTCGTTAAAATAATTTCAATAGTTTTATATCATTATATTTGCATAGGATATCTGGGGCCAAAGTCTACCGTTGTATGTTCCTAATTTTTTTTTCTTAATTTCGTGCATTTTTAATCTGAGAACACTTTTAAAGTAAAAACAATCAACGTTAGACGTCAAACTCAGAAATCGTATGCAAAGGAAACATTTAAACAGATTGAAATGCAAACGAGAAATCTAGAATTTGGAACCCCCATTCGTTTAATATTAGTTGGTGAATGCCATCGCTTGAATACCGGTAGAGTAAGAATTGATGAAATTCACTGCCATCAAGATTTAGAAAAATACAAAACAGCATTTTGAACATTTACTGACAATGAAAATTTTCACTAAATATACTTTTATAACTAAAATATAGAAATAAAAAATCGTTAGTTCTTTATATGAGACTACAATTTATTGATGGATTTAGACTCAGGAAATGAGGACTTTCTTTAACGACTTTCTTTTTTATGAATATTAAATAGTATAATAAAGTAATCATTCATTTACTTTTAAAAGAAATGAAATTTCTTTTTAGCTTTTCAGCTGTTTCAGAAAGTGCGGTGCAAGATATTTATGTTTTATAGAAATTTCAACTGGTTTTATCATTTTTCAAATCCAAATTGTCTCTCCGTCTGTTTAATCGAAAATTTCGATAATGCTATTACACAGAAGTTGAAAATTCTTAATGTAGTAAAAAAATGTCCTTAAAGTATAAACTCCTAGAAATAAAAGCTCTTGCTCTTAAGAGTGCTTGGGATTTACTCTGTTTGGCTGCGTAATATTGCATCCCGATGTTATAGCAAAAAATAAATAAATTCTGAGTTACCAGTGTCGTTCAGAGTCGTCCAGGTTAGCTTAGAGCATTGGCACGTTAAGCAGATGTTCAGCATAAACTCTTGCCCTGGACATTTTTTCAATTAATTGGATATTTTCATCTCATATTATTTCGTTTCATCGATTGTGATTGTGATAAAATAATTTAATATAATGTTGTACTAATTTGCCATATTTTTCCTTCACAGATGACTCTTCCTAAATTCCTGAATTTGTCTACTCAAGTGCCAAGGGCATTCTTTAATGGATTTGTGTTGACTTTACTATGTTTATTTATGATGATGTCTGT
Organism: Maratus michaelseni; assembly: GCA_963931845.1. Classification (NCBI taxonomy): domain Eukaryota; kingdom Metazoa; phylum Arthropoda; class Arachnida; order Araneae; family Salticidae; genus Maratus; species Maratus michaelseni. Next base: position 401,899,075 of record OZ007590.1, on the reverse strand, counting down.
CTACATCCGTGTGGTGTCCGGATCAGAATAGCGCCAATGTAAGCCCATGCATGTCGTAGGAGGCGACTAAAATCGGCAACCCCTAATTCTAAGGTGTCTGGGACCGTGCCGAGAGATTTGAGGCACGTGGGGCAAAAGGTGTCACTAACGGTCCCCCTGTGTTACTCCCAACTTATCATCTTCTTTTTGTGAATGAAGAACAGTGTTTATCAGAAAAATATCTAATTACAGAAAAAAAGGAAATATTCCAGTGTGTGCCGCAGGCTTTGTTGCTGCGTGAGATATGAACCATCTTAGAGTGAAGTAGTCATCATTTAAGGCGGGAGATTGAGGGCGGTGGGTAGGAGGGAACCCTCTAAAATCAGAAAAATTTAATAGATTAAGTCATATTAAATGCAGTGTTATCAAACGTATTCTGATTTGCTGACATAATCCTATGTAGCAAAGTTTTCAAAACAACGTACATGTTGTATAAAATATTTCAAAGAACATAATAAAACGCCAAATACAAAAGTTTTTAAAAAAATTCAAATCTGGATATGTTAAGTTAAACACATTGTTCAGTGAAATAAATGCATATTAAGAACCAAAAGTCTTCTATTTCGAGTTAAAGGCAGATACCATTCAAAAATACTGCACTACAAGTCATGCTGGGCGGAACGGAGACCGCAACAACATTCTGGCCTCCAATTTATTTCAAGATCACTGTAAGAGTGCATGTTTTACCGGAGACATATATAATGGATCCCTGTTATAATCTCCCTAATACTCGCATAGATCCCTACATGCCTGTAAATGTCATGATACAAAAACTATGCTTATTAGGCTCGCCACCAGCAGCATTCTTATATCTGAGACAAATTCCAAATTTAAAATTTTTTAAACATGTAAATATGATTGAATGCAATTATCTTACATTTATATTTATAGTAATTAATCAAGAATTATATTTATTTAAATATGTATGCAGTAATCTTTCAAGATAATGTGAATTTTTTTTTTCCTGATACACCAGTTAGAGCAGGTAAGCATGTAACATGTGCTAGCCTTTCTCTTTGAGGTTTTATTTTTATATATTTTGTTTCACCTCCTCTTTATAAGGGGCACATTGGTTAAAGTCTGAAATTTTTTAACAAATCCAGTGTAAGCATGTAAGGAAATATAGATATTTTTAAAGATATAAATGTGTTAGAATTCAGTTTAAAGGTTCTATAAAATTCTCTAAATATTGCAAATGTTAATTAACCACAATCTACAGTTTATGTTGTAATATTTAAGCCAAAATTAGTGATTCATGAAAGTGGTTTGAGACGCGAGACACAGAATATTGCTTGGGTTGAGCTTGTGCACCAAATATATCTTTGGTGAAACTTGCACTGCAAGTCTTATGGCCATGGCATTTTCATCGGCAATGCTCACCGAATATTCCTTCGGTAGAGCTTGCGCTACAAGAATATATGCCATAGCTTCATCGGCAATGCTCACCGAATATTCCTTCGGTAGAGCTTGCGCTACAAGAATATGTGACAGAGCATCTACATCGCAATGCTCACCGAATATTCCTTCGGTAGAGCTTGCGCTACAAGAATATGTGACAGAGCTTCTACATCGCAATTCTCACCGATCGGTAGATCTTGCGGTCCTCCGGTCGGTAGAGCTTGCGTTCAATGACTAAATGACATGGATTTTTTTATCGGCAATGTGGAACAAACATTCCTTTGAAGACACTTAAGCTACAAGAATAAAAGCTTGGCATTCTCATCGGCAATGTGCACCGAATATTCCTTCGGTGGCACTTGCGCTTTACGAATCTATGCCATGGTTTCTACATCGCGCAATGCTCCCCAAAAAACTCACGTCTTGCATCATTTTCATGAATATCTATACTTGTCTAAAATATTACAGCATAAACTGTAGATTGTGTTTAATTTCTATAGAATACATAGATATATTTGCAAAGACATGTTTCACTGTTTATATTAGCAACGACTAATTATGATCTGTTTATATATTATATGTCATTTCCTTTCTTCAATAGAAAGCATGAGTTTAGTCAGATTAACCTAAATTGCATATTAAATGTGTACGAAATGTATAAAAATTGAAATTAAAATTTATTATTGCGTCAAATACATCTTAACTGTAAATTTCACTGTTTACATTTGGAACAATGTGTGCTTTTAAGCTTTCTTTTATTTTAAGGTCGATGACATCTGAGAGTTTACTGTATACATATATTTATACATAGTGTTATGGTTTTTTTTACATTATGTATATATTTTCTTTATTTATGTATTTTGGATGTTTTTTTTAACTTCATTTTATTAATATATATTTCAAATGACTGATAGCACAGTCATGCCTGTTGTCAGGCACCATTTTTTAACCCACCTAAATCGAAGACGTTTGTTTTAGGGGTGCTTTATGCATAGTATTTTGCACACTAAAACACTTGCCATTGATTTAGTCCAGTCCCAAGCCTGGATAAAAGCGTGAGGGAAAAATGGTAAAAATATCCGGAACTTCTTTTCTTCCCCAGGTTTCAGTTTCACATCTCTTTTTAAAAAAGACAAAACGACATCAATCAAGCGACATTCGGTTTTCTATTTCGCATTTGTAACTGATTGTGGTATGTTATTGAAGTGTTTTGTAATAAAGCATTTTCATGTCGTATTGTGTTTGTTTGATTTGCAATCTACTACATAAACACAAGTAATCAGAAGGTGGAAATAAAAACGAAATAAATGAAAATGCAAATGACACAAATAATGTACATACCTTCAATTTCCAGTAATTATCGCAAAGAAAATTACACATATAATTAGAAAAAAAATCCAGTTTACAGTAAAAAAAAGTTGGAAATTGTACGTTAAACGTGACAAATTAGGTGCGTTCATTTCTTGCTATAACTAGTTTTACAATGTAAAAAAATCATCGTTATTATTTCAGTGAAATAAATTATATCGCCTGCTATGATCGAAATGAGGATGACTTTTTATTTTCTTATTACGTATGCCATGTTTACAGATGTGTTTTTTTTTTGGGACCCCAAACAGCGCTGTGAAATTCACCATGCAGATTTTGCTTTGCGAATGATTATCTCCATGGTTTATTATTTCTATGACTCACGATGAATGAATCTTTTGTTTATTTACTTTAATGGATTGAGATATTCGGCTGTCAACATAATTTTCACTGAATTTTTCTCAGAATCTATGCATTTTTTAGTGTAACTCATCTCTCAGGCAAACAAATTTTTTGAACGATCTTTCTGAAAAAGTAATTTTTATGCAATTTTATTCGAAAAAATAATTTTGAATAAAAATGGGCACTTGGCTTATGGAAAAATATGTGGTTAGCCGTATTTATTTTCCTCAGTCACATGACTTGCGCTTTTACTATACGCATTACGTGTGTTAGGATTTAATAGAATAAAGAAAAAAAATATTAATGTATTTTTAAGTTTTGATTTCATAAAATTTGTAATGACTCGACAAAATTCTGCAACGATTATATATGTTAAATTTCAAGCCATTCGGTTGGGCAGTTTCTGCACTGTTATATGCGGACGGGCGGACGGATAGAGCAGACGACGACTGTGTATGCTACGACCAGACGACGATGCTACGTATTTATATAATTAGGAACGTACCTAATAAGAACGAAAGAAATGAAAATGTAAATGATAGAAATAATGTACACACCTTCAATTTCTAGTAATTATCGCAAAAAAATTACACACATAATTAGAAAAAAAATACAGTGTTACGGTATAGAAAATGAACCATTCAAGGCACAAGCCATTATTGTATTTCTAAAAGTCGTAAAAAATAAATTGTTTGGAAAGAATGAAAAAAAGTTTCAAGTAGAAAATAACCTCGATAACTTGTTGACATTTTCTTTCAAAACTACAAAACAGTAAGTAATGTAAATAAAAAATATTTATAAATACTCTAACTTTAGTAAAAATATTCTTAAATAAAAATGATAAAATTTTGTGGTTGAGGATGACTTGCAGTTCTACCTCAGCAAAATAACACCAAATAGTTAAGAAATATCCAAGGGTTGAAAATGCGTCACGTTAGAAAATTTGCTTCCTCTAAAGCTTACAATAACTGTAGACTCAAAGTTATATTTATTTGCATCCTAACGTTGATTTCTTTCTTTCCAATCCATTTTTGTGATTCTTACAAATTAGAAAATCTCCACTCCAGTATTTTAATATTATTGCACGCGTCCAGAAAGTGTAAAAAAGGGAGTTATTTTTTTCAATTTTCTGAAACAGTGGAATCGGCTGGATTTGAACGTTGGATCTTCCGTTTTGAAATGTGAGGCGTTACCTCTGCGCTACTCATGCTTGATAATAGCAAGATAGCAATTGATGTCACCACAACATTTTTTACTTAGGCTGTCAGATTTCCATGCTGATTTTTTTTATATAGAATCTGGTCGCAAAATGGTTTGAAAATGGCTTAAAAATGAATTCAATACCTAATCCGTCGGCCGATTTGTGCAAAAAATCTATGCAGTTCTTGCAGCTAGCATATTCAACCAATAGGAGGGCAAGCGGAAGTACCGTTTGGGATTTACCGTGATCACTCACACACAAATGCACACATACAAATCATGATTATATTATTTTACTTGCACTTTGTGTGCAAAAAGTAACAAGTTGGAAATTGTACGTTAAACGTGTCAAATGAGGTGCGTTCGTTTTACTAGTTTTACAATGTAAAAAAATCATCCTTATTATTTCAGTAAAATGAATTTTATCGTGTGCTATGAGCGAAATTAACATGCCTTTTTTTTATTATTACGTAACCCACGTTTACAAATGCGAATTTTTATTTCTACAGAAGACAGCGCTGCAAAATTCACCCTGGAGATCTGGCTTTGCGAATGATTACCTCCAAGGTTTAATATTTTTATGATTCATAATGGACGAATCTCCTGTGTTTATTTACTTTAATGGATTCAGATATTCGGCTATTAACCTAATTTCCACTGAAGTTATCTCAGAATCTATACATTTTTGAATGAAACTCATATCTCAAGCAAACAATTTTTTTGAACAATCTTTCTAAAAACGTAACTTTTATGCAATTTTATTGGAAAAAATAATTTTGAATAAAAATGGTCGCCTGGCATATGAGAAAAAAAGTGGTTTGCCCGTATTTGTTTTCCTCAGTCACATGACTTGCGCTTTTATTATATAGATTACGAATGTTAGGATTTAGTAGAATGAAGAAAACTTTATTACTATCTGCAAATAGTTTTTCTAGAGAAAAATTATTTTATGTAATTTCGTAATTATTTTACGTAACTTGTAAAAAAAAAAATATATAATAATAATAATAAACGTATTTTGAGAGTATTATGAGATAGTCGGTAAATATGGAATAGGGGGTTAAAAATGAAGAAAACGAACAAAATTTGACAAAAAAAAAAACAGATTTAATAGTGTCAAGAGAGCATGATCAAAATATAGTGTCTAGGTAGTCAGCCAAAATATTCATACTTCAGATTTCCCCAAATCACAAATATAAGGATCTGTCTGTACGCTGCCAAAATCATGGAGTATTACACTGTTAAAAATAAAGTTCGACATTTCACCAAAAAACTGGTGAAAAGTAGCTGAAATTTAGCTGCAACTAAGATATTGGAGATAAGTTTCACCATTTTTATGGTGCTTTTGAAAACACCACTATATTGGTGAAAGGTTGAACCACAATCCACAGTTTTTTCTAATCCAATTTAATGATGAAAGGTTGAACCATAATTCAGGGTTTTCCTAACCCAAATTTATGGTGAGATGTTGATCCATGATTTAGGGTTTTATTTAATCTAATCTAATGGTGGAAGGTTGCACCGTGATTAAAAAAATGTTATCCAATTTTATGGTTACAGGTTGAACCATGATTCAGGATTTTTTTCTAAACCAATTTTATCGTAAATTATTGAACCCTGATCCAGGTTTTTTTTCTAAACTTATTTTATGGGGAAAAGTTATACCAGATTGAACCAGGATTTTGGTGTTTAATTTATCATTTTATGGTGCAGTTAATGAACCAAGATTCAGATTCTGTGACATTATGTTGCTATAGAAAAGCTTACTAATTTTCTAATTAACATTATACTGAAAATTATTATTAAAGTATTAATTATTGATTGTCTTTGAAAAGGATAAAAAACAAAACAAATGGAAACAGCAGGTTACATCTCATATATGAGATATTGGTATTCCACGTAACCCGACATAGCCGGTTTGGAAAAAAAATTATCTATATTTATTGGATTAAATCGCGAGCTTAAAAACGAGTATTATATTATAAAAAGTTAGTATTTTGGTGCAAATTATGCTTAATTTCAATGTAAAAACATTACTTCTAATAATGAATAAAAAATATAAAAAAAATATCTCCTGAAACTTTCCAAAGACGAAAATCAAATATTTATTCACACATCGCGCACTGATACCGATCGACGAACTGTGCGTTTTGGCGAACATTCTGAAAACATTATTAAGTAGTTTATGATATTACAGCTTGGCGGCAGCACTTTATCAAACAGAAGCCTTGGTATTCCATATTACCCGACTGATCCATAATACCCGAAGTTCCTCTACTATATTAGCAACAAAATTGAAATTTACGAAGTGGATTATTCAGAAGTCGTCGATGTTCCTCTTGCAAACCTACGGGTTATAGCAAGCTCATTTGTGGTTAGTCTATTTTGAAAACCTTTTACTCAAATCCGTATTGCAGTTAAATCAATTTCCTCAGTCCTAAGGGATCGGGGTCCATAAGCCGTGTTTTTGGCCCATGAAATAAGACTAAAACTCGATTTTGTTATACTGACTTAATTATTTCACTTTTTAATATTAGAAGGTTTATCCTGTACGATTTCGACAACAGTTTTTTCATTTTGCTCGGATTTATATGACTTACCCTGCGCAATTAAATACGCAATTTCTCCTCATTTTACCTCAATTATTTATAGGAGCGTGCAACACTTTCTTCTTCATATATATTATAAAATATATCAAAATGTACAATATATGTAAAAATAAAAGTTTTGCAAAGCTGCGCTCATAGTAAAATATAAAAATATATATTAAAAAAAGGTAAAATTAGGAGAAATTGCGTATTTTTCATCAAAAACTACGAATAATACGAACTTTGAGCTTGTGTAAGTTATATAAATCCGAACAAAATGCAAAAAATATTGTTGAAATCGTACAGGATTAACCTTCTAATATTAAAAAGTGAAATAATTAAGTCAGTATAACAAAATCGAATTTTAATCTTATTTCATGGGCCAAAAACACGCCTTATGGATCCTGATCTTTTGATGACGGAAAAATTAAGAAGTTTGTGGAAAATGGTTCAGAAAAAAATTCTTTATCACCTTATTTTATATAACTTTTGTTTTATATGACTTATTTTTATGACTTTACTTTCCCCCGAACTATATACTGTTACGAGAATCAAATAGAAATGTAAGTCACCATTATGGGCGATTAAATATGAATTCATTAGGTTAACGTTCAAACGTTTCTGGAGTTAAAGTAATACAGAATTTTTTGGCGATCAAAAATCAAGAAATATTGCAACCTCTTTTAAGAATACGATAACTATTCAAAAGTCTTAAACATTCATATATAAATAAATATAAATTTATGACAAAAACACTGACGTTCATTAAATGTATGAAACAGTTATTTTTTCCTGTGTTTTGTTTTTAATTTCACGTATTTCTAAAATCCCAAACCGACAGAGCAATTTTTGAACTGTCCATAAAACATTCAAGTCAAAGAACATCCAATATTCAGGTTTTTTTTTTTAAATATTATTGGCAATCTTTTTAAATATTTACTTTTGAAACTTTTAAAATATTTACTTTTGAATCTTTTTAAACATTTACTTTTGAATCTCTTTAAATATTTAATTACGTAATACTTATATTTAAAAAATATATTTAACTTTGAAAATTTTTGATTTCATACGCACTTTTTTTTTCACAAGAAGTTCTTTTTTTTTTTTGGCCACTTTTATGAAAAAGTGGCCAGATTGACATAGCTATAAATTAAATGAAAAAAAATCTGATTATGTAAAATATTTGTAGAGTAAATATTAGTGCTAACGACGCGACACATATTTCAGTTATACGTTTAACCGATTTACGTATATACGTATATTACGTATACTTGAAATACGTATACATAAAATTAAACGTTTAAAGGTATCCGCATACGTATAAGCGTATACCGGTTAAACGTATAAATCAAATATACGTATATTTCAAATATACGTATATTTACTTTTAATGTGAATGGACGTCATCAGTCTTACGTCACTGAACGGAAAAAAAGCTGGAAATCGTGTCATTACCGTAGCAATCTGCATAATATGTTTCATACATAGGTTCTTGTTATTTTTCCCTACAAATTTTTTAATTAATTTATGTTACTTCTAATTTTTATTGAATTAAGTGATAAAATGTTACATAAATTTGCCAGAGCAATTTAAATTGTTTTACATTTCTTAAATTTGTCATTATGATTGTTATATGCCATTGTGAATGCAGGACTCTAGCGGGTGTTTCTCAATGTCTCTGATCCGCAAACCAGCAGGAGAAAAATCATCTTTTTTTCACGCAATGAATGAAAACCGTTTAAACGTTTATACTTTTAACCACTGGGGTAAGAGCCGTATATATGCTGTACCGTATATACCGTTTCGTATACTACGTATAACCGCCTTGGCCGTATCATACGTATCCAAAATGAGTACCCCGTATAATACGCATTATACGTATACTCGTATAAATGTTTAATAGGGAGCACTAGTAAATATCGAGGCGTGCAAAACTAAGAAATTAATAAATTTATTTTGTTTCTTTTCACTGATGTTAAACAAGTGACTACATACAGGGTTCGTACGGATTCCTAGAATTTTCAGGGAAGTTACCAGCATTTTCTTACAGAAAAACTCGCCTTATATAATCGCGTGATTAGTTAAGGGAGTTTTTCTATATGAAAATACTGGCAATTTCCCTGAAAAGTGCAGGACCCCGTACGAGCTCTGTATGTAGTCAGTTGTTTAACATCAGTGAAAAAGAAACAAAATACATTATTTTAAAAATACATTTTTAGAGCTTGAGATTGAGAGTTGGATTCATTTGATAAATGCTATAATGAATAGAAGTGAAAATGCAAAACAATAAAATTGTGATATATCTTAAACCTAAAATGAAACGTTAACCAGTTGTACACTAGCATAAAAAATCCAGTGGGCCAAAAGCAGTTTTTAAACTCGAAATAACTCGAAATAACTATCTTTTCCTTATTTAACCGAAGAATTTTGCAATTTTAAAAAGTGAAGATTACTATTCAATATTAGTAGTGGCAAACAAATCTCAGTATTTCTCAACTATGAAACTCGCAAGCTACTTTTCGACAGCAGAAGTGCTCCTGTCGACTATTTTTATGTTTTATATGTAACTCTATTTTCAAACAGTAATCTCCGAGGCATATTTCTACATCATTTGCAACAGAAATATACGATGAAGAAGATATTATTTTTTGGGTGTAGCGTTAGACAATATAGTAAAAAAATAGTTCATGTGACAACCCTGAAATACGAGTGAGACACATACGTCACACATGTAAATCTCCCCCGGCCCTTCAATCCGCATATTGAATAAATATGATAACTTTATGACTATTTTCGACAAAGCATACCTGACACACATATGATGGAAACACACTCAAAAAATAAAAAAAACTAGTCATTGGGGGACACCGTAATACTTACTCATCATGGATATGCATAATATAAAATAGGAAAATAAAACATGTGTAAACTATTTATAAAATGCATTGCAATTCGAATGAAATCGTGGCTTGATGACGTCATAAACTTTAAAGACTCTATTACTGAATTGCGAAAAGAAACACCCTTGTAACTCCAAAAATTACAATCATATTAACTAGTAGTTTACTGCGTTGGATTAAGCGTCTCATTTCCAATTAAAATATATCTTTGAATTGAAGTTTGAATGAAATACAGGGTCATGAAAAATCGTAGAGTGTGGAAAATAGGATTACGAATATCTCGGCAACTCCTTATCCGATCGCCTTCATTCTTTATTAAAAATTTGTTTTATTTTTATTGTCTTTTATATTCTCACGTAAAAATAGACAATTTCGAAAATTTTTATATACCTTTTATCAGAACGAATATTTCGAGAGACCGAAAAAAATAGTTCCGGATAATTGAGGTTACTGAAATTCAACAAGCGTCTTTCCATTGCTACATACTAAGTACATACCAAATTTCAAGTCTCTATCTCAATTTGTTCGGGAGATAGAGCGTTTAGAGACACACAGACAGACGTTGGTAAAAGATTCTGGTCATAAACTCTGGCAACATTTTTTTCCTTGAAACAAAGAAATTTGTTTTATGTTATACTAAAGAATAAAACATAAAAAAATGAATGAAAAAAGGGGCCCTTTAAAATGATCATCTGTATGGAAAAAAAGAGAGTGAATATAGTATAGGCAGTTTTTGAAGAATTTTATACAATAGTGAGGATGTGTGTAATTTTTTTAAGTTTTTAAATTAAAAATAAATTATAAATTATTCTCACATTAAAGAATGTTACCTGTAACGCTAACATAATTATGAAAATAAGTATCATAAAGGTGTAAAATTCAAAGAAAAAGAGCTATTAAAAAAAAAAAAAAAAAAAAAGATTTATTCATGTAACTTTACTTTGATCAATTTTTACTTATTTTTAAAAAGTTGCGTAAAATATTCTTTTTTTTTTTTAATTTTTCTAATGATTATAAGCGTAATAAATTTAATCAAAGAATTATTAAGTTACATATAACAAGAATATTTAATTGAAAAAATATTTTTAAATTTCATAAATTTTTCTTATTTGGTAATGCAAATTTAGATGTTTTTAGAATGCACTCATGTGAGATTTAAACGTTTAAATTTTTAAAATCGCAATTTATGTTTTTATGTAAAATAAAAATTTTAGATTTTTAGATTTTCACGAAAATTTACGCAAAAGAAAATATTATTTCAATGCCCAATATTTCTACATATTTAAAAATAATAATTTTATATTTTATTTTGCATCTTTTGCTAAGCTTGCTTTTGTATATAAGGATAAATTGCCCATTTTTTATTATTACGCGAATATAGTTGAAAAACGATAATTCACATTTAAAGCCGAAGTTTCTTTTATTTTTAAATATTTTATAGAGAAATTTTCAACGTAATAGTTAAAGAAATTAAAAGCTTAAAAAAAAATCTTAATGCTGAAAAGGAAAATGCTTTATAATGTTTAACAGAATGTGCTGAATCGTGAATAATTTTCCTTTTTATTATCATTATTTTATAATTATTTCATTAAAAGGTTTTGGTTAATTCTTTTAAAAATTGAAGAGGTATAAAAATAAATAAAGTTCTATGTTAAAATACTGGGTGATTATAATTAAAGTTTAAGTTTCAAAACGCTCTAAAAAACGAACCACTGATTAGAATGACATCAAAATTGAACGGCGTATTATTGAAGAAGGGGCAAAGAGCATGAACCAAAAAAATAGTTCCAAATTTTAGCGACAGATAGCACTGTAAGCGTCAGAATTTCTACTACAAATGACAAATCGTAAAACAACGGCTAAGGCATAAGTTACACAATAAACCAACTGTACTGTTCAGTGTGCTGTTGTACAGGTGTGATAATGTTAGTTACGTAAGCCCATCCACCACGGCAAGGTCGTTTCACATCGGATGGGAAAAATCGGTTTTTAATTATCCTGAGGCGAAAAACCACATAAAAAGCATCCATCCAATCAGTTTATAAGTTTCGCGAGACTGGCGCAAAACATGTTCAATATGCTGTCCACCGTTGTGTGCAACAAGATTAAATCGGGAAACAGCATGTTCCACAACCGATCGAAGTGTCACCGGGGTCAAGTTCAGAATGTGTTGCGCAATGCGTGTCTTCAATTCAGCTACGTTGGCAATCGGAGTACTGAACACAACATCTTTCAGATAACCCCACAGCCAAAAATCGCACGGATTAAGATCAGGTGATCGGGCCGGTCAGGCTGTAGGGAAATGACGACTGATAATTCTACCATTTCCGAAATGCCGCCTCAACAACTGCTTCACTCAATTTGCAATGTGCGGAGAAGCGCCATCTTGCGTAAAATGATACTATCCAGACGCTGTTCCAGAGCTGGAATGACGTCATTACGCAAAAGAGACTCATAGCGCTGACCATTGACGGTAACGGTAACAGGACCGAAAGCACCAGTCTCCTCGAAAAAATACGGCCCTACGATAAATGATGCCGTAAATCCACACCACACAGTGATCTTTGCAGGATGAAGTGGTACTGGGTTCGTTGCGAGTGGATTTTCTGTTGCCCATATTCGGAAATTCTGTGAATTGACCAGTCCCGTCAGATGGAAATAGGCTTCGTCTGTCCACAGAATTTTCCACGGTCAATCATTGTCCACTTCCATGCGAGCAAGAAATTCCAAAGCAAAACCCTCTCTTGCTGGCAGGTCAGAGGGAAACAACTCCTGTACTTGGCAAATTTTGTACGGATAGCATTGCAGGATGTTTCGTAGAATGTTATGCACCGTGCTCACAGGCCTGTCCAATGTTCGTGCAATTCTCCGTGCACTGCAAGGTGGCACACCACCGCTCGACTCTTCCTGAACTGCTGTGGCCACTTCTTCAACTACCGCCGAATCACATCTTTTCCTTCCCCTACCAGACTGCACATCAAACGAACCTGTATTTTCGAATTTTTTCATCATTTTCACCAGACTTATGACAGTCATCGGTCCAACGCCTTTTTTCATACCCTTGAGGGTCCTGAACTTCTGCAGAGCTGGCGAACGTCTGAGACGCAAAATGAGGAAACGCCGTTCACCGAACGCTTTTATAACACCTGAAATAACCGTGCACATGCCAGGTATTTTAATTTACATCTTCTGACGCTTACAGCGCCCTCTGTCACTAAAATTTGGAACTATTTTTGGGGGTTCATGTTCTTTCCCCCTTCTTCAATAATACGCCGTTTAATTTTGACGTCATTCTAATCAGTGGTTTGTTTTTTAGAGCGTTTTGAAACTTAGACTTTAATTATAATCACCCTGTAGTTTAACAAAATGTTTAATTTGTTTTATAATTCCATTTGTTTTATTATTCCATTTATTATATAAAAATTCTGCTTCTACATATGTTTACTTGATTAAATATGTGCGAATTCATCGTACAATTTCTAGTAACAATCGTAAAACTTGTAAGCTGGTTTTTTACCACTACCTTCCAACGTAGTAGAAATTAGCGTACGATTTAAGCTTATTTTTTCATCTTGAAAACTAAGTATTTAGGGTTGGGCATGGTTCTCGTTGAATATCTACAGCAACAGATTATGAATGTGCAATCGCATAAGACATTATGTACAATTTACAGTGATAATTTACAGCGATGATTGATTACAACAATTTACAGTGCTGTTTAGTTGTCCTTAGTGAAAAGCCGATAAGTGTAACGACCCGAGCATTCGACTTTATGTTTTAAGCCTGCTGTTAAATTCATATTGACTACTTTGACACATTTCTGGGCTTTCATTTTTTTCACATACGCATGAAATTGGCAGATGATCTCATTCAGAAACTACTATGTTCCAGGATTTTTCAAGATTAATTCATTCATGTGTCTTTTATGTTTAAAGGCCAGTCCGTAAAACTCAGGGTCTGTTTACCGACAAGCCAAACTTCTACCTGTAAATTTTAATAGAAATTTTTGCCTTATTTAAACGATTTATTCTTGTATAAATTATGTCAGGAATAAGTCAAAAATTTCTATAATTTTTTTACTGGTACAGATTTGTCCCTTTGGTTCGTGGTAAAAGCTTCAGAAGCTTGCGGTCTGTTGAACAAAAAAAAAAAAACGTTTTTTTTTTTTTTTTGCGAAATGCCTTAAAGAGACGTTTTCGCAACATTTTCTAAAAGACTTTCACTAAAATCTGTACATTAATATTTTATTTCAGCTATCTAAGAAGATACCTTTTGTTAAAATGACTGCCTTGCTGTTGATGTTCCTGATGCAAAACAAATCTCATTTTTTCTAAAGTACCATAAAAGGTTTTTAAAAATATTCCGGTGGCTATTATTATTTGCGAAGAGAAATAGTTACATTATTGCATTATTGCATAATACAGGATGATTATAATTAAAGTCCCGTTTTCAAAATGCTGTGAAAATGGAACCACTTGTCAGAATGACTTCAAATTTGAACTGAATATACTGAAAGAAGGGGGAAACGGTATGGCATAAGAAATAATATGTTCCAAAGTGTATCAATAGATGGCACTGTAAGCGGCATACTATGCAAATTAAAAGACACTCATGCTCAATTAAACACCGAATCATTATGTAGTTTTTATGCTGTTTTTGGTCCAAAGACAATTAAAAACCGATTCTTACCTTCCAATGTTGTACGACCTTGCCATGGTGGATTGGATTTTCATTAACAGTACCACAGCTGTTGACTGATTAGGAAGTCATTTTTTCCGTCAAACAAACGAAACAACTCATGCACATTGAACGGTACCCAGCTAAAAATGAACTGCAGTGAAACTTAAAACAAACTGCAGTTGTAAAACTGTGGTGATTTGGCACAAATCACTGCAGTGTTTTTGAAGTTGATACAACTGCAAAATAACTACAGTTTATAAACTACAGTAATTTTGCAAAAAAACTTATTTCGCTTTTCTTTCTGTTTATGGTGGCGCCATCTATGAGTCATCTTATCATATAACTTTGTAAATATTTTAAAAGAAAATTTTTCCCCACTTCCCGAGAGGAGATTCGATCCGGGGGTGTAACGGTTGGAAGTCGAGCATCTTACCGACTGAGCAACTGGGTCTTATAACAGAGTTGATAGAATGGGTTCATAAGGGGAGGGTAGTCAAATAAAGAGGTTTACTTCTCGTTTTTAGGTGATTTGACGGCGTGAAAGATGGGATTTTGAAGTGAATTTTTATAAATGCTCTGTGCGTGTGTACTTCGAAATTAATTTATTATTTAAAGGCGTGGAATAAATATCTTAGTGGTTATTTATTTATATACTGAATTAATTTAGGAGATATATATATTTTTTAATTTGTTACATATTTTAAATTGAAAAAAAATAAATATTAATTTCGAAAATGAAAATTATTAAAAAATAGTATGTTATTATAAAAATAGGTTTTGTGAAGAGCCGTATTTTATTAAGAGAATTTTGTGTGGGACACTGTTTTATTAATAGTAAGTAATTTTGTGAAGTTACTATTGATAAGGTTATTGTAAAGGTACCTGTTTATATTTTTATAGCTTGTGAAATAAATTTAATTTAGTCTTAATAATTAATAACTGTTAAATAAAATAAGAAAAATAGTTGCTGCTTTTTATATTAATGCGTACTTAAAAAAAAAAAAAAAAAAAAAAAAAAAAAAAAAAAAAAGGTTGAATTAATTTGCGAATTAGTTTTTTTTTTCTGTTTTATATATATATATATATATATATATATTTGGCGAAGAGACAGGTTTATATTGTAAAATAATTTTAATTTAATTTTAATAATTAATAATTTTTATATAAAATAAGAAAATTAGTTATTGCTTTGTAAATGAATACGTAATTTGAAAAATAAGGTGAATTACTTTGCGAACTAGTTAGATTTTCTTTATACGATTAAGTTTTAAAACGTTTAAGTATATATATTTAATTATTTTATATAATTAGACGTTTTAATTGAATTTTATAATATGAATTATAATATGTATCTGGTTCATAGCACTTTAATTTTTTTTAATTAATGCGTAAGATAATGATATAATACTGTATGACTAGTAAATTAGTATAATAGACGAAATGGTTTTAATGCATTAGTTTTGCACTTAAAATGTTATAGGGGGAGCTATTATATTTCTGCTCAGGGCCCCCGAAATCTATAAGTCGGTCCCTGGTTAGCTCTAGCATTTTAACGATAAACAACATTGATTGGTTTTTAATGTATGTTTGTTTTGAATTTTAAAGTTTGATACATTTGTGTTTTGTTTCGCTTAAAGAAAGGGGGAGGGGAGGATTTTCACAGGTGTTCTAATTAGGTCCTTAAAATAGACTAGGGCATCCAACCCGGGCTACCCGGGATAGAGAATATATGTGAAAACCAATTTTTTTTTGTTGTTATTGAAAACTAATAGACTTTTTACATTTAATAATTTTTGTTAGATTGCCCGTTAACAACACCAAATAAATCGCTGAAAATTTCGTTATCTACAGCAGTTTTAAACGTTTATTTCGATTACATGTCTGTTAAATCTGTGTTTTATTTATGCTATTTTATTTATTCCTTAATGAAGTTGTAATTTTGTTATTGTTTTTCGTTGCTGGAAACAAATGCTGAACTTTTTATATTGTTTAAAATGCAAACAGATTAATATTTTGTAATCGTCTGCAAGCGACAGAGATAGATTAAAAAAAAAAAAAAAAGTCATGCTTGAAATTTAATTTAAATGCTATAATAAATCAATCAATTAAGATACAGTTTCAAACAGATTGCATTTGAAAGTAGACTTTTTTCCCTATATAACGGAGTAAAAATTAAAAATGTGCGATGTTTAGAAATTAAAAAAAATTACAGTAGCAAAAATCGCAAAACCGAAATTCCATCGTCAACCGTTGCCATTCGCAAAATGACTTCAGCGTTACGCACGGACACGTTTGTCCTTTATAATATAGAAGTCTTGAAAACAGTATTAATTATTATTAATAAAGTAAATAGTGAGTCATGCAACAATAACAAAAAAGCTTTAACATCACTTTTAAAAATACAGATTAACTACAGAAAATATAACACGAGCTTTCCATAAAGTAAGCTCTGTAACTACAGTTAAACTGCAGATACATCAGAAAATATACTTCTGAATTAATAACTGTAAAAATACTTCAAATTTACTGCAGTTTTACTACAAATGTAAAGTCTCATAATTTTTTTAATTGATGGTTGTAAAATGATTTCACATAAACTACAGTATTTTTGCGGATAATAGCTCAGATTATTTTTGAAATAAATAACTGCAAAATTACTTCACATTAGCTACAAAATAACTGAAGTATTTTTGCAGTCAAGATTTCAGTGCAGAAAATCTACAGTTGACTGTAGAAAAACTTCAAAAACACTTCACTTCTGTAGAAAAACTACAGTTAATTTTTAGCTGGGTACGGTTGGTTTAGTGTGCAATTCATGCCAAAGCCGTCGTATTCCGATTAAAAATGTCACTTGTAGCCGAAACCACTTTCGTTACTTCGCTTACAGCGCCATCTATTGATACACTTTGGAAAATTTTATTTCTTATGCCATACCGCTTCTTCCAGTATATTCAGTTCAAATTTGAAGTCATTCTGACCTTTGGTTCTTTTTTTACAGCATTTTGAAAGTGAAACTTTAATTATAATCACCTTGTATAATAAGATGAATAAAACATCGGAGAAATAATCAAACAATCTGTAAAAATACTTTCATAAAATTCATTGAATCAGTTTTACCGTGAAATTATCCACATAACCTTTTTTAATGTTTCTTCAATAAACGGCTAATACTTTTTCAGCTTATTTAAATTTAGGACTTTGCAGGTTATGAGAATATTATTATGTTTCAATACACCTAACCCACAAGACTTTAAGACGAGTAATCTGCGATATTAATTACTAGAATAAATAGTATTTGACATAATGTTTATCTGTATCTTTAAAATATTTCATTATGTTTATGTAATTATATAATATAGAATATATCCCTTAGCAAAAATATGTCTCTAATTTTAAAATTACAAATATTAGCTAAAGGAAATTTAATATCTGAAATTAACTGAATCTATTGACAACTCTATCTTTTTTTCCTAGAACTTTAAGATATTATAAATATGTTAGCTTTGACTTTACACTACAGATATTCTTTAAAAGAAATTTAAATCTGAATTTATTGTTTTCTGTATCTTTTTTTTCCGGAATTGTCAGATATTATAAATATCCCATAAAATATTTTTAAATATTGATATATGTTTTTTTTTTGAAAGTTTAAAATAAATAAGACATGTTTATTGCTACGGGTTTTGTAGATATTTCAATTAGTTATGTCAGTGGGAAGAGCTAAATCCAAGAGATATTACTTATTTGGCACGTATTTCCGCTAAAATTTCTCAGAAGGCGCAGAGATTCAGGTATATCATAGCTGCCAAATTTTACACTTTTTCCTACCACTAAAATTTAATAGAAATTTTGTCCTTATGTAATCACAAGATTTTGTCGATTTAATAAGCTGGAAAATACTATCAAAATTTAGTGGTAGTAAAAAAGCATAAAAGTTGGCAGCTATGGGCATATGGTATAGTCAAGTGGGTGTTACCAAATATGACCATGCATATTTGAGGCGTGGTTTAGGGTTATGGATGTGGCCTCCGTGGAATGTTCCTTAACCCCTAGAAGGGTGGTCGGACATATAAGTCCACTTAATTTTAATTTCCTAATGCCACATTGGCACCAGAATTTTGGAAGTAAATTTTACTTTTGTATCTTACGAGAACATTTTTTATTAACATACATCTGACCTGTGTGCTTGGCGTCAAGCGCCCGCTTATAAGTCATCGTCAATTTATACAAGGACGAGATAGTACACACAAGGAAATTTATAAATATAGCTTGCTTCCTCCACAAAGAGTGTGCAACAGAGCCAGGGGGATTCGAACCCACTCCCACCTACACTCGCAAGCGATTAGTGGTGTTGATGCCTTGACCACTCAGCCACGGTGGGTTCCCTCTTACGAGAAGGAAATCTGTTTCTCATTTTAAAACAAGATTGTTTGTAAATCCTGGTGTCAATCAATCATCTTAACATTTTAACAACAGTGTACCTAGGCCCTGAAAGAGTTAAGCCGAATTTTCTAATTTTTGTCCCGTCCAGCATCAAAAGTGTAAAAATGTCCATCCCACTATACAGTCGGTTTGAGTTCAGACGTTGCTAGTGTTCAGTTAAGTTTTGCTACTCCACTTTAGAGCCGTTTATCTGAAGCAATTTAGCTCACAGCTTTGGAATATTATTCTCTTATTTCTACTGTATTACTGCATTACGCTTTGAACGTACGGCATTGAAATATTCTATAGAATAAAATTGTGAGACGTCGATAGAACTATTTATCGATCGGATATCGATTACACGGTCCCTAGAAGTCGTAACGCTATTAAAAGAATTTCTATTAATTTTATTAATTTCTTTAAAGTATTCTCTTGTATTCTTATTTTAAAAGTTAATTTTATTTTCAATACAATACATCATTTCACGTGTTGTGAGTGTGCCACGCAAGCTAAGGGAGTGACATATTCGGATATAGAGGCAAGAAAAAGAGAGAAATTCTAATTGGTAATATAATTTGTTGTCAAAATGACTTTATTTTGGAGGGAAGTTCTCTGGAAAAACAGTTACTATTTCGAGTACTTAAGTAGGTCAGTTAAACGGAAGCCAAAGAATGCAAACATTCTGTCTATATTCGAAAGAATTTATATAAGCATCAGTGTTAGGTCGTATTTTTTTTTGGCATTATGGTCGCATTTCCTTTGGCAATATGGCCAAAGAATCACGTGTAAGTGGAATTTTTGATACAACAATTAGCCAGATAATCATTCTTGTGAAAGAAAGTCCTTGCTCAAGCAGAACTAATACGAGGTACGGACGTATGTACCTCATATTTATTATCAACACACCAATCAGGGAATAAGGTTGTCTTACTACATAAATTAGACAGTCAAATGTAGTGCAGCGCTGGTCAGTACAATTGTGCTGCAGTCGTCTAATTTTTAAAAATTGAAAGCATATCAAGGTTTCAGATAATTTTTCTTTGTGCGAACTTTATCACGCTGGACATCATATAAATGTGAAGAAGAGGAAAAATACATAAGTAACCGAGAATAAATACAGGATGCCGCATAAGTCAATTCACAATTCAAAAAATCATTAAACAAATGACCAATTTTATCGGAGTGCAGTTTGTAACCTATGACTTGTCAAATATTTGGCTTTTTTGTAGCCAAAACTACCATTTTTAAAGTATTGTTTTAATTGCAACATTAAAATGACATTTTGCCAAGTCGTTGAGAGCAAACCGTACTCCAGTACGACAAATGGGTAGTTTTTTACGAAGTTCTGAAACTTGAACTGATTTATGCGACATCTTATACTCAAATGTAAAATCCAAATTTCCTAAAACATATATAGCCTGTAAGGTAGCATCATATTTTTGTAACCAATTTTAGCATGCATCATTTTGATTTATATGATAGATTAAATGGTGCTGATAGCAAAACTGCCATTCAATTTGCGCAACAGCGTGTTATGTTGCCATACCAACAGTGTAACCACTGCTGCAATGTTAAATGAATAGTGATCCGATTACTGATGTTACCATTACTCGGAAACATCGTCAGCAATGAATTGCCATTCATTTAATAGCAGCGGGGTGTATGACGGTGTGTAGTATTATTTAAAACTGGTGCTCCAGCTGATTGGCAGTTTTGTTATCAGTTATATCAAAATCATCGACATTAAAATTAATGGCTAGAAATTTGGCATGATAGTTACTTATAAGATCTAAATGATCCCAAAGAATGGATTAAAAAAAAATCCCTGCCTGCTCGGCCTACATGCACAGGTAGACTTCGAAGTTAAATACTAATTTCACAGAAAAAAATCAAGATTTGAGATAAATGATTATTTTATTAAATTAAAACACCACACTATAAAAAATATACAAAATAAAACCCCACACTAAATTCTAATTCTGACGTTCTTTTTATTGAGACACGCGCGTGTTTAATATGCAACCCTATGTATAGCATCTCTCATTATCAGACACTCATACATGGTCCCTATGTATAGCATCAAAAATTTTTATCCCGCCAATGATACTTTTTTATCGTTTTCGTGGCGGATTAACGTAGATGTGATTTTTTTTTCTTCTATAACCGCTCCCCCCCCTTTTTCATTATTTATTTTTTTATTTTATTTTATTTTTTGCTGTAAGAGTTGGTCCTATCAAAAACCTGTCAGTATAAAAGTTGTAGATTATAGTAAGAGGATTCATAATAAGTTTAAGTGGACTTTATATCTTGTGAATTGACGAAGTTATGATTTTTTTCTCCTTAAACTCCTATTTTTTTTTCGCCCTTATGAGGTCGTTTTGAATGATATCAAAAATCCGTCAGACATCAATTTTTGGCCTTTTTCCTAGAAGTAATAATAACTTTAAACTGATCATAATTAAGACGTTATATATTTTTTCTGTTTTCACAAAAACACTCCCCATTTCCAGCCCGTGGTCCGATTTTATCCATTAACGAATTTGACGGATATTTTCTGCCCATTGATTTTATGTATGAGTTTGCAAGAGATTTGTGCAGAATTATGAGATTATCATGTCCATAAAAAAGTGATATAGATAAATAGATAAAGTTTTGAACTGGAAGTGGTTTGGGGTTCGAGGGGTCATGATCGGCGTAGATCTGCAAAAAGATTTCGGAAATTATAACATAGGGGAGAATGTAATACGTAGAATTTCTTACAAAATGTACCTAAAAAAACTATATTAATAAGGCTGAAATGGGCGGAAAATGTTCTGAAACGTTCTATGTTATGATTAATTTTTAACTGCTAAAACTAGAAACTTATAACTTGACACGACTATTACTTTTATGAAATAAATACTCGCAACAGAATAATTTCTAAAAAAAAAATCGAAATGAGAAAAAATGCATGAACAAAAGATGTTCTAAATATTCGATTTCTGTGATACTGCGGTGAAACTTCTTAGAAAAGATGGCGAGAAAAAAAAAATCATTTTTCTGGCAAGGGGATTAGAATATGCAGAAGTATTTAATGGTCAGAATTCTTTCAGATTTCTGATTTTTTTATTAGATGTATATTATTTAACTACCTATATGTATACTATTTTAATGACTAATTATTCTGACAAAATCCTGTAGCATTTTTAGAAGATTTGCAAGATTCGCATTTTTAGAATGTTTGAAGTTTTGTATAATTCACTGTAAGTCAACACTTAATGAGTTTTAATCGGAAATTTTAGATTTCACCCACAAACTCAAACATCGTTAGATATATCCGTGAGTCGGATGATAAAATGCCACTTATGCAGATTCCGAAAATCGTGAGTCTACTCCCAACTCTACTTCCTATATAATAATGAATTTTATTTATAAAGCATGTGTTTATCTTTATATAAACATAATATCATAGAAACAGGCATCTTGCGTAATTCCAATAGACGTTTAAAGTGGTGAAATTAATATATATTTATCTTTCATTAATTTGTATTGACAAAGCAGAATTCAATTTTCATCTTTAAGAATGACTTGAAAGTATTTTGGAAAGTTTTGAAATAAACTCAATATCAGTATTGACATACAATTTCTTTTTAAAAATTTCTAAAGGAAAGATTGTAATTGCAATCAGTTGCTTTTCTCTGTCGTTCCTCTGCAACTTTATCTTGTCTAATATTGTAGCTCCAGTGTAAAGAAATTTAATCTTAAAAAGATAGTTCAAGTAAAAACATAGCATCCGGAATTTCGTAATAAAAACGAAAGAGATTTTTCATTCTTTTTTTTTCCTTTGAAATCTTTCATCTTTTGCTTGTTATTCCGATTTAAAGATCGCCAATCTCTTTACAACTAAGTCTCTATACATATATATCTACAGTCTCTGTTACACAACTTGTCAAACGATCTGATTTCTTAGTAAATTACTAGAAGTAAAATGCCCCTTTAAAGCTTTCTTCAAAAAAAAATAATAATTGCTTTCTTTCCTGGTGTACTTACTTTCACGTTACGTTAGGATGTTTTTCAATTTATAAACTTAAACTCCCTGAAATTCTATGAAAAAATTCATAAAAGAGAAATAGAGTCGGAATTTTACTCGAGATGAATAAAGAAACAGGAACTGGATCAACTTCTTAAAGCAGCATCAAGTTATTTTTTTTTTCTGTTGGAGCAAGCAAAAATAATCCTCTTCCGTTTTGAAAGTAAATTCCTCATATTCGTTGGAGGATTTGAAACTAGTTGAAAGCCGAAAAAAAGCTTAGTTACGTATACTTTCATCAAAAGTTCTATGCGGTGATAAAAAAGTAAAAGCAGATGCCTGCTCTAGCGTACGAAATATTTTAATGAACTTTAAAATATAGAATTTATTCAATTTTGACTTGGTTGTCCTTCAACAAAATGTTGTTGTTCTCCATGAATTAATAATTCATTGTTTTGACCTTCTAATTATTTTGGGGAATTAATTTGAAATCGGTTATCTATATTGATAAAACGGACTAACATAAACGAATATATTAAATGAGAGTTTGATTCGGTGTTCTTAGATGTCCTCGATAATTCTTGTAAAAATCTGGCTAAGATCAACTGAACATCTATATCTATACTATTATATAAAGAGAGAATGCCTGACTGACTGACTTGGTGAATCATAAACGCCCAGCTGAAACGACTAAAGTCAGGATCACGAAATTTGGACAGTAGATTGCTGCAAGGCAAGCAATAAGAAAGGATCGTTGAAAATCCCCCCCGGAAGGGGTTTAAAGGGGTGTTCAAACGTTTTAGTTGATTTCGCCATATCACAGCAACAGTTTTAGGTAGCAGTGCGAAATTCAGGAAAACAAATCTACTAAAAAATGTTTGAACACTTATTTCAGTGATTTTAGAAATTCAACTCTATGAGGGTTAAATAAGGGTGACCAACGTCTTAGGCCATATCGCCATATCTCAGCAGCAGTTTTAGGTAGGAGCTTGAAATTCAGGAAAACAAATCTACTAACAAAATGGTTAAACACGTATGTCAACGATTTTAGAAATTCACCTCCTAATGGGTTAAATGGAGATCGAACTTTTTAGGTCATTTCGCGATATCTCAACAGAGTTTTAGGTAAGAGCATGAAATGCAGGATAACAAATCTACTGCAAAATGGCGAAACACGTATTTCAGCGATTTTAGAATTTCACCCCTTAAGGGAATTAAATGGGTGGTCAAATGTTTTAGGTCATTTAGCGATATCTCAGCAGTACTTTTAGGTGGGAGCATGAAATTCAGGATAACAAATTTACTAAAAAAAAGGGTTAAACACGTATTTCACCAATTTTAAAAATTCATCCATAAGGGGGTTACATGGGGGTGTCGAACGTTTTAGGCTATTTTGACATATCTCAGCAGCAATTTTAGGTACGAATATGAAATTCAGGATGACAAATCTACTAAAAAATGGTTAAACACGTATTTCAGCGATTTTAAAAATTTACCCACTAAGGGGGTTAAATGGGAGAGGGTCGAACGTTTCAGGTCATTTCGCCATATCTCAGTAATAGTTTTATGTAGGAGCATAAAATTTCGGATGTCAAATCTACTAAAAAATTAGTTGCACATATTTCAGAGATTTTAGAAATTCACCACCTAAGGGGGTTAAATGGGGGGTTCGAAAGTTATAGGTCATTTCGGCATATCTCAGTAGCAGTTTTAGGTAGGAGCACGAAAATCAGGAAAACAAGTGTACTAAAAAAATTTAAAAAACATATTTCAACGATTTTCGAAATTTATCAACTAAGGGGGTTAAATGGGGTTGGAACGTTATAGGTCATTTCGCCATATTTCAGCATCAGTTTTAGGTAGGAGCATGAAATTAAAGATTTAAACACGCTTTTCAGTGATTTTAGAAATTCATCAATCGTGTTGAACATCGGATATGAGTCCGATTATGGAAGTTTAGGCGAATAAGACAACTAATGCTGATTTTTCATTAGATATTTTGCGTAAAACATTTTTAAAAGTAATTTTTTTAAAATCATTTATAAAGCTGAGGGATTTAGTATGATTAAGTCAAAATAATATGTTTTTTCTGATTGTCATTTTGTGAGTTATCGGATGCGAATGCGTTATTGTGATCGTCTTTTTGTGATTTTTAGGATATTACATTTTTCCTTATGTTACCCGAAAGGCCAAGGTTAACTCGAGCGAAGTCGGGTGGTTCTGCTATATTAAAATGAATTTATTAGCCTCTCAAGTTCAAAATTTGTTAAGTTAGTGGAATTTTGTCATCACTTTTGCTTTTATTCGATTTAGAACAATTTTTTTAAAGTACCTACCCATCCCTATCCTACATTGTAGTCGACACATTCTTCACCAGCGAAAAGCCGAGAAGAGCCGCTAGTTAATAGAAATATATTGAAAAACACAGATCTGTGAAATAATTTGCCCTACACTATTTAAAAAGCGAACCTCTTTCGTTCGTGTTTCAGCAGCTAAATAAAGGGTTTGAACTGAATAAATTTTCATCTAGGGTAAGCATTCGTTAGGTACATTGCAAAAAAAAATCCGGAAGGTTTCAGAAAAAAGTAGTGGCATTAAGATGCCACGGCTTTTTGCTGGTACGTTTCACAATAAAGTAGTGAAACATTCCAATTTTCAATAATCAATATACTTTTTTTATTCGTTGTCTTATTTAAGCATTTAAATTTTAAAGTTTCGCATTACAGATAAAAAGAAAATTCAAATAATGAAGCATAAAAAGATTTAAATTAGCTACTTACTTTATCGGTTTGATATCCAAACAAAGAATGACATTTGTTCAGATTGCATTTGTCTCTACTTACCTAGGCAGCTGTTTTTTATTCTTCTTTAGTTATCAAAATGGCTAATGGAACATAAAACATGAAGAACGCATGCGCGGAATGTAGTTTACGGAAAAGTTGAAACCTCTCAAAAATATTACACGAATTATTGCCGTAATTGACGTGGGACATAAAGAAATTCGAAATTCCGGTAGAATATGCGAAATGTTTCAGGATAATTTCCTGAAACGTTCCGAAATTTTTTTACAGTGAGGGTAAGCACGTTAGCTTAAGCATTCGTTCCGTTTGAGACAGTACAGCGCCACCTATCGATGATATTTAGTACTAAAACAAGAAAGCATACTAAAGAAATGCCCGGTTTAACACATCAACTGTCTTTAATATTAACTTTAAAGATATCACTATTTGATTGTTATTCCATGTTAAACAACCAGTCCATTTTAACACATACTATATCCCGAGTGCTCCATAAATTCGTAAAAACTTTAAAAAATCATTAAAAAGAAATAAATGATGCTAAAAAATTGCTGTTTGCCGGAATAGAATTACAAGAAGTTAGGAGTTTTTTTAATAGATGGCGCTGGTATGCATAATATAAAGCAAATGTCAAGGAGGACCTTCCACTTCGGGTCAATCCTCCAAACAATCCGTTTCTCCGAAAAGTCTAACAAGTGTTAGTATCCAAGCACATGAAACGGGTCCTTTTCACGTTATCAGTCCTTTCGCCGTGCGGAATTTTTGCTATGTGCCGTTTGCTGATTCCCCGTTCTTGCGAAATGACTTAAACAACAACTCTTGATCTGGTAACGATAGCATACATGTATCGAATGAAGAATTTATGTGCTTACTGAACTGTCTTACTGATTGATTTGCAGCTTCATATTATGCATGTCAGCGCCTTCTATCGATAATTTTTGAAACATTTTTTTTAAATCGAGATAAAATGCTTAAGTGATACAAATAGAAACAACAAAAGGCTTATAAATACATTTTAATGATCGACATGCGTTTCATCGTCCATACGGCGCCATTTTCAAGATATACAACGATAAAGAAAAATAGTCTCGCAAATTTTTGAAAATTAGCAAAACGTAAACATTTGCAATGAATCCGCCTCATTTGAATTACCTAAAATTTGGCAAGAGGTACTTTTCAGTTTTAAAAAAGCAGTAACGAAATATTAATTCTCATGATTACAGCTGGATACTTCAAGCACCTGCTTTTTTACACATATGATCTCGTGATGTATGTTTTCAAGTTTATTTTCAAAAATTTCGAGAATATGTTTGTTTATCGTTATATATCTTGAAAATGGCGCCATATGGACGTTGAAACGCATGTCGATCATTAAAAGGTTTTTATAAGCCTTTTGTTGTTTCTATTTATATCACTTAAGCATTTTATCTATATTTTAATTATAATTAGTGATCTTATTCTGTGATTATGTACATTTTTTTTGTATTAAAAAAAATCCGATAATCTCCCTCTAGTCCCATTCCTGGCAACCGCAATCTTTATCAACATTTGTTTCTTTGTAATGATTCTTTTTTTAATTTTAATGAACTTTTGGCGCAACCGGTATTCTTTGATACACAACTTGTCAAACAGTCTGATTACTTAGTGAATTAGTTGAAAGAAATCGTTCATTTAAAGTACACTTTCTAAAACTATAAATGACTTTCTTTCCTTGTGTATTTACAATGTCGTTACTTTGGAATGCTTTTCAATTTAAGAGCTTAAACTCCCCGAAATTCTATATAAGAAAAGAGATTTATCCGTCAAAAAGAAATAGAGGCTGCATTTTATTTGCAATAAATAAAGAACTAGGAAATGGATCAACTTCTTAAAGCGGGATCAAGCTCTTTTTTCCCCCTCTCGAAACGAAAATAATCTTCTTAAGTTTTGAAAATAAATTCTTCCTGGTACATTGTTATTGATTGTTGGAAGATTTGAAACTAGTTGAAATCTGGAAAAAGAAGCGCAGTTACGTAATATTTTCGTCAAAAGTTCTAAGCGATGGTAAAGAAATAAAAACAAAATCTGCTTAAATATACGAAATATTTCAAACTATTCCTCCCTGATCGTACCAGAACGAACCATTTTTGAACGAAGTATTTTTTTTCTCTTATGAAAATAAAATAGTTGGATCATAAAAAATACTTTTAATGAAATCTATAACATTCCTTTTAACTAATTAAAATGTTCTGGTGACCAGTCGCAAAATTTATATTGAAAAGAAATTGTGAAATTGTAGTTTTTGACTTTTTGCAAAAATTGCAACATTCCTATAACTGCTAATTGCTTTGGATCATTTCATAAATAACTAAAATATGAATTTTCATGAATTTCTCAATCTAGAAAGAATTCATGTAAGTCATATACCTTTGTTTTGCTGGTTTATTAATATGTGATTTAATCTAATGTTTTGATAATTCTTGCTGATGAAAGAATTATTGCACCGTTTTAAAACTCTTATAACTCGATATCTAATATAATATCGACTTCATTGAAATATGAATTATTTGCGCTTGAACAAAAATTTTATGATTCTCTATTAAATTAAGAAATTCCTCATTTGATCGGCTAAACGATATCAGATGGTACTCATTAAAACCAGTTAGTCATACTAATACTAGTTACTCATACTAATAAGTCGACCTATAATACCAACAGAAAGGCAGACTAAAATCGATATTATTTAACAATCCACGTACAGCTCCCGCGATTTTCGCGTGTTATCAAGTTTGTACACTATTAAAATTGGTTCTGCGTCAGTTCGCTGCGCACAATTCATCGCGGAACAATTCACCGCGCACAATTCATCGCTGCGTCAATTCGCCGTGGCGACAACACATCGCAGCGTCAATTCGTCACGGCGACAACTCATCGCAGCGTCAATTTGTCGTGGTGTCAATCCGTCGCAACGAAAATATTTTTGAAGTCTATGCTGATAAAATAAAGACAATATAGTAAACATGTTTAATGATAATTAGTTTTCCAGATATAGATAATTATAACTAACAATTTACATGAGATTATATAAAAAAAAAACAAATTATCATTAAATAATTTTACTAAATTATCTTTATTTTATCATCATAGCCTTCAAAATCATTTTCGTCGCGAAGAATTGACGCTGCGATGAACTGTGCGCGATGAATTGTTCCGCGACGAATTGTGCGTGACGAATTGACGCGACACCATTAAAATTACGTGAAAATAACGGGTGAACGTTTGGCATAGGCGACTTTTTTCATTGTCTTGTTTATCACTAGTTCCAAACAATATTCTCCATAGTATATTTTAAATAAATATATGTATGTAGATAGAGAAATTATTCATTATTCATCTCGTATACACGAAAGCGTCAAAATCAAACCTTACGCGGACAATATTTGTAAATATCTCTTAGGAATCATTGAAATCTAATAGTAATTCAGCAAAATCTGTGAAAACGGGATAGGTATCGTGACCAGAAATAAAGACTGTTTTAGACAGGTTTCCGTCTTCGAGGTGTGTTTGTATCGTATTCCTTCCGTCGCGTCGCGGCCATCAAAAATTTTCGTTTAAGACAGAATTATATCATATACAGGTTAGATTTTTACAGGCTTGCGTATTTTTAATGCTTTATATAGATGCATTATGCAGCTTGAACAATTTCATCTGCAATTTTTACTTTCTTCTATCGTTACAAGAAGAAAGTATTAGATTCATTAAAATTTTCGCCTTCCGGTTTTCGACGAATTTAAAAGGTCTTTAACACAATTTTACTCTTTTTAGAAAATGTCTGTCTGTGTGTGACAAAAATTTTGTGGGTGCTCTATCTCAAGAACTAATGCATGGAATTTAATAAAAATTTAGATTCAGTTATACGTTTACATAAGTTGTTACTGATTAGATTTTGGGGTAAATAGTCCAACAGGTAGCGCTGCTATGCTGTGTTATTCGCGATTTTAAATATACCTATATCTCAATAATTAATGCACGGATTGTCATCTAACTTCAGATTCAGTTATACGTTGGCATAAGTTGGTGCTGACTAGGTTTTCGTGTAAATCATGTAACTGGTGGCACTGCCATGCTGCATTTTTGTGTTCTAAAATGCATAGTTAAAGGTATTACGCTTTTTAAAGTGTTAACATGTATGAGATAGATTAAAATTTTGGTATTGGCAAATCCGATTGGTTTTTAATTTTTCGTCTGAAACATGAAAGTATGTTTTACCTAACAGTTGATAACGATAATGCAGATAATGTGCAAAACATTAAAATTATCATCATTAACAACTTTTCAAGTAATAGAAATAATGTGTATGCACATACGCTGGACATTTGTACGCATCGCAATATACACGTTTAGTGCTTGAAAAGCTTTTGCAATTATTGATAAATTGAAACTTTTTATACAAAATTTATCTAAGTTACATGAACCGCCATTAACATCAACGTATGAGCTGATTTAATGAGTCACGATCGAGTAGAGACTTTTTGTACGACTACTGCGCCATTGGTCTTATTTCTTGTCGGATGTTTATATTATTTTTATAACAATTCGGCTGGCAAAATGAGATCACTCATTCCGTCCTTGAGCACTAATCGAAAATTTCCCCGCACTAATCGAGAAACATCTGAAAGTAGTCGTTGGGGGCCACGTGATACTTACCCATAATGGATATGCATGATAAAAAATATGAAAATAAAACATGTGTAAACTATTTATAAAATGCATTGCATTTCGAATAAAATCCTGGCTTGATGACGTCATTAACTTTAAATTCTCTATTACTGAATTGCGTAAGAGAAACATCCTTATAACTCCAAAAATGATCCTTTTAGCTAACAGTTGACTGCGTCGGATGAAGCGTCCAATTTCCAGTTAAAATATATCTTTGAATTGAAATACAGAGTCATGAAAAATCGAAGAGTGTGGAAAATAGGATTACAAATATCTCGGCAACTCATTATCCGATCGACTTCATTCTTAGTGCAAAATTTATGTTTTTTAGTGTCTTTTATATTCATTCCTTAAAAAAAAACAATATCGAAAATTTTTATATACCTTTTATCAGAACAAATATTTCAAAAATTGAAAAAAAAATAGTTCCGGACAATCGCGGCTACTGAAATTCAATAAGCTTCTTCCCACTATTACATACTAAATACATACCAAATTTCAAGTCTCTACCTCAATTTGTTAGGGAGATAGAGCGTTTATAGACACACAGACAGACGGCCGGCAATTTTGTTTTTCTAAAAATATGTTTTTCGGAATCTCCAGTGTCTGAAACGTGTAAATCCGTCAAAACGATTACAAGACTTATCCTATACTAGATATGATGGGTAAGTAAAAAGAAAAAAAACGCACTCCTGAAATTGCATAAAGCAAGCGAAGTGTTGCATTTCGTTCTTGTGAATGAGTTTTAAGATCTTTTCACTCATACGAACATGGAAAATAAAAACCGGCAATACCGGTATTTTCACAAGTGCGAAGCAAAAATAAACCCGAATAGAAAAAAAAAGTCCTACGGGTCGGAGAGACTTGCTGTTTGCAAATTAATATTCATTGTGATGGGAAATTTTACATGATATGAAAAAGATAATTCAAAACCTCGACAGTCGTCGGCGAGAACGTTGCTGCAGATAATTCCATGAAGGTGTAAATGTGCATATAACTTACACAATGCAAAATTACACTGTTAAAAATTTGCAGTAAACTGTCCAGTCATTTGACCGTTTTTGTAGAACATGATTACATAACCGTAATTTAACTCTATACTGACCATATTATTGGCCATGTTATTGTCAGAATAGAGTTAAATGATGGTTATATAACCGTTTTTTATAAAAACGGTCAGATGTCTGGACAGTTTGCTGCAAAATGCTAACAGTGTAGGATCCAAATTACACTAATTAACGAATATATGCTTCACATTATTTCTTAATAGATATTTTTACTTTCAGTTTCAATTGATATGCTGCATAAGAGTTTTTATATAAAAATATTTTTATAAATTATACTGTAAATTACTGAAAATTGTTAATTATTTATATTTCCGATAAAGTAAAACCCAATTGTTAGATATGTGCAGTTAAACTAAATAAAAAACTAGAGATTTTAACTCAGGTCAAACATCCCGCAACTTCCATTAAAAAAAAAAGTATAAAAATAGCAATAGCTATGTCACGTTTTAATTAGCTATCTTATCTATTATATAATTAAATAACACACACTATAAAACAAAATTATCTTATTTAACTTAATTTACAAAAGCGTATAGGAACATACTACTAGCGAATTGAAAGCCTACTTTTTTTTTTTTTTTTTTTGGGGGGGGGGGAATTAGCATCTATTACTTACCCATCATACGTAGTATAGGGTCAGTAACTCTTGTAATCGTTTTGAAAATCGAAAAAAAAAAATTTGACAGATTTACACGTTTCAGACACTGGAGATTCCGAAAAACATATTTTTTGAAAAAACAATTTTGCCGTCCGTTTGTTTGTGGGTATGTAAACGCTCTATCTCCCGAATAAATTGAGATAGAGACTTCAAATTTTGTATGTACTTAGTACGTAATAATGGGAAGACGCTTATTGAATTTCAGTAACCTCGATTATCCGGAACTATTTTTTTCGGACTCTTGAAATATTCGTTCTGATAAAAGGTATATAAAAATTTTCGATATTGTTTTTTTTAAGGAGTGAATATAAAAGACAATAAAAAAACATAAATTTTGCACTAAGAATGAAGTCGATCGGATAATGAGTTGCCGAGATATTTGTAATCCTATTTTCTACACTCTTCGATTTTTCATCACCCTGTATTTCATTCAAATTTCAATTCAAAGATATATTTTAATTAGTAAAGAGACGCTTCAACCGACGTAGTAAACACTTAGTTAATAGGATTATCATTCTAAGAGTTATAAGGATGTTTCTCTTACGCAATTCAGTAATAGAGCATTTAAAGTTTAGGACGTCATCAAGCCACGATTTTATTCGAATTGCAATGCATTTTATAAATAGTTTACACATGTTTTATTTTCATATTTTATATTATGCATATCCATGATGGGTAAATATTACGTTGGCCCCAACGACTATTTTTCTATTATCATCATAAATGGCGTTAACATCATAAATGGCATTAACTGAAATATACCTATGAAAAAAATGAAATATACCTAAATTAAAATGAAATATACCTATATATTTATTTCACATTAACAATATCAAAGTTTTTAGGCAACTACTACACCTGGCGTAATAAGCTAAATCCATTGAAATACACAAGAACATTGTCCAAATATATTTGCTTGTTTAAGTTATTTAGTAAATATCATTTATCATTTCATCGTGAAAATTCAAAATTATGTTTTCTCAAATAATATATACTTTTCTCACATTATATTATATTTTCCGTCATTGGTTGTTGCCATTGCACTCAGAGTAATAAATGAGACTTTAATAAGGAAATCGATCATGAATTTCCTAGTTAGCTGTTGCTATCGTAAAACGAAGCCTCCTCTATAGCGTTTGGTCGGTTTGAAGTGCATTAGAAAATTGTTTGGTTTTAAATTTGTTTTCTCATGATAAAAAATGTTTTGAAAATTAGAAACAAGGTGGAAATTGTACGTCAAACGTGACAAATTAGGTGCGTTCGCACTGTTATTATTTCAGTGAAATGGATTATATCGTCTGTTATTATAATATGATTCATTTCTGTAATAAAATAAGTACATTTTAAGTTGGCCATGTTTTATCCTTTGTTGACATTGACTGAAAATTCCAATGGGAAACTTAAGCCAAGCTTTGAAAATTTCAGAACTTTAAAACCATATTTAGACTATTTTTACAATTAATATCTATTTCTCCAGGGAAACATCTCTTCAAAAAACTATCGGTAGATTATAGGATTGCTATAATTAAATAATTTTAGTATACAGATTCGGTTTTTAAATTCAGCAATACGGAAATAATAGGAATCCATCTTAAATAGGACGTAATCACCATGGTAACCTAGAATCATTACCTATCATGGGATATCATTGAATAAATTACGTATGATAGGATTTAATAGAAAGAAGAAAACGTTTATCAAATAGATTTTCTTGTTTTGATTCGATTTTCATAAAATTTGAAATGAATCGACAAAATTCTGCAACGATTATATATACTGAATTTCAAACTATTCGCTTGGGTAGTTTTTGTGCTGTTATATGCCGATTGACGGACGGACGAGACGACGATTATAGATGCTACCTATTCATATAAATACGAACCCATGAACAAATGCTCAAAAATAAGTTTTCTACAAGACTAAGGTTCAGCTTTTTGGGGTTTCGTACTTAAAATGTAGAAACGGAAGCCATGAGGGTTCCGTGTGTCTGTCTGTCCGTCTGTCAAATCCGTTTTTCTCGAAAAGTATGGAGCGTGGAAAGTTCAAACTTGGCAGAGTTATAAATGCTATTGACCCACATTTTTATAGACTATTAGCCATTCAGAAATATTTTTAGGAAAAAAACTAGGGATTGGTAATTATGTTACTTGATTTCTTTTTTTTTTTTTTTTTTTTTTTTTTTTTTTTTTATCGTGCGGGGAATCATTCGATAATTCTCGTTAAACCGAACTCAAAAATATATTTGTTTTAATTTTAGGTATTATATATTTAGAGATATCGTCGAAACTTTACTGCAAAAATATGCTGCCCTCACCCCCCCCCCGCCCTTTTTTTTTTCGAAATCTACTAAAACTAAAATAAAATTAAGAAAAAATTCGGGGTAGTAGAAAAACTACAGCGATTATTCTAGATCACATAATTTTGAGACAATCGCATTTTTTTTCCGTTGCACACAAACTTTACCTTGCGGGCGCTCCAGCGAGGATGTTAAGGGGTACTGGAGGTACTTCTCGACTCAGAACCATCCAAGGAGTGTTGATAATGATTTTCCAAAAAATTGTCGGTAATTGTCAGAGATATTAATTATTATCTATCTGTAAGAACATGGACCAAGACGGTGTTGAAAATTTGCGACCTCTTTTCGAAGCGCGCTTGGCACAATGGCAAGTTTAAACTTTGTACAAGGTCTTCGTTTAAGGTAAGGCGAATCATAGTGATAAATATTCAAAGTTTATCATTCCAATTGAATTCAATTATTGATAGCAATTCTTAGAAAATATTTCACACAATGATTCCACGTTTTTTACAAAGTTTTATTTTTTTTTATAGCAGCTATTTTTTATACTTCATTAGGTTTTCAATTGTACGAAGTACTTATTGCAAATATTTTTAGAAATGCAAACTAGCAATGCATTTCTGTTTACTGATCAATACTTTCATGAATACAGTTTATCAATGAATAGTATAAAAATATCTTAAGTATCTAAGTAATATTGTGGACGAAAATAAAGTTTAATTACTTGGTTTGTTGATTTATAGAAGATGGAAATAAAACAAAGTTTTTAAAAATAACCTCAAGGGCCATGCATTAGAAACAGATGGATTGACATGTTCTTGGAGCACTGTACCTCCCTTAACTATTTGAATAGATTGATTGCTTCAAATAAAAACACGAATTGTCATTTTTCATTGCATGGAGATAATGTGATTTTTGATGCGCCATTATTTGAATTATTCAGCTTTTAGCAATAATAATATCATACGGCTCGCTGAAATAATGAAAGTAGAAAATAAAACGATATATTTAATATGTTACTATCGATTAGGTATATTTAATATGCTAGTATCACATATTAATTTTTACAAACTTTAGTTAACTTCGTTATTTGTCAGCCTGCGTCAAATATTGGAGTCGATATTTGAGCCACTTCCGTAGAACTGATTTTCTTCAATTCGTGCACACATGTTAATTGCCTATGACGATGCAAAATTCTTGTATTTTCAGAGATGTGCTTCAACAGGGGAGGGTCCAGGCACAAAAACAAGCATTTACTTTTCTGAATGAAATCACAGATCTAATCAACCAACTTTGTTCACATTATCATATGTCCGTTATAAATGACCCTTGCATATTCAATGAATCAAATTTTGATTTAAAATTGTATTACTTAATTTTTTTGTTGTTACTAAAATTTAATTTATATTTTTATACTTCATTAAATTTTAAATTGTACAAACAGGGTTCGTACGTCTCAGGGGAAAAATACCAGAATTTTCTTAAAGTAATATTTACCTTATTTAATGAAAAAGAAAATCTCTGTTTAGCTATGATGACCATCACTTTATAAATATCTTGGTATTCAATCCCCTTAAATACCCTGAATCTCTTGAGACATACCAACCTTGACGAAGGACTTATACCAAATATTTTTTGAAAAATAAAATTTGTTCAGATATGGCGACCGTTACTTTACGAAAATTATGGTATTGAAATCCATTAACCCTCCTGAATACCCTGAGGCGCACGAACCCAGACGACTGCAAATATGTTTAAAAATGCAAAACATCAATGCATTTCTGTTTACTGATCAATACTTTCATAAATACAATTCATCAGTGAATAGTATAAAAATACTCTAAGTATCTAAGTAATATTGTGGACGAAAATAAAATTTTATCACTTGGTTTGTTGTTTTATATAAGATGCAAAGAAAATAAAAGTATTTCAAAAGAATTAAAAAAATACCCTGAAGGGCCATGCATTACAAATAGATGGATTTACATTTTCTTGGAGCAATCTAACTACCTTAACCATTTGAATAGATTGATTGCTTCAAATAAAAATGAGAATTGTCATTTTCCATTGCATAGAGATAATGTGATTTTTGATGTGCTATTATACCAGCTTTTAGCATTAATAATATCATTAGGCTTGCTGAAATATTGTAAGTAGAAAATAAAACGATATAAATTTATGCGTCATTTGGAATTGGCTTAGTTTCAAATATTAATTCAATATGTATTTTTGCATATCGTTTTTGGGATGAAATATTTTGTATGCTGAAAACCATTGATGTTATTTATGTATTACGTACTTGAAATGACTATTTATTTATAACATTTTTGGAATAAATGAGATATTTTTTTTTAATGGAGCAGTATAATAACATTTTATAAAAGTTCAGTAATGCCAAAAAGCGACAATTTTGATTTTTGATTCTAAGTTAATGACTTTTTATCATTTAAGTATCATTTTGAAATCTATTTATGCTGCTTTTTAGGTTTCCGTACTTAAAAAGTAACAAGTTGGGAATTGTACGTCAAACGTGACAAACGAGGTGCGTTCGTACTATAGCTAGTTATATAAATATTCAGATCTTGATGATTTTTAATTCTGTGAAATGAATTATATCATCTGCGGATTAATTTCTGTAATAAAATAAGTATCTCGGTCGCTTGACGATTAAACCTCGGAAGCTTGTATTTGCTCAAGAAAGCACCGATTTTTTTTTTTTTTTTTTTTTTTTTTTTTTTTTTTTTTTTTATAAATTCAAATTTCTTAATAAATATTTTTATTAATATCTTCTAAAGTTTTGATTCGATTTTCATAAAATTTGAAATGTCTCGACAAAATTCTGCAAAGATAATAGGGGAAAATCGGGTAGCCGAGGACGGCGTGTAACCGCGGACATTTCAATTTCTGAGAAATTCAAATGCGTAAAGAAAGAGTTACTGTAAATGAAATCCCTCTAGAGTCGAAACAAATACAGTTTAATTGCGACGTGGGCGCCGAGTAAGTTAGTCGTGAGTGAGTGTTTTGTTTTTGTCAATAAATTTTCGTTGCTCCTGTCAAACTTTATTGCAAGTTATTAAGAAAGATTCATTATATTAATTAGATCTTATTTTAGATGATCTTTATTAGACATTAAGATTGTGTTTATATAGATGCATCGGATTTTTATTATAATTGTGATGTTTGTAAGGCCAAAAAACGGTTGGGACACCATTGA
The DNA here is from genome assembly GCA_963931845.1 of Maratus michaelseni. Lineage (NCBI taxonomy): Eukaryota > Metazoa > Arthropoda > Arachnida > Araneae > Salticidae > Maratus > Maratus michaelseni. Next base: position 401,861,398 of record OZ007590.1, on the reverse strand, counting down.
TATATATGTCCGGGGCTACCCGCCATTTCTTGTGACGCCAAAAAAATAAGGCCAAACTATTTTCAGTATATTTCGTTAAATAATTCGATATTATTATCAATGTTTAATTAAAATCATTAAAGAAGTTCGTAAATTTTATTTTAACTATAAAATAAAGACAGAAATTTCATTCATTTGTTTTTTATTCGCAATTTGTCCAAGTGTCCGGGGCTACCCGATCTTCCCCGATATCTTAAATTTCAAACCATTTGGTTAGGTAGTTTTTGCGCTGTTATATGCGGACAGACGGACGGACGGATCAGATGACGACTATAGGTGCTACGTATTTATATAATTGCGAACGCACCTAAAAACGGAACCATTACAAGATCACTTCTGTGTCTGTCTGTACGTGTGTCAGAGCCATTTTTCTCATAAACTATGGGGCGTGGAAAGTTCAAACGTAGGAAAGTTATAAAGCCTTTTTACCCACATATGTTCAGATTATTAGCAATTCACAAATATGTTTAGGAAAAATTTAGGGGGGCCAATTCAGTTACTTGAAAAAAAAAAGTTTTCTTTTTGTATATCGTGTGAAATATCTCGTAATATCGAACTCAAAAATATATTTGTTTTTAATTTTAGGTATTATATTTTCCCTGATATTGTCGAAAATGCACAGTAAAAATATGTCCCCCCTCCCCACCTCTATTTCCAAATCTGCTGCAAATAAAATTATAAAAAAAAATTAGTGGTAATACGGGTTTATTTAATCCTTACAGGAAAACAATAGAGATTTTCCTAGGTATTTTTTTTTCAAGTAACTGAACGCATTTTTCTGTTACACACAAAATTTATTTTTCGGGCGGTCAGCAGGGGAATTGATGGGCGCTCGAAGTATCTAACGACGAAGAATCATCCGAGGATATGCGGTAATGATTTTCGAAAAAAAAATTATCGGTAATTAGCCGATATATTAATTAAGTTACTTAAAAAATTCTTTTATATATCGTGTAGGGTATCGTTCGAAAGATCTCGTAACATCGAACTCAAACATATATTTGTTGTAATTTTAGGTATTATATTTTCAGAGATATCGTCGAAAGTATACTGGAAAAGTATGTCCTCCCCCCCCCCCCCCGACTATTTTCGAATTTACTGAAACTAAAATTATGAAAAAAATAAGGGGGTTAGGAGTTTATTAATTAATAAACAGTAATTAATAAATTTAATGTACGGAATCCTTTGAGCACGAGTTATACTAGTTCTTGATCGATTTATGGTATTTGTAATCACCTTTAAAAACATTTTACAGGTCCCATATAATTGTAATGTGTTTCGCTATTACACTTCACTCATTTGGTTAACACATTTAGATTGTTATTGGATACACATAATAGAGATGTGTGAATCATTTCGTATATAACATCTTTGAATCATACATATCGATATTTTAATAAAAATAAAAATAGTTTATTTTTAAACACAATTAATAAGCGTAAAATGCTTCCCATTAAAAATCAAGTCTAATATCATGACTGCAATTCATGTATTTCCAAAACACTTCTATTACAATATGGCGTGGGTCCCGATTATTGAAAAATCACATCTTTGATTTACTCTTGATAGAAAGCGTGACCTAGTGAATTTATTGAAAAAACTTAATTTGGCTCTGTTTCTTTTTTAAGGTATGGCAAAATAAATGAAAAGAAAAATCATTATTTAAAATATTGATTTAGGATTTCTAAATATTTTTCTCAACGTATAATCATAATTTAATTAATATTAAACTATTATGTAGTAAAATAGCTTTTTTAAATATTTCGCTCTTTATTTTTTACTTATATTTTCTACTTTTTAGTGTTTAAAATATTTTGTTAAAATCCAATTTTTACACGTTCCAATTACTTCATTTTCTTTTTTACTATACAGTGATACCTCGGTTTTTGTCAATAATCCGTCCGAAAACAATCAGCAAAATCTGAAACAGAGGAAAACCGAGTAAATTATATCCATATGAATCTATGTAAATCCAATTAATTCGTCCTAAACATTTAAAAATACATATCAAAAACACATTTTATAGAGAATAATTATAGCGTTTAATACTAAAAACAATAAGAAATTAATATAGTGTTGTTAGCGTATGGTATCAAGGCACTGTATCTGAGGTCACTTCCCTTTTTGGTGTTTTGACAGTAGGACTAGCTTCAGAATCAGAGGACCTATGTCGCTCAAAAAAGCTGTCGAAAGTGACCTGTTTCTTCCGCCTCTTTAAGATTTGCCTAAAATATAGCCAGACATTATCATTAAACAAGTTACTTACAAGAAACTTTCTTTGTTTCTATGATGGAGCACTCACAGTCAATAAAAAAAGCATAAAAATACACAGGAAATAATCGAAATCCGAAACAACCGACGAAAGACGCAGCAAATTTTTCAGTCAATGAAAACCGAAGTATTTCTGTACTTATAAAATGCATGTTGATATTCGTATGTACTTCAGATGTTTCTTAGATGCTTCTTTAGATATTTTGTAGATGTTTCTTTAAATCACGAAAACAGAATCGTTTCATGAGGTTTCTAAGAACGCTTTTTGGAATCGTGGGTAACTCGGAATTGGTTATTATATATTTTCGTTCGTTGTTATATTATATTTTTCTTTTTAACATTTTCCAACATAGTTGAAAAGTGTCTATGAATTTGGTTTGTCTATCTGCCGTCAGTCTGTCTGTTTGCCTGTGCTCTAACTCGCGTAAATATTGTCATTCAAATGATATATGTTATTGAAGTTCATTATAACATGTTCGGTTTTGAAAATGAATTATGTAGCACTTATTGTTATTTTACAGGGGGACTCAAAAAATTCCGTTATATTACGGTCTATAGGGAAAAATCGTTTGCGGTTCTTTTAATGATGTTACGCTATTTCAAACACATTGAAATTGATGTATATCACTGAGGTGCATTACAAGAGGATTACTATACAATATTGTGTGTATAGCGTTCATCGTTCATTTACAGCGACACACAAAATAATTCGGTTAAAGTGCCTACTGTCTGTTAACAATAATTGCTTGAAGTACGTATTCAGTTGCGGTACGCGTTTTTAAATTTAACTAATTTTTCGCCTATTATTTGGTTTGCATAAATTCTATAGGTCATACACATGGCAGCACAACACATCTGGAGTACATTTCCGCCAATAACCGCGGAAATTAAAGGGGAATTTTCAACTGTGCTATGCGTTTCCTTACTGAACTAAATTTTAGCATTCTATGTAATATATGTACAAAACTGTAGAACATATACAGGGATATGCCCGAAAGAATTCGGATAATTTTGGTTAATCTGTTGGTAATTCCTGAAATTGGATTTTTAAATGTTTAATGTGTTTTCCAAATTGTTTTACTTAAACATCGGACATTAGACCTTATTAAACGGTAGATTTCTAAAAGAATTTTAATGCGTTGGAAAGTGTTACATAATCTATGCTTGATGCATGATTCTTCTTTCTTGTTTAATAAATAAATGTCTTTTTTTACAGTGTAAAGAAGAATTAATATAAGGCACTGCACTAATTTTTCGAAGTTTATTCATGTGTACCTAAACAGTAGTTGGTCTTGTAAAGTACATGTATGACTTCGTAAATTATGTTTGAGTAAATATTTAATTTACACAAACAAATGTTTACTTCGAGTACTCCATATTATCTGTAGATGGAATGATTAGAAAATTAATGAATGATTATTAGAATGATTATTAAATAGCATGATTTAGTTTATTCACAAGTGAGTTGTATGCAAGCATAGATCGATTGCTATATATCATAGAGATAACTTACTATATTTGGATTATTTGAAGGATATTAAAGATCTTGATCTTGTATGTTTCTGGCATTATAGACACTAATTGTGAACGTGAGAAGATTGCAATATTGCAGTAGTTCAAGTAAATTAGTTTTATTTAGATAGAATGTCACTAGAGCTTTCCAAGCACTTAATAAATTGTAATCAAAGGAATGAATTGTAATCAAGAGGATGAAAACTTACCATAGAACATGGGGTCGCAAACCAAGTTTAGTGGGAGAAAATCTCAAAAATATTTATGAAGGGTGTGACGTCGAGTGGAACAAACAAGGTCAATAATAAAAAACACATTTTTATAGAAAATTGTTCGAAGTTGCGGCCACGGAGGTCATTACACAGCCGACGCCGACGGACGAAGCATTGCCGGCCGCGTTAAAACATATTCCTATAAAAATGTCTCGTCGTCTCCTTTCTGACGTTGAACTGTAATGCATTGTAATCATGTTTGCAAAAAATAAATGCTTTTTTTCTATTTATTATTAGCCCTTTTTTTCCACTCGACGTCCCAATCTTCATAACAATTTTTGCGATTTTCTTCCAATAAACGTGATTTGCGACCCCATGTTCTATAGTAAGTTTTCATCCTCTTGATGCCTTCTATCATCCCTCTTAATTTGTCGGTCGAATTTTGGAACACCCTGCATAAACATTAAATAGCAAAATATATTCTGGAATAGTCTTTCCGTTTAAAGCGCGCAAGTAATGAAGCCTGCACTTTTGTTAATACTAGGACTAGTGGCATTTTTCAAAGTTTTCGGCATACTTTTAATCATTTCGGGTTATTTTTACACTTTTTTTAAATATTTTTATAAGCAATAATTATAAATTTTTTAATGTTTCTTGTTACGCTGATATGATATTTTACTTTTATATTCAATAAAATTGAATAGTTGTGATGGCATTAAATAAAATATTATTCGTTATTTAAATAAAAATATAATTCAGTGAAAATTGTAGAATCTTCGTTATATTTTAAAAAGAATATCGAATTAAAAAAAAAATCTACCTCATACTAAATCTATATGTACAAATCTATATGTACACTCAATACTACTAGTAAGTAGATCAATACTACTGTGGGTAGAAATCTACGTTTTACAACAATATTTTTTCCGAAATTGTATGGTATTGTATTCATGAGCGGAAAGATGGATTCATTGTAATAGAATAGGCAGTTATACCTGCATTCTGTTATCAACTGCACCCAAACTATTCCAGATTATGCAATTAGTTCTCGTGCGGCGTCTCCAGTGCTTTAAAACATTCTTTAAATCTTTCTGGACGTGCCATATCTGGACATGCCGTCGTATACGTACCATATTTGGTGCGAGTGGTTTTAATTTTTCCAGTACCAGAATATTTTAATCGTAACCTTTCACTTATATAATCGTAGAGTTATTGGCTTAAATAAGACGAAAAATACTATACAGAATAACTGGTGTTAAAATTTAAATGTCGTAAAACGGACGCCGATCCTAAAGGTAATTAATACTCCAAATAATTTTCAAAGTTTGTTTAAATATAATTTATTTTTTCAACAAACTACACATAAAATTTAACAAATCCCATAAATATATATAATTAAAATTTTTTTTAATTCAAAATTTTAAATAATCTTCTCATTAAATTTAGAAAATATTCAGCTGTAGGTGTATCTCTGCATATTTCCAGAACAAATGGACTATAACGAGCATTTTAATGATATTTTTGAAAAGAAGTAAGCAAAAAAATAAAAATGTGTGAATTTGTTTTTTGGAAAATATAAAAATATATTTTTAAAAAGGTGTGAATGAATTTTTATTGCGATACTTAGAAAATAATGAAGCGAAATGAAATGAAATAGATAATTTCAGAAAGTATACAGTTAATTACATTTAACTGATACAAAATTCAAGAAAATAATATTAAAGCCTGTTTTATTTGAAATTAATTGAAGAGCGAAACATTCGGAATAAAAAATTTTTATATATATATTTCTCGAAAATAGTTTATAAAAAGCAATTTCATAAGTTCAAAATATCTGTTTATTGATGTAGAAAGCAATTATTCTTGTGAAATACTCACAAGCCAGTATGACAAAAAGGATACTTAAGTATGTTTTCATTAGTGCACAATCATTTAAATATAAAATGTAATTGAAAATTATTGACAATACAAGAGAAAGAAAAAACAACTTTTGAAACGCAAAAAACTTATAATGTATAATTCAGAAAAAATATCCAATTATAAATTTTAATTTGAAATTGTGAACCGAACTCCTTGAAAGAAGTTTTTACAGATTAAATTCTTTTAACAATCGTTATTTACTTAATCAGTCATTTTTTACAATGATTCTTATAATATGTTATGTTTAGTGTTTGTTAAGATATAGATGGACGCGCCACAAAACAGATAAAGGGTTCTGCGCGTAGTTATACAAGCTACAGGGTACAGAGAAGTAAATCTTAATAACCTACGAGGTGCACTCTAAAATTGGAAGGAGTGAGAAGTTGACTCTTTGGAAGAGTGAGAGGCATTTTCACTCTTTTAGGAGTGAATTTTATAAATATGCACTCTTTAAAGAGTGGAACTTTCCACTCTCTAGAAAAGAGTGAAATATCTCACTCCGTTGTCGAGAGTGACTGTTCACTCCTTTGACAAGAGTGAGATATTTCACTCCGTTGAAGAGTGAGGAAAACCAATTTTTTCCAATAAAATCACAAGATGGCGCCAGCTCACGGATGAGAATCCGAGTAATCTCCGTTATCGAAACGAAACACCTAAAATGAAATCCTTTATATATAGTAGCACGATTTAAAAAAAACTGAAAAAGGCATTGAAATAATAAATGAATCGATAGAGTTATGGACAGGAAATATATTTTATGCTTTACAAATTGCAGGATTTGCCAATGCTAAGAAAAGTGTGGGAAAAAAAATATTTGAAGTAAATTTATGCTTAGTTGCAACACAATTTTGCTTCTATTTTATAAACAGAAATTTAATATCTCTGAATGCTAATTATTTTCCTCTTTATTTAAATAACCTATTCTACATATTTTATATCATTTCTAACCTCTTTATGAATATAAACAAAATATAACTATACAGATTAAATTTTCTGTTATTTTTAGCACGTTTGAAATTAAACATAAGAGAAATGAAAAACGTTGCATTTAATCATTGATTAACATTTATTATAGAAAAAAAAAGAGTATAAATGTGTCGGAAATAATCTTAGGAAAAATTTAACAGCTATAATTTAAGAAAAAAAAAACTCTTTTTACCCTGACTGAAATTTCCTCCCTAAAAATTAGTTTTGAAAAGTAAATTTGGGGGCCCCTTTGTATTTCAGTGAGTAAACTTCGGCTTCACGGGCCTATTTGGTAAACAGGCCCTGGGCCTCGGACAATCTTAATCGGGCTGTAATTATGGAAACATTATTAGCAAGAAAAAAATGAATGAATAAATAAATAACTGCTTTGTTGTAACGGAATTTTTGTCATATCGGAAATGTACAGACGGGTGTTCGCACATTTTTTAGACGATTTCGGCGTTGTTTTTAACGTTTAAAATATGAATATTGCTTTCTGAAATAATCTGTATGATAATCTTGTTTCTTGATTCTAATTCTGCATAATGCTTTCGATGGATATCGATGAATGTTTTCGATGTAAGATAAATTTGCGATAGTCATAAATCCTTACTTGAAACTTCGTTTTCCGCCTTGAAATGGGCTCTTTTTTTCCCTGTTTTTTTTTTTTTTTTCATCTGGTATCTTTTTACTATGTATATGTACGGATTTTTGGAATAGCACTTTTCAATCAATTGTTATGTTTATTTCGCACTAAAAAGTTTTTATATTATGCGCTTTGCAATCATTTTAGACTGTGGAATTAGCATACTTCTGTTCGGAAGAAGAAAAAAAAAAAACGCAAACGCATCTTCCCATTCACAGCTTTTTTAGCATGCGCAATCTTGAAATAAGAATAAATTTGAAAGTATCAGACGATAATATAAATTATACATAAGTTGTTGTCAGAATTTTTTCCTCTAAAAGAATTCCATTTTTTTAAATAATTTATCAATTTGTCTAAAAAATGTGCGAAGAGTCTCTGTATTATATGATACAAAAAGAAGGTTTCAGTTTCTTATTTACACAGTTGAGAAACACCGTAAATATTTATGATTTCTACACAAATTTAATAAGTGTGCTCGAATATCACAAAAGAAACAAAGCTAAAATAATGTAATAAGAGCTTTTTTAAATGTAAGCGGCTGTAGCAAGCTGTAGGTACCAGTTCTCGTCCGAACGCAGAAGTCAAGCAGCAGCGAGTTCGGTTACTAGTTGGGAGGGTGACCGCCTACGAACAAGCGTGTGTAAAAATGAGTTTCTCTTTTTTTATTCAAGAATTTTAGTCACTCCTGAAAGAGTGACTATTTACTCCTATCAGGGGTGAAAAAACTCACTCCTGAAAGAGTGAGTATTCACTCTTTCAGGGAGTCAAGAATTTCACTTTTTCCTAGAGTGAATAGTCACTCTAAAGAGGTTGGGCAAATTTTGACTCTGCGATAGAGTGAATATCCACTCCTCCGGAGTGAATAGTCACTCTTTCTTATTTAGAGTGTGAAATCCGTCGAATTATGGCGAAAGAAAATGTTTAAAAAGGAACTGTTACATTGATTTATAAAATCATACAAAATTATTTACAATATAAATTCCATCTTTCATTGGTTTAGTCTAACTCTTAAAACGAATATTATTTTGACTTAAAGTTAGTAAATGACTATTTCCATAAATTTCAACTGTTCAAATTATCTTAAAATTAAACTTTATTCGTATACGTAATCATATAATCAATATAACTTTATGATATATATATAACAAATAATATAGAACAATATAAGAAATTATGATGAAGTTATCAATTGAATTATTGTGCTTGGTATTAGGGAATGAAATATCAGCAAATATTATTTCACTTTGACAGAATCATAATATTGTTTTCCCCTCGAAATCTAAACATGGAGTCATTTTCACCGTCTCAAAATTTACATTCGACCTCTCATATCCGTAGCCACAATTTAAAACATGTTTTAAAGAGCAACAGGCTGTTAATAAATACTAGAGCATAAAATGAGCACCTGCAGCCTGAATTTTCATCGGTTTAAATAACCGATATAAAAGACAAAATAAATAATAAATATCCAAGTTTCAAAACAATACACTACTTCAAAATTATTTTAAGAGAAAGGAAACGAAGTCATGTTGATAAATATATAAAATGTAAAATCAAATGGGATCAATTGAATTTCATTGAATTTTAGTTATATTTCAATTTATTTTTGGAGGAAATGGATTTTTATCGATATGGCGAGTATATTCCTGAAACTATTCAACAGGTTGTGTAAATATTTTCAATGTACTCCAATATTGTTTAAATATTTGATTTTTGTTGGAAATACAGGGTGGTTATAATATAAGTATCTCTATTTGGAGAAATCTGTAGCTCAAAGGAATAACCCGAATGAAACCAAAATCGGTACACTTACTATTCGAGAAGGGGGAAGAAGTATGAAATAATAAAAAAAATAATTGCAATAATCACCTACAGATACTGAGTGTGAAATGTAATGTGTAATATAAGAACAAAGAATTAAGGCGTCAAACCGGATGGCACATCTAATATATTGGAAAATGTCACAGTGAATGTGGTTACGCTTTCGCATGGCGGTGCCGATCATTTTCAGGTTCCACATGGCCATTGTGCTGGAGGACACAATCCAGCCGGTACACGACGCTCTCAACTGCGGAATGTAACGCATCAGGAGTGATCTTTCGCACATGTTGTGAAGTGCGATAAAATCATTGAAGTTTGCGACCCCTCCACGGTACACAATATTACACATTACATTTCACACTCAAAAGCGCCAACTGTCGGCGATTATTGCAATTAATTTTTTTATTGTTCTATTCTTCTTCTCCCTTCTCGAATAGTAAATATACCGATTTTGGTTGCATTCCTCTAATTCCTTCAAGTTACAGACAGATCCAAATAGAGATACTTATATTATAACCAACCGGTATTTATAACGATATGCCAATATTGTAGAAATTAGCCTTACGTTGGACATATTTACCAACGTAACATTGGACATATTTACCAACATTGGATATATTAGCAAGAAACTCTTAAATATTGCAAAAATATTAGATTTACATTAAACATATTTGGAATGAAATTTCATTTTTGGAGAAATATTGGCATTATATTGGAAATACTATTTACAATGAAATTTCAATATGGTATTTTTGTATATTAGCACAATATTTATTGCAATATTGGCAAAAAGTAAACAAAAAAAAAAAAGTCTGTTCTTTTTTTTATAAAAAATATAAAAGTACTTTCTTTCGAAATGCAAACGATTTTTTTAACGCGATGCTTGAAATATGTTGAAGCAAAAGGAAAAAAATACTTGTTTAAAAAAAAATTATAGTTAAGTAAATTTAACTGAAATAAAATTCTTATAAGGAATATTTTTTGTAAAATGCTTGCTTACAATTAATTAAACGACGAAACATGTAAAGTGTCTTTTTTATTTCTCTAAAATTAATTAATAAAAAGCAATTTCATAAATACAAATGCTACAAAATATCTCTTTAATGATGCAGAAAGGAATTCTCCGCGTGAAGTAGTACTCAAAAGCCAAAACGGCAAAAAAGAATACTTAAAAATGTATTTTATTATATAATGCATATTCATTTACAATTTGAAAGACAATTTGAAAAATGTTGTCGTTAAAGGTAAAACAATAAATAAAATTTTGATAGGCAAAAATGTTTTAATGTATAATTTATATGTATCCAAATTAAATTTTAATTTATGATTATAAACTGAAATTACTAAAAGTAATTTTTATGGATTGGTTTTTTTTTCATAGTCGCTATTTATTTAATCGTTTCATTTTCTTATCGTGTATTCAGTATATTTGAAGATTTTAGTGCGAATTCAGAGCACAATATTTTTGTTCCAAATAATTGCTATACATTGCCATGCATTGACTGCTAAAGATTTCAATAGAAAAGTTCAAAATAGTCTTAACGTTTAAGTTATATCCGTACTGAATTTTAATTTTGTGATCATCCAACATTTCATGTTATAGCAGAATTTTTTGCACGCTTTATTGCTTTTAAGCAATATATGATTCTAATAATTCTATAAGATTAACTTCTAACTATTTCATCTCCTTAAAATTTCGTAAAGACAAAATTGTCTTATCTGTAAAAAAGACACAGCATCGGTAAGGCCTTTTGATTCTAATAATGTTGATGAAAATAAACTACTAAATCAGAAATAAGTGGGCAGTTGTCAAATCCTTCATTTGTACAAAAATATATACACGGACGATTCACGTACGTAAAGTTTGACGCGCATAACTATTAACTGTAAAGAAAAGTATTAAATTTAATTTCATCAAAAACTGTTTAACAGAGTCACATCTTAAAGCATCATTTTAAAATACAATCTGTCCTGAGAGGTTCAATATGAGAAAAGTTTTAAACGTCGCACATTGGGGTGTTTTGACAATCCAGGTGGACAAAATTAATGCGTTGAAGTTTAATTAGGTTTTGCTGGTTTTCCGAATGTATCACTTATAAAATACTCAAACAGTAATAAATATTTGGTTTATTTAATTATTTATATTATTATTATTGTTATTTATATTATTATTTATTTATATTATAATATTATATTGTCATTAAAACTTCACATGTATTCAAAGTTTCAGCTCAATCGGATAATTAAAAGAGGTTAAAAAAATGACTTTCAAGATTTGATCTAAACATTCACACATACGCTGCAAGTTAATATTTAATGATTCGCAAACTTTCGCAGGATCTTGGTTAAGTTTCCAATACTTTAGGAATGGCACTTGGATTTTAAAAAAAAATTGCTTATTGCTTAATAATACTTAAAACTGTGTTAAAAGTCAAGATAAAGTTTGTAAACTAGATGGCGCTTATTTTTAAACAACAATAGGTTAAATCTTGTGGCAAACATGTGACATATGTCCAGTAAACTCGTTCTTTCAAATAAAACAGAATAGTTACGACTTGCTTCCGAACATACAAGAAACAAGTGCAACCGTCGAAACCAACTGCCTTCTTTACGGTCGTAGTTAATCGACACGTCGGATTTTTTCGACAAAACTTGTACGGATTTCGATAAAAGAGACATTTAGCTATCAGTGTACTCTTTTTAAATTTCGAGATAATCGGAAAAATGAATTTTGTCCGCCTAGATCAGCCATACTCAACCTGCGGCCCGGCGACCTTTAATATGCGGCTCGCGATACTCATTAATCTCTATTTATAAAATCATTTGAGATGTGCATAAAATTTTTTTTAAGTCTTTACTGTTCTTTTATATATTTTCATGGAGAGATAAAATCTGCCCTGTTATTTATAATCAGTAATTTAAAATTATCTTAAAACATGTTAAAGGCCGATTTGTTAGTCAAAAGCTCTTTTTATATTTAGTTCTATTTGTGCAATGGTGGCGCATATATTTCTTTATCTTCAACAGACATTATTTCAAATTAATTAAATTTGCACGATATATTTCTAAAAAATATTTTGCATTGAGATAATTAATTTTTTTTTTAAAAAATCATATGATTTTTTTTTTAGAAACTTTTAAATGCTGCATTGTTATATTATTTGTTTATACTAGATAATGATGCCTATTAGGGACATTAGGGTTAAACGTTTGCCGCAGAAAAAAATCGTCAGCAAAAAGTTTTATATCACTAATTCTCAACAAAAATCTTCGCGGCATATTTCTACATAACTTTGAATAGAAATCTACTACGAAGTATATTGTTCGGAAATAGTGGTGTTAAATTTTTTGGTAACATTTCTTCCGTGACAAACCTTCAATTCTACTAATTATATTAACTTTATTCTATAGCTTTGTTATACTACTTTTGTTATCTTGCTGTTTTAATTACACTTTTTTTACATTATTATACAAGTGTGTTGCGGCCCGCGAGAAAACAAGTTGAGTGTGGCTGGCCTAGATCATCAAAACACCGCAATGTGCGTGAAAAGAAAGAAAGTGTTCTCTTTTATTTGGGCTGGACAGTTGCCAACTATCCAACTGACTCCATTTGTTTTCCTCAGCGGTCAAGGTAAGACGTATAAGGGGGATTAAGAACTCCTAAGTCTCCTATATTATGGGTTCCTTGGTCAAGACAGTTCAGTTATGGTCGCAGGTGAAGCGAGTTTGAGAAGTGTCGCTAGTCACGATTTATCATGGAGGCAAAGGTACGATGTAACTATTTGCGACAGCAATGTTTTGTACGTAATTTTCGAAAATTATCGATATATATCTAATAATATTAGACATGTAAGATACAGGGTGTTTCATAAATGACTCTCCAACTTTAAAATTCAATAATTTATAAACTATAATATATATAAAGACGAAATAAGTGACATGTTTATGAAACAACTCCTAATTTTTGTTTACAGGAGTTACAAAAATAGTTGAAATTTTCGTCAATAAATGGCGCTACGATATCTGAAAGTGTACGGATACTGAAATTAGCGTGTAAAACTGAATCAGGATATCTCAATGTTTACTTTGTTTTCTACTTAAATACTTAAACACGAAACAAATATTTGTGTTTGAAATTTTGAACAATTTTAGTCTAATACAGCGAGGTGCCATCTAGTGACAAAAAATTAAACAATTTTTAACTTTACTCTGTTAAAATTTTATGAGCTACTTGACAAATATGTCACTTCCTTTTATGCAATTTATGTCAATGATTTAATATTGTTATCATGTCACTTATTTAATATAATTAATGAATTATTAACCTTTAAAGTTAGAAAGTTTATGAAATATTGTGCTGTCCTCTAAAAAAACCCCATTTTTTTTAATTTTTCTGTATATAAAAAAGTATTTTAAAAATTTAAACATGGCTAAATTTTTACAGCTTGTTCTGACTAAGATCTTAATGTTGTGCATCATTTTATTACAAAATAGCAGCCAATTATGCGAAAATTTGAAAAAAAAAACCCACTTTTTAAAAAAAATAACCCATTTTACCTGAAAAAAACTCACACCTGACATAATCAGCTGAAAACGAAGCATTGTATTTCATATTAATGGTTTGACATAAAAACAATTAAAATTTTTTTATAGATTATTTTAAAATTCTATTATAACAAGAAAATTTGTAAAAATGAAGCTCATGTTTTGCCAAAATTCTGCAACTGTTTTTTTTTAAATTATTTTAAAACTAAATGAGCACTCCTTAGGTATTTTTTTGATATTTTGATATTCTAAATAATGCATAAAACAAAACAAAACGAAAAAATTGACTTTAGTGAAATATTTCATGTAGTACTAAGGTGAGGGGTTTTTCGGAAACATTTCACTGTGGGTTTTCTTAGAGGACAGTACAATACCCTGTATATGAGTGACTTTATAAATAATGAAGGAGTGGACATTTACACTAACTTACACTAACAAATACTCATTCCCAGTAATTCCCTCCTATAGATATTTTCACTCTCCAGATTATCTGTCACAACCCAAATAGAATGATTTAGTTTATTCATAAGGTTGCACACAAGCATTGATCGGATGCCTCTTATAAGGGAGATAACCCATCTACGTTTGGAGGATTTGGAGTATATTGGATGTTGTAAATCATTACATTTTAGACATCAATGGATGTAATCAGTGCCATAACTTGAGCAGAAGATCGTAATATAAGTAGCTAGGCACGTAAAATAAGATTATATTATGCTCATAGGTACGAGACTTTTACAGGCACAAAATAAATTGTTTCATCGTGACAGCTGTTAACACCTGTGATATTTTTGGTGCCAGTAATTTGAAGAGTGGTGTTCGTCGTATTCGAGAAGATAATTTTGCTATCAAACAAGGCGACAGTCATTGTTAGAAATGACTGCTGCCAAGAAATCGTAGCAATTGGCAGCTATGCAGTGCATTTATTTATACGACTTATTTGAGATATTACCATTATGAAAGAGCAAATCGGAATTTTAAATCGCGGTTAGTATGCATTGCACTTTTTAAAAACTGTTTTAAAAGAAAATAATCGAAATCGCAGTGTTATGAATGTAAATGATAGAAGAATAAGATCGAATTTAAATTTATCCAACTTTTTAGAGGACAATCCTTTTCATTCATACGACAAATGAGGACGTGAGTTTCAAAACTCAACTTACCTAAAAAATCAAATTCGAGGAAATCGTGAAAAACCACTGACAGCTTCCATTGGTTTTCATTGTAAACCAAGATTTTAGAACGCCAGAAATACATGCAAAAACTAGTTTTTCTGCGAACTGTAATGTTTTTGTCAGTGAATATTTACAAATAGAATAGATTGATAGAGAAAACACGAATTTTTAAATTTTGGATAAAGCGAGTTTTGAAACTCACGTGCTCAAATATACCCGTCAAACCTTTTAACAGGCTGTATGAAGTAAGCAAGGAAAATAATGGTTTCTCATTAGAAAATTAATAAGTACATTATCATTATCATTCAAAGGAACTTTCTAACTCCGTATAGAAGTAAAGAAATAAAACTATAAGGTGGTCATAAAAAAACACTTTGCCGATATATGAGCCCCTAATAAATGCAATACAGCTTTGTATGCAGGTATTTTAATATAGACTCTCAAGCCATGAGGTGAAGTACAGTAGAGCTCCAATTATCCGAACTCCAACTATCCGAATCGCTGATTATCCGAATCGCTTTCAGAATTTCAGAAAATAACAAATGAAAAAAAGGTACTGCGATTCCCAAAATAATGATTCTGTCTACGTGCGCTACTGTCTTTCCCGCCACGAAGACCCGGGGTTTAAAATTATAAATGATGATGAACTCATTGAAGGTGTGAGAGAAGAAAGTGTCGACGAAGAAGATGACCTTAACCCCTTTGCGACGAGTGTCTTTTACAGAATTTTTTATCTTTTACCACCGGTTTTTCAAAACAGAAAAATTCGCCTAATTGAATCGCAGAAATGCTATCATTAAATAAGGCAAAACTTACAATAAAAAGTTACTGGTGGGAATAATCGAAGATTCTGATCATCTTATGCATCACGTATACGTGTCACTTGCCCCCAAGGGGTTAATGTCGAAGTTGAAGCATACACGGGACCATCAGCTAGTGAAGAATTTGCCAGCTTTGAAACTGCGTTGAAGTGGATGGAGCGTCAGCTGGAGTGTGACCACATGCAACTTCTGACTGTCAAGCGGATTCGAGACTTGGCTCCCCGAAAACGGATGAAGACTGTCAAACAGCTTACTTTGACCGAGATGTTCAGCAAGTAATGACTTTCATTTAGAGTACGGTGCGTACATACTGTACAGCACTTGTCAATACGCTTATGTAATAGTGTTGCCTTTTCATTTAATTAACTCTTTTTCTTTAAAAATAATTTTTTCTCCCATTTTCAACATACATACAGTAGTTAATTAAAATATACCCCTTTTTTTGGAAAAATCCAATTATCCGATTTTTTTATTATCCGAATAGGGTCCGGTCCCAATTGATTCGGATAATTGGAGTTCTACTGTACTACAATCCATCTCTCACAGTTACGGCTACAATAACAAAAAATTTCAAATGGCAATATCTACTTTTTGTCCATCTCAAAATATTTTCTTCGGTTAAAAAGCATAATTAACGTTAAGACGGTACCTGCAGTTCTAAAAACGGCGACGTAAATCACAAAAAGCAAAAACAGCAGGGAGTGATCCAAATGTGCCACAAGAGCAATTTGGTGACACTGTCCTTTACTGGAATTTAGTGTTTCTTTGGTTTCCATGGTTAAAACAACAGACCTCAATTGATTTCTGTCTCTTTCGGAATTTAAAAATGAAGGTATACACATACATCTAATGCGCTAAGTGCGTTTGATATGAAAAACACTGTAAACCTAAATTATGCATAGTTTTCATGCACTGATAATGATAACCATACTAAAACGTTTTATTTTTTTAACGACTTTCTGGACTAATTCGGCTCCAAAGAAAGAGACAGACCACGATATTCTCAATCATTTCAGCTGTTAGTTGATCAACATAAGCCAGCTTCTATAAATAATTGAACTGCGTTACAACCTACATCTATCAGGTAATGTTAGATATCACAACAGAGCTCGCTTGTTATTTGCGGATAATTTTATGTTCTTGCATTAAAAAAAATCTCTAAAAAAGGAAAATGTACAAAGTTGCCGTCTATTATTCGTTTTTTCACAAACCTTTCGTTTCGGTATTTCCCTTATTTCAAAATAAAAATTTT
The DNA here is from genome assembly GCA_963931845.1 of Maratus michaelseni. NCBI lineage: Eukaryota > Metazoa > Arthropoda > Arachnida > Araneae > Salticidae > Maratus > Maratus michaelseni. The sequence goes on along the minus strand of OZ007590.1, from coordinate 401,844,218 downwards.
CCTCTATTCAAGACGGTAAATTTCTGTTTTTAACAATAAATAGTGAGCAAGAGTAGAATATTTAAAAAATATACAAATAATAATTATATGTACGGATGAATATTTACAGGGATTAGGTATTTGTATTTCATAGTATCACACCCGTTTTTCATCGCCTTGCCTTCCTCCGGATTTGAATCTAAGTACTCGCCATTACAGTATGAATGCTCTGTCCCATACACCAACTGGTCACAACCTAAGGTTCGGTTATAGGTCAAAACATCAATTACAAAAAATTAACTGGAATTTTTTCCGTTTTCTCCCAGTTTGAAATGAACATTTCCGTTTTTAACATTTAACGAATAGGGACAAAAGGGTAAATTTCCGTTAAACCCAGGAAAATTTGTGATTCCCATTCAAAAATAGAAAGTTTACGTTTAAAAACAGAAAATTATCACAAAATTACCCGTATATAAGTAATTGTTTTACAGTGTTTTTCCGTCTGTTAAGTCACCTTTTCAGTGCTACAGGTATCATTATTCCAAAGTCATCTATGGTTTTTCACTATGGTTGATCATTCTCATCTATGGTTGATCATTTTGCGATGAACAAAAGTTAGTATTGCCATTGAAAAATTTCAATATTTTGCCATTGTAATCTTAACTGCGAAAACTGGATTGTTGTTTTACACTTCTTTCTTAAGCTCATACCTCAAAATACCAGAATCCAAAGCGACATCTCATTTTCTTGAAGGGTATAGTCACTAAGAGACAAATATGACCACTTTGTACGTGACTTTTGAGTAGATTTAAAAGAAATATATTTTTTAAATACCATGTAAAGCAGTCTTGTTGTCTAGTGATTTAAATCTCGAATTTTCTCGAATTTCTGTTATACAAAAGTTTGAAAGATTGTTCGTACAGAATGTCCTGAAACAAACGTTTTTAAATTTCAATTAAAAGTAATTGTCGACAGCTATTGTTTCAGGAGAATTATGGGTGAATTCATAAATTTGTTTTAGTTCCAGATGTAAGCGATAGATGGCGATAAACTGTACCAAACTGCAATACTGCTTAAGATAACACTGGAATGTCAAAACACACACCTTTTTTTGACGTTTCAACAATTATTCTGAAAGAAGCTTAAAACTGAGTGAACTTTGATTGAATTGATACGCTAATTTGAACGTTCTATTAATTTGAGACAGCTTTGCGCCAACTATTTGTAATATTTGGAACTAAAACAAACAAGAGTTATAAAGATATTTCCGACTTCATACATTAATCTCCTGCAAGAAAACCTTTAATAGTTGCCAACGCTTTCTGTTTTTTAAATTTTAAGCACACTCAGTCCAGTTCAGATTGGTTAGTTGATTGCGAGCGATACGTCATCTTTCGCACACAAGGGCGGAACAGACCACAATCTCCGTTTAAAGTGTGTTCGAATCCACTATAAACACCCATACCTGAGTTGGGAATCGAACCCATCGCCTGTTGTTCAGTAGCTAGCACCCTAACCACTAGACAAGCAGATGGACCAGTCCAATATTTAGGATATCTTCAGAAAATATTTTTATGAATTGAAAAACTAAGGAATATGTGTTTAAGTTTGCAGAAAGCAAATTATCCATAAAGATCTTTCATAAACAGACCCAAATAAAAAAAAAAAAACAGCTAAAAACTTTTAAAAAAATTAAGATTTTGCAGGTATTTTGAAGATTTCTATAGGTATTTTGAAAGAAAATGGAAACTATAGGTTTACTTACGAGAAATATACAGATTTTTTTAAATGTTAAATTACCTCCAAATTACCTTCACTGACTTAGCAGATTTTCTTGAAATCACTTAAGGTATTTTGAAGGAAAATGAAAACTGTTTCGCACGCAGGTAATATGAAGATTTTACTTGAAGGTTTCACAGAGTTTTATTGTAGCACATAATGATATCTAACTTAGATTCAAATAACTTTCTTGCAGGTAGTGTCGCAAGAGAAAAAAAAGGGGGGGCAGCAGGGGGCAATTTGTTTTTAGTCCCCAATTTCCGTGGGGATCCATCCTGATTATGTTTCGATTGGGGCATTAGAGACTTGAGCACCTCAGAAAGAAAAGCAGGGAGGGTCAAAAATTTTAAAGATGTGTTTGTGGACCTCTGCGATTTAAAAAATGGATTGAATATAAATGTGAAAAAAGCTAAAGCAAATATTTTCTGCTAGAAACTCCCGTGCAAGACAAATTAGAAAACAAATCAACAATAAAAGCAATACAGAAATTTAACAATATTATATGGTATACTCAAAAATAAATTTCTTCTAGCGCTTTTCAATAAAGAGTATTTAAGAAATAAATTCTTTTTCTTGAAAGGGGGGGGGGACATTAAGAAGTTTTTGGGGGAACTTGGCTTTTACAATTATACACAGATCATAAAACGTCAAATCTTTCGGGAGGTGGGGGATACAGAGAATGAGAAAGTTTTTCATTAATGTATCTTTGATTAAATTTTTAAAAGAAGAAAAAATATTTCTATAAAAAGTAAAGCAAAAATAATCGTCATCGTTTTTTTTTAATTCTTATGACAAGCGTATTCAGGAAAAATTTTTAAGACATGTTATACATTTAGAAACAATGCAAATAAAAGTTAATTAATTTTTTCCAGTAAATATAAGAATACATTTCAATTAAAACACAGATTAATTTTTAACTCGATACTTAGAATAGAATGAATGAAATGAAATAGTTGATTTCAAAGACATGCAATTACGTACATTTAACTGAAATAAAAATCTTGAAAAAACTATTCAAAGTAGTATTGTGTTTGCGATGACAAAATTTTCAGAATTGATTTATTTTATTTATTTATTGTTCAAACAGAGTTTATAGAAAAAAAAAATTCATGAATACAACGAATACAATATAGTTCTTTTATGCTCCAGAAAATAATTTTGTTAGTGATATACTGAAGTAAATAAGGACAAAAAAGGATAGATGAAAATATTTTTTATTAAAGTATGCTTAATTACAGTTAAAATGTAAAAGTAAAAGCATTAATATTTAAAAAATAACAATAAATTTCTTAGGTAAAGTAAAATTTTATGTATAAAAATTAAGAGTTTATTTTAAGATTTATTTTATTAGTATAGATTGTAAAAGAAAATTCTTGGAAGACAATTTCACATATTGTTTCTACAAAGAGCATTTATACATAATCAATCATTATATAAATTAGGTTTCTTGCAGGTTCCCAAGCCGTCAAATTTGAGTTTTTCATAGGTTCTCAAGCCTTCAAAATTGGGTTTCTTAACCGAGATTGACTTTATCGATTTAATGTTTTCGAACTTTTGTCTTAGTTTAGGAAGCATCTATTGCATTCGAATGGTTGTATGCGAAAATACAGGGTGATTATGATTAAATTTGCACTTCCAAAAGACTGTAAAAAAGAACCACTGGTCAGAATGACCTGATATTTCATCTGAGTATACGTGAAGCAATGGGAATTTATTTAGCAAAATAAAAAAGTTCAAAATGTGACTGATAGATGGCACTGTACTCGTCATAAGATGTTAATTAAAAGACGTGACATGCTGTTGTGGAACTCTTTGTCAGTTATTGGGTCAGCAGAATACCATAAACTGCATGTTCCCCACCATTCCCCACCATTTTATCACAAGTGTAATGTCCGGTGCGTATGTCACGTATTTTAATTAGCATCTTATTACGAGTACAGCGCTATCTATCGGTCCACTTTTGAACTTTTATTTAATTTCTCAAAACAAATTCTCATTGCTGCGCCTGTAAGTCTCATTGCTTCACGTATACTCAGATGAAATATCAGGTCATTCTGTCCAGTGGTTCTTTTTTTACAGCCTTCTGAAAGTACAACTTTAATTATAATCCCCTGCACCTTAGTCTTCAAATTTGGATTTCTTAACCGAGTTTGACTGTACCGATTTAATGTTTCACATGTCTTAGATATTGCAGGATGTATTGCATTCAAATGGCAGTCGTATGCGAAAATACAGGGTGATTATAAATAAAGTTGCACTTTCAAAAGGCTGTAAAAAAGAGCCACTAGACAGAATGACCTGATATTTCATCTGAGTATACGTGAAGCAATGATAATTTGTTTAGCAAAAGAAAAAAATCAAAATGTGACCCATAGATGGCGCTATACTCGTCATAATATGTTAATTAAAGGACGTGACATTCTGTTGCGGCACTCTTTGTCTGTCATCGGGACAGAGCCGCTTCTTAAACGTTTTAATGTCCAGAATTTCTTCAATGCGATTGCCGCACAGTCACTGTTCTTGTAAAAAAGCTTCACAAGCAGAGACCGATCCTACAAGGATAGAGTCATGACTAGAACAGGCAGAATAACAGGAGCTACATATTCCCTGTCCTTTTATCACCTGTGCGCATGTCACGTCTTTTAATTAGCATCTTATGACGAGTAAAGCGCCATCTATCGGTTGACTTTTGAACTTGCGAAAAACGAATTCCCATTACTTTAAGTATACTCAGATGAAATATCAGGTCATCCTGATAAGTGGTTCTTTTTTACAGCCTTTTGAAAGTCTAAATTTAATTATAATCACCCTGTACGCAATGCTAAATTTTTTAGAACGTGTATACATTTCTAAGGAGCCTAAAATCATATCGTTGGGTTAAAATTTATTAAAATAATGATAATATTCAATGTCACGAGACGACAAAATATTTGTAAAAAGTACTTGTTACTTTAAAGTGGTGGGATATACAAAAGAATGTTGAGACTTAATCGTCTGACTATTTTAAGGATTCGTCCTTTGAATTGGCATAGTTAAAATGCTATTCCAGATTTTGTTAAAACAAAAATAATAACGCATACCATGTATGTATATTGTAAGTTTTAGAAGTATCACTCAAAATAAAAATTACTCGAAAATAGGAACTTAAATTGCTTTATATGATCTGTTAAAAGCGTCATATGACGTGTATGTCAATTAATGCGTAAAATTCACTTACGCATAAAATTTGTATACCCTTTCATAATCTGTGTTTAAATCCATATCACTAATTATTTTTCCAGAATAAATGTTTCATAATAAAACATAGAATTTGCTTGCTAGGTTAATGGGTCATGTTAGTTGAATGTTTACGTGACAGAATTACTAAGGATTGAGAGTAATTATTTGCGATTAATTTTGCATGATTATATAATATCAACAAAATTGAAATTTACGAGACAGATTATTCAAAAGACATTAATGTGCCTCTTGCAAAACTAGAGATTATTGGAAGTTCATTTGCGGTTAGTCGATTTTGAAATCCTTTCACTCAAATCCGCTTTGCAGTTAAATCAATTTGATCAGTCATATACGCTGATCACGGAAAATTTAAGAAGATAGTAGAAAATGCGCTTGAAGGATAATTCGTTAATAGCTGTCCCAATATAAAGACCTGAGATATAATTACTCTTCCTGTTATTGAAAATTTTAATTTCAAAGAATTTAACAGTGCTTATGAAATAAATAGAATGTATTTATAAATAATGAATGTTTTCAAAAACGTAAGCTGTGCATCATTTGTTATAATGCATATTTATACATTTAAGTTTAAATTAATTAAAAAAAGTTTGTTAACAAGTCCTGCATTGAGGATTACCAATGTTAACAGGCTATTTCACTGAGGCGGAAACACCCGCTCGCTAATGTTAATCCTATGGGGGAAATAATTTACGATATCTCGTTCGCATTTCAATATTTTTAAATGATTCTTTTTGCATTCGATTGCTGAGGTCAATCTTTATTCACGCTCTTTTGTATTTTTTCGAGTTTGATAACAATTATTTATTATTAAGTTACTTTTACTTTCGGAACCGGTTTCGAAAGTGCAAGTATCTTCAATAAAAAAAAATGCAACAAAAATCGAAAGACTACAAAGAGCTTCCATAGAGATTGAACTCAACTATCCAATGTAAAAAAAAAAAATAAATAAATAATCATTTAAAACTATTGAAATGCGAACGAGATATCGTAAAATATTTTCCCCCATAGGATTAACATTAGCGAGCGGGTGTTTTCGCCTGAGTGAAGTAGCCTCTTAAGAATCTTATAGTGTTGCCTCAACTTAAAATGATTACGGAATATTAGCTTAATAAAAGAAAAAAATATTTGTAAATAATACAACATTTGGAAAATTTGCAGTCAAGTTAGCAAAAGGCAATTGTCTCTTTTAAAGACTTTTAATATGCATTATTACTAGTGTTAAAGTTTCTTAGTTGAAAAACCTTAACGGCTTTAAAACTCCAAGGCGTTAAATTATTTTTAAACAATATTCACCTAAAATATGACATAAAATTCAAAATCTCTGAAAAATAAATATTTATTTCCCTATTTCACAAAGAGAAGCAACTTAAATTTCTTTCTTACAAAGATTTATTAGAACATTTTTCATAATTATAAAAAATACAGTGATAAAATTAAATGCACATTTTGAAGAATTAAAATTACGTTTTCCTAAAAATGTTGGATTTACTGTTAGCCATATAGTTCATCCAATTATAGAGACACTAATTAATTTTTTTCTTCCGTAGATTTTCTTCGAGATTGTTAATTAGTAATAATTTTATTGCATTATTAAGAAAAAAATAAAACTCTCAAACTAATTATATGTGTGAGATTACTGTCAAACATTTCAAGTTAAAGCCATGTTTAGTTTTAAAAGAATTTCATTTTTAAAAAGGTATTGATAAAATGTAAGTGTGATAATTATGAATGGATAACTTATCATTAGAATATTAAATCGCAGTGTTTTGCTGTAAACACTTTTGAAATTGTAATTTTAATAAATGAGAACTTTATATTACACATCATACATCGGAAATTTAACAATAAAAGGAAAGAAAAAGTAAGTGCTTTTGTGGGACGAATCCTTTTCTTTCACACTAAAATAATAAATAATTGTACTACAAGAACAGAAACAAGATATAGTCAGTGGTGCATGTTTTACCATGGGACCTAAATACATAAATGGAAGTCATAAACAAACATTTTCATTCAGAAAACTTTAAAAAAAAGTCTGTAAATCCGTCGAAATAACACAATTTTTCAATGAATTTCGTTCCGTTGTTGTGCGTTTAGAACCTTTCAATTTAGATACATTAGTGAATTATACATTCTCAAAATGCGTAGAAAGCTCTTTCTGTGTTTTAATTGAGCATTTAAGAATTTTGATATATGTAATTTACACTTTATTCGCAAATGTGTTTTTTTTTTTGTTATTGATCTCACCTTTTATAAGAAAATAAAAAGGGAGTTTTGATTGCTCACTTCAAGCAATTCTAAATACGATACTTAAAGCGTTTAAGCATGAACCATTTATAAGCAGTGGTGTGAATTTTTGGGATTTAAATTCTATGACTATCTAGAGCCGCAATGCAGCAATGTTGCGTGCATTTCGGTTACTAGTTAATAAATAGTATTTCCATGTATATTAAACTTAAATGCTGTCACATGATATCTGTATTTTACAAAATCGGATCTCACGCCCTTCATTTTGTCCATTTTTATTGCAAATCGTTTTTTTATTGCAATGCGATCGTTTATTGCAAAACGATCGTATTTTACAAAATCGGATCTCACACCCTTCATTTTGTCAAATAAAAATAATTTAATTGCTTGTATTTTTCTATTCATCTCAATGTATTCACTGTCAGTTACGGAATTGATACCTTCAGAATTGTACACTCAAATAATAAAAAGAAATTGCTTGTTTATTTGTTCATTTGATATGACTTTTGCTATATTACTTTCCGTTCTGAACTGCGAGAAGAGATTTCTTTGGTATTGAAATTTCATTATATACAGAGTGACTCGAAACACCTGTGTAAAACTTTAAGGGTTGATAGAACACTCCTAGACAATCTCAAAACACCATACAATGCATAGTCGTAAACCAAGCAGTATATTTGTATACAGGGTGCTTTCTGATAGTGAAGCGAAATCTGTTTAGTACACAATTAGCACACACAACCGCAGCAACATGTATGAAATGCATGTCCGTCTTTTCTTGATTGGTAAAACCAGCCATTCGTTTTGCAATCCTTGGTAGAAATGAAGATGAGTTTAGAAGACCAGCACTTTGTGTGTTTCATGATAGCGCCGATTAGCTGTTCGCTGCTTGCGATAAGTACCTGCTTGTATGGCAAAAATAGCTTGTCTAGATGTTAAAAGTCAGAAAACGAACGTTAAAAATGCATAAATAATACACAAAAAAGCAGAAAACACTGGAATCCATAAGCGAGATTCTTCTTCAATGCGACAAACAGCAAAGCACAGAGTGCTAGAAAAAGTAAGGCTGGGCATGCTAAGAGGTTAAGACAAAGAGGTGGTGATTTATATACCCGATGCGGGTAGAGAACGCGCCATACGCAATCAATGAGAAGAAAGCAGCATGAAACAACTGAGTGTCTCTCAACAACGCCTCTCTGTCGGTATGCCTACCCTTGCTTTTTCTAGCAAGCATTGCTTTGTTCTGTTTCGCACTGAAGAGGAATCTCGCTTAGGGATTCGAAACAGCTTTTTGCTGTTTTTCTTGTATATTATTTGTGCATTTTTAACGTTGGTTTTCTGCCTTTTAATTTTCATGCAGAAAGACTATATTTGCTATTTTTAGGTTTAGATGTGTTCTATCACCCCTTAAATTTTTACCCATGAGTTCTGTTTTACCCTCAACTTCTCTGATAGAAATTTGGTCCAATTGAATATAAAGCCCCATCCTTTCTTGAGCTTAGTTGTTTGTCAAATAAAGATACTTACTTTGCAATTTCTTTATTTCTTCTTCTACTTTTCATCTATAATAGCATTCTAGTTAATAACACTATAAATAAAATCAGCAACCATTTATTACATATTGTGTAGAGAACATGGTTCTCTTCACAATCAAAAAGTGCCTTGTAGCGCTTGAATTACCACCATGCATTGTATGGTGCTTTGAGCTTGTCTAGCCGTTTAATATTTAGGCTTGCGATTTTCCTCTATAAGTTAAAATGGTTTTAGACAAAAATATTTTTAACACAATTCTTTTTTTAACCGTGTACACTCAAACACTGAAGGCTAGGCATGTTCTATCCCCTCTTAAAGATTTTTACAGGAGTTCTGAATCACCCTGTATATATATATATATATATATATACAGGGTGATTATAATTAAATTCCCACTTTCAAAATGCTGTAAAGGAGGAATTACTGGTCGGAATGACTTCAAATTTGAACTGAATATACTGGAAGAAGGAGAAACGGTATGGCATAGAATAAAAAGTTCCAAATTGCATCAATAGATGGCGCTGTAAGCGACATACTCTGCAAATTAAAATAAACTCATGCGCAATTAAAAATCGAATCATTATGCGCTTTTTATGCGGTTTTTGGCCCAAGGACAATTGAAACCGATTTTTGTCATCCAATGTGGTACGATCTTGCCGTAGTGGATGGACTTTTCACTAACAGTGCCACAACCGCTGACTGAATTGGAAGTCATTTGTTTTGCCAAACAACCGAAACATTCATGCACATTGAACAGTACGCTTGGTTTACTGTGCAATTCATGCCAAATCCGTTGTATTTCGATTTAAAATGCCACTTGTACCCAAATCCACCTTCGTTTTGCGTTTACCGTGCCATCTATTGATAGACTTTGGAATTTTTGCCTTCTTATGCCATACCATTTCCCTCTTCTTTCAGTATATTCAGTTCAAATTTGAAGTCATTCTGACCAGTGGTTCCTTTTTTACAGAATTTTAAAAGTGGGACTTTAATTGTAATCCCTCTGTATATATATATATATATATATATATATATATATATATATATATTACGAGAGTTCAACAGAATTTATTTTAAGTCGTCTGTATTTACACATGACTTCATTAGATTAACGTTCAAATTTTCGTTTGTGAAGTTTATGTAGTAAATGACTTTTTGGCAACCAAAATTATTGAAAAAATACAACCCGTTTTAAGAATATGATATATATGTACGTACATGCATATTTATATAATATTAAATTTCTGATATAATCTGCGACATTCTTTAAATGGAGAGAGATTTTCTTTAAATATATGCAACATTCTTATTTTCGAATCTATATACTCGTCACGTATTTTTTTAAATGTTCATAAAATGTCAGAGCAGCCTTCCAAAGTTTCACAACACTTCCAAATCAAATAACATCCAAAGTTCAATTTGTGTTTTTATTGGTAATCTTTATAAATATTTAATTTTGGATCTTTATAAATATTTACTCTTGAATCTTTATAAATATTTAACTTTAAATAAATATTTATAAATATTTAACTTTGAAAAATTTCGATTTCATACACACTTTTTTTCACGAGAATCTCGGATGTTCTGTCACTTTCATGAAAAGGGAACCAAAAACAATAATTGACAGAACCATCGGGTAACTGTCATATAACAAAACAAAACATGATTATATGAAATATTTGGCAAGTAAAAATTCAGACAAGCGAAACTATGCAATTAAGTTGACCAGAAAAATGTGAAATGACAAAAAATGTATTTATTTTCATATATATTATTTCTGTTGTCAACATCTTTTTTTCTAGGTAGTTTCAAAACGCACAACAATGAATGGGGTATCATTCGAAAGGTTTTTGACCCGGCTTCTGACATAGTACACTCAAATTTTGTTAAAACATGTTTCTCGATTAAAAATTTTTGTTAATCAAAGTTAAATCAGCAGTTAAATCAACTTTTTTTCTCAAATCAATGTTGCCACAAAAATAAAAAATCGCATTATATCTTTCTCAGTAGTGAGTATAAAAAAATAAATAGTACAAAAAATATAAAGTGTAAGTTTCAGCACGGGTTTATTTTATATTTATGATTAAAATTTTAAATTTAAATGTTTAGAAGGTAAAAACTCCACGATCGATAGTAGTATTTCACATATAATTGAAATAATTTGCTTTGTTATACTAGATTAAATTATATATTACATGTATTCAATTTATTTTTCTTTGTACCGTGTTTTTCCAGGAGCGGATGAGGTCATCCACTGATATAGTTAGCACACGATTGTGACTTTTTTTTTCTCGCGAGTGCCTTTTACTATCTTTGATCATCTTTTACTGTAACTTTGATGAAATAAATATGAGATAGTCTGCTTTAACTAATTCTGTTTGCAGATATTTTTTTCCTTAATTTTTTTTTCTCAGAAGATTATACCTGTATTTAAAACTATTAAATAGTGCTAAAAATATATTAAACTGCAATGCGAAATCAACTGGTTATTATTATTATTTTTTTTTATAATACTTGTGATGATTATAAAAAATAAATAATACAAAAAATATTAAGTGTGAGTCAAGCATGGGTTTATGTTATATTTATGATTAAAAAGCAAAATTAAAATTGAAATGTTTAGAAAAAAAACACCTTCAATCGATCGAAGCAGTGGTATCTCACGTGTAGCTCAAAATATATGCTTTCTTATATTAGATTAAATTATATTTCATATTTGCTACATTTAATTTTCTTTGTTCCATGTTTCTCCAGAAGCGGTTGAGGTCAACCTCTAATCCAGTTAAAATACGATTGTTATTATTTTTTTCTCGCGAGTGCCTTTTGCTACCTTTGATCAGTTTCTATTGCAGCTTTGATGGAATAAATGAGATGATAGTTAGGTTTGACTAATGCTGTTTGCAGATATTTTTATCCTTAATTTTTCTATAGAAGTTTAAACCTGCATTTAAAAACTATTAGATATTGCTAAAAAAATTAGACTGAAGTGCGAAATCCTCGCACGGATCCAATGGTTATTATTATTATTTTATGATGCTTGAACCTTTAAGAATGTCATACATTTGGCATGATACGAAAATTCCTAAATGTGTAACAACCGTAATCGTTGACCGACGAAAATTAGCCTTAAATTTAACTTTTTTTTAAAATTCTTAATTCAAATTTAGATTTTTTTAGAATTTTAAAAATGCACTCATGAATATATACTACAATCTTAATACGATATTTAACGCTTAAAATTTTTAAAACACCATTTGAAACAAAAATTTATAATGTTGAATAGAATATATGTACGTGTATGATTTATTTGTTATTTATCATAATTTTATAATTATTTTATTAAAAACTGTGCAATTAAATATATATACATATATATTACTCGAAATAACACCAAAAATAAGAAAACTTCCCTTGTTAAAATATTGATAATTTCGTAGTTAAAATCTTTTCATTAAATAAATAAAAAACAAGTAATTTTTATGAAAAAAAATAAAACGTGCTTTAACGTAGTGGCGCAGATTAGCTGCAAGACAAAGATTAATAATAAAACTTTATCCTTTTAATGTATTTTTAAATTGAAATTCACCACTTTTCTTTGAATTTAAAATAAAATAAAAAGGATCTTCACATTAAAGGATATTATCCTGTAACGTTAACATACTTTAAAAAAGAAAACCCAAATAATTATGAAATTCACAGAAAAAACTTATACAGCTTCTAAAATATTTACTATTTCAAACAAAGAAAAAATAAATGTACAATACATGTAATTTTACTTTGATGTGTGTTTACTTATTTTTAAAGAGTTATGTAAAGTATTCAATTTTTTTTGTTCTAATAATAACCGTAATAAGTTTATTTAGACAAAACTAACAATGACAGGAATATTTAATTTTTTTAAATGTGTCTTCAATTTAATATATTTCTTAAATTTCTTAATTCAAGTTTAGATCTTTTCAACGTTTTTAAGATGCACTCATGTGTAATCTTAACACGATATTTAAAATAAAAATGTTGAACAAACTGTTATGATACATACTTCCTAAAACCCCCAAAAATTAAGAAATACGCGAGACTTTCAGAAGAACTTCGTCTTTAGTCTTTGCGCCTAAATAAGAATGATTTTTAACGATTAAAATTTTTAAAACACGTATTGTATTTTTAAATAAGAAATGTAAATTTTAGATTTTTGTTATTTTTTTACAAAAATTAACTCTGAGAAGATGTCTTTCCATTTGCAAATATTTTCACTCTTTTTAAAACTTATTTTGCATCTTACGGAAAATTAAACTTGATTTCGTATGTAAGGAAAAAAAGGTCCAGTTTTTTAATGCAACGCGAAAGCAATCGGAACAGTGTAATTCATATTTAAAATCTCCTTTTCTTTTATTTAGAAATCTTTTAAAAACAATTTTTAACTCAATATTCAGAAAAATTAAATACTCTTAAAAATAAATGTTAATGCGAAAAAGAAGAATACTTTATAATGTTGAACAGAATGTGCTATACGCGTATGATTTCTTTTGCCATTCTTTTAGTAACAACTGTTTGATGCAAAAAATATTTTAATCGAAATAACACCATGGACTCTCTGTGGCCGAATGGTTAAAGCATCACGTTTTTAGAGGTCCGGTCTGTAATTCTTCAGTGATGTTATTTCCTTGAGTTTATCCAGTCCTCTTCTCGACGATGACTTATAAGCGGATATTTGTATCAAGCACACAAGTCAGATGCATGTTCTCAATAAAACAAACAAACAAATAAATAACACTATAAACAAGAAAACGTCACCTGTTAAAATATTTATAATTTCGTGGTTAAGATCTTTTCATTAAATAATTAGAAACAAGTAATTTTTAAGAAAACATAAAACGAACTCCAATCTAGTGGCGCTGATTGTTTGCCCACCATTGGGAAATTGTACAATTGGGAATGGTAAGGTTGGGAAATGGGAGGGTATAGAGGTTCCTCTAATTTGAGGCATATCTGTGTATGATTCTGAGTATCTAACAGTTGGAACACTGTTGGGCTTTTGTTGGCAAACGGTTCGTTGACCAAAGGTACGGCAAGGCTGATATTTCTTACTATGGACCAACGTGGGCTAAAAATTAGCCGACCATTTGGTGCTACTTGGGAGTTATTGTTAATTACTCCAAGCAGCACTGTTTGTTGGTCAATCGTTGGCAGTTTGTGTAAACCGTATGAAAATGGTAGGATTGGTAATTATAGTGTGGGCGAATGGTTCGGAAATGGTAGGTGGAAAGATTTCTCCAATTTTGATCGTGTTTGAGCAGGTTTCTGAGTAGCGAATAGCTGGACAATTGTTGGGTCTTTGTTGGCTAATGGTACGGCAAGGCAGAGATTTCTTACTGCGGGCTAACGTGGACCAATAGAGAGCCAACAATGAACTTAAAGTTAGTCAACACTACCATTTTGTGCTACTTGGGAGTGATTGTTATTTACTCCAAGTAGCACAGTTTGTTCGCCAATCGTTGGCAGTTTGTGGGAACCATTGGAAAATTGTAGTATTGGTAATTGTAGGGTGGACAAATGTTTCGAAAATGGTAGGTGTAGATATTTCTCTATTTTGGAGCTTATCTGTGCAGGTTTCTGGGCAAAGAGTGGCTATACAACTGTTGGGACTTGGTTGGCAAATGATTCGCTGGCTAATGGTACAGCAAGGCGGATATTTCTTACTGCGGGCTAGCGTGGGTAAACAGTGAGCCAACAAATAACCAATGTTAGCCCTACCGTTTTGTGCTACTTGAGAGTTATTGTTACTTAGTCCATGTAGCGGAGTTTGTTGGACAATCGTTGGCAGTTTGCGGGAACTGTTAAAAAATAATAGGATTGGAAATGGTAGGGTTGGCAAATGGTTGAGAAATGGTTAGGAAAGAGATTCTTCGAACTTAGAGCTTATCTGAACAGCAAATGGCTGGACATCTTTTGGGCCTTTGTTGGCAAATGGTACACAAGGCGGACATTTCTTACTGTGAGCCAACGTGGAACGAAAATTAGTCAACAATTTGCCAACGTTGATCCAACCATTTTGTGCTAATTGGGCTGATATTTGCATATTGCACTTCAATTGACGTGATTTCATGATAGTGGTGACATAATCGTAATAGATATAAATAAAAAATTCATTTGGAACAACAGAGTATCTTTGTGGCGGTATTTATTAGCGACAGTGTCCTATTTCTTTCACTGCGATCTTTTCTGTCGTAGTCATAAAAGTGTTGTCTACTCATTTTTGATGGCTCCCAAACATCAGAAATATTCGGTTTAACACTACACATACATTCCAACTTGTGCACTTGATTTCAATGAATCATTTATGAGCAGTCGTGAATAAATGAAAAGGTGAATATGAATGCCATTAGAGATTTAAAAACACTCTTGTGGCCAAACATTTGCTCAAATAATTTTAAGTTCAGCACCTATCGTTCCGGTTCCGGCTTCCGTTCACGTTCCCTTTAAAGTAACGTTTTTGAGTTTAAAGTTTCGGTTTTTATTCCATCCGAAATAACGGTTTTTCCGGTTTTTTGGTTTTCTGTTGAGTGTCTATTTTAATTAATTATTGTGGTAAAATTTTGCATTATGTAATAAAATTTACAGTGTATTGAATTAATTTATCAGTATTTTAATCACATAGTAGCATTTTTATAATGTTTAAAGCTTTCTATAATTGGTTACAAATTAAAATAAAACAAAATTTAATCCAGAATATTAGATTACATTAAAAAATATCCTTGGATAGCTCCACACATTTCGGTTGATGAAATATGTGAAGAGTGTCGGTTAACCCATTAACAGCACAATTATTTTTCTCTAAAAAATGTAAATATTGCAATTCATACCACTTTTTCAGAATAGAAATTTTTGTCTTATTTTATCGAGGAGTTTCTGGCCACCAAAGAAAGCGAAATTTTCTTTTTATCAAACTAACTCTTTTTAACTCTATTTACAAAAATATTGTTAGTTATGATGTTGCATTAATGCAACGCTAGGCTTTAGAGGGTTAACCGAGTGTCGTATTATGCAGAGTTGTATAATCGGGAGACTGCTATATGATAATTTTTTACAAAGCATTATTTTTTTTATTTATAAGCATAATGCCATCCAACTAATAATTCAAATATATATTCAATCCATTGCTATATAGAAACACTTACTTTAGAAACAGACAGCTAGAGTAATTTAACCTGGAATTTAAAGTGATTAAAACAATTTTCGTTTTGCTTGAATTAATTTGTATCGACAATGCAGAATTAAACTTTATCTTCAAGAATTACTGAAGAACATTTCAGAAAAATTTCCAATAAACTTAATATCAGTATTGACATGCAGTTTCCTTTTAAAGGCTTCTATTAGAAAAGATTGTGCTTTCATTTTTCTTCCTTCTCTCTTTTTTACATTCTCTATTTTTGTACATTTTTTCTTTCTCTGAAACTTTAGGTTGTTTAATATTGTATCTCTAATGTGAAGAAATTTAATCTAAATAAAGATAGTCGTTTCAAATAAAAATATAACATCGGAAATTTCTTAATAGAAACGAAATAATCTTTTGAATCAAATGTGTTTCTTATAAGACGAGATTTATTTAGGTTTCTACTTCGCTTTAAAGTGTTTCTGTAGTCAATCTATTATTAATGATTTTATTGCGTGTATTTTTGGTATTAAGATTTCTGAAACTATTTGTGAAAATTATTTTGCATTTTATTTAAATTGAAACCAACTGCGTATCTTTAATAAAACTGTGAGTCTAGTATTAATCGCTAAAAAAATAATTACATTGCATACACTGTTAAAAATAAAATGAAATTCACGGGTATTTTCTTCCTGAATTTCACAGAAAAAGTCCCTTTTCACGACAAAAGGGCATTTTCCGTTAAAAACAGAAAATTTCCTCATATTTCCTGAAAACAACGGAACAGACGGAGAAGAAAGTGGCCAACGGAGATATTCCGTTATCTTCTGCATATTGATTGCAGCACAGAAAAACTAAAAATTCAATAAATTAAAATTTCGAGTTTATTTAAAAGAACAAAATAGTTCTTTCGAATTTAAAAAAGCAACAATTAATTTTCCCATACTTAGAAAATTACTAGCAATTTATTTTTTAAAGTTATAAAAAATATTAACACTTAAAATATATTCTAAACAAATAGTTTAATATTTATATATAATAGTTAAATTAAGTGAAAAAAAAATCGTATTTACTCAAAAAAGCAACAAACAAAAATAATGCTTTCGAATTAAAAAAAAATAACAAATAATTTTCTCATTCCTTTGAAATTATTCGCAATTTGTTCTTTAAAGTTATAAAAAACACTCTCACTGACAATATATTCTAAGCGAACACATTTAAAAAAAAAAATGTAATAGTTGAAACAATCGGTTTTCACAAAAAAAGCAAACATACTTTATCAAATTTAATTCAAAATATAATATTCATATTTTGCATTTAACAATCAAATTAAGAATATATATAAGTCATGTTTTAATCCGCTATTAATACTAAAGTTTTCAGTCATAATCTTATAACAAAATATCCTCCCAATTAATTTCAAAATTACCAGGTTTCTAAGCCCCAGATTGTTTAAGTTCCAGGCCGCGATTTGAAGAAATCCCGTATTATCATTTCAAGCTCTTATTCTAGCAAGGGCCCGCTGGTCTTGCGGTAAAACACTTGCCTCAAAGCGCTATCGTCTCTGGTTCGAACACCAAGGTCAACCGGAAATTATACTTGAATTAAATCAAATATAGAATACTCCCGTTGTAGTCAACAGATGGCAGCACAAACAGAGAGGGATTTTTTTTTTTAACCGAGGTCATTCATAACAGAAAAATACCGTTTCTTGAAACGCAGATTTTCGTTCTGTTATCTTTCAAAACGGAAAATCTACTAACGGAACGGAAAAAGCCCGGCAACTTCGCTGAAAGTAGTTTTCCCGTGAATTAACAGATTTATTTTTAACAGTGTATATAAAACTTGCAGTCACTGTTTTAGTTCTTTAAGAAGAAATACTAGATAAATTAGAAAAAGACAAACTTTGGTACTTTTATGTTAGCCTGGCACAAATCTCGCCAATGGCATTTTTTTCCTTCGCCAATAGCAAATTGTATTTACAGCGTGTGCAAATTAGAAACACTGCTCTGATGTTGATTTATGGTATTATTTCTCTTCTTTTCGTTTTGCATCTTTTCGTGTTCTGGATGAAATGTGTGAATGACAGATATTTTAATGCATGTAATATATTTATTTAAAATGAACCGTGCGAATAGTTTATTTTTATTTATTGTTTAATGGATGCAATACAATTGATTGTGATGGAAGCAATATTTGGCGATTTACCACCGAATAGTTTACCGATTTATCCTAGTAGTCCCAGTGATCCTGCCACTGCTTCATAAAATGAGCGCGAAGATGTACTTTAATGTATCAGTGCGGTACTGGAAGGAATATGTCAACTGTGTACTTAGGTCAATGACCAGGAGAATTTAAAATTAAGTATTACTGTCTTATTTTATTATTTAATTGTTGTAGTATGTATTATGACAGGCACTGTGTAATCTCGTATGAGAGATTCAGTAATTAAAGTGTAATGTTAATAAATTGAACTTTTCCATCAAACAATATTTCAGGGATTTAACCTTTTCAGGCCTCTTTAAGTGTATTGTTTCTCTTAACTTTTAGTGTATATATTTATATATATTATGTAAATAAACTTTTGTTACGTTAATTGAACTAATATTTTCAGTCTGTGCTCCTTTTTTAGGATAGAGTGGGTTGTTTTTATGGTGTTATAACTATGTATTTTATATTTAGGTTGTTCTTTAGTTATTTACCTATCGTCTTTAAGTTGGACTGCTTCAAAAAACTACACAACTTAATGTCGGATTTAAGGTTATGCTCTCCGCATTGTTATAAGTAGTTGCTGATGTTACTCTCAGTCTGGCCAGGCATTTTTTCGTTCACGACATATATTTTTTTCTCTTATGCCAATCCATGTATATCCAACAAGGAGAATATATCGAGAAACATCAGGGATATTTCCGCTTAATAATTTTTTTTTAAATTTCCCCTTCTCATCTAGATTGTTGGGGGGTTATAAGACAGGTAACTACTATTTCTTAAAGGGTCTATTTCCTCCCAACACTCTACTTGCCTAATCCCTTTAAAAAATCCAACGAGAAACATATTTTTTTTAATGAAATAAGGTATCCATCAATTTTATAGGCGAGACAAAAAAAATCTTTAAATAGGATTATATATAGAAATTAAGTAAAATTTAAATATATTAAGTCAATATTTAACCAATTACAAATTAAACGAAATTTCGAACTAACCGAGTTAAAAGTAAACGAAAGTTCGAATTAACCGATTTCAAATTAAACGAAAGTTTGAATTAATCGAGTTCCAATTACACAAAAGTTTCAATTAACCGATTTCAAATTAAACGAAAGTTTTAATTAAGCGATTTCAAATTAAACGAAAGTTCGAATTAACTGAGTTCAAATTAAAGAAAGTGTCAATTAACCGACTTCAAATTAAATGAAAGATCAAATTAACAGAGTTCAAATTATCTCGAGTACGCTGTACAACTGAATTGAAAATATCACTGTTAGTTCTATTGACAAATCAACAGATCAAATCTAAACAGAGAAATCTAAACATATCACAAATTCAACTAACGATATTAAAATTAACAAATTCGGTAGTAACTAGTTATTAATTCGATATTAAAAATTTAGTAATTTGATATTAACCAAATTACAAATTCGATATTACATATTTAGGAATTTGATGTTAATGACATTACATATACGGCATTACAAAATAGCCTTTATTGATAAATGTCACTTTTAATCATATTAAGTTCAGATTTATTAATTGTTTTGGCTAATTTGACGTGACGTTTTCTTTTGAAAAAAAATAATTGTACCACTAAATAAAAAGAAAACTGCCCAGTTAAACTGAGGGCATTGAGCTCACAGGCTATTCACAATAATTGTATATTATACTCTTATTTCAAATAATTTGAAATAAGCCCCTCGAAAAATAAAGAAATGGACAATATATTAAGGGGGGTCATCCCCCCGTTACCCCCCTCATAGTTAACTAATGAACCCCTTAAACTAATCAGGGAAGTCTCTAATTACAATGAATATATATATACAAAATTTGAAGAAAATCGGATAATTCTGCATGAAAAACCCATTTATCTAAATTAAAGGGGGATTAGTCCCCCCCCCCGTTCCCCCCCTCCCTTTATACTTAACCAATCAATCCCGAAAACTAATCAGGGAAGCGTCTTAACCCAATGAACCTATAAACAAATTTTGAAGCAAATGGGATAATTCTACACGAAAAACTAATTTATATAAATTAAGGGGGGATTAGCCCCTCCCGTTCCCCCCTTTATACTTAAACAATCAATCCCGAAAACTAATCAGGGAAGCGCCTTAACACAGTGAACATATAAACAAAATTTGAAGGAAAACGGAATAATTCTGCATGAAAAACCCATTTATATAAATTAAGGGGGGATTAGCCCCCTCGTTCCCCCCTTTATACTTAACCAATCAATCCCGAAAACTAATCAGGGAAGCGCCCTAACACAGTGAATCTATAAACAAAATTTGAAAGAAAACGGAATAATTCTGCATGAAAAACCCATTTATATAAATTAGGGGGGGGGATTAGCCCCCCGTTCCCCCCTTTATACTTAACCAATCAATCCCGAAAACTAATCAGGGAAGCGCCTTAACACAGTGAACCTATAAACAAAAATTGAAGGAAAACGGAATAATTCTGCATGAAAAACCCATTTATATAAATTAGGGGGGAAATTGGCCCCCCGTTCCCCCCTTTATACTTAACCAATCAATCCCGAAAACTAATCAGGGAAGCCCCTTAACACAGTGAACCTATAAACAAAATTTGAAGGAAAACGGAATAATTCTGCATGAAAAACCCATTTATATAAATTAGGGGGGAGGAATTGGCCCCCAGTTCCTCCCTTTATACTTAACCAATCAATCCCGAAAACTAATCAGGGAAGCCCCTTAACACAGTGAACCTATAAACAAAATTTGAAGGAAAACGGATATTTCTATGAAGAGTTATCGCGTTACGTACATACATACGTACGTACATACATACATACAGAACCGGCGCGGCGGGCACATAAGCTCTCAGGCTTTGATAGCCTGTGAGCTAAAAAACAATGACAAAATTCTCTTCAAATTTAATCACAACAAGTTTTATACGCGCTGTAAAAATTGAAAGATGTTTCTAATCTTGGAAAATATAACATAACCAAGCACTAAAATATACAATAGTCTCTTCTGAGTTACCTACGAATCCAAAAAGCGTTCTTTTTCATTAGAAACCACAGAAACTGATATATATTGGAAATTTAAAGAAGAATTTATAAAAAGAAAGTTTCCATTGTTGCTACTGATTTAAAGAAACGCTTCCGTGTCCTTTTTAGAGTGCATTAATTGGTTTTCTCAAACCGGAATATCGGTTTTTAGGAAACTATCAATTCTCAATTAAACATTTTTTATGTTCAACACACACGTTTTGGGGACAAGCATGATACGTTACCAGCATTAAGGGGTCAGGTAACCTTGGAACTTACAAAACACATGACAAAGGAACCTGTATAAGAATTATAGTAACTGCGTAGCTAATTGACTTTGAATTGACTAACCAACCATTTTTCAGAAATCGTGCTTGCAATGAACAAAATCGCCGTTTTGAGAAATTTGAGTTTAAAGATCAAAGTACCCCTTGATCATATAGAAAGAGTTCAGACTGTTTTAGACACAACTCCTCTTCTAAAGTGAATTTTTGCATGGTGTTTATCTTAAAATGGTCCTAAAGAATCATATTTAATTATAAGCTAATTTTTAAAAAATCGAATTTTTGATGCTTTAAAAGATACTTTACCGATTAACATTAACATTAAAATAAATGTTATTTTATTAATCTTGCAGGTATAAATTCAGTTACGCAGCTGAAAATGTTTTATCAAGAATAGATAGTATCCTAAATACCGATATTCTTTTTTCAGAAAACTGATTAAAATATGCACTGTAAAAACTATTCGGAAACGTTTCGCAAAATCGCTGAAACTTTGTTTTCATAAATGTTTTTTTAAATCTCCAAAATATGTTGATTTCTGTGGTTTCTAAAAATATTGTGCTGTCCGCTAAAAAAAAAAAAAACATACTAAAATCTTTCCTAAAAAAACCCCCTCTTAGTACTACACCAAATATTTTACTAAAGTCAATTTTTTTTTATTTGTTCTGTTTTTATGCACCATTTAGAATGATAAAAATAGTTAGAAATATCTAAGTAGCGCTTATTTAGTTTTAAAATAATTTAAATTAACAAGTGCAGAATTCTGGCAAAACACGAGCTTCATTTTTACAGATTTTCTTTTTATAATAGAATTTTAGAATGATCTACATAAATTTTTATTATTTTTTTTATATTATACCATTAATTAGTAATAAAATGCTTCATTTTCAGCTGATTATGTCAGGTGTGGGTTATTTTCAGGTAATATGAGTCATTTTTTGAAAAAGTTCGTTTTTTTTTTTTTTTTTTTCAAATTTTCGCATAATTTTATAATAAAGTGATAAAATGAAAAATACTCAACATTAAAACCTTAGTCAGAATAAGCTGTAATTATTTAGCCATGTTCAATTTTTATAAATTCTTTATTAGATTATAGAGAAAATTTCAAAAAGTGGGTTTTTTTTTAGAGGACAGCACAATAAAGAATGGTTTTTGGAATCGTGAGTAACTAGGAAGAGGTTATTTTATATTTTAATACATGGTTATATTATATTTCCGTACATTCAGAAACATTTTTTTTTGCATTATTGCTAAGTAAAGCTAAGTATAGATGCGTAATTGCGAGATATATCTAAATTTTTTTGAAAAAAGTTTATTGTACCGTATGAATTTTTTACTGTATGTGCTAAAATATGGATTAGGACAGACTATATAAATTCTCTGTGACACAACTAATCAAACGATTTAATTTCTTAGTAAATTAATTAAAGTAAATTGTCCTTTTCAATCATTTTGAAAAGAAAAATAAATGACTTTATTTCTTTATGTATTTACTTTCCTATTACGCAAGAATGCTTTTCAATTTAAGAGCTTAAACTCCGCGAAATCCTATATAAAATATCCATCAAAGAGAAATAGTGACCACATTTCGCTTGTGATAACTATAAAAGCAGGAACTATATTAACTTCTTAAAGCAGGATCAAGCTATTTTTTTTCTCTTTGGCAACAAACGAAAATCATTATTTTTAGTTTTAAAAACATAAATACTTTCTGATACACCGTTATTATTTGTCACGGGATTTGAAAGAGACTGAAAGCCGAAAAAAAAGTGCATCAAATTTTCTATAAGTTGGATCAAATGAAAACGGATAAGTGGTTATAATTTCGTTTATTTTTGTATGAGTGAAGCGAAACTTCATGTAATGGTAGAGCGGGAGGTAAGAAAGGCAACCGCTACTGCGGAAACGGACTTGCCTTATGTAGTCATGCAGAAGCACGTGATATGTGCCTGCGGTCGGCCAGCAGTATCGTCCGGCAGGCAATAAGTTGTTGTCTTTATTCATCTGTGCTTGCGGAATGTTTGAGATTAAAAAAGAGCGACTCAGTGTTATTCGTTATTAGTGACAGAGGGAGTTGGATTTCGCGAAGTGCATCGGCGAATGAAAGCAATGTACGGAGAAAATGCACTCCTGTGTGTGTCATTGACTCCTGTGCAGGACGGACACAAACACTTCCTGGAGGGCATCTGGTAAAGTTTCGGTGAACAGGGTCGAAATACCCACCGTATAGTCTGGATCTTTCGCCATATGACTTTCTCGTCTTTGATCCGCTGAAAACGATATTGAAGGATCGCAGTTTTTACTTGGACAGCGAAATCATGGACAATGTTTGAAAGTGGTTCCTATTTCAGCCACAAGACTTCTATGATCAATGTATTCATTACTTCGTGAAACAGTAGGACAAGTGCTTGTGTAGCTTTGGAGATTATGTTTGAAATAAACTATGTCATTTCATTATGTTGCTCCTGTTCCTTTTTTATTTTATCCACCCTAATATGTAGTGGTAAAAGAAACGTCTGCTGAAACAAACGAAATATTTTTAACGAACACTTAATTAATCGATTTTATTCAAATATGAATTATTTTTGCTTGGAAACATTTTTTGCGGTTCTTTGTGAAACTAATAAATTCGTCACTTCAATCAGCCAATGATTATAGTGTACTCATTTAAAATTAGGGAGATATACTGATATCAGTTGCACATACTAATAAGCATATCTATAAGAGTTGAAGAAGAAGAAAGACAAACTGAATTCAATACTATTTAATGTTTACCACAATATATGTAAATATTTTTCAATGGTATAGATTTGTAGGAATTTGCTTATTTATAATACCACAGTTGCTTAAATATCTACTTGGCTTATAATTATGAAACGACTATAATTCTTCAATCTAAGTTTTTAACAATTTTTATTACTTAACCAAATAATAGGATGATGACACTACTTAACAATATACTTGTTTACAACAATATTTCACCTAGAATTACACTTCTAATCCTTTATTATACACATAGATTAGATTGGCCCCCGTACTTTGGTATAAACTATGGAACAACCGTATTTCTCGCTGTCTTTTTATCTATCACGAGTTTCGTAATAATCTTGTGATATCACGTATCTATCAATTAAATCATTGAGTTTGTATTATTGTGGCTATCGATGCATAGATGGGTATTATTTACTTTTTTATACCCATAGATTTGCGAAGATTAATGTTTAAGGTGGAATCGTAAGAAGTAAAGAACAAGATAAAGCCGACATATAATTTCTTTACTAATTCGAATAATTGTGTTAAAATTAATGTAGAATATATACTGTTGTTAGATACTTGTGATATTTAAACAGTCTCACAAGCAAATAAAAATCACCAGTTGGAAATTTTTTCCTACGAATTTTGAAACTTCATTCATTGGAAGTACGTTAAAAGTGAGAAATACGTTAAATACAAGGTAATTGCAAATAAAATGTAAATTATTAAGGAATAAAAAAAATAAAAATCCCAATCTGAATGTTTAAAAATCAAAATTTGCGAAATATTTAGGCAAATATTTTCCTTTGCACAGTAAAATAAATAATAAAATTCTAAAGAGCATTGTTGTAATAGATTTGTTTTGTTTAAGTTTTTTATTAAATCCCATTTATTATTTATATTTTCGTGAAAATTTAAAATTACCGAGGATTGTGTTTTCTCACATAACTTCCTCACAGTACATTCTATACAACTCCATCACTGAGTGGGTGTTGCCATTTCACTCAGAGTAATAAATGAGATTTTAATAAGGAAATCAATCGTGTTTTCCTAGTTAGTTGTTGTCACTGTAAAAGGAAGCCTCCACTTATAGAATTTGGTAATTTATCAAGTGAATTTGAAAACTGTTTAGTTTTTAAATTGATATCTATTGAGCAAAATAATTTTGAAAAGAAAAAAATGTTAAAAAATAACATTTAGACACGACTACGTAATTTGAATTATTTCTGATAAAATATCTCCAGAATGTGCATCTATGAATTCATTTGAAAAATCATTGAGTATATTTAATACGTTATTATCGCATGTTAACTTTTACAACTTTAACTTCATTTACTGTCTGTTTAGGTCAAATATTGGAGTCGAATTTTGACCCACTTTCAATTGACCAATATTTCTGAAATGGTGCACACATGTTCATTGTCAATCACGATGCAATATTCATATATTTTCATATGCCGTACCTCATCAGGGGGAGTCTCCAGGGGCAAAAACATTCTTTTCAGTTTTTGATTGAAATTACATATCTAACCAACCCACTTTGTTCAAATTTTGAATACGTCCATTGTTGATGGCAATGCCTAATCAATGATTTAAATTTGGAATTAAAATAGTATTACCTAATCTAATCAATTATATTTCTGATTAATATTTAATTTATATCTTTCATACTTATTAAATTTTTAATTGTTCGAATGACATAATTGTAAATACTTTTAGAAATGCATGATATAAATGCATTTCTATTCACTGATCAATGCATTCATCAATGTAATTCACCAATAAAAAGTTTAGAAACATCTCACCTAACATTGCAAACGGAAATAAAACTTCGTCACTTGATTTGCTGGTTTATAAAAGATGTAAATAAAAACAAATTTTTCAAAAGAATAAGAAATATAGCCTCAAGGGATCACAGACATATTCATAAAAACAAATGAATTCTCATTTTCTTAAAGCAGTTTAGATTTCTTTAACGACTTAAATCTACCGATTGTTCGATTAAGGATTGCCATTTTTAGCTCCGTAGAAATATAATGCAACTTCCGATGTGTCTTTATTTAATCTATTCAGGTTTTAGCATTAATAATACCACATTGCTTTCAAAAAATAAAAACATAATCTGACATAATTTTATGCGTCATTTGGAATTGGCTCAGTTTCAAATATTATTTTAATGTTTATTTTTAGATACCGGTATTATGATAAGATATTTTCTACGTTTGCAGCCATTGAAGTGATGTGTCCCTTGGGTACTTAGAGTATCTTCATTTAAAGTTCATTTTGAATAAATAGGATATTTTCTTTAAAAAAATTAGTAGTTAAACTTTATATAACAGCTCACTAATATCTAAAAGAGAAAATTTTGATTGTTATCTACGAGTTGATGACCTTTTTTCTTCATTTAAATCTCATTTTTAAATCCATTTTTTTTCGAATTTTACGCTTCTAATCACCTTTAAAAACATTTTACTAGTCCCAGGTGATTTTATTTGTAGCGTGTTTTGCCATTGCATATTTAACTAACACATTCGATGGTTGTTAAATGGCCATAACTGTGGTGATGAAATATTTTTGTATGAGTCATTATATCATAACTCATGAGATATTATATCATAATTCAATGTTTAAAAATATTTAGAAGTAAAAAAAAAAAAATTAGAGCGTAAATAAATACTCACACAGAGATTTGTTTTATAATAGAGGTTTTATTTATTACCGTTTGAACTTAAATTTATATGAAAAATAATGTACAGTAGCTCTATGATATACAGGGTGTCCACTCTGAACGATAGCCAATGGCTAATTTCTAAACCGTTAGCCATATACATACAGTTCAAGTTGCAAAAATGTTTTAAATGAGGTAAAAAAGTTTTTAAAAGAAATTGTGGCAATAAAAATGTTTCTTAAAAGTTATGAAATTTAATTTTTTATATGATCTCCCGGTCTATACGTGATTTTTAGTAAAAATTTTTATTACTTTTATTTTAGTAAGCATTTATATTTCTTTTGCACAGCCGCGCAAAAGAAATCAAATATACATGTATGACGGAGATTGCTTAAAATACATTTAATGATAATTCTTTTATCGAGTTTAACTTTTCAGCTCTTCAAAGGAAATATAAAAACTTGTTTTTCAAAACATATTTTAGAAATCAAAATCAAAATGCGATTTCTACTTGATAAACAAAAAATAAAGAGTAAATAGAGTGAAAAAAATTCGCTATTAGACAAAGAAAATAACGTAAACAACATTATTTCCATTTACACAGTTGTTGTGCCAAAACATTTGCGCACTCAAATTATGTACATACAAATAATTTCTAAGCTCTAAAATACATAAAATAAGGTAATAATATTTTGACTGTTTTTGTTTAAAATATATAATTCAACTACTATATGAACTTTTCATTGGACTAAATATATTTTACGCTCTCAATTTATGCAAAACAGTTTGTACCTTGGCTGTGTGCCAACACAGACATTCACTTATTTAAGTCTGCGCTTTAATCCATTTCCTTCGTTTGTTAAATTTCGACTTTAGAAAAGATGTGAAATTTCCGGATCAAAACCAACCACATCCGGACACCATAGCTAAAATTGTTAAGTGTTTAGGAGAAACCGGTAGCTTTAAGCAGCATCCTCGATTAAGTCGGGTCACTAGTTCAACAGTACACTGTAAAAAAAAAATCCGTCAATTTACGGAAAAAGGACTGGCAGCAGAGTTGCCGAAATGTTTCGGTTTTTTGAGGAAAGGTCCGTCTTTGTAGTCCATAAATTCCGCAAATGGTGCGATACAGCCATACAACAGATACACGGAAGAGATTCCATTTTTCTAACAAAATGGAAAATTTCTGATCAAAATTCACGGAAGTCAACCTGTCAATAAACGAAAATTTTTAACAGCGTACCCCCGGAGGATGTTCTAGGGTATACACTTGCTCATCCTGAATGTTATTGTACGAGATATTAGCCGAGAGTGCGGATATTCAAAAAGTCATGTATGGAAAATCTTAAACATGTATGGCTCGTATCCATATCGACCAATACTAGAACAGGAATTAGCATCGGGAGAGAAAGAGAGTCGTTTTCATTTCTGCAATTTCATTTTAAACGAACAAGATGAACGTCCATCCTTTCTGAATGAAATTATGTGCACTGATGAATGTCAATTTACTTTACAGGGGATCGTAAATTTTCAAAACCTTCACTATTGGTCCTTGAAAAATCCACACATTATTAGGCCAAACAAACACCAAGTACGTTGGTCCATAAATGTTTGGTGTGGTATGTGGAAGACATCCTTAATTGGGCCATTCACCTTCGATGACACTTTAACATCAGAAAAATTTGCCGATATTTTATGTGGACCTGTATCCGATTGTTTAGAAGAGTATGTTTCATTACAAGATTTGTCACATATGTGGTTTCAGCATGATGGCGCGCAAGCACTTAAATCTACGAGTTTCGAGCACGAGAAAATAATTGGACTGGGTCACATGTCAGAGAAAATTCGATTAGTGGGTCATTTTTGGGTCACTGTGGGTCAAGCTAATTTTACCTAAAAACGGCTTAGACTATTTTGACTAAATTTTGCATCCTATGGTTTTCGGGCACGAGAACACTGTTGGGCTAGGTAACATAATCAAGAAAATTTTATTAGTGGGTCATTTTGGCCATGGGTCATTATGGGTCAAGCTATTTTTATCTCAAAAATGGCTCAGAGGATTTTAACTAAATATAGTAAATTTTAGGGAACGAGAATGCTATTGGGCTAGGTCACATGTTCGAGAAATTTCGGTTAGTGGGTCATTTTGTTTATGGGTCATTATGGGTCAAGCTATTTTTATCTTAAAAACGGCTCAGATGATTTGAACCAAATTTTGTATGCTACGGTTTTGGGGCACGAGAAAATCATTGGGCTAGGTCATATGTCAGGGAAAATTCGATTAGTTGGTCACATGCTCGAGAAAATCCGATTAGTGGGTCATTTCTGGGTCACTGTGGGTCAAGCTAATTTTATCTAATAAACGGCTCAGACTATTTTAACTAAATTTTATATTCTATGGGTTTCGGGCACGAGAAGACAATTGCGCTTGGTCACATCGTCGAAAAAAAAATTTTAGTGGGTCATTTTGGTCATGGAACATGATATTTGAACTCAAAGATAATTTTGGTTCGGTCTTCTTTGCTCTTAACTGACATAAAAGAAAAAATAGACTAGAAATAGCATGACAGCTTATCAAAACTACTGTAAGAAAAGTAGATGAAGTCATATAGTTATAAATGAAAATATATCAAATAGTTGATTTTCAGTCACTAACAATATCCCAATTTTCGTAAGAACACGTTTTTTGTTCACAAGACGAGTATACCCTTTAAATGATTTAAAAGGTTATTATACAATGTTTTCTAAGCAGAAACATAATAAAAATGTATATTGTTCTTCGTAAATATACAAAAAAATTCTATTAAAATGAAAATAAATTTTTAACACGATACTAGGAATATAATGAAGTAAAATAAAATGAAATGCGTGATTTCAGAAAACATACAATTAAGTATATAAAACTGAAAAAAATATCTAGGAAATAACATTTAAAACAGCATTTGTTTGCAATTATTTATATGCCGAAAGTTCCAAAATACGTTTTACTTGAAAATAGTTTATAAAATGCAATTTTATAAATTCAAAGTCTACAAAATATCTCTTTAATGTTGTTGTAAGCAATTATCTCTGTGATGTACTCAAAAGAAAGTATGTTGCGAAAGGATACTTGAGAGTATTTTTCTTTAGTGAATATATATTTACAATTTTTAAAATAAATTGAAAAATATCATCATTAAAAGTTTTAAAAAAATTCGTTAAGTAAAGAATTTTTAATGTATAGCTTTTAAGTGTCGCTTTAAAACTTTAATTTAAGATTGAAAGAGAACTTCTTGGATGATATTTTTATAGATTTAATTTGTTTTGATATTTGTCATTTATTTAATCATTCATTTTTATTCAATGATACTAATAACGTACACAATATTTCTGAGGATATTAAAGCAAATTGGGAACAGATTTTTCTTAATTCTGAATATACTAACTCTACACTGTCTTTCATCGTATGGTATATATATATATATTGGTAGGAAAGATACATGTATTCGCAATGTTTAAGTTACATTCATTCTGAATTGCAATTTTGAGACTATCCAATCTTATATATTTAGCATTTGAACTGCTAAATAGAATAAAGGTGAAAACTAACTAACTAAACTAATTCCATGTAGCACCTTATTTTATACAACAATTATATAGAGTGGTCATAAAGTATTTCCCTTATTACAAAAAAATATTACGAAATAACCATTGAATGTAATGCTGTAAAATTTCTATTATGGAAAAGTTGCGTTTTTAAGTTTTTTTAGTCCATCCAATTTTCTTGGAAGATGAATCGGACGAGATGGTCCAACACCATGGCCTCTTTGCTCACCCGATATTACTCCTCTAGATTTTTTTCCTTTGGCGGTACATAAAGGACAGAGTGTTTGCAACACCCGTAAAAGATATTGAAACACTCGAGGTCAGGATCAGAGATGCTGTGTCTAGTTTGACAGTCCAGACGTTGGGCAATACGTGGCAAGAAAGGGAATACTGGCTTGACATTCTTCGAGCTACCAAAGGTGCTCACATCCAAATTTATTGACGTCAGTACTTGTATTAAAAACTTCATAATTGTCTTTATATATTTTTAAACAAGCATCTGTCTAATTACATTAGTTTTTCTGCAATAAATTATTGTAATCAGAGAAAGACTTTATGGCAACCCTATATAATTAGACAAGGAAAATAGTACGACTAAAATATTCTGGTACAAAACAATACACAAAACACTCGCACCCTATATGAAACACCGGTCTTGAAAGGGTTAACAGGTGTCACCGCTTGTTTTATATTTCATTTTAAAAATCGTCAGTCTATTTTACTACACTTTAATTATAAATGAGATCGCAAATTATTAATGAATTTGCGAACGACATTCACTTAAAGCTACACTAACAAATACTTACTTCCAGTAATTCCTCCCTGTAGATCTTTTCACTCTCCAGATTATCTGTAACAAGCTAAATACGATGATTTAATTCATTCATAAAGTTTTATACAAGTATATATCAGGTGCCTCCTATAACAGCGAGAATACTTCTACATTTGGAGTATTGTAAGCATTATTAGTACCATAACTTGAGCGATTGATTGTAATATTCACTAGTAGAGTATGCAAAATAAGATTCTACCAGTGGCCCCGTGCGAAGATTTCGCGCAGCCGGCTAATATTTTTTAGCAATATCTAATATTTTTTAGATGCAGGTTTCAGCTTCTAAAACAAAATTAAGGACTAAAAATATCTGCAAACAACATTAGTCATGCCAGAATATCATCTCATTTATACCATAAAAGTTACAGTAAAAATTCACCAAAGATAGCAAGCAAGCAAATATATATATATATATATATATATATATATATCAATTGTATTTTAACTGTATTAGAGGATGATATCATCGTTTCGAAAAAAAAGGATAAAGAAAAATAAATTGAATATTTCAATTTCAATTTTGCTTTTTATCATAAATGTAGTATAAGATAAACCCGTGCAACAACTACGCCCCACTTTATCTTTATTGAACATTTTTTTTATAATCATTGTTGCGGTATTTTATTTTTGTGGCAACACTCATTTGAGGAAAACATTTCATTTAAGGAAAACAATGCCAATTTAATTTTTAATTAATTGCAACAAAATACATATTTTAACGGAATGTGAGTGTACTATGTCAGAAGCCGCTTCAAAATCCTTTCATATAGTATCTGATTTATCGTTCTGCGTTTCTTATTTGCTTAGAAAAAGGGATGTTAACAACAGAAATAATATATAGGATAATACTCATTGGTACTAGACATTGCCATTTTTCACAAAGGGATGGTAACGAAGTTCCCTTAAAAATCATCAGTTTATTTTAGAAATATCTTATTTATCGATCATGAATTAATGGATATTTAATTTAAACTACACTAACAAATGCATACTTCCATTCTACAGATCTTTTAACTTTGCAGATTGTTTTTAACAAGTTAAATAGGGTGATTTAATTTATTCATCAAATTTTATACAAGTAGACATTAGGAGCCTCATATAATAACGATAATCCACCTACATTTGGGGTATTTGGGGGATATTGGATCTTGTAAGGCATTACATTTTAGGCATTAATCCGTACTATAATTTGAGTAGTTGATAAGTTAGTAGTGCACGTAAAATACGATTCTGTTATGATCATGGGAACTAGACCTTTTCGAGCCCTTAATACGTTGTTACAGTGTCATAAATGCCAACTGCTACGATTTTGACGCCAGTAAATTTGAAAAGTATTCGCCTTATCTAATCACAGAGTTTTGCGATTGAATAAGACGACGATTATTTTACGATATTACTGGTGAGATATTTAAGTTGTCAGCTATGCAGTGCCTTTAAGTGATTATTTATGATTATTTATTGAGTGATTATTTAAGTGATTATTTGATTTATAGTATCTTTCATTATGTAAAAGCAAATCACAATCACTATCTCAATTTTAGCATGCAATGTTTTGTTAATTAAAAAAATGTTTCGAAAGAAAGTAAACAAATTCATAGTGTTATAAACGTAAATGATACAACCATACGAGATCGATTTTTTTAATTCAATTTTTTAAAGGGCAATCCTCTTTATTTATACGGCAAATATATTCGTCAAACTATTTAACAGGCTCTATAAAATATATAAGCGCAATAAATGTGTCTCATCTTTTAATTTCTAATTAGAAAATAAATAAGTTCATTGTTAAAATCTAAATGAACTTTTTAAATTGCTTTAAAAAGAAAGGAAAAAAGTGCAAGTCATAAAATAAACATTTCCTATATAAGATCACCTAACAAGCAACCGTACCGTTCGCGGAAACGAGATATGGATTTCCGTACAGGTATTTAAAGATACTAGGGTATTCAACCTGGGATTTCCGGATTACAGAACTCAGGTGAAAACCATAGTTTTGTCTAACTCTAATAGATTAAAAAAAGCTGCTGCAACTAGCGAAATCTTTGGGGATTTCTTTGGCTATCTGGCATGGGGCTAATGCGAAAGTATTGCTTTTAATAAATTTCAAAACTTTATTTGAATACATTATTTATATTTTTCATATAAAATGATTATCGGCGTTGTTAGTCGACGGTATAAGAAATATGCATTCAATATAAAAATCTATTACAATTTTCAATTTAAAAAAAAATGCTTTTCACGTATGTACTGTAACCCCGGACGTCCTGGTTGGATCCTGAAATATCCATAAAAAGAAACATAGACACGAATTGAATAATGTCCGTTTTTTGTAAAAAGCAGACTTTTGAATTCAAAAGTAAAAAAAAAAAAAGGTTGCAGTAAATAATTATTCCTATAGAGATTTTGTAAACAGATAGAGTGAATGGGAATACTTTTCCTTTATCGTACCTTTGTTTAACATTTTTCAAAGAGGAAGCAAATAGTGATATTAAAAATAAAACAAACATAAGCTCCTTTTAATGAGTTATTTTTATTCATAAGACAAGAATATTCCTAAATTGTTTTACAGATTGAAAAAACAACGATGAAAATAAAGTTATTTTTTAATAAATATAAAGCATATTTCAACTAATATACAAATGAAATTTTAACTCGATACGTATAATAGAATGAATGAAATGAAATAGTTGATTTTAAATAAATGCAATTATGTACATTTATCTAATAAAAAAAATCTAGTAAAGGACGTTCAAAGCCGTATTTGTTTGCAATTAATTAAATGACAAAATTTCCAGAATCGCTTTTTTTTTATTATTTATAGCTCATCATAAGTTATTAAAAAACCTTTTTGAATTCAAAACATACAAAATATTTCTTTAAATGCTGAAGAAAATAATGATCCCCGAGATGTACTCAAAAGTTCGGGGACAATAAGATAATTGAAAATATTTTTCATTAATTTACACTTGATTGCAATTTTTCAAAATTTATTGATACTAGAAGTTAAAAAAAAAACTCTTCAGCTAAAGTAATTTTAGAGTCTTCAGCTATTTTTTATGTATAATCTACAGGGATCCAATTAAAATTTTAATTTAAGATAACAAATTGAAATTCTTTGAATATATTTTCATTGATTGTTCTTGTACTCGCCCTTTATACTTAATCATTCGTTATTTAAATGATTCCCATAATATATTCTTTTTAAAAAAAATATTTATTGAAACTATTTATTTTTACTATGAATACCAGGTATAGTATGTTTCAAAAGTAATTTATCTAGTTTTTACTAATCAGGAACATCAAATGAAAGATTAAAGTTGAACCTATTAGGAATTAAATTGCTTGTTCCTTTCACTCAATACCTGATCAACTGCTCAAATGAAGCAGTTTATTGAAATTTAATTTTAATATTATAATCTGAAATTCTTTGATGATATTGTTATGATTCAACTTTCGCTCAATATTTACTCTTAATTATTCATTAGTTAAGTGATTCTCATAATATATTTAAAAGAAAGAGAACTATTGAAACTGAGAAGAGATTATTTTTACTATGAATACAGGATATGCTATATCTAAAGAGTAGTTTTTATATTTTTGACTAATAGGCAACTTCAAATGAAAGATTACCACTGAACCAATTAAGAATTAAACTAAATTGCATGTTTCTTCAACTCATTAGCTCATATCAACTTCTCAAATCAAGTAATTTATAAATTATTATTATTATAAAACCCATGAAATAAAACGAGTAAATATTAATTAAAACAAGTTCAAAAAGTTTTTTCCCTTACTATATACTACAAAAAGAATCTAGTAAAATCGAATGCATATAATATAAATTTTGTAAAAATTGAGTCGTAACATTTAAATAATAATCGTTTCAAAGATATTAAACGTTTATTTAAATAAATATTTAGTAAATTTTATCTCTAGATTTTATGCCAACAGTTACGTTCATATTCAAATGGAGTCTGTAAATAGTATTATTGTGCTTAAATGCAAACTATAATCGAACTAAACATTACTACTTAACGAAAAATCTTAATCATTTTTCTATTATTTTTTTTCTTTAATATACATTATGGATAATTCTTTTTTTAAATTAGACAGCAACTATTTAGATGAAAATATTGCTATCAACGAGCGATCCTATATATAAAAATGCCAAGCTAAATTCTTAATTTCCAGCGAAAATTCGACGTTTTCTTAAACCTGTTCAGTTTTAAGGTACACTCGAACGCGGTCATCGTAGCTCATTAAAAAAATTAAAACAAAAAAATTAACATAAAAAATAAAAGCGAGAAAAAAAATCTTTTACATCTAAATAACACTATTTTTTTCAATACACTTTTATAGGGGTTGTAAAACCATTATATTTGTATTTTTAAACTATGAAATAATCCTACGTGAGAAAAAAAGAAAATGCCTTCTTACGAGCACTTTTACTCCGAAATATCAATATTTTTTCGTGTATTTTCCATTTAAAAATATACATTTACACAAAATCGGGTTAAAGATACAAAAGCATACAAATTTGAGGTTTATTTAAGGTTATTAGTATGGGCACGGGTCAGCTAGTTGATATTTGAATCGTAAAACATTTAAATAAAGTCGAATGCAATATGTATTTTGTTCTTAAATGTTCCATAGCTTAGACGCGAGATCAATATTTGGATAAACTAGTCGACGCATTGTGGATCGTCGACGGTCTTATAATTATATGCTAAACAATCAGACGGTTAAACTATTATGGCCTCTCGATTATTCTGCAGTAGAAGAAGAATATCGTCGCATTGAGCCACAAAGACATGGTATTCGAACAATAATCGTGCTATGATTTTTCCTTAGAATTAATTTTTTAACCTTTATAAATGACTAAACACTGTCACAAGAAGAAGCTGCCGAAAATCATTGTCGCGTTATTCCACATGACTGCGTTGTGAAAATTTATATATAAAAATACACCAAGAAGAGCTTTTTCTTTTACGTCATAATACGATCATATTCTAACGCTTTTTGTAAATGTTATGCACGAAGTTTTTCGCTGAGAAACTTACCGAAAATTTCGATTGGTTTATTCGTTTTATGTATTTAAGATCTAATAAATATATATTGTACTCTATGTGCGTACAGTTCTACCAAAAATTTTTAATAGAGTTTATCTACCTAGAGATTTTCTTTTACAAATTCAACGATTAAATAAGGATTTTACGTATTCTGTGATTGAAATATAAAATATAAAATATAAAATAGTGATTCCACAATTCTTCGAAACTCTATGAAGTGTACGCACCTTGTACTATATACAGTTTATAAGCACCAAAGGGGAAAATTCGAAACTTGTTGGAAGTAGATTTCTAACAAATATATTAGAATGACCTACATCTACCTTTTTCCTTGAGGGAGAGTTCGTGAACACAGAAAATTATTACAAATGGTTGTTTTGTTTTAGTTGGTTAACAATTCCCAATCTGGAGTTTGGGATTGCATGTAAATATTACATGTATTTCAAATATCCATTTTTATATAAAAAAAACTTCCTTTTAGTAAGTTCATCAAATGAGAAAAAAATTGACTCTTTTTTCAACTTATATTAAGGGTACTTGTATTAATTTACAAAAATTTATAGAAAATGTCTTTATTGATCACATGAGAAAACGTAGTCAACAAAAGGTGATCTACAATGATTACACCCTATTACATTTCATGCTGTAATTATCAAGATATAAGTAATATAAAATTTCTAAAATATAAATCGAGGCTAACGAAAAAGACAGGCTACCGCGGTTCATACCACTTATCTTTTTTTACAGACCGCTAGAGTGACGTAATGCTCTTTTCGTACACCTTCATTGGTGCTTTCGCGCATCACGTGACTCCGGCGGTCTGTAAAAGACGATACGCGTAAAACACCGCGGTAGCCTTTCTCTTTATAATTTCGATATAAATCTCGTGGTCAAATGTACCCACTGAAACTGGACAAATTTGGTTACAAAAATACTTCTGCAAAAATTATCCAAACTTTCAAAAGACTGCATAAAAGCATTGTTTATTGTAATTTTAATTTTCCGTCGTAAATTATTTCACTAAATAGAGACACAAGCAGGTCTGTAGTTGTAAATAAAAACGGTGGGTATACGTGAAGTCCACTACACTGTAAAAGAAAAAAAAAAGTTTCTTAATCTAGGAAAATATACTATAACCACGAATGCAAATGTGAAATAATCTCTCATCCCGAGTTATCCACGATTCCGAAAACTGCTTTTTACTACAGAAACTAATATGTTTTCGAGTTTTAAAGAAGCCTTTATTAAGACACTGTTTCTTTTGGTGCTGTTATGGCTTGGGGACCATTAGCATAATTCATTCTGATAGGATTAAGATAATCGCAGAATTAAGTAAAGTGATAGGTCTTAATTCACACCTATTGTAAGATGATTATCCTAGACAGAGGATAACCATTGTTCTTTTCAAGTAAGAATGAAAGACTTCATGTTTTGTATAGCCTTGGCAAATGTGTGTGAACTTTTTCTATAAGAAAATTATCTGAAGGTGTTTAAAATGTGTCAGAAATGTATTCGTATGAATAGCACGACAAAATAATTGGATTTCGAAAAACCCTGTGATAAGAAGAGGTAGGACAATGAGAAAGCGGTATGTCAATCAAGTAAGATTTGAGGTATTATGTAGAAAGGCAGGAGATGAAGTTTTTCGCCATTAAGGGACAGACTTGTTTTTGTGTTCTGGAGAGATTGACCTTGTTTTTGGGTTCCTCGGATGTACAAAATGTCTTGTAATATCATAAATCTAAAATTTTGCTATTATGTTTTTTTTTTTTTTTTACAATTTTTGTTTTTAAATAAAAATTTTGAGTTCAATACGAACTGATATGTTTAGTTATATGTGTGTGACCACGATACCACAGTGAAACTCATTTTCGGAAACGTTTCCCAGATTATTTTATTGTGTATTAATCAGTTTTCTCAGCCCGTAATATAGGTTTTTCGGATACTATCGGTTCTGATGTAAACAGTTTCATGTTCCACAAAGCTAATTTACTGACACAAATGATGAATTAACAGCATTGACATTAATGTTAAAATTAATTGTATTTTTTATATTCTTGCATGTATAAATTCAATTACGCAGCTGGAAATGTTTAATTGCGATTTAAAATAGAATCCAAAAATCCGATATTCTGGATTGAGGATACTGATTAACACATTATTATAAGAACTAGAAAATGTGTATGAAAATCAGTGGTAGTAAAAGATACTTTGTTTTTATAAATGATTCTTTAAATCTCGAAAATATGTTGGTTTCTGAGGCTTCTAATGGTAAAGGACGCTTTCAGAAATCTTACGTAAGTCGAAAGTTGTTGTTGTGTAGTTTTGTACGTGATTATTATATTTTCATAGAATAAGAAACATTTGTGTTTTTTTACAGTGTGCTTTTTATTCCTTTTAATGACGTTAAAGGTATGCTTAAAAGTATTTAAAGATCTATATCCAATGGTTGGAGTATCATAGTTGACATTTTTTCCAGCAGATCGAAAAATGCCGGGACAAGGACTCGAACCTGTTTACTTTGGCTTGCGGTGCCAAATGCCGTCCTGATCCCGGCATTTTTTCGCTCCGTAGGAAAAACTCTCAAATATGATACTCCAACCATTGGATATAATTTACCTAGTTGAAATTTTTTTCCTCTGTACATATATTTAAAGATGGTATATTGCTGATTTTGATAACTTAAGCCGTTGGGGACGAGCGACACGTATACGTGACGCATAAGATGCTCAGAATCCTCGATTATTCCCACCAGTTATTTTTTATTGTAAGATTTGCCTTATTTAATGACAGCATTTCTGCGATTCAACTACGCGAATATTTCTGTTTTGAAAAACCGGTGGTAAAAGATTAAAAATTCTGTAAAAGACGCTCGTCGTGAAGGGGTTAAACACATCTAAAAAAAGTGAACATGTTATAGAAAAATTACTTGTATTCAATGTAAGTTTACAAGAAAGAATCAGTGTTCCTTACAAAGATGGAAAAAACG
Organism: Maratus michaelseni; assembly: GCA_963931845.1. NCBI lineage: Eukaryota > Metazoa > Arthropoda > Arachnida > Araneae > Salticidae > Maratus > Maratus michaelseni. The sequence goes on along the minus strand of OZ007590.1, from coordinate 401,804,891 downwards.
CAAAATAACACTTTTGATTGAAATATATAAATTAACTAATTCAAACAAAATCTGTAGTTAAAAATCTCTGCTTGAGTTTTCAAATGCAGTTTTTTCAGTTTCCCAAGTTCCACTCTTACATGTACTGTATCTCATCCAAATAAAAAATATTGTGATTATACTTGATAGAGATGTACTATTTAATATCTGGGAAAACATATTACTTCAAGATAAACCAATATTGTATGTATTATTAATTCTCGTTAATGTACAGAATGTGCCAATAGTCTTTGACACATTTTAAAATTCAATAAAAGATCAAGCAATTGGCGTACGAGAGTATGGTTTGGATGAAAATGTTTCTTATGATTGGAAATTTTGTTTAAGCAAATAAAAAAAATTAGTTCCAAAAATCTTTCATAGATGGCGCTGATTATGGAATGTTATCGAATAGGTAGAATACCTTTATACATAACAATGGCGAAAGACGGTCATTGCGTATGTACAGTTTTTGTACAAACAATGGGAACCCACTTTCCAGAAGTTAACAATACTCGTCTATCCATCCTCACTTATCTAATCGTACTCAGGGGGGCTAGTATTATTAAGTTCTGGAATGTGGGTTACCATAGTTTGGACAGAAACTGTACGTCTTTCTCCATCGTTATGCATAAAGACATTCTACCTTTTCGATAACTTTCCAGAAACAGCCCCATCTATGAGAAATTTTTGGAAGTAATTTTTTTATTTGCTTAAACAAAATTTAAGATCATAACAATCAATTTAGTCCACACCGCACTCTCGTGCGCCAGTTGCTTGATATTTTATGGAATTTTCAAATGTGTCAAAGACTTTTGGGACAGCATGTATATCTTTAAAAAATGTTGTACTTTCATAAAAATCAAAACTAAATAACGAAGAAAATGAATATTAATCCTAAAAAAATGTTTTAATTTGAAATTTTAATTGAATATGTAACATTTTTATACATGTATTCTAAGTATATGTTTACAAGTGCTATGTAGTCGCAGTCACAGTGCACAAAAAGTGCAAGTCATCCTTCCGTTTTAGTCAAATTTATTCATATTCATTATATTGTGAATTTACTTTGATGAAACCTAAATTAATCATCCTGAATTCACCAACAGTTTAACTATCATTAGTAGCAAAACTTTTATTACAGTGCAAATTGTAAATAAAAAGAGATGAATTAACAAACAACGTTAAAAATTCCAGTCATGCACTGTTAAAAAGTTGCAGCAAACAGTCCAGTCATTGGACCGTTTTTGTTGAAAACGGTTACATAACCGTAATTTAACTATATTCTGACCGTATTGTTACTCATTTTATGGTCAATATATAGTTAAATTATGGTTATATAACCTTTTTCTACAAAAACGATCCAATGACGGAACAGTTTGCTGAAAAATTTTAACAGTGTATCGAATCAACAAAACTTTCTAGATCCCTTAACACTTTTGATTACGGGACAGGACGGACGACTATTTTTTATTCAATTCTACCACAATTTACAAAGTTTATTTTACGAATATAATACAAAAATAATCCACTGGGATTTCTATGTCCCGCCCGTAATCAAAGGGTTATCCTTAAATTCCTAATGCAGAAAAAAATTAATTTTGACTTATTTATCTTTCAAGGTTACCGAATAGCTAAATTTAAAATGCCTGTATTAATTGCTCTCTAGCAAAATTTTAACAAGTTTATTTTGTAAAGGTGGAAAAAAAAAGGATAATTACTACCGAAAGGCAACTAATTTACTGAATTATTTAGTTTTCGCATCCTAAATTTAATTTTGACAAGAACTGAAGTCATTTATTAAAATATAAGTGAGTTTATCTTTTACGATGACAGTTTAATTCATTCATATGATTATACTTGGACAGAAAGAATGATTTATCTTTGAAGTTACGAATATTTTAAAAACATGAATTCTTACATGAATAAATTAACTACGTGATAGATGTTCGTATGTAAAACTGATGTTAAGTATGTAAGTGAGGAAAGGATTTCGTAAGTATGGAGATAATAAATTCAACATGGTATTATTCATGAAAGCGGTTAAAAAATTAAACGATAGTACAGTGCGTACAATTCTACCTGAATTTTTGAATAGAAATTTTCGCTTCATTTAATGACAGAAAAATATTTCAAATTCTGCGAGTAATTACTGATAGTTTTTTCATCTGCAGAAAAACATTTTTGGGAAAACTTTCTAATCTTAACTAATAGTGCCATACACCTTGGAAATTCTAAGGCGTGCGTATACCTTGATCATTTATTAACTTTAATAATCTGGCCTCTATATAAAATCTGCAAAGAAGCAATTTCTTTATTAAAATATTAGTAAAGACAATTTTATTAAATTTAAAAGGTATTTTTTCTCAGTTTTTTTCAATTAAATAAATTAAAGTAGATATATAAGTGCATTTCACTGAAATGAAATTTTAGTAAATTAATCAAAAAGTTTTTAAAACCCATTTAAAATGAATTTTTATAGGATATTTTTATTTTTAAAGAAAAGATATGTATCCAAAAGATACAAAATATATGTTTGAGTTTGCTGAAAGTAATTATCCTTGTGAAGTAATCAAAACTTGTACCGTGTAAAATGACACTTGAAATGTTTTCCTTCAATTATAATTTTTTCATAGAAGAAGAAAATTATTAACATGAAATGAAAACCAAACATTATTCAATAACGTGTCAAATATTTCTTAGAATGTTTAAGTTCTAGGTTTTTAATTAAAATTTTAATTTAAGATACGAAATTGAAATTCTTCTATTTTACATGGATTGGTTTCCTTTATTTTTAAATTGTTACTTTCTGAAACATTTTTTGCAGTTTAAATAGATGTTGTACATAATTATCGAATGTACATCGATCTATCTTGATCCCAGAACTTTTTCATATAAAACAATGCTAAAGTATTTCTCTATTATGCCGATTTTGCAGCTGTTTTTTATTTTATACGTTGCTGTGAAAATGCATGGTGTGTCCGTGAACAGTTATTTACCGTTCTATTACCAACATCTGTGAATTGTTTTTGATCTAGCAGTTACAATTGTTTTAATAACGCATTCAAAACAATAAAACCTGTTGCTTTACAAGCACTGGACGTAACCATAAGTTGCCCGACATATAATAGTTTGTAATAAAGAACAGTATTTACTACTATTGTGTCCAAGCTCTAATTTTAATCCCCAAAAAGTTATTTGCTTAACACAACTCATGTGTAACCATTTCCAACATAGTTAAAGATTTTATGAATTCGGTTTGTCTGTGCGTCTGAGTGTTTTCTTTACCGTGCTCTAATTTGCGTAAATATACTCAGCTTGCAATTTATTTAAAATATGTTATTCATATTTTCCACGTCATGTTCGGTATTGAAATTGTGCAGCATTTATAGTTTGTTTACAAAGTCACTCAAAAGAACGAAATTGCATTATGGTATAGTAGATACAGTCTTAAAAATAATCTTAAAAATATATGGTAAATAGATATGGTCTTAAAAATAGTCTATTAATAATGTTACACTATTAATAATGTTACACTATTTCAAACACATTAAAATTTATATATATATGGGTCGCCTAAATGAAAGTGGCACTACATTCGGTTTGAGAAATGGTATAATGGTCACTTCCTTTGCTCTTAGACATTTCCTCTGCTATTTTTCGAGTGGTTATTCGCCGATTGATTCTCACGAGACAGCCGACATCTGCAACTGCTTCCTTGGAGATAACCACATGTGCTTGACCAAGTCGCGACCTGTCGTCAGTACTGCTTCTTTCACTACGAAAATCCCTACACCAGCGGAAAAACGATCTACGTGACATACACTCCTTGCCATACACATTTTGCATTCGAAAGATAGATTTCACTAGCAATCAGGCTTTTCTCTGTTAAAAATTGCCCGACCGCGCGTTGACACCATTTTGAGGCATCCATGATGCGAACGACCAATAGACCTGAACCCGGTCCGGCCATATATGAAATCTAAAAATATGGCCCCGATTCACTTTCTACAAAACAGGCGGATATTTCGGAAGCAACATTATTTTACAATTAAAATTATTCAAAAAAGCATAGATTTTATTTTCCAATTATGCATCCGAAATGCATGGAACACGAAATAAAAATAATATTAATGGCCAATTAGATATTTAGGTACATAAACACCCATTAAAAAATTCGGGGAGCAGCCTTGCACGGCCTAGAAAAAAGAGTCTGGCGCTACTCGGTCCTGCCTGTGTCTGCATTAAAAAGTAAGGCCCAGTCCTGGCACAGAGCAAAAATAAAGAAAACCCGGCCCGGTAATACGGGACGCATGACAGAAAACTGGCCCCTACACCACGGCCAGGGTAAAGGTTTCCGACCAGGCCCAGGACTTAACAGAATTTTGTCACACATAACCCCTTGCTATTTATCACCAAATTTTCCCATAGAAAAACAGTATTCGATTACCAATTATGCTTTTTAACAATTCATATTTATAAATTAAGATTAGAGTGGGACCGTTACCATATTTATACATGATTAAGCTTAAATTTTTTAGAACTAACAGTCAGTTTTGACACACGAAAATATAACTAGACGTAATACTGGTTGAAGAAATCCCGTTCAAAACATCGAAGTATTTAATAACTTTTCTAATTTATTTCTTATTCACTTATATTTTTCACTTGCGTAGTAGAAGTATAAAAATACTTTAACACTTTCGTGCGTAATTAATTGCTTGCTCAATACAGGATTACATAAGTAAACAAGTTCGTTTTTTGTTTTACCTCTTTTCTTGTCTTTTGGTAGGGGAGACTGGGGCAAAATGACTATGTTAACAAATTTTTGTTGTTTATTAATTTATTTTTAAGTATAGTAAAATTAATTTTACATGAACTGTTAGAGTATTCCTTTGTAGTATTAAATATATTAAAATTCAATTTTTCAAATAAAAAAAAATAAAGGATAATTTTATTTTTTCATAAGATTAACAAATCGTCATCTTGCCCCAGTACTGGGGCAAGATGACTTTGGCCTTGGGGCAAGATGACAACACTGAAAAAGGTTGAATATATTTTATCTTTTGAATATGTTACATGGTTTAACAAATAATAACTGTGTTTTTACATATTACAAAGTATCAAACGAAGCATAATGCATTGTAACGTAATGTTGAAATGTTTAGTTGTGCAGCTAACAATAGTCACAAATAAAAATGCCATTTTCATAATTTGAACATTCCTCATGCCACCACTCTTGGCAATTACAGCACCGGATCCATTTTTCTGTTGGTGAGTCATAATATTCCTCGTCACAAGCAGGACATCTGAAAACAGCATCCTTTGAAGTTGATGCAATTGGACTGTTTGGCCTGGATTTAATAGACTTAGGCCTACAGGAACTTAGTTTGAGTTTTTTTACTTCCATTTTAGCTTCACTAGCTTCTTTTCTCTGTTTTTTTAAACGTTCTTATTTCCTTCTGCTTTTGCCTTTGTTCTAACATTTCTTTGCTGGGTGTGCTTGTAAGAATGCTTGAGCTGATTGTTTTGCTTTTTCTTTTTTTCTCACATTGTGTTGCTACAGGCAATAGTTTGAAATCAAAAACACTAACAGGCTTCTTTGGTGCATCGGAATCAGCAATCCTTTGGGGGGGGAGGGCGGAGGTCTTGACCCCGAGGTCGAACCCCGTCGAACGGTACCCCCTTGTACCGATCGGACGTTTGGAAGCGGAGATACGGACCCCGAGAGGATTTGTTTTTTTGGGGGGGCTTAGCGGATGGCAAAAATATCTTCCTCTGGTCGCCCCCTTTCGAACGACACCTCCCCCGATTCGATGCGCCCATTAGCCCCAGAGGAGATAGAAGCGCAAGGTCGCGCGGACAAAAACACAGATAAACAAGCGTTTACAGGGTTTAAATTGAATGGACAACATAGTTAGTTTAATAAATTCCGAAACACAGGGCAAGATGACGAGCTCGTCATCATGCCCCGGACTGCCTGTTTAAAAATATTCGTTTTCATTGCCATGAAGGAAGGCAATTAATTGACATTTATTCAAGGTAGTAGGTAGTATTTAAACTAAGTTACTCATAAATATTAAAGAGAAACGATATATCTTACCTGTATCTGTAGCAGAGCTTATTTACACATGCATAAAAGTTATAACCTGGCAGCGGTAAACAATCAAAGCTTCACAACTAACACAAAAATGGCGATTTCAGCGTCTCTATACTATAGTTTAACGAAGGGCCAATAGGAGAGCCAGTAGTGTCAGGTTGATGCTGCCACCTAGTGGAAAACGGAAAAATTAAGACATTCGTCATCTTGCCCCGGTCTCCCCTACCTTTTTTATAGACTCTAACTTTCGTAAAAATTATCCTATCATCACGAAATGTAAATATGGTTTAATGTACACTACATTAGGATTTTAAAATAGTCGCCCTTTCGTGTATAAATATTTTTGCAGGGACACATGGAAAATTTTAATATAAGATCATCTAAATGCATCTCAAAATAATACCTACCAATGAGATTAAATGTGAATGTCGTTAATGAAAAAAGGTTTTTATAAAACCGCTCACTTGTACCAAACCACTATCACAAAATTTCGCCAACCGGTGTGCATTAATGAAATATAAGTGATTTAAAGTAAGAATTAATCTCTTGAAGTCGGTTTTACCCATGAAAATTACATTTTCCAATCTATTTTCTTAAAATGTTGATTATACACTTACATTTTCTACTTGAGTGAATGCAAGTATAACCGTGTTAACACCCGCGTTAGAAATTCCGTGTGCAAATACAATACTATGTAAATAAACGAGACAATTTATTTTACTCTAGACAAAGTCTTATTTTACTCTAGACATGAAATCATAGATATTACATGATACATTTTGTATTCATGAATCCGTAAATTCAATTTGTATTCGAGAATTCAAATCTATTTTATCATGAAAAGCGCCGTTTTGCTGAACAAGGTAAATTCTTATTTATTTCTCATGGATTTACCTTCCGCATAAATACTTTCAAAACTTTTAAATTTACCACACCGCAAAACCTTAAAACGGAATGCCGTTTAAGATGCTTGTGTTGGTCTTTTTTGTTATTATTATCATCGAAATCATTTTCAAACGAACAAAATTTGAGAAACTATTAAATCAGCTTTGTAATGTATGTTCTCATTAGGAATTAGCGTTTCCGAACAGAATACAGAGGTATTTTATAATTTTTCTAATCCATATACTTTTAAAATGTTTCTTTTATACTTATATATGGGTCAATGAACTGTATTATTTAAATATTTTTTTAACTGTTTGAATATATCATATTCACTAAATTGTAAAAAAAAAAGTATAATAGTTCGTAATCTATGAAAATACAATATGACCAAAGACGAAAAGATATAAACTTTTTCCTATGTATAGAGTATACATAAACACTCGCGTTAGAAATTCCATGCGCAAATACAAATATTATGTAAATAAACGAGATAATTTATTACATATAAATTTATATTTTTAAATGAAAAATTCGAGAAAAAATATTGAAGCTTAGTGGTAAAAGTGCTTGTAAGAAGACATTTTCTTGTTTTTGTAACATTGAGTTGTTCCTCAGATTTAAAAAAAAATAGTTCTTGTTCTCCGAACTCTTTGAAATTTTTATCGCTAATAAATATAGCGATTCTGCAGCCCGTGAAACAATATTGTTATCTAGTTGTAAAGATTTGTTTATCGTTTTTGGGTCGGGTCCTTTAATATAACAACAACAAAAAGAAATATTTCTCATAATCCGAACTTTCTAAAATTTTAATCGGTCATAAATATAACTATATCCAAGCTCTATTTAAAATTTCGTAGAAAAATGTGCATATGTAGTAAAACATAAAAGTATGAAAACATTAGCTGATACCGCCCTGAAATAAGGGCGGTATCAGCTTGCCGTTTTCATCGAAAATGTGGATACATATATTTTTTTTATGAGCCTAACACTCATCCGAAGTTTTCGTAATTTTTGTAAGTGATGTAAATTTGATCTACTGAGATGCTCTAAAATATTGTGATGAAATACAGACGTTAAGTCACTTTTGGCGTTGAAGAAAGATCGTTTCCGAGAGGCGCGAAGTGACTGAGAGGTTAAAAATCTGTACTTTTGAAAACCGATTCCACCATCAAAAAGAAGAAGATCTCAACTTTAAATAGGCATGTTTTGTGAATTGGCAGTTTTAAAATCGAATCCTAGGAGAACGTCTCCGAAAGAGAGAAAAAGTCAATCGCGAAAACGTGTCTTTTCGATTTTTTTTTCAAAGGGTTAATTACAATTTTTTTTCAAACTGATTGCGGCGTTTGGGACATAAAAGTACAAAAATTATGAATATGTCCATCTTTATTCCGTATTACGAAAGATTCGGTTGATGGACGTTAAGGCAATCGGCCAAAATAAAACAGCATTTGGTTATTCTTTTCTACGCTCTCGGAAAAGCAGAGATGAGCACGCGCGGGCGCGCCTCAGTCGATTTGTAAGAAAAGATCAATTTTCAATGCATTTTTAATTAATATCTCGGCTAATTATAAAAGAATTAAAAATCTGAGCCTCAAGCGCACCAGGACTTGTCTTCGACTATCATAATACAAATTTACAGACCTCTGTACAAGGTAGATTTTCCTAGACGTTTCCAACAGGTACACGCACACACAATGAAACTTTATTTTATTAGTATATATTGCATGTAAATAAATTATAACAATAAAAATATTACGCTGAAAATATGTATGAAAATAAATGCAAGAAGAATTCAAAGAAAATTTATTATTTATTATATTCAACTAAAGAATTTTGCTTCCTCCAAGCAACATCTGAAATGTCACTTTTTAGCGCAAATATAACATTACACAAATAAACAAGAAAACTATTTTTTTTGCACCAGGATAAAATCGAAATCAACTGATATTCAAAGATTCAATTTGTATTCATAAATCCATAAATTAAATTTGTATTGGTTAATTAAAATTCCATTTTTTTTCATTAAAAGCGTCATTCTGCTGAGATAGGTAAATTCATATTTATCGCACCAGCATTTATATTCCACATAAATTCCTTCGAAACTTTTAATTTTCCACGCCGCAAGACTATAAAATGGAATATTATTTAACATTTAACTGATGTTAATGACCTCACAATCCTCTGTTTTTACCAATTTCCATAATTTAAAACTTGTAACTTTCAGTTTAACTACAGATACTAGATACATTATGTTTCGTTTGTAGCCTTAGTATTCCTGAATAGATGAATTTTAACTATAAAAATCATGTATATAAATATTAGAGCGGAAAAAAATATCCTATTAGTTAATCTCGTCTTTATTCATCTTTCGATACAGCGCTCTCCCTGACCGCTCAAAGCAGCTGTACAATAACTTCAAATTGCCGCTTAGCTACTTTGGGATAGCTGGATTAAAAAATGAAGAAAAGGCTTGGCATAGGATACTAAACATTGTATATAGAATTTTTATAACTGTAAACTGAAAGTTACAAGTAAACTGTAAAATCTGAAAAAAACAGTGGTCTGTGAGACCGGTAGCAGCAGTTAAGGGTTAAGATGCTTTTCAGTTCTTCTTTGTTTTTGATCGCTTTTTGATGCATTTTTAATTAATATCTCGGCTAAGATATTTAGATATCTTAGATATTCTACGAAAATTTCAGAAAATATCCCATCAACCCTTCTATTGGGAAATTTATCAGTGACTTGTATTATTATTATAGTAGTATTTGTTTTGTATGTGTGTAATATATATTACACATTGTTTTCCTCATCACGGCATCTTTTATATTTCAAATAAATTCCTTCGAAACTTTTAATTTTCCACGCCGCAAGACTATAAAATGGAATATTATTTAACATTTAACTGATGTTAATGACCTCACAATCCTCTGTTTTTACCAATTTCCATAATTTAAAACTTGTAACTTTCAGTTTAACTACAGATACTAGATACATTATGTTTCGTTTGTAGCCTTAGTATTCCTGAATAGATGAATTTTAACTATAAAAATCATGTATATAAATATTAGAGCGGAAAAAAATATCCTATTAGTTAATCTCGTCTTTATTCATCTTTCGATACAGCGCTCTCCCTGACCGCTCAAAGCAGCTGTACAATAACTTCAAATTGCCGCTTAGCTACTTTGGGATAGCTGGATTAAAAAATGAAGAAAAGGCTTGGCATAGGATACTAAACATTGTATATAGAATTTTTATAACTGTAAACTGAAAGTTACAAGTAAACTGTAAAATCTGAAAAAAACAGTGGTCTGTGAGACCGGTAGCAGCAGTTAAGGGTTAAGATGCTTTTCAGTTCTTCTTTGTTTTTGATCGCTTTTTGATGCATTTTTAATTAATATCTCGGCTAAGATATTTAGATATCTTAGATATTCTACGAAAATTTCAGAAAATATCCCATCAACCCTTCTATTGGGAAATTTATCAGTGACTTGTATTATTATTATAGTAGTATTTGTTTTGTATGTGTGTAATATATATTACACATTGTTTTCCTCATCACGGCATCTTTTATATTTCAATCAGTATATCTTTCAAATTATTTTCATTTTCTTGTGACTATTGAATTTAATTACATGCGTTTCCGTTTTACCCAGTCTCACATGTTGGTAAAACAGAAAAAAATTGTTAACAATTAATATATGCTAGCAACTATTTTAAATTCTTGCTAATAAAAGTATAATCACTCTAACACTCGCATTAGAAATTATATAAGCAAATACACTATTACCAAAAGAAAAAAGAAAAATTCATTTAATCTATCATAAATTAAAAATTACTAGATATTGACATATTCGATTTGTATTCATGAATCCGTCAACTCATTTTTATTGAATAAAAAAATTATGCTAAATATAGGTGTTTTGCTGAAGAAGGTAAATTCTTATTTACCTCACATGCATTTAATTTTTCAGGGATAAAATAGTTCGGTTCTTAAAAGGTTGAAAGACTTATTGACAGCAGGATATACAAACAAATTTATTTAAAAATAAATAAAACCTTTTTTCCACGTGCATCATAAAAGGATATTTTTAAAATTTTAGTGTCATTGTGGCACTTGGGTATTAATTTTAATACCCAACAAGTGGGATATATAACATTTTCAAATTGATTTGGATTAGAAATGCTCTATTTTTAATTAAAAAATATCAGTAGAAATTTTCGTGTTAGTAAAAGTTTAACTATTAAAAAATATTCTTTTTACATAGGTTTTGGGGAAGAATATGTGGTATATAAAGGGTCGACTATATTTGACGGCGTTAGAATGACAGTGGAGTAAGTCAAAAATTTGAAAAATCTAAATAATCATATTTTCTTTGAACGTATATTAATTTCTATTCAGTGTGACAGTCAAATAAGCCATAGTTCACTTAGGGAGTCGCTAGAAGGAAAAACAAGTTGGACCACTTAATGCAAAGGAATACGACAAGTTTCACAAAACCCTTCACTTCTCAAATTACCAAATACAGTGGAACCCCGATAATTTGGACGTTTGAGAAGCGATCGGAAAATTTCCATAACATTTCATCCATAATATTTCATCCTAGTACTCTGAATAAAAAAGTCTTTTCTGAAATCATTTCGGAAGAATACCTTAAGCTTTCCTTTTTAAATTCAAAAACTAAAAATTTCTAAAAATCTAGATAACCATATTTTCTTTGAACGTATATTAATTTCTATTCAGTGACAGTCAAATAAGTCATAGTTCACTTAGGGAGTCCCTAGAGGGTAAAATAAAATGAACCACTTAATGCAACGGCAATTCAAAAAGTTTCACAAAACCCTTCATTTCTGAAATTACTAAATATTGGCTTACTCTACTGTCATTCTAACCCCCTCATTTATAAGTGTAACATCTCTGTGATTTCCTGCCGCCTGCACACGACATGTAGAAAACACAAAATTTCATCACTCCCAAGATAAAAATAAGCGCGGTGGAACTTTTAATTTGAACAGCGAAAATATTTTTTTTTAGTTTTTTATAAATTTCCTAAATTGTTTTTAAAAGATTCCTTTACAAAAAATTCCGGGTTGCTCTTTTCAATTTTGTTTCATGTGATTTAACGATAGCAAGATACGGTCCATTTAGACCTTCGAAAGTTTCGTTTTATGTCGAAAAATAATGATTGGAATCAACTGTACACTTACACACCCATGAACATTCGTGTCCGCAAACTTTGACTTCCTCTAACTCTATTAAGATATACATAAAATGTACACTTTTCCTAAACGGATTTAATTTAAGGAACTTAAATAAAGTGATAAACGTGGGTGTAGCATTTGAAAAATTTAAATTTGTGGAATTTTAAATATGTACAGATGACCACTATTTTAATAAATGCTTTCATATTGTGAAAGAAGATATTATATCGAGTTTATTGACACATTTGAAACATTTGGTTTGATATTATAGTAAATGGTCCGCAAATAAAGGCTGGAGAAGACTTTTTTTTCTTATACTGGCAATGGAAAATTCAATGCCATATAAAAAAAAGCGTAAACTTTCGTTTATAAAACAAGAATTTAAAATTCGGTGCATTTTTAATAAAATCAGGTTATTTTCAAATGTGATGGAAATTTTCAGTCCACGGGGCTCGTCAGTTATTGTTTACTCTGCAATTTTGGTTATCACGCCCTGTGTCGCCCGAAACCTCTACAACTGTTCAAAAGTACGCCATTGTTGGTTTTAAACAGTACTCCACAATTTCACGGAGAAAACATTGTTGAAATCTATATAATAATAATAAAAGCTCAAAGCAATTGAATTTCATGTACAGTTCTGTGATGCCCGCTTCACTTTTTCATATGCCAGACGTTTTTACTTTTTTGTACCATAGTCATTTTTAATTTTGTATTGTTACATTTTACAGACAAATATTGTTACATCATCATTTTAAACAATGGTAACACTTCTGAAGATTTTCTGCGTGACAATAAACACTTGACTTCTCTTTTGTACCATTGTTGGGTCCATTGTTATTGCAAAATAAAATCCCATTCTAACAATGTTTGTATACATCAACAATGCAAACAGGCACTTCTGACTTAAAAGAAACTCCAACAATGTCTTTGTAATCAAAAATCAGATTGCAGATAAGTTGTAATTTGCGATTACTGCGTAAAAAAAGGTTATTTTTACGATATATTTTGTTAAAAAGCTGTTTAAGTATGGAGTATTTTAGAGAAAAACGTCGCGCGGGTTTGATTGATACCAAAACCTGCGATAGAATGATGGAAATTGTTAATCATCTGGAAGAAAACGGATACACATTTATTAATGTTATAGGCCAGGGTACATTTGGCTCTGTCTTGAAAGTGAAACAACTTGAAACTAATAGTGAAATGGCCGCAAAGGTCGTCCAAAAGAAATATGCAACAAATGGTGAAGTTAATTTGTGGAAAAAAATAAATCATCCTAATATCCTTAACCTGAAAGACGTCATATTTGTTTATTATGCGGATGCATATGTATTTCTTTCACCAGTACATCCCCAAAACTTGGAGCAAGCCGTTACAGATCCTTCTTTTGCAAAAAATGAAAATGCTTTGCCACAAATAATAGAATGGTTGAATCAGATCTTACATGCTATAGCCTGTCTTCACAGAGAAAACCTTTCGCATAATGATATCAAATGCAACAACGTTCTCATAACCAGTAACAATACAGCGGTTCTCTCAGATTTCGGATTTTTGAGCTGCGCAGAAACACCTATTAAAAAGTGAGTAGATTTCTTTGTGAGGATTATAGTTATACTAGATGAATAGAAATTTCCCAACTGACTTAAAAATGTACAAGGCATGAATCGGAGCTTGGCACATTTAGCTTCATATGTCAACGCTCTACCATCTGAGCAATTCTAAATAACTCTAGAGGACATCGTTGCTCAGTGGGGAAATTTCTATTCGTGTATTTTTTCTATCAAACACTACAATTGATTTTAAAATTGTGAAGTATAATTTAGTATTAAAGTTTTATTTATCTGAAATTTATTCATTTGAGCTACATATAATCGCACATCAGATGTCAATGCCAAAAGGTTTTTTGAGTTGTATGGTGACGGCCAGTGTTGTCCAGGACAGCTCACATGATAAAACATCAGAATATTAAGCCAAACGTTCTAGGCACGCATGGACATGCTTTGTTGAATAGGTTTTCACATATTTTAAAATTTTGCATTCGAATGTTTTTTTTTATCCATCAGTATGATTTAGACAGAAATAAAAAGGTATTCATTTTTTACTAATTTATACACTAAGGCAAACTAACCACTCACAGAATGCGAGTGACGTGGATACAGATCCCTAGACGAGAACTAATGATTAATACATAGGAACTCGATATAGCATTCTTAAATATCAATCATCCGGAAATACCCTCAGTTAAACACCAATATGTGTTAAATATTTACTTTAGATTCTAAATATTTTCAACGAAACTACAATATTGTAGAAGTAATATATTTTCATTGGAAATATTCGCAATGAAATGGCAAAGTATTAGAGCGATTTTGACTTTTAAGTCCCTAAATAATAATTTTTATTTCAGTACATATTGTTGGGTTCTCTTTTATTTCTTATATTATAAAACATGCCATTACATTATTGTACAGAAATTTGAAGAAATCATCAACTCTTTGACAGCCAACGGTGAGGTATACGCTCAAAAAGTCCAGGAGAGGACGAAAAAATTTCTGCCACTTACTCGACCCAAGCAGTAACCAGGAACGGAATACCCCCAATCCGACCTCGCCAGACTCCATAGAGAGTCTGGCATGATTGTACCAGTATTAACCAGATAAATAAGTGTTGAATGATTTTGGAGTTCAAAATGTTTCAATAAATTCCTCACCGTTTCGTTTTCCAGTTGCTGAATTTTAAGTATCGAGCTGTCTGGATAGAATTGTTTCAAGAAAATTAGTTATACTTTCTTAACGGAAATAGAACTATTGTTTTACATAAATATGCAAAAACAAAATTAGACTGCACATATTTTTTGCTATTATTATTATATATTAAACTCTGACACAGGATTTTATATTCCTTATCGTCCCTCTTGCTAAAATTATCCAGAAAATAGTTACAGATGTAGTCACAGCGTTTTTTTATCAAATTTATTCTCATACAGAACTATTCTAGAGTAAAAATGGCTGTAGTTCTTTGACAGGAAAATTTCTGCAGAATTTAAATCAGCATTTAAATATTGATTTCAAACATTATGGCTTTATTGGTAGTCTTACTGTTCCCAAGATTTCTTCATGATCTATTAGAAATAAATTTAAAAGTTTTTGTTATTTACTTCAATGTAAACAACTATTTCTAATAATCATTGAACATTGTGGCTACTACTTAGGATTGACAAGACCACCATAAAAATATGTGGTAATTTTCTTTACTGTCTCTTCCTTACCGTCCCTGTTGTATTTCACAATTAAATTGATGGTAAGATCTCACAGATATAGTAGAGTATTAAACACTAATGCAGAGCAATAACATGTTTAATTATAGCAACAAGAACAAACAAATTTAAAGCTGAAAGTTTAAAAATGCTTTTTGATGAAGTTTGAACTTCACAAGCTCTTATTCTTAAAAGTTAAAATGATCGAAGAAAAGCTCATTTCTTAAAGTTTTTTTGCATTATTTGTGAAATGAAAACACACCAAATATTGCCAATATTGCTCTGGCCACGATATAACAAATACAAAGAATATTGGCTCAATCAAAGTTATTTCTAATGCCCCTACAAACATATGTCGCCTATTAAAAATATATAATACGCCAAAGCACTCGATTACTATAATTGTATCTGAAAGATAAAAGGTTTAGAATTAAGGTTACGATTCGTTTATTTCATGTTTTGTTAGTCATAAGTTTTCATATATATGTTCAGAATTTGTTTAGATTTTTATTTTCAGGAGATTTTATTACTAATTTCCCCCCGAAATATCACTGTATAAATTCTGTAAATATTGAAATTGCATCATGATTCTCACAGATACAATAGAAGCAATAACGTAAGTTTTTTGAAAAAATGATGTGAAAAATTAAAATATAGAAATGGAAGGTTTCTTCCCCCACCTGATCATGTGTGTCTAAAAGTTCACTTTAAAATTTCTTTGCGCTGCCCCTTTGACAGTCTTATGGGAGGGAGAAAGGGGTTAACTACCCCTCTCATACTTTGGAAAATTTATTTAATTTCCCCTTTTATAACTAAACAATATTACAAAACCATTCATAATGCTGCTGGTAAATAACACAATTTATCCCTAAAAGAAAACTTACGATTCTTGGTCACATTCATGCTTACCTATTCTTTTTTTTCTTTTCTTTTTTTGTTGCACTTATATAATGCCACATTCAAGGCAAATCAATAAGATAAGAAGTATTGTAGTAACCCTTGAAAATTTTCCGAGCAATATGTCTGTGCTTAATATTGTTTTGGGTAAGTTCGTGTTATAGCGGCCGCCACAGTTACGATTAAGCCAAGATTGCAGTTACGATTTTACCAAGATCATACCAAACCTTATTTGCCTCATACGTACGCATATATATATACTTCTAATGCTCATATATTTGCATATTATTTACGTCTTATATGCCATATACAGTACATCATATACATCTTACACACATGTCATATACATATACGATATATATGACTATAACTGGGAAATATGCGTCACGAAATATTATCTTATACTATCATTATGTCGTCAATATATGCTTTATAATTTGACAAAAAATCGTGGTCGCTGTGCGAATATTCCTCTGGGGCCACTATAATTCGAAAGTACCTTGTTTTGTTACAAGGAATGTTCAATTCTTCACAAATGTAGAAATTAAAATTCAACAGAGCTGAATCTTTCTTTGTTTCGTTTTTTAAATCCCCAGTATAATTTCGATGTTTCTTGTTTCTTCTAAGATATGGAGCTCCGTTTATATATCGATGTCCCGAAGGTCGCCTTACAGAGTCCGGCCTCACAGAACTGGACGGCAAGAAGCTGGACATCTGGACCGTTGGAACGATGGTTTTCGAACTATTCACCGGGATGGCTCTTCTGAAAAAATTCTCGTACTGGAATGGTCCATTGTCATGTTGGTACTCTGAAGTCTATCCCGTTCTACAAAACAGTCTTCAGGTACGAATTTTTATCACTTTTTTTAACGCATATTTTGCTAGATTATTTATGGTAAAGAGCAACCTCTATCTGTCTTCCGTCTGTCTGTCTGTATGTCTATCCTTGTTCTAACTCACGTAAATATACTCGGATTGCCATGCAATTTATATATGTTATTCAGGTTTACAATGGCCTGTTTGGTATTGAAAATGAATCGTGTAGCATTTATTTCATTTACAGGGTCACTCAAAACAATTCCGTTAACTTAGGGTCTATGGGAAAATATCGTTTGCGGTGTATTTTAATGATGTTACACTATTTCAAACATATAAAAATTGATATATATCATTGAGGTGCACTGCAAAAGGATTACTATAGAGTATAGCAGATATAAAATTCATCGTTCATTTACAACGACACATAAAAGGATTCGGTTATATCACTGTCTATGTACAATAATTCATGCAAGTTACTTTTCATTTGTGGTACGCGTTTTTAAATTTAACGATTTTTTACATATTATTTGGTGTGTATAAATATACAGAGCAGCACAGAAGTTATCAGATAGATGGTTATTTTGGTTTAATGACAGAAATTGCTGAATAGAAAATTATATTTGTGCTAATTGAATTAAATTTTAGCATAATATGTAGTATTCCTATATACAAATCTATATATAATAAAAAGAGTTTCACAAATGAATTCAGATATTTTTACGATTATTGATAGCAATGGATGAAATTGTATTTTCAAATTTCTGATGCGTTTTCAAAAATGTTTATTCAGACTTCAACTTAGAGTTTTGTG
Source organism: Maratus michaelseni (assembly GCA_963931845.1). NCBI lineage: Eukaryota > Metazoa > Arthropoda > Arachnida > Araneae > Salticidae > Maratus > Maratus michaelseni. The sequence continues at coordinate 401,786,909 of OZ007590.1, read as the reverse complement.
GATGTACAAGAAAGTGTTTCATAATATATGCTTGACTCATGATTTTTCGTTCTTGTTTTAATTTTTGTTTAAAAATATAAGCTAAGTAGAATTCTCCATGCTGAAACTGAGACAAACTTTGGTAATTTTCTTTAGGAGCACACAAGTTTGGCATCGTGTTTGTATTCTGCAATAAACTTTACACTCGGATCACAAACAAGAAGAAGACCCCCACAGAGGGCACTCCCCCAAGGGCCTATATCCCTCGTGTAGTTAATCGGCAGTCATAAATCAACCAACGCAAATTAGAAGTCAGTCGGTGAAGTACTTTAGGAACCATGCAGATGTAACTTTTCAAATTCCTAATATTAATTAAATTTTTAACAGTTACAAAAAAAATTTCAATGTCAGTAGTTTTTTCTAATAAAATAGAAATTAATATTCGAAAAACAATATGCTTTGTAAACTATAAAAATTTTAGCAGAATATTTTTTCAAAACGCTTTAAATATGCGCACCAAAATTTCTAGAAAGAAAGATTTCGACGCGTAGTTTTTGAGTTACGCTTAGAAATCTGCCAGCACTGCACCTTGCTTGGGACTATTCAAATTGAATTCGACATTAGAAGTTTCAGACAATACATCTGCGTAATTAATAAGCTTTTTCGTCGAAAATGGCCTTCCGTTTGGTATCTAATGGTAATATTTATTGAAAAATCTAAAAAAATCGTAAAAATTTTGTGTTTTTATTAAGATTTTTAAAATTTGTTACAATTTAATAAGTAGACTCTATCTTACTTTTTTGATGATAATTTAAATTAAGACTCCATTCCCAATCGAACTTTCGTTTTTCTCTGAAACATTTTTGGCGATTAAAATAGATGGAGTGTATATCTGAACATTTCAAAAATTCCTGTTTTATTTGTTTCACCCTGTACCTCTTTTAAAATTTATAAATTAAAAAAAATATTTTTACCTGATTGTACTGGCTTCTCTATATATATTTCTTTTGCCATGTTGGCAAATGTTTAGTTGACAAACGTAAATTTTCAGATAATCTTAAGTTTAATAAACTATGGGCAGAGTAGTGCAGTTTTCATTAAAACTTGTACAACTTCGAACACACTTATTTGCAGAAAGTTGATTATTTTAAGTACAATTCAACACAACTTTACTCGAATAGTAAACATACACACTCAGTTAAGGGTGGGGCTTGTTTTTGGAATGTCTACAACATGACGATTAAAAAATAGAATTCCTAAATTCTACATCATATCACGACCGTTTCTTTTCAAAACTTCCCTGCAACTGTTTCACAATTCTATCTTTCTGTATTCCATTCAAAATTAAGAGAGAATTTAAATAAACATAAGGATTGCCAATTTACGACACGGAGTCACTGTTTTGCGCTTCTTTGGTTTTTGTCGAATATATAAAATACATTTACTGAATATTTATTTCTTTTAAAAAAATTGGAAATATTTGTCGACAAATGTTTTATTTTTTTTATAATTAACTAAGCAAGATAAATTACATTTAATTGTTACATTAATTATGAAAATTATATATTTCTATGCAAAGATCGTTACTTTACCAACGATGAAGATATTGCTGACATTGATTATAGCCAAAGGATTACAAAAGATTCCAATTTGCACTTTATTTTATCTATGTGATTTTTCTGTTAATTTTAAATATATATGCAACACTGTTACTATGAGGTATCTACGACTAAATAGCCAATTTCATCGCAGATTGATTGGAATCGTAGACGTTAAAACGGGACTACAGTCCAGTCTATTTGTAACGAAATCCATTGTTTCAATCAAAAAATTCGTTATACTATAAAAAAAATTCGTTACGTAGAGAATAACGAATTTTTTTTTTTAAATCGTCTTTGAGGTATTTAATTAGAATTTTGAACTGTTTAACTCTAAAAAATAAATTCATACTGTATTTTTTAATTATTTAAACAGTTTCAAAACGTAAAATAAACATTTATTTGAAACCGCAGTAAAAAAAACGGATAAGGCAAACTTGTATAATATACCGTTGTATATTTTGTATAATATACCGTTCTACGAGATCGGAACCTTGCCTTAAACGTAGAAAATGCATGGTCCCTGCGGTAGGAATGCGATAAATTCCATCTGCTAAAACAAAAACTTGTATAAAACGGATTTTTTCTCCGGTCACTGGAGAATCGCTGTTAGTATGTTTTTCTGTTTTTATTAAACACAATTATACTCTAATGTCTGTGAAAGCGGAATCAGTAGGGATGAAAAAAGATCCGTTTTAGTGTGGTTTCCTACTGAGCAGTTATAATTGAATGGCACTCCCTCGGTAGGGTGTATTTATTTTTTACCTTTAAGACAAGATTCCGTTATAAACAGGTTCCGCTTTAATAGGTTGTTTTGAAAAAATATAGTGAAAACTGTAAAAGAAGAATTGCTAGGGACCTGAAAAATATACAGTTATAAAAAAGTTTAAGACTTAGCAGGTTGATTTGTATAATATACCTTTCGAAGGACCATAAAAATGTTCGGTTCTAAACAGGTTTTACCTGGTTTGACTAGATTAATTTCCACTAACAAATAGCTGGAATAAAAAAAAAATAAAGATTTGTTATCATGAAAAATTGGGACTTTTGCTGTACCGCGCTATGATTCGGCAAGAACGATCTTCGAGCGTCTGAAAAAAGTGATACCTGTGCTAGTTAAATCATTGAACACTAACTTTTTCCATTTTTTTTTCAGAGGAATAATTTTGTAAAGTTGATGGAAGATAATTTTCCAGCTTGTGACAAAAACCACCCAAGTGCAGATGATGTCTTAAACTTCATAACTGGTTGTCTGAATATAGTACCCGGAAAACGCCCCGATGTTCAACATTTACAAGATCACAAGCTTTTTGGTGGCACGTGGCAATACACAGATGGTGAAGCTGACATTTGGAAAAATAAAGGTAAGATTTGTTTTTTCCTTTTTTAATGGAATTTAACAACTCACATGAACAAACAAAATGAAACAGATTGAATCTGTCACCATGGCAGAATAAAAGGGTCATTGTTCGATTTCATCTGCTTGAGAAGATGTCGATACAGAATCGATACAGAATATCAGACAACTATGGGGCGCGGAATTTGTCCGCTATTCACATGTAAAAACATACAAATAATATATATGTGCTGGGTATTGAAAAAGTGTTCACTAAATTCGAGAGTGTTTGCAATGAATGTTTTACTGCATATTCAGGGTGTTCCAAACAACCTCGGCAGTTATTCCTTAAATATTGATAATAAACATATATTATAAATTACAAAGTTACATGAAAAAGGATACAGAATCTTATGAAATCAATTAAAATTTGAAAGGCACTGAATTTAAAGAAATACAAAATTTAAATTTTTATGCTGCCGCTTACAAAAATTTTCCCCGTGAGTAAAATCTGCCCCATGCACTAATAACTTCATGTACTAAATCTCAACATTTTATCATAAAAGTCACCAATATTTGAAAATACATATATGCTGACTTAAAACACTTTTCGATGCCTGTATATGAGTTCAAAAATGGGAAAATCATGTCAGATGATCGCGTTTCATGTATCGTACACAAATTACGAAAGAAAACCATGATTGCATAAATAAATAATAATTGTGCTATTTATTGGTACAAAGTAATGTAAACTGTGTACGTAACTTCTTTGCAATCTTTGTAACAATCTTTGCAATCTTAGTATTAATCTTTGCATAACAAATTTACGCAAAGATTACAAATCTTGTTCAAAATGTTTCTATCCATGGCAATACAGAGCTGCATTCGTCTGATAACACTTTTTATTCCAGGGGAAATGTACATGTTACCTTTCGAAAGGTCGGGTAGAAGATTTTTTTTTCAAGACTCATATATAATGAGACCAACATGTAAAACCGAATTATTCAACAAAATATCCTAAGGGAGAATTTTCTGTGGCCAAAAAACAACAAAATTTTGGGACATTTTTTGTTGTTTTTTAAATATTTCGAGACCCGTTTTCGTAGCGTATTATTTGTTAGTTACAATCTTAAAGAAGACAAACTTCTCTACAACTTTCATATTTACAACTTTTTTATACACCGAATAGCAAGCGCAGTACAACATTTCAAAAATAAAAGAATTTTTTTATTTTCTTAATAACCATGAAAAACGTAGTTTTGTCCCGATGATGCAGATGTTCACCACGTATATAATGATGTACGTCAATTTCTACGTATTGACAGCTGTGAATTATCGATTATTTGCACACCATCTTCTTCATTTTTATCACAACAGACATTTTTTATATTCAATAAATCTATATAATTTAACAAGTAGGGGAGAGTTTGAATGAATAAGACAATTTTCATATTTAGGCAGCGACTTTAAGTATGCACAATTGTTAATTTTAAAGTATTGTTTTAAAGCATATTTCAGTATTTAGTTACTTATTAGCACGACAGTTTCAATAAAAGAAATCGTGTTTAATTTTAATAATTATTTTTATATCGCGTACATATTATTAATTTTATTCCATAAACAATTTATTATATAGTACAATGGTACATTTTATTTACCAATTATTCATGATATATGTTTTAATGTTTTACTGTTTTAAGTATAGCAAGCATTGGATTGTAGTTCCACATAAAAGGGGGACTCAAAAAATAAATATATGTTATGCAACAAATATTTTTTACTTTATAAAATATCTACAATAAAAATGACAACAGATTACTTCATTAACTAATATTATGTATGTATATCTATTGTAAAATTAAAAAATTATAACAATAAAATATTTGATATCGCTATTTTCATAAAAATGAGCAAAATATTAGTTTTAGTAAATATTGTTAATATTTTCCCACTTATATTATGCAAATATATCAAGAGATGGTAACATTTTAGCGTGCAAAAATATATAAATTTCAAGATTTTATCTATTAAATGCCTTAAAGCTCAAACATACAAACTTACTTTGGTTGTTGAAAATTACACTTTGTGGAATATTCTAATCTTCTGTAATATGTACTGTTTTGAAACTATATCTGTTATATTCTCCCAGTTCTACCATTTATCAAATGAAACACCAAGTTATTTTCGATTGTAGACCATATAAACATTTTTGTTACATTCATCTCCTATATCATTCAAGTCTACTTTCCCTACGCAATAAAGTAAGGTACGCAATATGACTGCATAAGCTACCCCTACGTAACAAACGTAAAACTAATATAGAAAAACCTCTAAAAAAGAACCTGTCTAAAACGAAATATATTTTCGGTCTTTTGTTTCCGTCATAGCAGGTTTTTTTGTATTTAAAAATGAATGATTACATAACTAAATTGGTACTAAGACTGACTGCTTTATAATAACACTCAAGTAAAAAGTATTATCACCACTAAATTTTAATAATGCATATAATATAAAAATACAGTCATATTGCGTACCTTACTTTATTGCGTAGGGAAAGTAGACTTGAATGATATAGGAGATGAATGTAACAAAAATGTTTATATGGTCTAAAATCGAAAATAACTTGGTGTTTCATTTGATAAATGGTAGAACTGGGAGAATATAACAGATATAGTTTCAAAACAGTACATATTACAGAAGATACAGTGTTTTGGTATAGGAAAAAAGCCAAAATATTGACATAGTGGCACACACTGATTCGTATACTATTACTGTAATATGCTGCATTCTGTATTTTATTCCATGTACCAGTATCGGACTTCTGCGTACCAGCAGTCAGAGCTTTGCGTACAAGTAATAGTAGGCGTTCCATAGTTTGTACCAACCCCTGCTTTAGAGGTTTTTTTTTCCCAGGATGTTGTTTGTCGCCCGGCCCCTCCCCCCCCATACCCACTCTCTCTATAACCAGCGGGTATGTAAGTTGGAAAAATAGCCTCATTTTTGAAAGGTCGTACTGCACTTAAGAAAGAGGGTGTGCAAATAAAAGATAATTTACTGCTATCAATATGTAGAAGTTGATATCCATGATTAAATCCGCGGGGAACATTAGAAACATTGGGACAAAACTACGTTTTTCACAGTTTTTAATGAAATTGAAAAAATTGTCTTATTTTTGAAATGTCGTACTGCGTTTGCTATTGAGTGTATAAAAAATTTTAAATATGAAAGTTGTATAGAATTTTGTCTTCTTTAACACCATAATTAACAAATAATTATGGTACGATAATGGGTTTCAAGATATTTTGGAAACAATATAAAAAGTCCCAAAATTTTGTAGTTTTTTGGCCACAGAAAGATCTCCCTTGGGAAATTTTGTTGGATAATTCTGTTTTCATATGCTAGCTTCAGTATATACAAGTCAGAAACAAAATTTCTACCCGACCTTTTTTAAGGTAACGCCTTTTTTTGGTACATTTCCCCTGGACTATTTGTGCACTCGATCAAGTTCTTAATTTTAAATTATGATTAACACCTCATCAACTTTTTTTAAACATGTCTCTGCGACTTTCTATGATAAAATTCTGCAATTTTGTACATGCCCTTATCAGTGTATGTGGCATATTTTAATCATTGGTAAAATTTTGTACGAGGGCCTTATAAAAATTTAAATTTTGTATTTCTTCAAATTCAATCCCCTGAGAAGTTTAATATATTTCATAAAAATTCTTTACCTTTTGTTACGTAACTTTGCAATTTATAATATATGTCTATGGTCAATATTTGATTCATTCATCGTCAACGTTTAAAATATTAAACAATGCAGGTAATCGTTCATGATGCATCCTAAAGTAAAACAAAACGAATGAAATCGGCAGGGAAGAGTGCCGTTTGTGAATTTACTTTTTAACGAATTAATTAAAATTTGTTTGAAGCTTAGCTTGTGTATAATAAAAATCTATTGTTTGTGCTTCTACAAATTAGTTTCTCATCAAATGTCGTAATAAGATTACGCCTTTAATTTATTATAATAATACGATGAAACGCGGAGTATGTATTGTTTCCAGCATTTAGAGAGTAATTCAAATGAAATCACCCGCGTTTACCTTTTTTGAGTTTACTTCGGCAACGACCGTCTGGACGGGCGTAGCCCGGCTAGTTAAGAAATAAAAGCCGGTAAAAATGTTTTGGGGACAACCTGTATATATACAAGTATGACATTTTTGAATCACTATGACAAAATTCTGAAAAATAATTTATTACAGAATGTATTAAAGGGCTTTTTCTCTCGTTATATCGATGATTACGTGAAAGTTAAACGGTGGACATAAAGGAAAGAGAAAATGATGATCTCTATAGAATGATAATTATTACGGAATGTAATAAAGTGACGACATTTACATTTTTTTATGTAGTACCTACGATTATTATGAAGTGGTTGGTGTAAATAGACCAAAAATGTCAATTTTAAAAATTGAGGCTTTTCCTACCAAGGCGCAGAAATGGTAACCAATGATATAATAGATGACTTGCACATACATTACTATTGTTTCAGAATTCAGTCGTTTCGATTTGTGTTATCTGCCTGATATGGATCGCTGAATCAATAAATTTATAAACGAAGTAAAATACTAAAAACTAAATGCTAAAAAAAAAAAAAATAAATAAAAAATAATAATAATAATAAGCATCATAAGCATCACACTGAAAATAAGAATCACACTTAAAGCACTTAAAATAAGTATCACAAGCAATGGCTTTTAAGTCATTTTTTATTCTCTGTGATTTAGATGTGAATTAAAAAATTAACTACGAAATATATTAAACTTCTTTAAATTGCTAAAAGACGTAAAATAAAAACTTTATAAACAGTAAAATCAATTTTATTAGACTGTTGATATGTTTCGGCTCAATCAGAACCATTATCAAAAGTCCGTATACAGTAGTAGAATATTCTTATTTGTGATGATTTTGGCTTCGTTGGAGCCGAAAAATGTCAACAGTGTAATAAAACTTATTTTATTGTTTATCAAGTGTTTATTTCACGCATTTTCGCAATTAAAATAAGTATATTATTACAAGTTGATATAATTTGTTATATTTTTATCAAGTATATTGTTGCCAAAACCACTTTGACTACACTTTGATATTATAAGTAAATGTCGTGCTACAGAAGTGTTAACGACCTTGGCGCCCACGGAGTACCACTAATGTTTAATAGAAATATTTAACTTCTTTTATCTGAAAATTTCGGCAATTAAATAAAATGTGTGTTTCATTTGAAAGCTATGGTATACTCTATGGTAAATGGAATTTTTTAATGACTATTATAAGTTAAGTGCGCGTGCGTGTAAGACGTGTGTGACTATCAAAGAACTTTTTCTCCATATAGTTGTTTCTAGACGCTTCCACAATGTTCTGAAATAAAAGATGTTTAATAGAATCCTACAAAACAAAAATCAATAATTACAGTGTCCCTCGGTATTGAAGAGAGACTTTAACACAGAACAACACTGCGGTTTGAACTAGAATCTAAATTTCTTCACAAGCTTTATCAGAAGTGGTATTGGCAATGACTGAGGTTACAGTGTTTTAACCGAATTCTAAGCGACATCAGCATTAGTTTAGTTCTAAACTTTTTGATCCGGGTCGAGACTGGCTCAAATGCAAATTTTGTTTTGTGGGAGGCTTTATAACATAATATATTCTTCATAAGAAAAAGCACAGAATATTTTTTCATATGGAAATAGCTATCAATAAGTAAATATATATCATAACGGATAAAATTGATATTGTATATATGAATGCAGGTAATGTTTCCAACATTGAAATGAAATAAGTTTTTTTTTTTCATTTCGCTTTCAGGTGGGTACCAAAATTGTTTGTTCTTGAGTTCACGTCGAGTTTTGAGATGAGTTGAAATCAAATTTTCATTTACTTATCAGCACCTTACTCTAATCGGCATGATCTATATACCGATTAGTCCTGTGCGCACAGCAACAGTGTACGAAACATCCACAATAATTCACTTTAGAATTTATAAGTTTTAACATTTTTTTTTTCATTTACAGCAAAAAAGTTAAATGATCATCACCTTATGTTGACGTATTTTCTATCTGTTTCTTTTCAGTGAGCATCCGGGAGTTTAATGCCATCTTGCAGCAAAATGAATTGGATTTAGTTCCTGGGAGTGAATTAGTAGATTCTTACATCAGCGAATGTGGAGATGATGAGATTCTGAAAACATGTGGTGAAACATATAACATAGAACCTGTCGTAAAACCTCAAATGGATGTTAGCCCTGGAGAAAATGTTAATAGCCAAGATGAAGTACCTTTATCTCATCCCAATCCTATATTTGAAGATAAAATGATACATTCCTCATCAATAGCTGAAAACCCTGATTTTGATATAAAACAGATTCAAACGGAAAGCAAAGAATTCTTAACTTCAGTGCCACAACATCACATATCAAAGCAAGAAGCATCTCCAAATCTCGGCTACGTATTCGATTCACCAGTTAGTAGTCCTGTAGCTTTATCTTCACAATCTGTCAGTGTCTCCAAATTAGAAAACTTCGCAGATATCCCTACCAATAATTCACCACCTAGTCGCCGACAGAAATTCAGAAAATGGTGGCAAAAAAAGACAGCTGCTTTTCTTGGATTCGTAACAACATGTCGTTCCTGTGCACGAATGGATTCTCGTACTGATGATTTAACTAACAGTAAGTAGTTTAGAACATCATCCCACTTAATTGTAATTTATTTTCAAGATTCATATAAAATGTATAATATTTATTTGATTTTCATTTTAATTTGAAGCTTTATGGATACTTCCTTATTACAAATAGTAACTTTCAATTTCGCTTTTCTTTCTTTCTAGAAATTTGAAGTTTTCTGTGGTAGCAGTTCGCCACAGCTGATATTCTCTAAATTATTTTTAATAATTTATTTTGAAATACCTAAAAAAATGCTCTTATTGGAACTGATATGATAAATATCAAATTTAGTAACCCGTTTTAGTGCAAATCCAAACTATCTTAAGAGCGTACACTAGTCAATACGGCTGGACGATACCAGAAATTTAATATCGCAATAATCAACGAATTAATATTAATATTGGTGATATATCGTGGTAATTAGCTTAAAGTGTGCGGGAATAGAAAAATTTTTAATTACCAAAGATAAATGGTATGGTAGCAGCCATTTAAGTACAAACAGGTGTAGCAAGCAACTTATCAATTCTCTATATATATTTGCTTTGCTCACACAGCATCCTTTAAATATTATAATTTCATATTTATAAAAAACAGAAATATTTTAGGAAAAGGACGCATTGTTTGATATCTATTTGGGCTTATACTATTGCTTGGATAGTGGTTTTCTTTCAAAATAGTATATTCCCCATTCTTCCTATTTTTTACACTATTTTAACTATTAAATATCCTCGTGTATAACTGAGAATATTATAAAAAAGAAACTAAATTATAATGTTCTTAAATTTAGGTCGCGGCTGATTTTAATATGATTAAAATAAGTAAAAAGCAACAGCAAAAACTGAAATTGGTTTAATGCCACATGTCATGCTAATATACTTGTAGCTAAATAGCTTTCGTTGGATGACAGATACTGGAGAATTGTTTTTTTTTTCAATCTTTATCTATGGTATCAATGCATTCTTAACAGAAAAAATAAAATAAAATTTCACTTTATTTATACTTTCCTCTTTATTCACTATACATAAATACAACATTGGAATCTTTGTTCAAACATAAATATTCAAAACAGATTTCGGAATAGTTTCATACTAATTAGCATGTACTTTTTTGACTTAATTTTAAGCTGACATATCAAGGCAGCAAAATAAATTATTCAATCGGATTAAATTAAATTAATTCAATCGGATTAAATTAAATTCAATCGGATTCACGATCTCTGCTGACAAAAAGACAGAGAGGATAACAATAATAAACATTGGCCGATAATCAGCTCTCGCAATATTAGACGTTACTATAGCTAGGAAACTCCACTCAAAAGAAACCAATCACAATGAAATAACGGGGAAGCTTCGCTAAACCAACATGGCGAAAGGCGAAATTTTACCATCAACGCACTCTGATTGGTTGCTCGCGAACAGAGTTTTCCAACTGCTAAGCTATGGTAATATTATCGACCCACAATAACTCATACATATTTTACCGCTTCTTTATTGGTTTAAATGTATCAATATGTGTGATATATTGCAATATGTCTAGACCAATAGCAGCGAAGGTATTGAGACACAGACGATAATAGTATTGTTCAGTAACAAACGTACAGGGAAATATGCGGTTTGCTTGAATAAAACGTGAAGCATAGAATGCATAGGATGTATTGGAATAACGACGAAAGAGAGGTAATCATTAGAAGGGTTACTCAGATTTGGATGAAGCGGGCAGCGAATAAATGCAGGAAAGGATTATTCCGATATTAATACTGAATATTCGGGGGTTTTCTAGTATTTCGATCTGAGGGGAAAAATATGTTATTGGAATATATCGGAAGAGTCTGAGCTTAGCTATCGTTATTGGGATATATCGTCAGAATCAGAGTTTAGATATCGATATTGCGTTAATTAAAAATATCAATATTTGACCGATATATTGATAAATAATCCAGCTCCTACTAGTCAACATAAAAATTCGCAAGTTAATGTTAAACCAATGGAGGCGTTCTCTGTAAATGTCTCGTTAAAATAATTTCAATAGTTTTATATCATTATATTTGCATAGGATATCTGGGGCCAAAGTCTACCGTTGTATGTTCCTAATTTTTTTTTCTTAATTTCGTGCATTTTTAATCTGAGAACACTTTTAAAGTAAAAACAATCAACGTTAGACGTCAAACTCAGAAATCGTATGCAAAGGAAACATTTAAACAGATTGAAATGCAAACGAGAAATCTAGAATTTGGAACCCCCATTCGTTTAATATTAGTTGGTGAATGCCATCGCTTGAATACCGGTAGAGTAAGAATTGATGAAATTCACTGCCATCAACATTTAGAAAAATACAAAACAGCATTTTGAACATTTACTGACAATGAAAATTTTCACTAAATATACTTTTATAACTAAAATATAGAAATAAAAAATCGTTAGTTCTTTATATGAGACTACAATTTATTGATGGATTTAGACTCAGGAAATGAGGACTTTCTTTAACGACTTTCTTTTTTATGAATATTAAATAGTATAATAAAGTAATCATTCATTTACTTTTAAAAGAAATGAAATTTCTTTTTAGCTTTTCAGCTGTTTCAGAAAGTGCGGTGCAAGATATTTATGTTTTATAGAAATTTCAACTGGTTTTATCATTTTTCAAATCCAAATTGTCTCTCCGTCTGTTTAATCGAAAATTTCGATAATGCTATTACACAGAAGTTGAAAATTCTTAATGTAGTAAAAAAATGTCCTTAAAGTATAAACTCCTAGAAATAAAAGCTCCTGCTCTTAAGAGTGCTTGGGATTTACTCTGTTTGGCTGCGTAATATTGCATCCCGATGTTATAGCAAAAAATAAATAAATTCTGAGTTACCAGTGTCGTTCAGAGTCGTCCAGGTTAGCTTAGAGCATTGGCACGTTAAGCAGATGTTCCAGCATAAACTCTTGCCCTGGACATTTTTTCAATTAATTGGATATTTTCATCTCATATTATTTCGTTTCATCGATTGTGATTGTGATAAAATAATTTAATGTAATGTTGTACTAATTTGCCATATTTTTCCTTCACAGATGACTCTTCCTAAATTCCTGAATTTGTCTACTCAAGTGCCAAGGGCATTCTTTAATGGATTTGTGTTGACTTTACTATGTTTATTTATGATGATGTCTGTCTACATCCGTGTGGTGTCCGGATCAGAATAGCGCCAATGTAAGCCCATGCATGTCGTAGGAGGCGACTAAAATCGGCAACCCCTAATTCTAAGGTGTCTGGGACCGTGCCGAGAGATTTGAGGCACGTGGGGCAAAAGGTGTCACTAACGGTCCCCCTATGTTACTCCCAACTTATCATCTTCTTTTTGTGAATGAAGAACAGTGCTTATCAGAAAAATATCTAATTACAGAAAAAAAGGAAATAATTCAGAGTGTGCCGCAGGCTTTGTTGCTGCGTGAGATATGAACCATCTTAGAGTGAAGTAGTCATCATCTAAGGCGGGAGATTGAGGGCGGTGGGTAGGAGGGAACCCTCTAAAATCAGAAAAATTTAATAGATTAAGTCATATTAAATGCAGTATTATCAAACGTATTCTGATTTGCTGACATAATCCTATGTAGCAAAGTTTTCAAAACAACGTACATGCTGTATAAAATATTTCAAAGAACATAATAAAACGCCAAATACAAAAGTTTAAAAAAAAATTCAAATCTGGATATGTTAAGTTAAACACATTGTTCAGTGAAATAAATACATATTAAGAACCAAAAGTCTTCTATTTCGAGTTAAAGGCAGCTACCATTCAAAAATACTGCACTACAAGTCATGCTGGGCGGAACGGAGACCGCAACAACATTCTGGCCTCCAATTTATTTCAAGATCACTGTAAGAGTGCATGTTTTACCGGAGACATATATAATGGACCCCTGTTATAATCTCCCTAATATTCGCATAGATCCCTACATGCCTGTAAATTTCATGATACAAAAACTATGCTTATTAGGCTCGCCAACAGCAACATTCTTATATCTGAGACAAATTCCAAATTTAAAAATTTTTAAACATGTGGCGAATAAGCTAAATATGATTGAATGCAATCTACATTTATATTTATAGTAATTAATCAAGATTTATATTTATTTAAATATGTATGCAGTAATCTTTCAAGATAATGTGAATTTTTTTTTCTGATACACCAGTTAGAGCAGGTAAGCATGTAACATGTGCTAGCCCTTCTCTTTGAGGTTTTATTTTTATATATTTTGTTTCACCTCCTCTTTATAAGGGGCACATTGGTTAAAGTCTGCAATTTTTTAACAAATCCAGTGTAAGCATGTAAGGAAATATAGATATTTTTAAAGATATAAATGTGTTAGAATTCAGGTTAAAGGTTCTATAAAATTCTTTAAACATTGCAAATGTTAATTAACCACAATCTACAGTTTATGTTGTAATATTTAACCCAAAATTAGTGATTCATGAAAGTGGTTTGAGACGCGAGACACAGAACATTGCTTGGGTTGAGCTTGTGCACCAAATATTTCTTTGGTGAAACTTGCACTGCAAGTCTTATGGCCATGGCATTTTCATCGGCAATGCTCACCGAATATTCCTTCGGTAGAGCTTGCGCTACAAGAATATATGCCATAGCTTCATCGGCAATGCTCACCGAATATTCCTTCGGTAGAGCTTGCGCTACAAGAATATGTGACAGATCATCTACATCGCAATTCTCACCGAATATTCCTTTGGTAGAGCTTGCGCTACAAGAATATGTGACAGAGCTTCTACATCGCAATTCTCACCGATCGGTAGATCTTGCGGTCCTCCGATCGGTAGAGCTTGCGTCCAATGACTAAATGACATGGATTTTTTCATCGGCAATGTGGAACAAACATTCCTTTGAAGACACTTAAGCTACAAGAATAAAAGCTTGGCATTCTCATCGGCAATGTGCACCGAATATTCCTTCGGTGGCACTTGCGCTTTACGAATCTATGCCATGGTTTCTACATCGCGCAATGCTCCCCAAAAAACTCACGTCTTGCATCACTTTCATGAATGTCTATACTTGTCTAAAATATTACAGCATAAACTGCAGATTGTGTTTAATTTCTATAGAATACATAGATATATTTGCAAAGACATGTTTCACTGTTTATATTAGCAACGACTAATGATGATCTGTTTAGATATTATATGTCATTTCCTTTCTTCAATATAAAGCATGAGTTTAGTCAGATTAACCTAAATTGCATATTAAATGTGTACGAAATGGATAAAAATTGAAATTAAAATTTATTATTGCGTCAAATACATCTTAACTGTAAATTTCACTGTTTACATTTGAAACGATGTGTGCTTTTAAGCTTTTTTTATTTTAAGGTCGAGGACATCTGAGAGTTTACTGTATACATATATTTATACATAGTGTTATGGTTTTTTTTACATTATGTATATATTTTTTTTATTTATGTATTTTGGATGTTTTTTTTTAGCTTCATTTTATTAATATATATTACAAATGAGTGATAGCACAGTCATGCCTGTTGTCAGGCACCATTTTTTAACCCGCCTAAATCGAAGACGTTTGTTTTACGGGTGCTTTATGCATAGTATTTTGCACACTAAAACACTTGCAATTGATTTAGTCCAGTCCCAAGCCTGGATAAAAGCGTGAGGGAAAAATGGTAAAAATATCCGGAACTTCTTTTCTTCCCCAGGTTTCAGTTTCACATCTCTTTGTAAAAAAGACAAAACGACATCAATCAAGAGACATTAGACAAGCGACATTCGGCTTTCTATTTCGCATTTGTAACTGATTGTGGTATGTTATTGAAGTGTTTTGTAATAAAGCATTTTCATGTCATATTGTGTTTGTATAATTTGCAATCTACTACATAAACACAAGTAATCAGAAGGTGGAAATAAAAACGAAATAAATGAAAATGCAAATGACACAAATAATGTACATACCTTCAATTTCCAGTAATTATCGCAAAGAAAATTACACATATAATTAGAAAAAAAAATCTAGTGTACAGTATAAAAAAGTTGGAAGTTGTACGTTAAACGTGACAAATGAGGTGCGTTCGTTTCTTGCTATAACTAGTTTTATAATGTAAAAAAATCATCATTATTGTTTCAGTGAAATAAATTTTATCGACTGCTATGAGAGAAATGCGGATGCCCTTTAATTTCTTATTACGTATGCCGTGTTTACAGATGTGATATTTTTGGACACCCGTTAGCACTGTGAAATTCACCATCGAGATTTTGCTTTGGGAACGATTATCTCCATGATTTAATATTTCTATGACTCACGATGAATGAATCTTTTGTTTATTTACTTTAATAGATTGAGATATTCGGATGTCAACATAATTTTCACTGAAGTTAACTCAGAATCTATGCATTTTTAGTGTAACTCATCTCTCAAGCAAACAAATTTTTTGAAGGATCTTTCTGAAAATGTAATTTTTATGCAATTTTTTTCGAAAAAATAATTTTGAATAAAAATGGCCGCTTTGGAAAAATATGTAATTAGCCGTATTTATTTTCCTCACTCACATGACTTGCGCTTTTACTATATACATTATGTACGATAGGATTTAATAGAATAAAGAAAATTTTTATTAATACCTTTTTTAAGTTTTGATTTCATAAAATTTGTAATGACTCGACAAAATTCTGCAACGATTATATATATTAAATTTCAAGCCATTCAGTTGGGCAGTTTCTGGGCAGTTTCTGAAGTTATATGCGGACGGACGGACAGACCAGACGACGACTATAGATGTTACGTATTTATATAATTACGAAGGCACATAATAAAAACGAAAGAAATGAAAATGTAAATGATAGAAATAATGTACATACCTTCAATTTCCAGTAATTATCGAAAAAATAACACATAATTAGAAAAAAAAATCAGTGTACGGTATAGAAAATGAACCATTCAGAACACAAGCCATTCTTGTATTTCTAAAAATCGTAAAAATAAATTTTTCAGAAATAATGATAAAAAGTTTCAAGTAGAAAATAACCTCGATAACTTGTTGACATTTTCTTTCAAACCTACAAAACAGTAAGTAATGTAAATAAAAAACATTTATAAATATTCTAACTTTGGTAAAAATATTTTTAAATAAAAATGGTAAAATTTTGTGGTTGAGGATGACTTACAGTTCCACCTCAACAAAATAACACCAATTAGACAAGAAATATCCAAGGGTTAAAAATGCGTCACGTAGAAAATGTCCTTCCTCTAAAGCTTACAATAACTGTAGACTCAAAGTTATATTTATTTGCATCCTATCTTTGATTTCTTTTTTCCATTTTATAATTTTTGTGATTCTTACAAATTAAAAAATCCCCACTCCAGTATTGGAATACTAGTGCACGCGGCCAGAAAGTGTAAAAAAGGGATTTTTTTTTTCAATTTTCTGAAACAAAATCACGAAATCTCCCTCTCGTGAAGATCCAGCCGTGAAGCATAGGAACTTTCCTCCATGAGGGAAATGTTTATTGAAAATTCCTATTTTAGAGTACAGATGATGAGTATTACATTAGAGATTAAAATAAAATTAGTACAAAGTTACTTTTTACAATACTGGTTGAGATCACAACATTCTTAATACTTAAAAAAAAGTATACACCCACACACACACACATATATATATATATATATATATATATATAAATTATATAAGAAAAAGTATAAAAGAAAGTAAATAATACTATGTGATACAGCAATAATACTACCATAATACTGAATAATACTGAACTAAAGTAGATAATAATATTGGATAGAAGTAAGTACTAAATGAACAATAATGAATAAATAATAAAACTAGAGTAAACAAGTCTAAAATATCAGCAAATTAAAATGTACAAGAAATTTCAAATAAGCTGGGACCAGACTTAATACGTAAGAGACATTCAATATTAATACGTGAACAGAATTAAAACAAATTGGTGAAGATGCTAACTTAATATAACAATTAAAGTAAAATGTTGTAAAGAAAATTACCTATGCTATTGAAGGGACCAGCTGAAAAGGTAGATAATTTCAGAATAACAAAAGAAAATACTTAAATGCAAACAAAACAGTTTCAATACAAAAAAAATTACAGAAGAATAAACTTATATAATAAAAAATTATCAAATTGTATAAGAACTTTTACACCTGTTACTGATTTTAAATTTCAATTTAGTCCTACTAAATTTTTCTGAATTCCTTATTCATACAAATTTTTATAGTCGGTTTAAGTTACAACCGACTTGAGTAAATTTTAGTAACTTGTTTTTGAAGAATTACTTCTCACTTTGAAGATTTCATATTGAAATACTTCACAATTATTGCAGGATGCTGCATGACAAGTTGAAATTGGTGTAAAGTATTTTTCATGTGAATGGGAACTATTGTATCTTACACTATTTATACATTTATGGCAATGAGAATTGTGTTGAAGTTGGCATTGTCTGGAGTCATGGGAAAATGCACAGTATGCACATCTTATAGGATAACACTTAGAGTATTTATTTGCTACATGACCGTAGCGCTGGCATCGGAAGCACCCCTGTAAGCTAATATATTTCTTTACACTGCTAAATTTTAAATCATAATTAACTTTACCCAATTTAAGTAAAATATTTGCTGAAGAAATGTCTGTTTCAATTATCTTGTTGTAATATTCGCCCTTGTTGATTTTCTTAGCTAAATTAAGTTCTATATTTTCTTTTAAGAGCTTTTTAAGGATGGATTTAAGAACTTCTTCTGTTATCGAATGTGGAATTTTAAAGATTAATAATTTCCTTTGTTGAACTTTCCATTTATCTCTGATTTAAGTAATTTTGTTCTAAGGTTATTAAAATCTTCAATGATGTTTAATTGAAGTTGTCGTTTTCCATTCGTCAGTTTTCTGCCGCTGCAATACTTTAGTTCTTCCAATTCCAATGATTTCAATTTATTTATTACTTCTTTCATTAAGAGAATTGTTTCTTTTTTTTTTTTAGAAAGAAATTACATAAAATTTTTGGGTTATTTTTACTATTATTTTGTCTTAGATCCTTTATTTCTTGCTTCAAGTTATCCAATTTTTCACTCATTTTGTCAAATTTATTCCAGATTGCATCTTCTGCTGACTGTTGAGTTAACAAAGTATTAATAACTATTTGTTTTGATGAATATTCTTCTTCCAATTTCCTTGATTTCTGTTCCATAAATTCAATTATTTTTTTTCTTTTTCTTTCAGTGATTCAGTCAGTTCCATTACTGCTATTATTTTTTCATCTTTTAAGTCAGCCCATTATTCATACTTTTCTTCCAGTGCACTTTGTGTACAACGCAACTCAAACTCAAATTTTTTTATACAGTCCGCTTTTTGCTTCCTTAGACGCTCACAATAGTGCACTAATTCATCATGACTGGTTTTTCTAAGTCTTGCATCATCTTCTTTTATTTGTTCCGCTCTTTTACTCATTATTAATTCTAATTTTTGATTTTTTCGTTGTAATTGGGTTATTTGAAGTTGGAGTTCATCTATTAATTCACTTTGTTTCTTTAAATAATTTTTCTGATCTTGAGCTATTATTAATTCCTATTTTATTTTCTTTATAACTTGGTCTTTTTCTGCTATTACTTTCTTCATCTTTTGAACAATAACTGCCCTTTCTTCTTCTAATGGAACAATACATTTATCTCTGTCATCTTCCATTATTTCTACCATCGATTCATTATATTTGTTCGATTTATCTAATTCCAAAATACGATCCTTTAATCGTTTACAATATTTTAGTAAAACAACATTATCAATATTGGTGTCATCTAGGTCTAGTGAAATCACTTCGTCAGCGTCTAATGTCTAATGATGCCACCTCAACCACTTCAAATTCTTCTGGAAATATGTCCTCTTTTGTCACCATGTGCGTACTGGTAGGGGCTCCAATTACATTATCTTTTGAGTTTGTCTTAACATCATTTAATTTTTCAGATGAGTTTTTGCTTGTTATTATTAACTTATTTTGTTTTTCTTCTGTGTTATTTTTCATTGGAATTTTCAAGTTGGAGTTGATTTCCATACCTAATTTTCGCGCCGAAACTGTAGTTTCATCAATAGAGACCGTTGATGATAAAGAGTTTATATTTTGAAAATTTTGACTGGATTTTCTATTCATATCGAGTTGATCATTTATATCCATTCTTACATTTATTGATTTATTTCCGTTAGCTAGAAGGGCGATTGCTAAATTGTCTCTCAGTTTTTCTGCAAGTAATTTTATAATTTGGTGTTTGCATTTTTCTGCAACTTTATTGTTACCTTTTGTTCGTTGTCTGAGGTGTTGAGTTAATTGTTGCAGTAAATTGATGACATTTGTTTTCTTTGTAGACTAAAAATCCTGTAATTTTTGTGATCCATTCATCAACTTTGTCATTTTTAAATTTAACTAATTTTTCGCCTATTATTCTGTGTATATAAATTCTGTAGGTAATACACAAGACAGCACAAAAGATCTCGAGTACATTTGCTTTTATTGGCAGAAATTGAAGGGGAATTTTCAACTGTGATATGCGTTTCCATACTGAACTAAATTTTAGCATTCTATACAGAAGCTATACAAATCTATTGAATATATACAGGGCTGCACGAAATAATTTGGATATTTTTCGGAATTACTGTTGGTAATTCTTGAAGGAATTTGTATTTTTTAATATTTTATGTGTTTTTCAAATTGTTTACTTAGACATCAGACATTAGACTTTATTAAAAGGTAAAGATTTATAAAATTATTTTGGAAGTGTTGGAAAGTGTTACATAATCTATGCTTGATGCATGATTTTTATTTCTTGTTTAATAAACATCTGTCTTTTTTTACAGTGTAAAGAAGAATTAATTGAAGGAGCTTCACTAATTTTTCGAAGTCTTTTCAAATGTGTACCTAAACAATATTAGGTCTTGTAAAGTACATGTATGATGATTTCGTAAATTATTATTGAGCGTAAATTATTATTGAGAATATTTAATTTACACAAACAAATGTTTACTTCGAGTACTCCATATTATCTGTAGATGGAATGATTAGAAAATTAATGAATGATTATTAGAATGATTATTAAATAGCATGATTTAGTTTATTCACAAGTGAGTTGCATGCAAGCATAGATCGATTGCTATATATCATAGAGATAACTTACTATATTTGGATTATCTGGAGGATATTAAAGATGTTGATCTTGTATGTTTCTGACATTTTAGACACTAATTGAATGCATAACGTGAGAAGATTTTAATATAGCAGTAGTTCAAGTAAATTAGTTTTATTTAGATAGAATGTCACTAGATCTTTCCAATCACTTAATAAATTGTAATCAAAAGAATTAATTGTAAACAAGAGCATGATAAACTTACCATAGAATATGGGGTCGCAAACCACGTTTAGTAGGAGAAAATCGCAAAAATATTTATGAAGAGCATGACGTCGTGGAACGAAAAAGGCCATTTTTATACAAAAACACATTTTTATAGAAAATTGTTTGAAGTTGCGGTCACGGAGGTCATTGCACAGCCGACACCGACGGACGAAAGATTGCCGGACACGTTAAAACATATTCCTATAAAAATGTCGCGTCGTCTCCTTTCTGACGTTGAACTGTATTGCATTGTAATCATGATTTGCGAAAAATAAATGTTTCTTTCTATTTATTATTAGCCCTTTTTGTTCCACTCGACGTCCCACCCCTCATAACTATTTTTGCGATTTTCTTCCACTAAACGTGGTTTGGGACCCCAAGTTTTATAGTAAGTTTTCATCCTCTTGATGCCTTCTATAATCTCTCTTAATTTTTTAGTCGAATTTTTGGAACATTCTCCATAAACATTAAATAGCAAAATTTATTCTGGAATAGTCTTGCCGTTTAATGCGCGCAAGCAAAGTCGCCTGGACTTTTGTTAATGCTGGGATTAGTGAAATTTTTTCAAAGTTTTCGGCATACTTTTAATCATTTCTGGTTATTTTTACACTTTTTTCAAATTTTTATGATCAATAATTATAAAATTTTTAATGTTTCTTGTTAAGCTGATATGATATTTTACTTTTATATTCGATAAAATTGAATAGTTGTTATGGCATTAAATAAAATATTATTCGTTATTTAAATAAAAATATAATTCAGTGAAAATTGTAGCATCTTCATGGTATTTTAAAAAGAATATCGAATTTTAAAAAAATCTACATCATACTACCCTGTGGGTAAAATCTATGTTTTACCATAATATTTCTTCTGAAATTGTATGGTATTGTATTCATGAGCGGAAATATGGATCTCATCAAAATTGTCACCTGTAAAAAATGCAGCCAAGTCTCGTGACTCTTTTTCCGTAAAAAGTTCTGAGATCGTGTAAAGCCAAGTTTAGCTATCTTATTAACTCTGAAATTTTCATTCACAAATCACTCCTAGTCTCTACATCTTTAGTTAAATATTATTTTGTGACTTGGCAATTACGCAGCACAGGGAAGTTCTTACACCTTACTATGTTATGTGGGAAGGGATGAGATAATATGATTAAGGCTAATTTAGCACAGGGAAGTTATTACACCTTAATATGTTATGGGATGGCATGGTATTATTTGATTAAGACTAATTATATACATCACATTCTCGTGCTACGTAATTGCCAAGTTACAAAATAATATTTAACTAAAGATGTAGAGACTAGGAGTGATTTGTGAATGAAAATTCCAGAGTTAATAAGATAGCTAAACTTGTCTTTACACGATCTCAGAACTTTTTACGGAAAAAGAGTCACGAGACTTGGCTGCATTTTTTACAGGTGACATTTTTGATGAGATTTCACTTCTTTTTGTAAGTAATCCTCCTTTTCTTGATTTTGGGTTATTTTTGGAGATCATCCACTGATTTTCGCTAAGCCCACACTCTGTCGCTATTATTTACCGGTATAAAAAATTTGAAGCTTTAGTTTCGTTTGCAAAGTACTGTAGATAAAAAGATTTCAGGTTCCTAGGCCAGCACTAAGTTATGGGAGGGGGAGTGTCAAAAGTACTCTCAATTGCTTCCAGGATAGGTGCTATCCATCTGAGATATTACTCGCAGTCCTAGATACTTGATATTTAGCATAAAAGAACTTTTAAGTATAAAAAGAAAGCCAAAATTAAAATTTCCGGAAATTTTTAATAAATCAAACTATATTCATTTTTTCGATGTTTTTTTTTTTTTTTTTTTTTTTTGTTTCGTTTTTTTTTTTTTTTTTTTTTTTTTTGGGGGGGGGGGGGGGGACTTTTTTTTGTACATTTACGGATTTTTTAATATTTTCTTACTTTGTATACTAAACCCTACCAAATGTCAAGCTTCTAGGACTACAAAATCAGATTATTTTCAAATTTTTGACTTTTTATAAATTTATTGATTTTTCGATTTTATTTCTAAGTTACCTGATTGTCATGCCAATGTAGTAATTTTTTTATCCGTCTTCTTAGGATCATTTAGGATCAATTTAGAGGTAAATCAAGTGAATGTTAGAGTCACCATGATTTTATTTAGAAAGAACTATCAAATCATAATCAGCCAGTAATGTCGGGAGGGTAGGGGGAGCTGTGAAAATGTTTGTGGGGCTAACATCATTTAACAAACCATATTTCATATGCGAAGTAAATAGAGAACCTGTGAAAGAAAACAAACCTGTCTATAAAGAAATCGCCTATAACGTAGCCTGTCTATAGTGGCACTTTCCTATAACGAAATTCGTAAACGAAAGAAAAGAAAACCATAATCCGGGGGAAATAACATAAAAAATTAGGGGCGTTGTACTAGCTAATAAGACAATTATCTTAAAACTAATGTTTGTAGCAGTACAAAATCAAATTGTTTTCGAATTTTTGATTTTTTAAAGATATTTCGATTTTATTTTCCAATTTAACGAATATTTTAATTGTTCCTTTTATTGAATAGTAAATACTACCTTTACACCAAGTTTTAAGTTTCTAAGAATACAAGATAAAATTACTTTCAATTTTTGATGTTTTCGATTTTATTTTATAATTTTCTGGATTTTTTAATTTTTTCTTATTTTGTATCCTTTAGTACAAATTTCACGTTTCTAGCGCTACAAAATCGAATTATTTTGAAATTTCCGAGTTTTTTTTGTTCTATTTTCGAATTTATTGTGTTTTAATTTTTTCTTTTTCTGTATCCTAAACGATAAGTTTTTTCGAATTTTACAGATTTTTTTTCTTTTTTTGTATCCTAAATACTGCCTTTATTCCAAATTTTAAGTTTGTAGCTCCACAAAATCGAATTATTTTCAAATTTTCGTTTTTTTTTCGATTTTTTTATTTTATTTTCAATGTTTGTTGTGTTTTTATTTTGTTCTTTTTCTGAATCCTAAACACTACCTTTACACCAAATTTTCAGTTTCTAAGACTACGAGATCATATTATTTTCAATTTCTCACTTTTTTTTTCTTTTACTTTCTTTCTTTCTTTTATTTTTTAATTTTTAATTTTTGAAAATTTCGATTTTTTTGTTCGAATTATCCATACTTTTTTAATGTTCCCTTATTTAGTATCTTAAATATTACTTTTATTCCAAATTACAAGTTTCTAGCGCTATGAAATCGAATTATTTTCAAATTTTCTTTATTTTTCGATTTCTTTATTTTATTTTCGAATTTTATTGCGTTTTTATTTTAACTTATTCTTAATCCTAAACACTATCTTTACCGCGAATTTTAGGTTTCTAAGGCTAAAAGATCAAGTTATTTTAATTTTTTCATTTTTTTCGAATTTTTCGAATTTTTGAATTTTTTTTCGAATTTTCCGTATTTTTTAATTTTTCCTTATTTTGCATCCTAAATACTACCTTTATTCCGAATTCCAAGTTTCTAGCGCAACAAAATCGGATTATTTGAAAATTTTCGGTTTTTTTCGTTTTTTCCGATTTTTCGATTTTATTTTCGATTTTTTTGTGTGTTCTTGATGTTTTCTTTTTCTGAATTCTAAACACCCAAATTTTACTCTTCACACCAAATTTTAAGTTTTTCAGACTACAAGATCGTGTTATTTTCCAGTTTCAATTTTGTTCAAATTTGTTGAATTTTCGAATGCTTTTTTTTTTTTTTTTTGGAATTTTCCGGATTCTATAATTTTTTCTTTCTTTGTATCCGAAACGCTAGCTTTACTCCAAATTTTAAGTTTCTGTGGCTACGGGATCTACCCTATCTTTTTTATGACGCGAGAGTGAGTGAGTGTATGAGGGACAAAAAATCGAAACTTTGAGTTCATATACCGTCTGCACTAATTTATGGGTATTTTTTGAATTATCCATATTTTTTAAATTTTCATTATTTAGTATCTTAAATATTACCTTTATTCCAAATATCAAGTTTCTAGCGCTGTAAAATCGAATTATTTTCAAATTTTCCTTATTTTTCGATTTTTCGATTTTATTTTCGAATTGTATTGCGTTTTTTATTTTAACATTTTCTGATTCCTAAACACTATCTTTACCGCGAATTTTAAGTTTGTAAGGCTAAAAGATCAAATTATTTAAATTTTTTTTTTTCGAATTTTCTTTATTTTGCATCCTAATTACTACCTTTATTCCGAATTCCAAGTTTCTAGCGCAACAAAATCGGATTATTTGAAAATTTTTGACTTTTGTCGATTTTTTCAATTTTGCTTTCGATTTTTTTGGTGTTTTTTATGTTTTCTTTTTCTGGATGCTAAACACTACCTTCACACCAAATCTTAAGTTTCTAAGACTACAAGATCGTCTTATTTTCAATTCTCAATTTTGATGCAATTTGTTGAATTTTCGAATGTTTTTTTTTTTCGAATTTTCCGGATTTTATAATTTTTCCTCTCTTTGTATCCTAAACACTACCTTTTTTCCAAATGTCAAGTTTCTAGGGATACGGGATCTACCTAATCTTTTTGATGACGCGGAATGAGTGAGTGAGTGAGTGACAAAAAATCGAATGTTTGAGTTCATATATCATCTGAACTAGAAAAGACAGAAAGTGGTAATTTTAAATTTTGGTCTTGTGTACCAAATACTCTAGAAAAACGAAGTTTTGAATTTTTGGGATACTCGAGCGCGGAGATATGGGGGGGTCAAAAGTGTCCTGAGTTGCTTCCAGAAAAGTATGCTTACGGCCGTCAGAGACTTACTATAAAATATGGTGTGGCATAGTATTCATCGTTCATTTACAGGGACACGTAAAAGAATTCAATTACAGAACTGTCTAAGAACAATAATTGCTGGAAGTGCGTTTTATGTTTTGCATGCGTTTTTAAATTAAACTATTTTTTGTCTCTTACTTGGTGTGTATAAATTCTATAGATGATATACAGCACAAAAGATCTCGAGTACATTTCCGTTTATTAACCGAAATTGTTGAAGGGGAGTTTACAACTGTTCTATGCGTTTCCTCATTGAATTAAATTTTAGCATGCTATGTAATATATAATATACTATACAAATCTATAGATCATATACAAGGTTTGACAACAGTATTCAGATATTTTCAAGACTATCAATGGTAATTGATGAATTTGGTTTTTCAAATGTGTTATGTG
Organism: Maratus michaelseni; assembly: GCA_963931845.1. Taxonomy (NCBI): domain Eukaryota; kingdom Metazoa; phylum Arthropoda; class Arachnida; order Araneae; family Salticidae; genus Maratus; species Maratus michaelseni. Next base: position 401,760,706 of record OZ007590.1, on the reverse strand, counting down.
TTTTACGAATTCTTTACTTAGACATCATCTTTCCCCTTATTAAACGGTGATGTTTTGTTAAAGTAATCTGGAAGTGTTGGAAAGTGTTTCATTATCTATGCCTGAAGCATGATTTTTCCTTCTTGTTTCCTTATTGATCTCCCCTTGTATAGGAAACTAAAAAGCGGATTTCCTTTGTTTACACATTTCAAGCAATTCTAAATACGATTCTTAAAACGTTTGAGTTTGAATCCTTAATCCACTAGAACTATTTTTGAGCGGTGGTGTGAATTTTTTGGGATACCTCATTTGTCTTGCCACAACACTTGATTGTTGTATGCAGTTCAGTTACATGTCCATAGATAGTGTTTTCACGTACAGGGTGGTTATAATTAAAGTTGCATTTTCAAAACGTTGTAAAAAAAGAACTACTGGTCAGAATGACCTGATATTTCATCTGAGAATACGTGAAGCAATGGGAATTCATTTTACGAAAGAAAAACAAATTCAAAAGTGGACCGATAGATGGCGCTGTACTCGTCGTAAGATCAGAGGATTAATCTCTTCTTTCTTCTATATCCAACCTATTTAAAGTAACAAATACTTTTTATAAATATTTTGTCATCTCGTGACATTGAATATTATCATTATTTTAATAAATTTTAAACCAACGATATGATTTTAGACTTCTTAGAAATGTATACACGTTCTAAAAATCCGAATCTGTACAGGGTAATTATAATTAAATTTGAATTTTCAAAAGGCTGTAAGAAAAGAACCACTGCCTGCTATTTCATATGAGTATACGGGAAGCGATGGGAATTCATTTTGCGAAAGAAAAAAAAGTTCAAAAGTGGACCTACAGATGGTGCTGTACTCGTCATAAGAAGCTAATTAAAAGACGTGTGATAAAAAGGTGAGGAACTTGCAGTTCCTGTTATTCTGCGTCTGCGAAGGTCGTTGAAAAATAGGGCTCTGCTTGTGAAGCTTTTTTTCAAGAACGGCGACTGTGCGGCAACTGCATTGAAGAAATTCCGGACATTAAAGGGTTTAAGAAGTCGTGGTGGATAAGCTTTTAATAAACAGTGCCACAACAGTTATGGCGAGTGCAGCGCCATCTATCGGTTGACTTTTGAACTTGCGCAAAACGAATTCCCATTACTTCAAGTATACTCAGATGAAATATCAGGTCATTCTGACCAGTGGTTTTTTTTCACAGCCTTTTGAAAGTACAACTTTAATTATAACCACCCTGTATATTAAACTTAAATGCTGTCGCATGATCTGTGTAATTTACCAAATCTGATCTCACTCACTTCATTTTGTCTAATTTCATTGCTGGTATTTTACCATTCATCTCAATGTATTCACTGACAGTTAAGAGATTTGTGCCTTCAGAATTGTACACTCAAATTAAAAAAAAAAACTCCCTCTTTATTAGTTCATTTTATATGACTTTTGATATATTACTCTGTGTTCTGAACTATGAAAAGAGATTTGTTTCTTATTGAAAGGATCAGGGTCAATAAGCCGTGTTTTTGGCTCATGAAATAAGACTAAAATTCGATTTTGTTATACTAACTAAATTATTTCACTTTTTAATATTAGAAATTTTATACTGTACGATTTCAACAATATTTTTTGCATTTTTTCGAATTTATATGACTTACACAAACTCAAAGTTCGTGTTATTCGTAGTTTGTGATGAAAAATGCACAATATCTCCTAATTTTACTTCAATTATTTATATGAGCGCAATCGTGCAACACTTTCTTCTTTACATATACTATAAAATACATCAAAATGTACAATTTATGTAAAAACTATTTAAAACTATTTCTAATGTAAAGGAATGCAGTTACTAACAATAGTTACGTTCATTTTAGTACGTTTAAACACGTTGCTGCATCCTAAAGTCTGTTAGTGACGTGAGGGAATGCAGTTACTTAACTCTCTTTTTTTAATGTTTTACTATGAGTGCAGATTTGCACCGCTTTTATTTTTACATATATTGTACATTTTGATGTATTTTATAATATATGTAAAGAAGAAAGTGTTGCACGATTACGCTCATATAAATGATTGAGATAAAATTAGGAGAAATTGCGTATTTTTCTTCAAAAACTACGAATAATATGAACTATGAACTTGTGTAAGTCATATAAATCCGAACAAAATACAAAAACTATTGTTGAAATCGTACAGGATAAAACATCTAATATTAAATAGTGAAATAATTAAGTCGGTATAACAAAATCGAGTTTTAGTCTATTTCATGGGCCAAAAACACAGCGTATGCACATTGAACCTTTTCTTTATATATACCGTGAGATTTGAAACTCCTGAGCAAAACTTTAAGAACACGCCTAGACAAGCTCAAAACACCGTACAATGCATAGTCGTAAGCCAAGCAGTGAAGTGCTACAGGGTGCTTTCTGATTGTGGAGAGAACTTTGTTTACTACACAGTTAGCACTTACAACCACAGCAGCATGCATGAAATGCATGTCCGTCTTTTCTTGATTAGTAAAATCAGCCATTCGTTTTGCAATGTAGAAATGACAGTGTGATTAAAATACCAGCGCTTTGTGCGTTTAATGACGGCGCCATTTAGCGGTACGCCGCTTGCGATACGCCCATGCATTGTATGTCAAACATAGCTTCTTTATGAAGTAGGAGTTCGTGCAACGCGATGTCTCAAAAGTACATGAAAAAGAATAAAAATGAGCTCGCGCCGTCAGCGTCCCACGGGGGTCGCCGATGCACGTTCCGACCATCGCGCCCAAGCCTCTAAAGGACTTATAACGCGCCAGCGGCTTTGTCTCGCCGCGGCGCTGTGATCGGCCTGTGGCCGCTCCCCATTGCGGACCCCCAAGCCAATTTACCAAGGTCGATGACATAGGTCACTACGACAGTAACCCCACATGTAGGAGGAAACTCCCGCAGGGACAGAACCTTGACGAACCGCCATGGAACCCCCGACGACTTCGTTCGCGAAACTCCATAAGGGGAGTCGGTCCCTAGGCCATATATCGAGCCACCTGTGAAGAAAATTTGGTCCAATTTAAGATACAGCACCCTCGTCAAATCTCTTCAGCTCACTTTTTTGTCACATAAATCTATTTACTTTGCAATTTCATTATTTATTCTTCTAGTCTTCATCTATATTAGCATCCTAGTTAATAACACTATAAATAAAAGCAGCAACCCTTTATTAGATATTGTGTAGAGAACATGGTTCTCTCCACATTCAAAAAATGCCTTGTAGCGCTAGAATTACGACCATGCGTTGTATGGTGTATTAAGCTGATCTAGGCGTGTTCTATCACACCTTAAAGTTTTCCCCAGGAATTCCGAATAACCCTGTATATATATATACGAGGGTGGAACAATAAGTAATGTCTCCTGTGTCTTAAAAACTTTATTAATGAACATATAACAGCAAAAGTTATTATAGATAATATCCTGATCTACACAAAACATCTGCTCAACATAGTCACCATTCATTTGCACACATTTGCGTCATCGATTAACCCAGGCATCAAAACCATTTAGGAAAAATTCAGGGTTTTGCTTCTTGAAACAGGATTTTAACCACTGTTACAGCATTCTTTGGATTGCTCTTTACTCTCTGGATCATACAAGTACACCCAGTCTCATCTTCAGTGACCACATTCCTGAATAAGTCCTGTTTCTCCGCTTCAAATGCGTCCAGGAGCTCTTGAGAAATTTCCACTCTCTTCTTCCGATTATCAACAGTCAATTGCTTGGGAACCCATTTAGCACAAACTTTGTGACATCCTAAGTCAGCAATCATTCCTTGTGCAGAGCCATACGAGACGTTCAATGCATCAGCAACATCCTGAACTGTCTCCTCGAATCAGTTCATCAGCACGTTCTCGATTTGCATCTGTGACTGATGTTGTCGGCCGGCCGCTTCTCGTTTTATCTGCAATTTCTCTTTCTCCGTTTCCAACTTCTTCTCCCAACGCCGCACAACATTGCTAATGTCCATTACAACGTCTCCATAAACATTCTTCAAGCGTCTAAGAATTCCTTTAGGTGCACAACCTTCTTTTGCCAAAAGTTCGATGACGACTCTTTCTTTTAGCTTCAGATCCATGTTTTTAATCTGTAAATCTGAAAAGGAAAGTCCTATATAAGTACAGTAAGGTTTCCTCTATAATATCAAGCATAGATAGTTAAGTAGTTGTGAAAGAAATAAAATGTAGAGCAATGGAGGCATTGCTTATTGATTCATCCTCGTATATATACAGGGTGACTTTTAATTAACCTACAACTTTAAACCGAAATAACTTCTCAGAGCCTCACTAGATGGCGGCACGTATGCATGCAGTGAGAGAGGGCTTAAAAAGTATTTGTTTAGTGTCAGTTCCATGCAATTTCGAAAATGTCTCACAAAGCATCATATTCAACTGAACACCGTATTATTATTGTTAAAATTGGTATTTATGTGCTGAAAATGCAACATTATTTCTACGGAAGTGGTCTTCAAGATCCAAATTCCGACCTAAGATTTCCTGAACAATCCTAAGAGATCTGATAAGAAAATTATCACCAGATATGAATCCATCCTATTTCTATCTTTAGGGTTGTATGAAAGATTTGGTTTACAAGAAGAAGCCGACAGACCTCATTAGCCTCAAAAGTTCAATAACTGACTCTTTTTCAAGCATAAAAAAAGAAACGCTCAATTTTGTTACTGACAACTTTGTTGTTTCTAAGTTGCGTTATTGTATCACCTCTGAAGGGTCTCACTTTGAAAACCTTATCCATTAAATTCCTTTTCCACGTTCTTTTTAATAAAAAAAAATATTTGTATTGCTAAGTGCAACGACTCAAGAGTTATTTCGGTTAAAAGATGTAGGTTAATTAAAAATCACCCTGTATATATACGAGGATGAATCAATAAGCAATGCCTCCATTGCTCTAAATTTTATTTCTTTCACAACTACTTAACTATCTATGCTTGATATTATTTAGCTAGACTTTTGCTCTCTAGACTGCCAAGTTAGACTGCTGCTCTCTAGACTGCCAAGCTAGACTTCTGCTCTCTAGACTGCCAAGCTAGACTGCTGCTCTCTAGACTGCCAAGCCAGACTGCTGCTCTCTAGACTGCCAAGCTAGACTTCTGCTCTCTAGACTGCCAAGCTAGACTTCTGCTCTCTAGACTGCCAAGTTAGACTGCTGCTCTCTAGAGTGCAAAGCTAGACTTCTGCTCTCTAGACTGCCAAGCTAGACTGCTGCTCTCTAGACTACCAAGCTAGACTTCTGCTCTCTAGACTGCCAAGCTAGACTGCTGCTCTCTAGACTGCCAAGCTAGACTGCTGCTCTCTAGACTGCCAAGCTAGACTTCTGCTCTCTAGACTGCCAAGCTAGACTGCTGCTCTCTAGACTGCCAAGCTAGACTGCTGCTCTCTTGACTACCAAGCTAGACTGCTGCTCTGTAGACTGCCAAGCTAGACTGCTGCTCTCTAGACTGTCCAGCTAGACTGCTGCTCTCTCGACTGCTGCTCTCTAGACTGCCAAGCTAGACTGCTGCTCTCTTGACTGCCAAGCTAGACTGCTGCTCTCTAGACTGCCAAGCTAGACTGCTGCTCTCTAGACTGTCCAGCTAGACTGCTGCTCTCTCGACTGCTGCTCTCTAGACTGCCAAGCTAGACTGCTGCTCTCTCGGCGTCTGTCTTGGTATTGGTTAAAACCAGTTTTAACCGTCCTGGTCAAAATATGTTTTGACCATCAGTGGTCAAAACTCATTTTGACTAGTAAAAGAAATTAAAATTTATTTTGCTAAACGATAAATTTAGTCCAATATTTCGAAGGGTTTGTCAAAATAACATTTAACAATATTTAATATCACATTTCACAGTGTTTGGAAGTATTTTACTAAGTATTATACTTTAATTTTCATTTTCAGCACAATTTTTTTTAAAGATAAGACACTCTCATAAGTGTTGAAATAGTTTTAATAATAATTTAATTACATCTCCACTTTTATATAAAAAGTTAAAGAAACTAAATCAGACTAAGCAAAAAAAAAAATAATAATACTTAAATTTTTTTATTTAGAACTAAAAAAGTAATTACAAGTGTTGTATTAAGCTAACGATGAATTCATAGTTTATTTTGGATGAGATCAAATTTGGAAAATAATATTTTTACCCATGTAGAGTTAGCACAACCATTCATCGGATGCGTTATGAAATTTACAAATTCAAAATCAATATTTTCCATTACTGCCCACCAAACATTGTAATGTACTATTAGTTACACATTAGACATTAGAAAAAATAAGATTTATGAAATGCATGCTTCTGAATGAAATATTATTACATAAGGCACAAAAAGTTATCTGCTAGTTGACCCGCCCGGCGTTGCCCGGGAAGACTGTCATTGAAAAATATAACAAAAAATTAAATACCTAAAATTTCAAAAGTATGACAGTTACGTTTAAAAAATGAAACGGTCAAGGAAAATTATTACACTTAATTTTAAAGAATGAAAAGGTCAGGGAAGGTCTTACGGTTGAACCTAAATGGCATATCGGTATAAGATTGAGGCTTGATATATGGCAAATTAAGATTTGTGAAATGCTAATGTGATGCATTTTATAAAACTTCATTATTGCCATTAAACAATTAACAAATAATCGCGATTTCTGTAAGAAAAGTCTTGACAGAAATTGCACGTTCTATTCATTCAAAATTCAAACATAGTGGAGAGATAAATTTGCTATATTAGGCAGCTATTGAAAATTTTCTATTGAAAGCGGATTCCTTATTTTTAACAACATGTATTTCAAAAAATGTCAGAGAGATGTCGCCACAGAGATTTACAAACGAACCTGTAGCTTGAATCTCATTCAACAAATTCGCTTATTCGGAATGAAAGTGATAGACGTCATTATAGTATAGTCATTATTTTTATAGCAATCTATACATATGTTGAAAATTTAATTTATTTAAACTAAATCCGTGGCAAATTTTGTATTTCAAAATGTCTGAATCTAAGAAGAATTTACTTCGGCCTAAATCTTGCCAAAGGACTTTTACACAATAACCAATGAGATGTGTTTCATTCGGGCGTTGCCATTAAACAATTAAAAAATGAATTAAAAAATGATATTGCAGTATTTTTGGAAAGTGTTTCATGAAGTATAGCACTACGCATGAGTTTTCGTTCTTGTTTATGTATTTATTGTTACTTACTGTACATTCTATTTTATATGTATGTTAAAATTCTTCGTACCCTTTTTATACCACTCTATACTTTTTGAAGTGCACATTGTTAGCTTAAATTATAACCAAGGGACTTCTAGGTAGGAAAAAAAGGGGGGCGGGAGCTAATGGAATTGAATGTAGTATAATACGGGGTCATGTATTAATATTTCAATAATGTTGGAAAGTGATTCATAAATTATGCCGCTACGCATGATTTTCCATTCTTGTTTACTTAACCATTTTATATGTATGTTAAAATTCTTCGTGTCCTTTTTATACTTTTTGAAGTGCGTATTGTTACCCCCAATTATAACCAAGGGACTTCTGGGTAAAAAAAGGGGGGAGGGGGAGGGGGGAGCTGTTAAATTGACTGCAGTATCATTTATACGGGACCCTGTATTTTTTACCGTAACCTGTATGGAATTCATTAAAACGCGCCTGTTTGCCCCAAAAATGTTTAAGTACGCCAATTAAAATTAATGAATGACTATATTTAATTAATATTTTTCATTCACATCCACCATTCAAACTGCGTACTCTCGTTGAGAAAAAAAAATCTCGCCAAAATTTCTTAAATTCTCCAATTAAAATTAATCACTATTTTTAATTAAACCCTTATTGACTTTTAAAATTCACCTCAAATATACTCTAACATGCATATCGAATAGCCTACTCTAGTTGAAAAAAAAAATTCGCAAACATTTCTTAAGTTCTCCAATTAAAATGAATGAATGACCATTTTTAATTAATATTTTAAATACAAATTTCATTCATACAGCATATTTCGAAAAATAATTAGCACCATACTATAGTTGAAAAAAAAATGGCTTCGAAATTTTCTAAGTTCCCCAATTAAAATTAATTAAAATTAAAATTAATTAAAATTAAAATTGATTAAATTTCTAATTCGCTAAAATAATTCCGTTGAAATTCACCTCGTACTGTAGTAAACAATTCTCCGCGAAAAAAAAATTGCTTCGAAAAAGTCCCCCAATTAAAACTCATTAAAATAATACTCCTTATCTCTACCAACCTGCCATGAGTCATCCCAATCCACCCTCCGAAGTGACGCATGCCTCTTATCTACGCCACCACCTCCGACGCCCCTTATCTTATCTACGCCACTTTCCTACGCCGACACTTACGCTGACGCCACCACCACCACCGAGATTCACCCTCACCACCACTAACGCCGACGCCGACGTGTCCTACTAATGGCATTCTTACCCTACTTACATGAGAGGAAATTTTACTGCCGCGGATAATTCAAAACTTACTAATTTAGCCATATTTTGAGTAACCTTCATTCTTATATTGCATTAGGTGAACATCAGACTTAAATGAATAAGAAGAGCCAAAGTTATTTCCAAATTAATGGTAATTTAGAATATATTTTGAAGGTTTTTCGCTCATTTATTTTTTCATAAGAAATTTAGAAATTTTCAGAAACAGTTCTAAGCAAGTATTTATATCTCAAAAGTAAGCATCATGCCAAATTTCTATCTTCTAAGTTAAGCAAATTTCTATAATAACTGTATCACAGGAATTGCAATTTTAGAACTTTTTTGTTCCGGCACACATTAACATTTCTAAATTTTTTAAACTGTTCTGTGGATGAATTTGTGTCTCTAACGTAACATCCATGTAAAATTTCAAGTTTCTATCGCTAACAGTTTTAGATAAATCATAGTTTAGAAGGTTTTTAGAACTTTTCAAACTCATTTCAATATTTTAAATTTAGGATTTTTTTAGAAACCGTTCTTAGAAAGCACTGAAAATTTAAAAATATCCACCATGCCAAATTTCAACTTTTTAGACCAACAGCATCTCTAAAATCACAATTTTAGAAAGTTGTTTGATTCTGCACCTTTTTTAAATTTCGAATTTTGTAAAAACGGTTCTGTAGAAGCATTTTCGTCTAAAAATAACAGGTATGTTAAATTTAAAAATTCTGTCCCTAACAATTTAGAAAAAAAAAACATAATTTATAACATTTTCCGCTCATTTTACACCTTTGAATTTCGTTTTTTAATAAACTGCTTAAACCAAGCGTCTACATCTTAAAAGTTACCACTATACTAAATTCGAAATTTCTAACCCGAATAAATCCAATAAAATCATAATGTAGAACGTTTTTTGAAAGTTTTCCGCTCATTTCAGCCTGTTATATTTAAAATTTTTAGAAACCGGTCTTAGAAAGCATTTTCATTTTAAGAGTAATCACCATGCCAAATACGAAGCTTCTATACCATCTGTATAACATAAATTGCAATTGCAGAACGGTATTTTTTTGCTCTTACCCTTCAAAATTTCGCATTTTTAATAAACTCTTCTGGGTGATCATTTACGTTAGTAACAGCCATGCAAAATTTTAAGTTTCTTGTTTTAACAGTTCTAAATATATCGTAATTTAGAACGTTTTTAGAACGCTTTTCGCGCTTTGACACTTTTAAATTTCAATTTAAAAAAAAACTCTTCTGTGCGACCAGTTACGTTTTAAAAGCCACAGCCATGTCAAACTTCAAGTTTGTGTCATTAACAATTCCATAGAAATCTGAATTTAGAACTTTTTTAGAGTGCTTTTTGCGCATTTCACTCTTTTAAATTTTGATTTTTATTTTCAAATTGTTCTGTGCGACCATTTATATCTTAAAAGCAACAGTCATTCCACATTTCTTCTTTCTAACCCTAACAATTCCATAAAAATCGTAATTTAGAAAGCTTTTAAAACGCTTTCCACTCATTTGACCCTTTGAAATTTTGAATTTCCATGCAAACCATTGTTAGCAAACATTTGTATCTTAACAGTAACCAAACATGCCAAACTTGAAATTACTAATCCTGTCAGTATTAAAAAAAAAATCGTAACTTAGAACGTTTTTTCCCCTTTACCATTTTAAATATAGATTTGTTTAATAAAACTTTTCAGTGTGCACCTGCGTCTTAAAAAGTATCATCCATGTCTAATTTCAAGATTCTGTCCTTAACAATTCCATAGAAATCATAATTTAGAACGTTTGTCAAACACTTTTCCCTCATATCGCCCTTTTAAATTTCAAATTTTTACTTTCTTCTATCTTTACAAGAAGAAAGTATTGGATTCATGAAAATTTTAGACTTCCGGTTTTCAACGGATTTATACGTTTTAGAAGGTCCTGAACACGATTTGACTATTTTTAGAAAATGTCTGCCTCTGACTCTGTCTGTCTGTCTGTCTGTCTGTCTGTATGTATGTAACAAAAATTTTGTGGGCGCTCTATCTCAAGAACTGATGCTCGGAATTTAATAAAACTTTATATTCATTTAATCCCTGATATAAATTGGTGCTGATTCGTTTTTGGTAAAAATCGCCCAGCAGGTGGCGCTGCTATAGAGCATTTCTAGAAACTGTTCTTAGAGAGCATATATATTTTATAAGTAACTACCTTGCCTAATTTCAAGTTTCTAACCCCTTCCGTATCACAAAAATTGCAATTATAGAACGTTTTATGCTGCTGCAAACCCTTGACGGTAGTGACACTGACATAAAATATAGCCTATGTTAGAGTAGAGACTGTCACCATCAATTTGCCACCATCACTTTCGAAATCGGTTCTGTAGTTCAAGAAATTCCATAGAAATTGTAATTTAGAATGTTTTTAGAACGCTTTTTGCTGATTTCACCCTTTTAAATTTCGATTTTTTTTAAAATTTGTTCTTAGAGAGCATTTACATCTTATAAGTAACTACAATGCCAAATTTCAAATTTCTAGCTCCTTCAGTATAAAGAAAATCGCAATTTTAGAACGTTTTTCGTTCCTGCACCACTGGGGTTAGTGGCACCGACATAAAATATAGACTATGTTGGAGCAGGGATTGTCTCCATTACTTTTGAAATCGGTTCTGTAATTCCAGAGATTCCGTAGAAATTGTAGTTTAGAATGTTTTTATAGCGCTTTTCGCTCGCTTTAACCTTTTAAATTTCGATTTTTTTTAAAATTTGTTCTTAGAGAGCATTTACATCTTATAAGTAACTACAATGCCAAATTTCAAATTTCTAGCTCCTTCAGTATAAAGAAAATCGCAATTTTAGAACGTTTTTCGTTCCTGCACCACTGGGGTTAGTGGCACCGACATAAAATATAGACTATGTTGGAGCAGGGATTGTCTCCATTACTTTTGAAATCGGTTCTGTAATTCCAGAGATTCCGTAGAAATTGTAGTTTAGAATGTTTTTAGAACGCTTTTCGCTCGCTTTAACCTTTTAAATTTCGATTTTTTTTTTAAATTTTGTTCTTAGAGAGCATTTGCATCTTATAAGTAACTACAATGCCAAATTTCAAATTTCTAGCTCCTTCAGTATAAAGAAAATCGCAATTTTAGAACGTTTTTCGTTCCTGCACCACTGGGGTTAGTGGCACCGACATAAAATATAGACTATGTTGGAGCAGGGATTGTCTCCATTACTTTTGAAATCGGTTCTGTAATTCCAGAGATTCCGTAGAAATTGTAGTTTAGAATGTTTTTATAGCGCTTTTCGCTCGCTTTAACCTTTTAAATTTCGATTTTTTTTTTAAATTTTGTTCTTAGAGAGCATTTACATCTTATAAGTAACTACAATGCCAAATTTCAAATTTCTAGCTCCTTCAGTATAAAGAAAATCGCAATTTTAGAACGTTTTTCGTTCCTGCACCACTGGGGTTAGTGGCACCGACATAAAATATAGACTATGTTGGAGCAGGGATTGTCTCCATTACTTTTGAAATCGGTTCTGTAATTCCAGAGATTCCGTAGAAATTGTAGTTTAGAATGTTTTTAGAACGCTTTTCGCTCGCTTTAACCTTTTAAATTTCGATTTTTTTTTTAAATTTTGTTCTTAGAGAGCATTTGCATCTTATAAGTAACTACAATGCCAAATTTCAAATTTCTAGCTCCTTCAGTATAAAGAAAATCGCAATTTTAGAACGTTTTTCGTTCCTGCACCACTGGGGTTAGTGGCACCGACATAAAATATAGACTATGTTGGAGCAGGGATTGTCTCCATTACTTTTGAAATCGGTTCTGTAATTCCAGAGATTCCGTAGAAATTGTAGTTTAGAATGTTTTTATAGCGCTTTTCGCTCGCTTTAACCTTTTAAATTTCGATTTTTTTTTTAAATTTTGTTCTTAGAGAGCATTTACATCTTATAAGTAACTACAATGCCAAATTTCAAATTTCTAGCTCCTTCAGTATAAAGAAAATCGCAATTTTAGAACGTTTTTCGTTCCTGCACCACTGGGGTTAGTGGCACCGACATAAAATATAGACTATGTTGGAGCAGGGATTGTCTCCATTACTTTTGAAATCGGTTCTGTAATTCCAGAGATTCCGTAGAAATTGTAGTTTAGAATGTTTTTAGAACGCTTTTCGCTCGCTTTAACCTTTTAAATTTCGATTTTTTTTTTAAATTTTGTTCTTAGAGAGCATTTGCATCTTATAAGTAACTACAATGCCAAATTTCAAATTTCTAGCTCCTTCAGTATAAAGAAAATCGCAATTTTAGAACGTTTTTCGTTCCTGCACCACTGGGGTTAGTGGCACCGACATAAAATATAGACTATGTTGGAGCAGGGATTGTCTCCATTACTTTTGAAATCGGTTCTGTAATTCCAGAGATTCCGTAGAAATTGTAGTTTAGAATGTTTTTATAGCGCTTTTCGCTCGCTTTAACCTTTTAAATTTCGATTTTTTTTTTTAAATTTTGTTCTTAGAGAGCATTTACATCTTATAAGTAACTACAATGCCAAATTTCAAATTTCTAGCTCCTTCAGTATAAAGAAAATCGCAATTTTAGAACGTTTTTCGTTCCTGCACCACTGGGGTTAGTGGCACCGACATAAAATATGTTGAAGCAGGGATTGTCTCCATTACTTTTGAAATCGGTTCTGTAATTCCAGAGATTCCGTAGAAATTGTAGTTTAGAATGTTTTTAGAACGCTTTTCGCTCGCTTTAACCTTTTAAATTTCGATTTTTTTTTTAAATTTTGTTCTTAGAGAGCATTTACATCTTATAAGTAACTACAATGCCAAATTTCAAATTTCTAGCTCCTTCAGTATAAAGAAAATCGCAATTTTAGAACGTTTTTCGTTCCTGCACCACTGGGGTTAGTGGCACCGACATAAAATATGTTGAAGCAGGGATTGTCTCCATTACTTTTGAAATCGGTTCTGTAATTCCAGAGATTCCGTAGAAATTGTAGTTTAGAATGTTTTTAGAACGCTTTTCGCTCGCTTTAACCTTTTAAATTTCGATTTTTTTTTTAAATTTTGTTCTTAGAGAGCATTTACATCTTATAAGTAACTACAATGCCAAATTTCAAATTTCTAGCTCCTTCAGTATAAAGAAAATCGCAATTTTAGAACGTTTTTCGTTCCTGCACCACTGGGGTTAGTGGCACCGACATAAAATATGTTGAAGCAGGGATTGTCTCCATTACTTTTGAAATCGGTTCTGTAATTCCAGAGATTCCGTAGAAATTGTAGTTTAGAATGTTTTTATAGCGCTTTTCGCTCGCTTTAACCTTTTAAATTTCGATTTTTTTTTTAAATTTTGTTCTTAGAGAGCATTTACATCTTATAAGTAACTACAATGCCAAATTTCAAATTTCTAGCTCCTTCAGTATAAAGAAAATCGCAATTTTAGAACGTTTTTCGTTCCTGCACCACTGGGGTTAGTGGCACCGACATAAAATATAGACTATGTTGGAGCAGGGATTGTCTCCATTACTTTTGAAATCGGTTCTGTAATTCCAGAGATTCCGTAGAAATTGTAGTTTAGAATGTTTTTAGAACGCTTTTCGCTCGCTTTAACCTTTTAAATTTCGATTTTTTTTTTAAATTTTGTTCTTAGAGAGCATTTGCATCTTATAAGTAACTACAATGCCAAATTTCAAATTTCTAGCTCCTTCAGTATAAAGAAAATCGCAATTTTAGAACGTTTTTCGTTCCTGCACCACTGGGGTTAGTGGCACCGACATAAAATATAGACTATGTTGGAGCAGGGATTGTCTCCATTACTTTTGAAATCGGTTCTGTAATTCCAGAGATTCCGTAGAAATTGTAGTTTAGAATGTTTTTATAGCGCTTTTCGCTCGCTTTAACCTTTTAAATTTCGATTTTTTTTTTAAATTTTGTTCTTAGAGAGCATTTACATCTTATAAGTAACTACAATGCCAAATTTCAAATTTCTAGCTCCTTCAGTATAAAGAAAATCGCAATTTTAGAACGTTTTTCGTTCCTGCACCACTGGGGTTAGTGGCACCGACATAAAATATAGACTATGTTGGAGCAGGGATTGTCTCCATTACTTTTGAAATCGGTTCTGTAATTCCAGAGATTCCGTAGAAATTGTAGTTTAGAATGTTTTTAGAACGCTTTTCGCTCGCTTTAACCTTTTAAATTTCGATTTTTTTTTTAAATTTTGTTCTTAGAGAGCATTTGCATCTTATAAGTAACTACAATGCCAAATTTCAAATTTCTAGCTCCTTCAGTATAAAGAAAATCGCAATTTTAGAACGTTTTTCGTTCCTGCACCACTGGGGTTAGTGGCACCGACATAAAATATAGACTATGTTGGAGCAGGGATTGTCTCCATTACTTTTGAAATCGGTTCTGTAATTCCAGAGATTCCGTAGAAATTGTAGTTTAGAATGTTTTTATAGCGCTTTTCGCTCGCTTTAACCTTTTAAATTTCGATTTTTTTTTTAAATTTTGTTCTTAGAGAGCATTTACATCTTATAAGTAACTACAATGCCAAATTTCAAATTTCTAGCTCCTTCAGTATAAAGAAAATCGCAATTTTAGAACGTTTTTCGTTCCTGCACCACTGGGGTTAGTGGCACCGACATAAAATATAGACTATGTTGGAGCAGGGATTGTCTCCATTACTTTTGAAATCGGTTCTGTAATTCCAGAGATTCCGTAGAAATTGTAGTTTAGAATGTTTTTAGAACGCTTTTCGCTCGCTTTAACCTTTTAAATTTCGATTTTTTTTTTAAATTTTGTTCTTAGAGAGCATTTGCATCTTATAAGTAACTACAATGCCAAATTTCAAATTTCTAGCTCCTTCAGTATAAAGAAAATCGCAATTTTAGAACGTTTTTCGTTCCTGCACCACTGGGGTTAGTGGCACCGACATAAAATATAGACTATGTTGGAGCAGGGATTGTCTCCATTACTTTTGAAATCGGTTCTGTAATTCCAGAGATTCCGTAGAAATTGTAGTTTAGAATGTTTTTATAGCGCTTTTCGCTCGCTTTAACCTTTTAAATTTCGATTTTTTTTTTAAATTTTGTTCTTAGAGAGCATTTACATCTTATAAGTAACTACAATGCCAAATTTCAAATTTCTAGCTCCTTCAGTATAAAGAAAATCGCAATTTTAGAACGTTTTTCGTTCCTGCACCACTGGGGTTAGTGGCACCGACATAAAATATGTTGAAGCAGGGATTGTCTCCATTACTTTTGAAATCGGTTCTGTAATTCCAGAGATTCCGTAGAAATTGTAGTTTAGAATGTTTTTATAGCGCTTTTCGCTCGCTTTAACCTTTTAAATTTCGATTTTTTTTTTAAATTTTGTTCTTAGAGAGCATTTGCATCTTATAATAAACCACAATGCAAAATTTCAAATTTCTAGCACCTTCATTATATAGAAAGTCGCAATTTTAGAACGTTTTTCGTTCCTGCACCCCCCTGGGGGTAGTGGCACCGACATAAAATATAGCCAA
Organism: Maratus michaelseni; assembly: GCA_963931845.1. Lineage (NCBI taxonomy): Eukaryota > Metazoa > Arthropoda > Arachnida > Araneae > Salticidae > Maratus > Maratus michaelseni. The sequence goes on along the minus strand of OZ007590.1, from coordinate 401,744,743 downwards.
TGTTGGAGTAGAGACTGTCACCATCAATTTGCCACCATCACTTTTGAAATCGGTTCGGTAGTTCCAGAGATTACCCCCTACAAACAAACAAACAAACAAACAAACAAAAACAATCGTTACTACTTTATAATATTAGTATAGATAGATTAACATATTTGTTTTAATTATTATTAATTTGGTCAATATTCTGATTTATTTTCTTTCCCGATAACTTTTAGGCATAAGATATTAAAATTTTTGCCATGAGTACAGAATGCAAGGTAAAACAAGTAATTTAAAATTAAACTTCGAGCGATTATTTTGTAACTCAGTTTTTATTAGCTCACAGGCTATCAAAGCCTGAGAGCTAATGTGCCCGCCCGTTCTGTATGTACGTATGTATGTATGTATGTACGTAACGCGATAACTCGTGATAGAATTATCCGTTTTGCTTCAAATTTTGTTTACAGGTTCATTCTAATGAGGCGCTTCCCTGATTAGTCTTGGGAGTTCATTGGTTAAGTATAAAAGGGGGAAAGGGGGGCTAACTCCCCTTAATTTAGATAAATGGATTTTTCATGCAGAATTATCCAATTTCTTCAAATTTTGTATATAGGCTCATTGAGATAAGGCACTCCCCTGATTAGTTTTGGGGGTTCATTGGATAAGTATAAAGGGGGGAAACGGGGGGCTACCCCCTCTTAATTTAGATAAATGGGTTTTTCATGCAGAATTATCTGATTTTCTTCAAATTTCGTATATAGGTTCATTGTGATAAGGTGCTTCCCTGATTATTTTTGGGAGTTCATTAGTTAAGTATAAAGGGGGGAAACGGGGGGCTAACCCCCTTAAGTTAGATAAATGGGTTTTTCATGCAGAATTATCCGATTTTCTTTAAACTTTGTATATAGGCTCATTGTGATAAGGCACTTCCCTAATTAGTTTTGGGTGTTCATTGGATAAGTATAAAGGGGGGTAAACGGGGCGCTAATCCCCCTTAATTTAAATAAATGTGTTTTTCATGCAAAATTATCCGATTTTTTTTTCAAATTTTGTGTATAAATTCATTGTAGTAAGGCGCTTGCCTGAGTAGATTTTGGGGGTTTATTGGTTAAGTATAAAGTGTGGAAACGGGTGCTTATCTCCCCCCCCCCTTAATATATTGTCGATTTCTTTATTTTTCGAGTGGCATTATTCTTTGAAAAAATAGCATAATATACAATTAGTGTGAATAGCCTGTGAGCTCAATGCCCTCAGTTTAACTGGGCAGTTTTCTTTATTTATTTACTTACTAGCACATTTATTGACATACTTTAACAAGCGTCATTTGGCACAAGAGTGTCTTTCTTGTGACAATCCTTTATTGTTATTCAGCTTAACCATATTGTTCCTTAGCAGTACTTGTATTTGGCTCGCTGTAGACAATTATATGTTAAACTTTTTTATGTGTCTCTCTGAAAAAAAAGCTATGCACAATACGATTATTTCAAAACTGTAACGTAGTACTTGTTGCCCCTTAACAAACTATTGGAATTTTATGACAATTTCCCAAAGTAATTATGTAAGAGTTACAGCCTAAAAGTCTTAAAAAAAAGGAAGAAAACAGACTCTCAGACAAACATAATTTTGGATCTTATTGAAATTCATACAAGACTACCACAAAACTGAGCCCTTTTCAAAAAAAAAAAAATCAAAACCAGAATTTGCATTCAAAAGTTATACTTGGACATGTATGAAATATATATATATATATAGAAACAAATTATTTAACCGTCTGTGTTTTGAAGTTGGTAAAAGAAATATTGAAAATGTATATATATATATATATATATATATATATATATATATATATATTGCTCATTAAGTAGAATAATGCCCAGACTCTAAAAACATTATTTGTACTTTTGTGTTAGGAGGGACAATAGCTACTCACCAAATATAATCTTACCAATAGCAGCTTTTATTTTTCGCATATGTAAATAAGAAACAATGCTTCGATTTTGAAATAAAATGTTTTGGTTTATGTTATTATGTATCATTATTTTATATTTTAAAAGAAATTAGTGTATTTTTAATGTATTCAATATATGTATATTTTAAATGAAATGAGTGAGAAGTTTACATTTTAAATGAAATGAATGCAATGCAAATAATGGTGATGAAAACAATATTTGGTGATTTATCACCTGCACTCGACTAACATAAAAGTAACGCATCATTTTGTAAGAAATGTATTTGAAATGTTCTAATTATCTTTACACAAGTACTAAATATTTGTAAGCAATCTTGTTGGTAAATCTTGTTAGAGTGATCAATAGTAATTAATAATATCTAATGCATTTGTGAGCAGCTAAATGTCTACCTTGGTATTAATATAAATTGATTTGCCAAAGGCTAGAACAACAGATAATAACCTCTGCTGATGAAATTTTAATATACTTTATTAAAAAGTTGAAAAGCAGGAAATTTAAATATAAAATTTGAAATAGGACTGAAAATATAAATATGTAAGTATAATATATATATATATATATATATATATATATTTCTATCAAGATTTTCCGATTAAGCCCCTTTCAAATATTTGCCTTACACATAAAGATAGATAAAAAAATTCAATTATATTTATTTTCAAAATGATATTTTTTGAATTATGAACTTGTTATATCTTATACATACATATTTACACTTTTATATACATATATACTAGCTGACCCTCCCGGCGTTGCCTGGGCCTGCGATAAAACCTTAAATAAACCCAAAATTTTTAATATTTTATATCTTTTACCTGATTTTGTATAAATTTATATTTTTAATGTCAAAATCGTGAAATCATAAGTAAACATTTTCTCTTTTTTACATGTAGGATCGTTTCATAGTTTTAAAAAAATAACTTTTGTTGTCCAAACCCTTTGAAATTTTTAATGGTCATAAATATAACGGTTATACAGCCCATGTAAAAATTACATCAGAAATATTGTTATCTAGTTGTAAAATAAATATGTTTTCTTTTCGCTTATTTTGGTTTTTGCGTCGGGTCTGTTAACACTAAAAAAATATAGAGTATTCGTCATCCTTACTCTCTGAAATTTTAGTCGTTTATAAATGTAACTGTTTCCAAGTCCTCTATAAAATTATATGAAAATATATGCATATTAAACAGTGAAAACTGTAACCGAAGCCAAGCGAAACAACCTGTTAGGAGTTTTCGCACAACATTTCTTGATTTTATTTTTTTAAACATTTCTTCTCGTCCGAACATTTCTAAATTGATGTAGGTGATATAAGTCTGGTCTACCGAGATGCTCTAAAAATATTGTGTCGAAATACGAACGTTTAGTTACTTTTGGCGTAAGAAAAAAAATCTTCTTGTGAGGTGCGAAATGACCTGCATTCGCCGGTGTTTGTGAGAGGGTTTCGTATTTTTTTAAACTTATACGTAATAACACCTGTTAGAAGAAGGTTCAGCTTTAAAAGCATATGTTTGGTTTGCCTGTATCTCTGAAATAGCGCTCTTGAAGGACGTTGCCGTAAGGGGAAAAACATTCACCTGCGAAATCGACCCTTTTTCATAAATGTTTTTCAAAGGGTTATAATTTTTTTTCGAATTGATTCGAGCATTTGAGACGTAAAAGTGCGATCCTTCAGAATATGTTTTTCGTTTTTAAATAAACCAAATGGTTTAGTTGATTGAAGTTAAAACAGAATTGCGAAAAAAACGCATTCTTCATTTAAATGCTTCTTTATTCTCGTTTACTGCCATAAATCGTGTTCTGGGAAAACGAGAGTGCTGAAAGCCGGCTCGCAAAGAAAGAGATGAGTTATTGATCAGTTTTTAATTAATATTTTAGTTAATTATCAAAATATTAAAATTCTGAGACTCAGGTGCATCAGGAGATGCCTTGGACTATCTTCATTTAAAATTTCAAGATTCTAGTTGCGGTAGATTTCACTAGCAATCTCAGACACAAACACAGAGCGAAACTTTCTTTTATTAGTATACTAGCTGACTCGCACGGAGTTGCTCGGGCCTGTGATAATAAAGTTAAACAAACCTAAATTTTGTATAATTTAATATCTTTAACTCGATTTTGTATGAAATTATTCATTTAAAATTGCTGCGCACGCGACGGAAAATGCTTTATACCCACCTTCCGCCGACAGGAGGCGCATTCTGGTCTAAACGAACCTCCGACACGTGTTCCCGCTACCAGCGGTACCGTATAGTAGGCGTGCTACGTATGCCTTGCAAAATATTTTAGTTCCATCTTCCGCGGCCAGGGGGCGCACTCTGTTCAAAACAAACCACCTTCGAAAGGACACTCGAACACGTGTCCCCGTTGCCTCCAGCACCGTATAAAAGCGTGATGCGCACGCGCTGCAAAGTCTTTTAGTTCCACCTTCCACCGCCAGGGGGCGCTAATTTGTTCTATATGAACATCCGATACGGGTACCCATTATATAAAGGGAGTTCAAGAAGCAATTCCTTCGAAATCGGGCCCATAGCATTCGAGAAAATAATGCACCTTCTGGCGGTGGAAGGTGGAACTAAAATCTGTAACGCGATCGAAAACCAAGTCGAATTATCCAAACCCCGTTGTGATAGGGCCCATAGAACCCGAGAAAAAAATGCACAGTTAGAGAAAAAACTTGTAGGATTGCCCGCCAGGAGACGCTTGGACAAGAGCACAACAACAAATCACTTACTTTGATTATTGGTATGCACCAAGTGAATACGGGATGTGCATTTTTATTAAGAACATCGTTATTTGAAATTTTCGGTATTCTCTATACATAACATGTATAAAACGCTACGGGTAAGGCTAAAAATGTTAAATTTCTTAAATGGAATTTGTTTTGTCTAAATCAGAGCAATACATTTTTTTATTATTAATAAGAGCTCTCAATTAATGAAAAAGTCGCCGCCAGAGTGCGCACGATAAAGTACAATAAATGCGATACTAAATAAAAAGGCGTTAACCTCCCCCTATCCCCCTCCTCATACCCGCAAGTATAACAAATAATTTGTTCAACAAAACACCGATGCAAACGTTTCTTTAATCATCACTCCTCTTGTCAAATAACACTGATTAACAAGATTTTTGCTCCTTATTAAGTAAGTGCTGACTTTTATATTTAAGGGGTGTTGAAAAAGAATATGACATTCAAAATATTCCATCACCCACAGATTTTTAAAAAGTTCAAAATCTTGAAAATCTCAATTTTGTAGTAGTTATTCGATATCTGTATCATATAAATTTTGTTATTTTGTATTTTAGTAAAAATAAACGGTTAAATAAACACTTATAAAGCTTAAAACTAATATCTAAAAACACTGAAAATATAGATTGTTTATAAAGTTTCAGAAAAATGTAAATTCTCATGTTTTGCTCTGTTGTCCCACTCGCATAGGAAACAGCAGTATTTTCAATAACCTAGTTGCATACCAATGATAATGGCAATTACTTTATATGTTCCAATTATGATGTGCCTAATGAATTGCATGAAGCAGTATCTTCATATTTACATAAGATTCCTTCATTATGCAAGAATATGCTATTGGAACAGACGACAGGACATTTCCATTATGAAGTACACAGCCTTCAATCTGGTTTTTGAGACATCAATGACCAATCGCCATTGTTCCGAGTTATACTGACAATTTTATGCAGACATTAAACCACTTATATCAACAGTAGCATAAATCACCTTTTGTGGAAAAGAACCCCGAATATTTCTTATATCGATCTTGGTAAATAGATATGTTAGTGTTCTTTTGGAGGAGATTCCAACCTTATAATCTTGATTCAAATAATTTTTTTGATAAATTTAAGTCTCTCACAAGATCATTTAATTCTTCTATAGTAATTAGATGTGGTTCTTCATGTATGTCAGGATAATAGTTTATATCAGATTAAGTAGAGGAAGTTTCACCTTCATCAATTTCCCTTTTTACTGCTGCATCGTAATAAGTAAAATTTTTCGGATGTTTCGGTATTGGTAATTCATCATTATGAAATACTGGGCGCATTGCTGAATGTAAGTTTGGGTACTTAATTTTGTTTCCTTTTGCAGAGAATCCTTTAATTTTTAACACTTTCCGACCTAGTTGAAAAGTGTTTATGACTTCGGTTTGTCTGGCCGTCTGTCCGTGCTCTAACTCCCGTAAATATGCTCGGATTGCCCTGCAATTTTTATATGTTATTATCGTTGTTTATGGCATGTTCCCTATTTCAACTGAAGTGTGTAGCACTTGTAGTTTTTTTACAGGGACACTCAAAAGAATTCCGTTACATTACGGTCTATGGGGAAAAATTATTTGCGGTTTATTTTAATGATGTTACACAATTTGAAACACATTGTAATTGATATATATCACTAAGGTGCATTACAAGAAGCTTAATATGGAATAGTGTGTGCATAGCACTTATAGTTACTTTACAGGGACAGTCAAAAGAATTCCGTTACATTACGTCTATGGAGAAAAATCGTTTGCGATTTAATTAAAGAATGTTTCACTATTTTAAACGCATTGAAATTTATTTATATCACTAAGGTGCATTACAAGAGGCTCACTACAGAATATTGTGTGTATAGCAGTCATCGTTCATTTACAGGGACACAAAATAATTCTCTACTGTTTGTTAACAATAATTCCTGGAAGTGCGTTTTAAGTTGCTGAACGCGATTTTAAATTTAACTCACTTTTTGTCTATTAATTGGTGTGTATAAACTTTGTAGATCATATACAGGGCAGCACAAAAGTTCGCGAACACATTTCCATTTATTGACAGAAACTCCAGAAGGAGAATTTTAAACTGTGCTACGCGTTTCCTAACTAAACTAAAATTTAGCATCCTATGTAGTATATATACAAATCTATAGATCATATACAGGGCTTAATAAAGTATTCGGATATTTTTCCGAATATTGTATATGTTGGAAATTCCTGAAATTACGATTTTAAATATGTTATGCGTTTTCCAAATTGTTTACTTAGATGTTATCTTTCATCTTATTAAACGGTAATGATTTGTAAAATTATTTTGGAAGCGTTGGAAAGTGTTACATAATCTATGCTTGACGCATGATTTTTTGTTCTTGTTTAATATAAAAGTAGCAGTCATTTGTATGATCATATCATGGGGTATAACAAATGGCCTACTCATTTTTGTACCCTGGAGGTTTTCAGCACGTCTTGTACAACAAGAATGAAGTGGCCATTTTTTAACTTGTTCACCTACTTTACATGCAAAGTACATGTGATAGGCAGTCTTTATTAGCGGCGTAAAAGCGCATTGATGCTTTTTCAAAGTTAGCTCCCCACACACATAGCAAAAAGAATCAGGTTCATTAACACAACCTCTAGACATTTTTCACATATTTTAGAGGACAATAGGATAATTATAAACGAAATATATGTAAAAAGACTTAAACAGCTAAGAAATATCGGTACACTAAGCGCCGAAAGACAAATTATACTTCTATACAATAGCCTATATAATCCAAAACGTAAAAATTAAATTCCTTAAAATTGGAGGGTGATAGAAATTTTTTACAAACATATTCTTTTTCAGCACTTTGAAATCAATAAAAGACACCCAATGTATATAGAGGAGCAGAAAATTCGTTAATATTTGTTAATCAGTGTAAACTTTTATTTCTTTTTCATAAAATTCAAAATTTTTATAAAATAAAAACTTATTGGTGGATTATTTTGATTTTTTGAAAATTTAAATTTTTAGCCTGTTTTATGAAAGGATGCATAATTTTCCAATAAAAAAAAAATCCAAGATTTTTAATAATGTTATACAGCCTCTAATAGCACCATTCCAAGTTTTTATTACTTGTTTTGTATCTTTCTTTATTCAAGAGATAACAGACATCTTGTCTGCTATGCTTGCTCCTAAAGAAAAAAAAAAAAAAACGCTTTAAAATAATTTTTTTTCTGCAATCAAATTAATGCGAAATAATAAATATCTTCGGTTATAAGAATCAGATAATCTTATTTTTACAAACTTGCAATGTGGAAACAGAGATGATTCGAATGGTGTTAATTTTAAAATTGTAGCTTAATTAGAATCGTTAATTTGAGTCACCTAAAAAATCTCTTAGTACCTTTTTCTTTGCGAATTCATTATCCAGACACCTGTAGCGGCTGAAATTTTTATCAAAAACGTGTTGTTCTTTTCAAGATTAAATTGCTCGAAAAATTAAACATTTCTCATTAATATTTCTGAAAGTTGTGGTTGGAATATTTTGAAATTTTATTTTTTGAATTTGGGATTTTTGTTTTAAGAGATCTGCAAATTTTCGTGTCGAAAGACCTAATACTTTTTCCAGTAAACTTCAAATCTTTCTCCCCTCTCCCTCCCAACACACAGCTCATTTTGCGGTTTCACATTTCTTTTGCACCATTTTCAGAACAAGATGACATTTTGGAAGCGATGGTTAATGAGATTCTAATTAATATCTTGGGTAATTATCAAAATATTAAAATTATAAGTCTCATGTGCATCAGTACAGGCCTTGGACTACTTAAATATAAATTTTCAGGCTTCTGATACGCTAGATTTTGCTAGCCATCGCAGACAAACACACACACAGAGTGAAACTTTCTTTCATTAATATAGATTACAGAGGCTGGTTTTGGATCTGCCTAAGATTCATCTACAGATTTTTAATGAAATAATTTTCTTTTTGTTCTAGAACTTGCTCCGTATCTTGATTGTAGACTGAACATTTGGTCATTGGCAAGTTCACTAGCATCCATCAAGTCTTCATCAAAATTTTTATTCTGTATGTCCTTAACCAGTTAAAAAAAATTGTAATAAAGAAAACCTCGTAGAAACGTCCATGGTATCCGTCTGAAGTGCTTTATTCACATAATTTACTTGAAAGAGCAAGAACAGCCAGAAAATTAGTGAGACTGGATACTTGTAATTTATCATTTATCTGACTAATGATTCAGCAACAGTTTTTTGTTTGAGTTTCATAGTGTTTTCTGCCACTTTTTTAGAACATTACAAAGTTTAGCAGATTGATGCAGTGCAGCTTTCACACTTTCCATTTAGCATTCCCATGGTATTGCAGAGAAAGTTTTACAATCAGATCTGCTACATATTATCAAATCTGTTTATCTTCTAGTGGATGGTACAAAAACAAAAGTTGTAAATATGATGTAGAGTTCCAAAGAGAGTCTTTGCATTTGAACATATGAAATTGTTCTGTAGAAAATGTCGCACTCCTGAATTCCTGAGGTGCATCCCTTTATATTGGCACCGCATCCTTGTCTACATGTATTTTCAACACCTAGTCCTAATGTGTCAAGTTCATGTAAATTCATTTTTTGCACATTTTCCCCTCTGCTACTTCTCATCTCTAAAAACTTGATAAAATTCTCAAATATACTTTCTGGAGAATTTGTTTAAACACCAACAACTCGATATCTAACTGCCATCGTTATTTACTCTTGATGACTGAAGTTGAGCGTACAAACGAGAATTACTCCATAACATTTAATAACAACCTTGATCTGTAAAATATTTTATTCTAGAACAGCTTGACTGATTGTATTAATAAGTTCATCTTGGATTCTTTTTTTTTAAATACTGGTCATATATTAAATTCTGAATTTTTTGCAGATGATCTGCAATGGTGATTCGCTAGGTGTATGTTATAATTACATAACGTACCCATGACGTTATTACCTTTAAGCTGTGTTTATTTGCATCTTGGGCAAGTCGTCCTGAGATGGACATCAATAACGTGTCTTCCATTCTTTTCGGGTCATTTTGTGGTCATCGACAGAAGAAAGGCGTGGTGTCCGAGCTGTCAACGGCTCTCGCTCTTGACCTCTGACCTTTATACATGCTAAGAAAGTCATATGAAAGAGAATGATTCACCACATCAGAAATTGTGACATAGAACGTAGTTTGTTTGGTCCTTTAATGTCTACAGAGCTATGAAGAGCAAATGCTGAAACTCCCTTTTTTAAGAGTATTTTACCCTTTTGGTCATTTTCTATTGAGTAACTTGGATATCCCGAAGCCTCGATGTTATATTTTCTAAAACTTTTTACAACCCCTATCGAACGATACCATGCTGCTGAAAATTTGGGTACTTATGTATTACCCGGGCCAGGTATGCAAACAAAGACACTTAAAAGCTGCATTTTAATGCATATTGCAACATAGATCTTACAACATGCTTTTTACAAAAAAAATTGGGCTGTGGATTTTAGTATTTGGTATTAATTTCAACTTGATATCTTGAGCCGTTCCTGAGAAAAAACGGTCTTGACAGATGGACAGACAACATACAAACTCATTCTCAAAACCTACAGGGTATTTCTCATTCACTCAGAATCTTGAAATTCCGCATGAAAAAATGTATTATAACATATGTAAAGGAAAAAATTCGTTAATTTATAATTCTAAGTTGATTTATTTGATGCCGTAATTTTTTATTGCATTGAGTTAGAAGCTCGAAATTTTTACATAACAATGGAACCGTGGACCTTATTATTTTATATTAATTTCAACTTGAAACCATCAACCATTCCTTTAAAAAAAATCGACAGACAGACGGACAAAAAAGCAATTCTATAAGTTATCTGTTTTTTTTTTTATCCTTTTGAGGTAAAAAACCCTAAAAAAGGGTGAAGTTGATAAAAAGGAATATTTTATGAATTGTGAGAAACATTACATTAAATCTGTTTAGACAAATTAAACCTTATCATCAAGAACGTATTTAAATCTCACAAAATGCTTTTTCCCTAATAATTTCTTAAAATATCCTAGCGCTTCTTGAAATTTACTTTATGTAAATTTTATTGAATAATTCCAGTAATGTCAATATATCAATAACGTTACTATATTTAATATGAAAGTTATTCATGGCATTCCATGATTTTATTCAGATTTTCCTAATTGTAAAACACTTGCTGTTATTTAGTTTATGTATATGTATTTATAACATCAGCATCCGACCAAGCAATTTTGGGAAACAGGGAAACTTTTCACCACTATTTCTAAAAAGTAATTTTTTCTACATTTATGACAGAAATTCTGCATTTTAATGAGCTTGTTACAATTGGGAAATAGTGGTACTCTCGAACTGGGGCAGCTATACTGCTGCTGTTTCTACAGTAATCAAGCTTTGTATAGCACTGGGAAAATAAATGAAATAATATTATACTTTTGAATAAGACATGTTGAACAATGATATTTGTCACTATGAAACTCGATAAAATTGCTTAATTTGCAAAATCACATTGTATTTTGATTAAGGGTCCTCCTCCCTCACGCGAAAACACCCGCTCGCTAATGTTAATCCTATGGAGCATTATTTTTCTAATATCTCGTTTGTATTTCAATATTTTTAAATGTTTTTTTTTTTTTTTTTTGCATTAGATAGTAGAGATCAATCTCTATTTCTACCATTGATTACTTTTTCGATTTTCTTTGCAGATTTTTTTTAATGAAGATACTTTCACTTTCGAAACCAGTTTTTAAAAAAAAATTACAATCAGTTGCTTGATGAAATTCCATTATTTGATATAATTTGGTACAGATTACATTTTGGTGTATATCGCTCAACAGGGGGTGCTGTTTTGTTGTGTATTTCATGATTTCCAGGACAGCTATAAGAACTAATGCATAGAATTTTATCAAACTGTGTGTTCAGCTTAGCGTGACATAAATTATTGCTAAATTGCATTTTGGTGTACATCGCCTAACGAGGGAATGATCGGAAGTACAAGAAAGATTTTTTAAAAAAACATAGTTACTGCTCAATAGACCGAATTTTGATTTTTTTTTCAATATTTGATTTCATCTCGGAAAAACAAATCATAAAAAAATAAAAATATATGTAAATATATATATATATATATATATATATATATATATATATGCAATTTTTTTAAATCGTTGCTTAACTTTGACGTTTTTAAAAATCACTGGAAAATAATAATATTTAACTGAAAGGGAAAACTTTAAATACTCACGTGGTTCATTTTCTTCCTTAAAATTTGATTCAATTTCTTTACAATCTATTTTTTAATTTTCTTTGCACTTTTTTTTTTTTTAATCTTTCGACTTTTCTGTAACAATAGGGAGAAAAATCATTTTTAAAGCTTTTGTTTATCAGGGTAATGAAAAATTTAAATCTTAATAACAAGGCCGTACAATAAATTTTTCAGGGCAAGTTTCTATGAGAAAATATGAAATTTCTATGTAGAAATGTTTGCACTTCACTGTTAAAAATTTCCGTTCAAAGTTGCACCAATCCATAGAGTAAAATAATGTAAAGCACCAGAAAATGGTATTTCTTGATTTTTAAAAGCATCATTTCATGGCGCAACCTCCAAAATTGCTTTATTTTCACCACGAAATGGTGCAACCTAACAGCGAATCAGAAACGCTGATTTATGCGTTTATCTCTATGTTAATATCGAATAAACTTTATTGAAAAGAGAACAAAATTTATAATATTGTGTCTAAGCGATTAAAACCGGATTTGTTTTACTAATGTGGAAAAATCCCCGCGAAACTATATAAAAAAAAAGAGGTTAAAATCTCATTAAAAAAAAATGCTAAAAATACAAAATTCGTAGGGGACAAAATTTATTACAGAAATATTTAGCAACAGTGACTATTTTAGCTATATGCAATTCAATTGTATATATCCCTAGTACTGCTCTAATATTTTGCCAATAATGCTCAATTGTTTGCTGTGCAAACAATTTTTTGTTTTAGTTTAAACAAAAAGATATAGCAATCCATTTTCAACAATGAATGACATATTTTTTTGTTTATTACAACACTGAAAGTAATTCAGGAATTGAAACAACAATGATAATCTTAACAATATAATCTCGAAGACCGAAAGAAATCTTAATTATTTGTTGCAAACAACATTTTGTCGTTTATTGTGCTGGTGAAACTATTTTGTGAACCAATTTAATTTGATATTTTAATCGATTTATGAAAAGCGATTTGTATTTTTCATTTATAAAACTTATTTTTGAAAATTATGGCTACCACGGACACATCTGTTCGTGATGTTGTGAGTTTTCTTACAAATAATGGATACCGCCAAATAAAACATCTTGGTAAGGGCGGATTCGGTAGTGTTTTATCAGCAACATCGCTTAATGAAGAGACTGTTGCGATTAAGATCGTGAAAAATGAAATGTCTTGGGAATTAGAAGAACGTATTTGGCCGCGACTCCATCATAAGAATATCCTCTCCTTAACAGAAATGATTGAAGTTGAAAGTCTTGAGCTCAAGTTGTTTGTGATGCCTCAGCAGCCGTATGTGCTGCATAAAGTACTTACAAGTGATAGTTTTTTGTCGGATAAGAAAGGTCTCTTAAGAATTAAACACTGGCTTATCGATATTTCGAATGGTTTGAACTATTTACATTCATCTGGCTATGCGCATTTAGATCTGAAGAAAGACAATGTACTAATAAGCGCTGATGACACAGCTATACTTTGCGATTTCTCAGGGCTTAATTTCGTAAATATGGCACTTAAAAGAATGTGTTCACCCAAAAAGTTTAGGCCACCTGAATGGTACACATACGAAATCGTCGAAGGATCTACGTGTGATGTATGGTTATTTGGTTTTATGACACTTAACATTTTGACAAGTAACTGGCCGTGTTCAAAAAGGGGTCCTGTGAAAAGTGCGATGGTTTGGAAAACCAGTGTAGAACCAGTTTTAATGGAAGCTTTTAAAGAGCGCACATTTTGTGATCTCATGAGAAAATCATTTCCATTCGTCACTATTCCTGATAAAGATTTGCTACTCGCTCATGATTTTGTGACATCAATAATGCAATGGGACCCGTCGAAAAGACCACATGTTCCGCAAATTCTAGTTCATCCTTTCCTGGCTAATTTGGAAGGTGGAGACACTTTATACAATGTTAATGCAGGGACTGACGAGCTGAACAAATTCATGCCAAGTCCTTTCACAGAGCCAATGACTGAAACCAAAGTTACTTATGGATCATCGTATGTGGCAAAAACAGAATGTAATGAGAAAATGACCAGTTTATGTGATGATCGCCAACAGAATTTAGAAAATAAAGAACCCTTGGATGAAAAAAGTGTCATTTTGACAGAAAACAAAAAGTATAATGAAAAAGTCGCCATATTAAATTATCATGGTCATAATCATTTTATTAACGAAGGATTTGTGTATAAAAAAGATGATGTTTCACCTGAAAAGTCGAGTAACGTTTTAGATTCTTATCTTCAAGTGTTTGATGCGGGTGTTGCATGTGCTACGGAAAATGGTAAGTGTATAATGGAATTTTAAATTACGTATGAGCTTTTATAAATTTTGATAAGATATTAGACGTATAATACTGTATACGATTTGTCGTGTAAGAAATTTCATGTGCATGGAAAAAATATATATTTTGTTTGCTTTGTATAACTACAATTTTAAATGCAATTATAAAAATCTGGTTACAAGTGGCAAATGAAGTAATATGTAGTATACATTCATAAGAGAGTAATGACAGTAAATTGTGATTGGTCCAGAGCGCAGCGCACTCAGCGAACCTGGATTCGAGAAAATATGAAACCTGTCTTTATCGACAAACTAATACGAGAATTTGAAATATAAAAAAATAATACTTTTTTACAGGTAAATTTATTTAAGCGAGTATCGCCAAGTTATGTAATATGTAATGTTACGTATCTAATTATCTCGATAAAAACTACGAATCTGGACATGCGTCTTTTGCTTATGTCATTACTTTCTTAAAGAAGTGCTCAAGTAGTCATAAACTAAACACTGAAAATTTCAGAAAAGTGATATAAGTGTGCGATTGCGGAAATGGTTTGAAATCTCTGTGATAATAAAAATCAAATTCGTGTGAGGGTGTTAATATCCATTGTGTATACGTGAATTCTGTGTTGTGTTTCTAAGTTTATCAAAACATTTCATTGTTTCGCAACATTTTAAAAGTAGAATTATGTATAATATCTAAACTTCCTTTTTAAAAAGAATTTGCATAAAAATCGCTTAAGTGACGTCGTAATACCATATTTTAAATATTAATAAGTAAAAGTCTGGTTGGTACACACGGTACTTTTCTTTCCGCTTTTAATGATATTAATCACTATGTAAAATCATCTATGGGGTATCCATGTCGTGACCATACGGAAATTGTATCAGACTCTAAAATTGTCAAATGGAACAGGTACTTTTGACTTCATATTTGCATTATTTGGAACATTTCACCTTAGAATACCAAACAGGAAATTATTATTTGAAGAAGTTTAACATTTGACGTTTTGAATTTCTAATGTTAAATTCCTTATTAATAGTAGTTTCAAAATAAGTTTCAATGCAGGAAATGTTTTAAGCATAACTCGAAAACTATTTGGCGGAAGATACACTGCCAAAAAAATTGTTTATTTTACGGTATAATACTGCCACCGCAGCTGCCAGTATTATACCGTTTAATTATCAGTAATAAACCGTAAATTAAGCATGCGCGGTATTGTATTACTGCTTATTTTACTCTTTATTATTTTTAATTTTACGGTATAATACTGGCAGCTGGGGTTGCAGTATTATACCGTAAAATAAACAATTTTTTTTTTTTTGGCAATGTAGTGGTGTTTTAGATTTTCATAATCGAAGCTTCTAGAAATCAATTTTTATGAAAATCTTCATAGATTAGCATATATATATATATATAAATATTAATAAAAACATATATAAAATAGGAAATTAATATTCAAATAAAATACGTATTGAAACCTATCTATATATATATTTGTCTTACGTGGCGCGAAAAAAGGGCTGAATTTGTAACTTATGATTTGGCAACAACTGTAGTTTCCAGAGCTCAGACCAATGAACAGACTAGATTTTGTTAGATCAGCTCCGCCTCCGTCCAATATGGCGGTCAGTGTGAGAGAAGTGAAACCATAGAATGAAACTCAAACTTGCAATTATTAAAAATAAAATAACATGTACGTAATCCAAAGAGTCTGAGATGATTCCTCATTTTAATTATGAGCAATATCGTTAATTTCAAATGAATTATCAACTCTGATTTAGAATTCATTTACGAATTTCAATCACTCAAAAGACGGGGAAAAAAATATCAACTGTCTAGATATCACCTGCCGCCATCTATTGGTGTATTGATGAAATAAAACAAACTATCTTCCTATAACGTAGTTTTTTTTCTAATGAATTTAAGTCGTTCTGTACAAAAAACCATTTTTTCATAGTATTTAAATGATTTATATGCCCATTGGTAGCGCCAAATAAATGCATTTTCAGTTGTGTTTTCAATAGAGAATTACTTTTTTACATTAAAATAAACTGTCAATTTCATATGTTCAAATGTTTTATGGTAGAACTTATTCCGGCTAGAATTGCCGAAAAAAAGGGTAGAGCGAGCGAAACGAGCTGTGACCGCCAAGCGGTCTCAATGTGAATTGCTTCGCAATTCACGGGGGATTGGCGAGCGTTAGCGAGTAGGGGGCTGAGCCTCCTAGTAATATTTTAATAGAAATCAATTTATGGAAGCTTCATATATGCACCCAGAAAAAGGAATTGATTAAAACTACAAAACATGTTTTGTTGAGTACATTTTGGTTGTTTTACCAAAATTCAAGTAAAATTGAGCCATTATACTTGAATTAACAAAACATTTTTTGCTGGCGATACAAAAATTTTTTGTGGAATCGCAAAAAAAAAATTTTTTTTGTTGATTCAAACAAAATTTCCATTGACCTATATTTAAACGAAAAGTTTTGTTGATTCAACAAAACTTTTTTCTGCCTGTGAGAATGTAAAATATCATCTTATTCTACCAGGTAGTTTTGAGTTGTGCTAAACAAACTACACGCATTGCATAGTGAATATTATCTGAATTGATTTAACATTAGAAATTCAAAACTTTAAATGTGCATAATTCCCAAACCTCTTCAGCACACGACTTCCCGTTTCGTAACCTAAGGTAAAATCGTACCGAAGAATCCAAAATACGATGTTAAAATTAAATGTTCGTATTAAAAATTTCAGAACTTCTTTAACTTTAGCATGATGTTGGCCGCGTAAGCTTAAATTTCTATTAAATTACTTTACATAAATTGAATGAAGACATAATGGCCAGTCGAAAGGCTGTTTTCGTTTTTGTCTGAGACAATTTGGTCTTTAAAAATGTATTGGGTATTCTTTTTTTCATTTTTTTTTTTAGCTAACTGTTCATGTAAATTTTATACTTTCACATACAAATTTTCGTAGTTCAAAATTGTTTAGCGCTTTGGTAGTATGATTTAAAATATTTATTATCCTGATAGCATCATAAAAAAAGCTATAAACATTGCAATAATTTTTTTACCTATTTTTACAGAACTACATAAAGATAAAAAGAAACGTTCGAAGAGAATAAAAGGATGGATTGTAAAGAAATGGAATCGAATATTCAAGAAGAAAAATAAATACGTGAGTACTTAATTTTTTTTATCTTCCAGTTAAATATTACTATTATTCAGAAATGCTTTACAACCGCAAATTAATGCAACGATTTAAGGAATTGCATTTGCAGTACTTGGATTGAATTGCATCACTTGACCTATTGCGTTTGTATTACTTGCATTGAACCGCATCACTTGACCTATTGCTTATGTAGTACTTGCATTGAATTGCATCACTTGACCTATTGCATTTGAACTTACTATATACTAATGTGGGCCAGGTATTTAAAAAACTAAATTGAAAAAAAATATATTATTTTCAGTTTGTAATATTGTTTATTTATTTTTTCTCATGATTTGTTTTTGTGAGATGCAGTCAAATATTTTAAAACATTTAGCGACTATGTTTTCTGATATATCTTGCATTTCAAATCATTCTCTAATGAATGAAATCTGTCGAAGTTTTTTACCCTTACTAAACATTCGGGATTGTTTTTCTGATATGCAATCAAACATTTGGAAAACATTTAGTTGATTGCATACTACATACAAAATATGTTTTCTAATAATGTTGCGATGTAAATTTATTTATCCTTTTTTAAAATCTATCATTTTTGTGTTTTTCTTTATTTACAGTATTCTTCTTTTATTCTCTAAGATGCCATCACGACTTCTGAAAATTTTTTAGACTAGATTTTCTTATAATAATTATCTGTACTACCTAATATTACAACATAGATTAATGTATTTTAAAAACACATCAAAGAGCAGTGCACATGCCTAAATGCTAAAATAAAAACACTTTGAAAATACACTAAATCTAGTCAATATGTATAAAAGATTTTTTAAATATTTTCACCTCTTGGTCCGAGGCATATTCAGTTACTAATGTTCTGTACACAGACGAGATATAGACTTAAATATATCTGCTACTGCAATAGCCAAACTAAATAATAAATCTCCAATTGCAATGGGCTTCAATAATGTCGAAAAATTAGCAAGTTATAATAATTTAAACTACGCATTACAGATGGAAGTCATAGAAATAGTTACATCCGAATTGGAAATATGCATTGATCACACTCTAAATTTGGGAGGAGTGAAAAGATGACTCTTTGAAAACGTGAAAGGCATTTTCACTCTTTTTGGAAGGAATTTTATAAAAATATACTCCTTAAAGAGTGAAAATTTCCACTCCCTAGAAAGGAGTGAAATATTTCACCCGTTGTCGAGAATGAAATGTCTCACTCCGTTGACAAGAGTGAAATATTTCAGTCCGTTGACGAGAGTGAAAGCCTGGCATTATATAATTTTGTCCATATTCATTTATTAAGAGAAACGAAATTATCATTCTTTCTTAATGTTTTTTATTTCAATGTCAGTATGTTTAAGGGGGTACAGTACCTTTTACTTCCATAAAAATGGAAGTTTGGTGATCGCTGAAAATCTAAAATTTGTATCTCATGGAAGGAGGCATGACATCTGGGACAAAAAAGATCAACGGATTTATCCGTTTCGGGTTGGTGTCTGTGTGTACGTACGTATGTACGTACGTAACGCTTTGCAACCCCTGTAGCTCCCAAATCAAGCGTCTGATCTGTTTCGGACTTTTTGGGTTTTGTTGGGTCTGTGGGGTATTTATACAAAGTTAGATATATGGACTGTACTGTACATCCAACTTTGATTTCTTTCAAAGGGAGGTGGATGCAAACTACAAGTTTTTCTCAGCCGATAGGAATAAGTATTTAGAAATGTGTACAGAAAATTTGAAAATATTCCCACTCATGGTGCGCATGCATTTGTTTAGTAGTAAGATTGAAAAAACTAAAATAAGCCATTGGAATAATAAATGAATAGATATAATAAAGGAAACATTATTAGAAACAAAAAATGAATGCAAAATAAATAACTGCTTTATTGTAACAGAATTTTTGTCGTAGCAGACGTGCGGAAATGTATTATATGATACAGATATTCTAAATCACACAGTTGAGAATCACCACAGATATTTCTGATATCTGCACAATTCTTATTACTGCCAACGGCCATACCATACTGAAAATACTGGATCTCGTTCAAACAGCATTGAATGCGGTTAGTATTTGGGAGGATGACAAACTGGGAACAATGCGTGTTTCGCACTCTTTTTGCAAGAGTTAATAGACAAGGGAGTAATAGAATTTTTTTTTTAAATTTTAAACTGTCTATTTGTTATAATATAGTTTAAAAAATACGACTTCTCTTCAGGTTTTATTTCCGAACTAGAAAGTTAAATTGCATTTTATTTTAATGCAAAAGAAAAAGTATTTGTTAATAGTTATTTTTCTGATTCGTAAATAAAATCTGTTAAGAAGAATTGCGTAGGGATTTTAACTATTTTTAAATTGATGTCAACTTTTTAGTTTTTGCGAATGACTATCTGAACCTTTTTTTATTTTCTTTTAGGTACACTTATTAGAAGAATCTGAATAGGAAACTACTTTCACAGATCATGACTCTGCCTAAATTCCTGAATTTGTCTACTCAAGTGCCGAGGGCATTCTTTAATGGATTTGTGTTAATTTCCTTTACTATGTTGATTTATGTTGATGTCTGTCTACATCCGTGTGGTGCCCGGATCAGAATAGCGCCAATGTAAGCCCATGCATGTCGTAGGAGGCGACTAAAATCGGCAACCCCTAATTCTAAGGTGTCTGGGACCGTGCCGAGAGATTTGAGGCACGTGGGGCAAAAGGTGTCACTAACGGTCCCCCTGTGTTACTCCCAACTTATCATCTTCTTTTTGTGAATGAAGAACAGTGTTTATCAGAAAAATATCTAATTACAGAAAAAAAGGAAATAATTCAGAGTGTGCCGCAGGCTTTGTTGCTGCGTGAGATATGAACCATCTTAGAGTGAAGTAGTCATCATTTAAGGCGGGAGATTGAGGGCGGTGGGTAGGAGGGAACCCTCTAAAATCAGAAAAATTTAATAGATTAAGTCATATTAAATGCAGTATTATCAAACGTATTCTGATTTGCTGACATAATCCTATGTAGCAAAGTTTTCAAAACAACGTACATGTTGTATAAAATATTTCAAAGAACATAATAAAACGCCAAATACAAAAGTTTAAAAAAAAATTCAAATCTGGATATGTTAAGTTAAACACATTGTTCAGTGAAATAAATACACATTAAGAACCAAAAGTCTTCTATTTCGAGTTAAAGGCAGATACCATTCAAAAATACTGCATTACAAGTCATGCTGGGCGGAACGGAGACCGCAACAACATTCTGGCCTCCA
Source organism: Maratus michaelseni (assembly GCA_963931845.1). Taxonomy (NCBI): domain Eukaryota; kingdom Metazoa; phylum Arthropoda; class Arachnida; order Araneae; family Salticidae; genus Maratus; species Maratus michaelseni. Next base: position 401,724,014 of record OZ007590.1, on the reverse strand, counting down.
ATTTATTTCAAGATCACTGTAAGAGTGCATGTTTTACCGGAGACATATATAATGGACCCCTGTTATAATCTCCCTAATACTCGCATAGATCCCTACATGCCTGTGAATGTCATGATACAAAAACTATGCTTATTAGGCTCGCCACCAGCAACATTCTTATATCTGAGACAAATTCCAAATTTAAAATTTTTTGAACATGTGGGGAATAAGCTAAATATGATTGAATGCAATTATCTTACATTTATATTTACAGTAATTAATCAAGATTTATATTTATTTAAATATGTATGCAGTAATCTTTGAAGATAATGTGAATTTTTTTTTCTGATACACCAGTTAGAGCAGGTAAGCATGTAACATGTGCTAGCCTTTCTCTTTGAGGTTTTATTTTTATATATTTTGTTTCACCTCCTCTTTATAAGGGGCACATTGGTTAAAGTCTGCAATTTTTTAACAAATCCAGTGTAAGCATGTAAGGAAATATAGATATTTTTAAAGATATAAATGTGTTAGAATTCAGGTTAAAGGTTCTATAAAATTCTCTAAACATTGCAAATGTTAATTAACCACAATCTACAGTTTATGTTGTAATATTTAACCCAAAATTAGTGATTCATGAAAGTGGTTTGAGACGCGAGACACAGAATATTGCTTGGGTTGAGCTTGTGCACCAAATATTTCTTTGGTGAAACTTGCACTGCAAGTCTTATGGCCATGGCATTTTCATCGGCAATGCTCACCGAATATTCCTTCGGTAGAGCTTGCGCTACAAGAATATATGCCATAGCTTCATCGGCAATGCTCACCGAATATTCCTTCGGTAGAGCTTGCGCTACAAGAATATGTGACAGATAGTCTACATCGCAATTCTCACCGAATATTCCTTCGGTAGAGCTTGCGCTACAAGAATATGTGACAGAGCTTCTACATCGCAATTCTCACCGATCGGTAGATCTTGCGGTCCTCCGATCGGTAGAGCTTGCGTCCAATGACTAAATGACATGGATTTTTTTATCGGCAATGTGGAACAAACATTCCTTTGAAGACACTTAAGCTACAAGAATAAAAGCTTGGCATTCTCATCGGCAATGTGCACCGAATATTCCTTCGGTGGCACTTGCGCTTTACGAATCTATGCCATGGTTTCTACATCGCGCAATGCTCCCCAAAAAACTCACGTCTTGCATCACTTTCATGAATGTCTATACTTGTCTAAAATATTACAGCATAAACTGTAGATTGTGTTTAATTTCTATAGAATACATAGATATATTTGCAAAGACATGTTTCACTGTTTATATTAGCAACGACTAATGATGATCTGTTTATATATTATATGTCATTTCCTTTCTTCAATAGAAAGCATGAGTTTAGTCAGATTAACCTAAATTGCATATTAAATGTGTACGAAATGGATAAAAATTGAAATTAAAATTTATTATTGCGTCAAATACATCTTAACTGTAAATTTCACTGTTTACATTTGAAACGATGTGTGCTTTTAAGCTTTTTTTTTATTTTAAGGTCGAGGACATCTGAGAGTTTACTGTATACATATATTTATACATAGTGTTATGGTTTTTTTTACATTATGTATATATTTTTTTTATTTATGTATTTTGGATGTTTTTTTTAACTTCATTTTATTAATATATATTACAAATGAGTGATAGCACAGTCATGCCTGTTGTCAGGCACCATTTTTTAACCCGCCTAAATCGAAGACGTTTGTTTTAGGGGTGCTTTATGCATAGTATTTTGCACACTAAAACACTTGCCATTGATTTAGTCCAGTCCCAAGCCTGGATAAAAGCGTGAGGGAAAAATGGTAAAAATATCCGGAACTTCTTTTCTTCACCAGGTTTCACTTTCACATCTCTTTGTAAAAAAGACAAAACGACATCAATCAAGAGACATCAGACAAGCGACATTCGGTTTTCTATTTCGCATTTGTATCTGATTGTGGTATGTTATTGAAGTGTTTTGTAATAAAGCATTTTCATGTCATATTGTGTTTGTTTGATTTGCAATCTACTACATAAACACAAGTAATCAGAAGGTGGAAATAAAAACGAAATAAATGAAAATGCAAATGACACAAATAATGTACATACCTTCAATTTCCAGTAATTATCGCAAAGAAAATTACACATATAATTAGAAACAAAAATCTAGTGTACAGTATAAAAAAGTTGGAAATTGTACGTTAAACGTGACAAATGAGGTGCGTTCGTTTCTTGCTATAACTAGTTTTATAATGTAAAAAAATCATCGTTATTGTTTCAGTGAAATAAATTTTATCGACTGCTATGAGAGAAATGCGGATGCCCTTTAATTTCTTATTACGTATGCCGTGTTTACAGATGTGATATTTTTGGACACCCGACAGCACTGTGAAATTCACCATCGAGATTTTGCTTTGGGAACGATTATCTCCATGATTTAATATTTCTATGACTCACGATGAATGAATCTTTTGTTTATTTACTTTAATAGATTGAGATATTTGTATGTCAACATAATTTTCGCTGAAGTTAACTCAGAATCTATGCATTTTTAGTGTAACTCATCTCTCAAGCAAACAAATTTTTTGAAGGATCTTTCTGAAAATGTAATTTGTATGCAATTTTTTTCGAAAAAATAATTTTGAATAAAAATGGCCGCTTTGGAAAAATATGTAGTTATCCGTATTTATTTTCCTCACTCACATGACTTGCGCTTTTACTATATACATTATGTACGATAGGATTTAATAGAATAAAGAAAATTTTTATTAATACCTTTTTTAAGTTTTGATTTCATAAAATTTGTAATGACTCGACAAAATTCTGCAACGATTATATATATTAAATTTCAAGCCATTCATTTGGGCAGTTTCTGGGCAGTTTCTGAAGTTATATGCGGACGGACGGACAGACCAGACGACGACTATAGATGTTACGTATTTATATAATTACGAAGGCACATAATAAAAACGAAAGAAATGAAAATGTAAATGATAGAAATAATGTACATACCTTCAATTTCCAGTAATTATCGAAAAAATAACACATAATTAGAAAAAAAATCAGTGTACGGTATAGAAAATGAACCATTCAGAACACAAGCCATTCTTGTATTTCTAAAAATCGTAAAAATAAATTGTTCAGAAATAATGATAAAAAGTTTCAAGTAGAAAATAACCTCGATAACTTGTTGACATTTTCTTTCAAACCTACAAAACAGTAAGTAATGTAAATAAAAAACATTTATAAATACTCTAACTTTGGTAAAAATATTTTTAAATAAAAATGGTAAAATTTTGTGGTTGAGGATGACTTACAGTTCTACCTCAACAAAATAACACCAATTAGACAAGAAATATCCAAGGGTTAAAAATGCGTCACGTAGAAAATGTCCTTCCTCTAAAGTTTACAATAACTGTAGACTCAAAGTTATATTTATTTGCATCCTATCTTTGATTTCTTTTTTTCCATTTTATAATTTTGGTGATTCTTACAAATTAAAAAATCCCCACTCCAGTATTGGAATACTAGTGCACGCGGCCAGAAAGTGTAAAAAAGCGATTTTTTTTTTCAATTTTCTGAAACAAAATCACGAAATCTCCCTCTCGTGAAGATCCAGCCGTGAAGCATAGGAACTTTCCTCCATGAGGGAAATGTTTATTGAAAATTCCTATTTTAGAGTACAGATGATGAGTATTACATTAGAGATTAAAATAAAATTAGTACAAAGTTACTTTTTACAATACTGGTTGAGATCACAACATTCTTAATACTTAAAAAAAAAGTATACACACACACACACACACACACATATATATATATATAATATATATATATATATATATATATAAATTATATAAGAAAAAGTATAAAAGAAAGTAAATAATACTATGTGATACAGCAATAATACTACCATAATACTGAATAATACTGAACTAAAGTAGATAATAATATTGGATAGAAGTAAGTACTAAATAAACAATAATGAATAAATAATAAAACTAGAGTAAACAAGTCTAAAATATCAGCAAATTAAAATGTACAAGAAATTTCAAATAAGCTGGGACCAGACTTAATACGTACGAGACATTCAATATTAATATGTGAACAGAATTAAAACAAATTGGTGAAGATGCTAACTTAATATAACAATTAAAGTAAAATGTTGTAAAGAAAATTACCTATGCTATTGAAGGGACCAGCTGAAAAGGTAGATAATTTCAGAATAACAAAAGTAAATACTTAAATGCAAACAAAATAGTTTCAATACAAAAAAAATTACAGAAGAATAAACTTATATAATAAAAAATTATCAAATTGTGTAAGAACTTTTACACCTGTTACTGATTTTAAATTTCAATTTAGTCCTACTAAATTTTTCTGAATTCCTTATTCATACAAATTTTTATAGTCGGTTTAAGTTACAACCGACTTGAGTAAATTTTAGTAACTTGTTTTTGAAGAATTACTTCTCACTTTGAAGATTTCATATTGAAATACTTCAAAATTATTGCAGGATGCTGCATGACAAGTTGAAATTGGTGTAAAGTATTTTTCATGTGAATGGGAACTATTGTACCTTACACTATTTATACATTTATGGCAATGAGAATTGTGTTGAAGTTGACATTGTCTGGAGTCATGGGAAAATGCACAGTATGCACATCTTATAAGATAACACTTAGAGTATTTATTTGCTACATGACCGTAGCGCTGGCATCGGAAGCACCTCTGTAAGCTAATATATTTCTTTACACTGCTAAATTTTAAATCATAATTAACTTTACCAAATTTAAGTAAAATATTTGCTGAAGAAATGTCTGTTTCAATTATCTTGTTGTAATATTCGCCCTTGTTGATTTTCTTAGCTAAATTAAGTTCTATATTTTCTTTTAAGAGCTTTTTAAGGATGGATTTAAGAACTTCTTCTGTTATCGAATGTGGAATTTTAAAGATTAATAATTTCCTTTGTTGAACTTTCCATTTATCTCTGATTTAAGTAATTTTGTTCTAAGGTTATTAAAATCTTCAATGATGTTTAATTGAAGTTGTCGTTTTCCATTCGTCAGTTTTCTGCCGCTGCAATACTTTAGTTCTTCCAATTCCAATGATTTCAATTTATTTATTACTTCTTTCATTAGGAGAATTGTTTCTTTTTTTTTTAGAAAGAAATTACATAAAATTTTTGGGTTATTTTTACTATCATTTTGTCTTAGATCCTTTATTTCTTGCTTCAAGTTATCCAATTTTTCACTCATTTTGTCAAATTTATTCCAGATTGCATCTTCTGCTGACTGTTGAGTTAACAAAGTATTAATAACTATTTGTTTTGATGAATTTTCTTCTTCCAATTTCCTTGATTTCTGTTCCATAAATTCAATTATTTTTTTTCTTTTTCTTTCAGTGATTCAGTCAGTTCCATTACTGCTATTATTTTTTCATCTTTTAAGTCAGCCCATTATTCATACTTTTCTTCCAGTGCACTTTGTGTACAACGCAACTCAAACTCAAATTTTTTTATACAGTCCGCTTTTTGCTTCCTTAGACGCTCACAATAGTGCACTAATTCATCATGACTGGTTTTTCTAAGTCTTGCATCATCTTCTTTTATTTGTTCCGCTCTTTTACTCATTATTAATTCTAATTTTTGATTTTTTCGTTGTAATTGGGTTATTTGAAGTTAGAGTTCATCTATTAATTCACTTTGTTTCTTTAAATAATTTTTCTGATCTTGAGCTATTATTAATTCCTATTTTATTTTCTTTATAACTTGGTCGATTTCTGCTATTACTTTCTTCATCTTTTGAACAATAACTGCCCTTTCTTCTTCTAATGGAACAATACATTTATCTCTGTCATCTTCCATTATTTCTACCATCGATTCATTATATTTGTTCGATTTATCTAATTCCAAAATACGATCCTTTAATCGTTTACAATATTTTAGTAAAACAACATTATCAATATTGGTGTCATCTAGGTCTAGTGAAACCACTTCGTCAGCGTCTAATGTCTAATGATGCCACCTCAACCACTTCAAATTCTTCTGGAAATATGTCCTCTTTTGTCACCATGTGCGTACTGGTAGGGGCTCCAATTACATTATCTTTTGAGTTTGTCTTAACATCATTTAATTTTTCAGATGAGTTTTTGCTTGTTATTATTAACTTATTTTGTTTTTCTTCTGTGTTATTTTTCATTGGAATTTTCAAGTTGGAGTTGATTTCCAGACCCAATTTTTGCGTCGAAACTGTAGTTTCATCAATAGAGACCGTTGATGATAAAGAGTTTATATTTTGAAAATTTTGACTGGATTTTCTATTCATATCGAGTTGATCATTTATATCCATTCTTACATTTATTGATTTATTTCCGTTAGCTAGAAGGGCGATTGCTAAATTGTCTCTCAGTTTTTCTTCAAGTAATTTTATAATTTGGTGTTTGCATTTTTCTGCAACTTTATTGTTACCTTTTGTTCGTTGTCTGAGGTGTTGAGTTAATTGTTGCAGTAAATTGATGACATTTGTTTTCTTTGTAGACTAAAAATCCTGTAATTTTTGTGATCCATTCATCAACTTTGTCATTTTTAAATTTAACTAATTTTTCGCCTATTATTCTGTGTATATAAATTCTGTAGGTAATACACAAGACAGCACAAAAGATCTCGAGTACATTTGCTTTTATTGGCAGAAATTGAAGGGGAATTTTCAACTGTGATATGCGTTTCCATACTGAACTAAATTTTAGCATTCTATATAGAAGCTATACAAATCTATTGAATATATACAGGGCTGCACGAAATAATTTGGATATTTTTCGGAATTACTGTTGGTAATTCTTGAAGGAATTTGTATTTTTTAATATTTTATGTGTTTTTCAAATTGTTTACTTAGACATCAGACATTAGACTTTATTAAAAGGTAAAGATTTATAAAATTATTTTGGAAGTGTTGGAAAGTGTTACATAATCTATGCTTGATGCATGATTTTTATTTCTTGTTTAATAAACATCTGTCTTTTTTTACAGTGTAAAGAAGAATTAATTGAAGGAGCTGCACTAATTTTTCGAAGTCTTTTCAAATGTGTACCTAAACAATATTAGGTCTTGTAAAGTACATGTATGATGATTTCGTAAATTATTATTGAGCGTAAATTATTATTGAGAATATTTAATTTACACAAACAAATGTTTACTTCGAGTACTCCATATTATCTGTAGATGGAATGATTAGAAAATTAATGAATGATTATTAGAATGATTATTAAATAGCATGATTTAGTTTATTCACAAGTGAGTTGCATGCAAGCATAGATCGATTGCTATATATCATAGAGATAACTTACTATATTTGGATTATCTGGAGGATATTAAAGATGTTGATCTTGTATGTTTCTGACATTTTAGACACTAATTGAATGCATAACGTGAGAAGATTTTAATATAGCAGTAGTTCAAGTAAATTAGTTTTATTTAGATAGAATGTCACTAGATCTTTCCAATCACTTAATTAATTGTAATCAAAAGAATTAATTGTAAACAAGAGCATGATAAACTTACCATAGAATATGGGGTCGCAAACCACGTTTAGTAGGAGAAAATCGCAAAAATATTTATGAAGGGCATGACGTCGTGGAACGAAAAAGGCCATTTTTATTCAAAAACACATTTTTATAGAAAATTGTTCGAAGTTGCGGTCACGGAGGTCATTGCACAGCTGACACCGACGGACGAAAGATTGCCGGACACGTTAAAACATATTCCTATAAAAATGTCGCGTCGTCTCCTTTCTGACGTTGAACTGCATTGCATTGTAATCATGATTTGCGAAAAATAAATGTTTCTTTCTATTTATTATTAGCCCTTTTTGTTCCACTCGACGTCCCACCCCTCATAACTATTTTTGCGATTTTCTTCCACTAAACGTGGTTTGGGACCCCAAGTTTTATAGTAAGTTTTCATCCTCTTGATGCCTTCTATAATCTCTCTTAATTTTTTAGTCGAATTTTTGGAACATTCTCCATAAACATTAAATAGCAAAATTTATTCTGGAATATTCTTGCCGTTTAATGCGCGCAAGTAAAGTCGCCTGGACTTTTGTTAATGCTGGGATTAGTGAAATTTTTTCAAAGTTTTCGGCATACTTTTAATCATTTCTGGTTATTTTTACACTTTTTTCAAATTTTTATGATCAATAATTATAAAATTTTTAATGTTTCTTGTTAAGCTGATATGATATTTTACGTTTATATTCGATAAAATTGAATAGTTGTTATGGCATTAAATAACATATTATTCGTTATTTAAATAAAAATATAATTCAGTGAAAATTGTAGCATCTTCATGGTACTTTAAAAAGACTATCGAATTTTAAAAAAATCTACATCATACTACCCTGTGGGTAAAATCTATGTTTTACCATAATATTTCTTCTGAAATTGTATGGTATTGTATTCATGATCGGAAATATGGATCTCATCAAAATTGTCACCTGTAAAAAATGCAGCCAAGTCTCGTGACTCTTTTTCCGTAAAAAGTTCTGAGATCGTGTAAAGCCAAGTTTAGCTATCTTATTAACTCTGAAATTTTCATTCACAAATCACTCCTAGTCTCTATACGGGGTAGTATACGGGAAGCGATGGGAATTCATTTTGCGAAAGAAAAAAAAGTTCAAAAGTGGACCTACAGATGGTGCTGTACTCGTCATAAGAAGCTAATTAAAAGACGTGTGATAAAAAGGTGAGGAACTTGCAGTTCCTGTTATTCTGCGTCTGCGAAGGTCGTTGAAAAATAGGGCTCTGCTTGTGAAGCTTTTTTTCAAGAACGGCGACTGTGCGGCAACTGCATTGAAGAAATTCCGGACATTAAAGGGTTTAAGAAGTCGTGGTGGATAAGCTTTTAATAAACAGTGCCACAACAGTTATGGCGAGTGCAGCGCCATCTATCGGTTGACTTTTGAACTTGCGCAAAACGAATTCCCATTACTTCAAGTATACTCAGATGAAATATCAGGTCATTCTGACCAGTGGTTTTTTTTCACAGCCTTTTGAAAGTACAACTTTAATTATAACCACCCTGTATATTAAACTTAAATGCTGTCGCATGATCTGTGTAATTTACCAAATCTGATCTCACTCACTTCATTTTGTCTAATTTCATTGCTGGTATTTTACCATTCATCTCAATGTATTCACTGACAGTTAAGAGATTTGTGCCTTCAGAATTGTACACTCAAATTAAAAAAAAAAAACTCCCTCTTTATTAGTTCATTTTATATGACTTTTGATATATTACTCTGTGTTCTGAACTATGAAAAGAGATTTGTTTCTTATTGAAAGGATCAGGGTCAATAAGACGTGTTTTTGGCTCATGAAATAAGACTAAAATTCGATTTTGTTATACTAACTAAATTATTTCACTTTTTAATATTAGAAATTTTATACTGTACGATTTCAACAATATTTTTTGCATTTTTTCGAATTTATATGACTTACACAAACTCAAAGTTCGTGTTATTCGTAGTTTGTGATGAAAAATGCACAATATCTCCTAATTTTACTTCAATTATTTATATGAGCGCAATCGTGCAACACTTTCTTCTTTACATATACTATAAAATACATCAAAATGTACAATTTATGTAAAAACTATTTAAAACTATTTCTAATGTAAAGGAATGCAGTTACTAACAATAGTTACGTTCATTTTAGTACGTTTAAACACGTTGCTGCATCCTAAAGTCTGTTAGTGACGTGAGGGAATGCAGTTACTTAACTCTCTTTTTTTAATGTTTTACTATGAGTGCAGATTTGCACCGCTTTTATTTTTACATATATTGTACATTTTGATGTATTTTATAATATATGTAAAGAAGAAAGTGTTGCACGATTACGCTCATATAAATGATTGAGATAAAATTAGGAGAAATAGCGTATTTTTCTTCAAAAACTACGAATAATATGAACTATGAACTTGTGTAAGTCATATAAATCCGAACAAAATACAAAAACTATTGTTGAAATCGTACAGGATAAAACATCTAATATTAATTAGTGAAATAATTAAGTCGGTATAACAAAATCGAGTTTTAGTCTATTTCATGGGCCAAAAACACAGCGTATGCACAATGAACCTTTTCTTTATATATACCGTGAGATTTGAAACTCCTGAGCAAAACTTTAAGAACACGCCTAGACAAGCTCAAAACACCGTACAATGCATAGTCGTAAGCCAAGCAGTGAAGTGCTACAGGGTGCTTTCTGATTGTGGAGAGAACTTTGTTTACTACACAGTTAGCACTTACAACCACAGCAGCATGCATGAAATGCATGTCCGTCTTTTCTTGATTAGTAAAATCAGCCATTCGTTTTGCAATGTAGAAATGACAGTGTGATTAAAATACCAGCGCTTTGTGCGTTTAATGACGGCGCCATTTAGCGGTACGCCGCTTGCGATACGCCCATGCATTGTATGTCAAACATAGCTTCTTTATGAAGTAGGAGTTCGTGCAACGCGATGTCTCAAAAGTACATGAAAAAGAATAAAAATGAGCTCGCGCCGTCAGCGTCCCACGGGGGTCGCCGATGCACGTTCCGACCATCGCGCCCAAGCCTCTAAAGGGCTTATAACGCGCCAGCGGCTTTGTCTCGCCGCGGCGCTGTGATCGGCCTGTGGCCGCTCCCCATTGCGGACCCCCAAGCCAATTTACCAAGGTCGATGACATAGGTCACTACGACAGTAACCCCACATATAGGAGGAAACTCCCGCAGGGACAGAACCTTGACGAACCGCCATGGAACCCCCGACGACTTCGTTCGCGAAACTCCATAAGGGGAGTCGGTCCCTAGGCCATATATCGAGCCACCTGTGAAGTAAATTTGGTCCAATTTAAGATACAGCACCCTCCTCAAATCTCTTCAGCTCACTTTTTTGTCACATAAATCTATTTACTTTGCAATTTCATTATTTATTCTTCTAGTCTTCATCTATATTAGCATCCTAGTTAATAACACTATAAATAAAAGCAGCAACCCTTTATTAGATATTGTGTAGAGAACATGGTTCTCTCCACATTCAAAAAATGCTTTGTAGCGCTCGAATTACGACCATGCGTTGTATGGTGTATTAAGCTGATCTAGGCGTGTTCTATCACACCTTAAAGATGGCGGCACGTATGCATGCAGTGAGAGAGGGCTTAAAAAGTATTTGTTTAGTGTCAGTTCCATGCAATTTCGAAAATGTCTCACAAAGCATCATATTCAACTGAACACCGTATTATTATTGTTAAAATTGGTATTTATGTGCTGAAAATGCAACATTATTTCTACGGAAGTGGTCTTCAAGATCCAAATTCCGACCTAAGATTTCCTGAACAATCCTAAGAGATCTGATAAGAAAATTATCACCAGATATGAATCCATCCTATTTCTATCTTTAGGGTTGTATGAAAGATTTGGTTTACAAGAAGAAGCCGACAGACCTCATTAGCCTCAAAAGTTCAATAACTGACTCTTTTTCAAGCATAAAAAAAGAAACGCTCAATTTTGTTACTGACAACTTTGTTGTTTCTAAGTTGCGTTATTGTATCACCTCTGAAGGGTCTCACTTTGAAAACCTTATCCATTAAATTCCTTTTCCACGTTCTTTTTAATAAAAAAAAATATTTGTATTGCTAAGTGCAACGACTCAAGAGTTATTTCAGTTAAAAGATGTAGGTTAATTAAAAGTCACCCTGTATTTGAAATATAATATACAGAATATTGTTCGTAAATAGTGGTCATTATAATAGTGATGAAATTAAAAGTCACCCTGTAAATTAAGAGACTTCAACAGAATTTATTTTAAGTCTCTTTTTCAGTAATTATACATGATCTCATTAGGTAACGTTCAAATTTTCGTTTCTGAAGTTTATGCAAGAAATAACTTTTTAGCGACCAAAATATTGAAAAAATACAACCCGTTTTAAGATATGATATATATATATGTGTGTACATGCATATTTAAAGAATTATAAATTTCTGATGTAATCTGCGACATTCTTTGAGAGATTTTCTTTAAATATATGCACCATTCTTATTTTCGAATTTATATACTCGTCACGTATTTCTTAAAATGTTCATAAAATGTCGGAGCAACCTTCCAAAGTTTAATAACACTTTCAAATCAAATAACATCCAAAGTTCAATTTGTGTTTTTATTGGTAATCTTTATAAATATTTAATCTTGGATCTTTATAAATATTTACTCTTGAATCTTTATAAATATTTAACTTTGAAAAATTTCGATTTTACACACATTTTCTTTCACAAGAATCTGGGATGGCCTGTCACTTTTATGAAAAAAGGAAACATAAACAATAAGTGACACAACTATTGGATTAATGTCAAAAAACAAAACAAAAGATGATTATATGAAATATTTGGCCAGTAAAAATTCAAGCAAGCGAAACTATGCAATTAAGACGAAAAATGTATTTGATGTGAAATGACGAAAAATGTATTTATTATCATATATATTATATTTGTTGTCAACATCGTTTTTTCCAGGTAGTTTCAAAACGCACAACAATGAATGGGGTATCATTCGAAAGGTTTTTGAACCTGCTTCTGACATAGTACACTCACATTTTGTTAAAACGTGTTTCTCGATTAAAAATTTTTGTTAATCAAAGTTAAATCAGCATTGTTTTCATAAATGAAATGAAACTTTTTTCTCAAATCAATGTTGCCACAAAAATAAAATATCGCATTATACCTTTCTCAGCAGTGAGTATAAAAAAAATAAATAGTACAAAAAATATAAAGTGTGAGTTTCTGAACGGGTTTATTTTATCTTTATGATTAAAAAGCAAAATTTAAATTTAAACGTTTAGAAGAAAATAAACACCACGATCGATCGTGGCAGTGATATTTCAAGTGTAGCTTAAGATATATGCCTTGTTATATTAGATAAAGCTCAATTTTATATGTATTCAATTTATTTTTCTTTGTCCCGTGTTTTTACAGAAACGGATGAGGTCATCCTCTAATACAGTTAAAACACGATAGTGATTTTTTTTTCTTGCGAGTGCCTTTCACTACTTTCGATCATTTTTTACTGAAACTTTGATGAAATAAATCAGATAGTGTGGCTTGACTAATGCTGTTTGCATATATTTTTATCCTTAATTTTTCTTTAGAAGTTTATACCTGTATTTAAAACTATTAAATAATGCTAAAAAAAATATTAAACTGCAGTGGGAAATCTTCGCATGGATCCAATGGTTATTATTATTATTTTATGATTCTTGAACCTTTAAGAATGTCATACATTTGATCTGATAGTAAAATTCCTAAATGTGTACGAACCGTAAACGTTGACCGGCTATACTGGCAAAGACAAAATTTTAAACTCTATATGTCGAAACGCAATATTTTAGCAGTGTTGCCACGATAACTTTGGAAAACTGTTATCTGGGAACGGTTTTAGCAGTTTTGCCACGATAACTTTTGAACTAGTCAACGGATTTACATGCTTCCTTTTTATAAAATAAAATGAATTAAATTCTCTGTAAACTACACTGTTTAAAATTTGCAGCAAACTCCCCAGTCATTTCACCGTTTTTACAGAAAACGGTTACATAACCGTAATTTAACTCTACTCTGAACGTAATGTGGGCAATATTATGGTCAGAATAGAGTTTAATTTACGATTATGTAACCGTTTTCTATAAAAACGGTCAAATGACTGGACAGTTTGCTGCAAATTTTTAACAGTGATCTAAAAAACAAATAAAATTTTTTTCAAGTTATAAAAAAAAAAACAATTATTGATTTTTATGTATTTTGAACTTTGTATTATATTTTCGAAAAGGCTTTTACAAATTTTAGTTTTTGTTTTAATTATATATATATATAATATATATATAATATATATATTATATATATATATATATTATATATATATATATATTATATATCACACTCTTTCTTTATTTATACTTTATTTGACATCATAATTCACTTTTATATATTTTAACAGAATAATAAGGCCACTATAATTTGTGACTCATGCTATAGCCAATGTACCTGTCAGTACACATTGCCGTTATCATTATCTCTTTACGCATGAAGGTTTCGCTATGGTACTCCATTGTGAAATTTAGTAATTTTTGAAATTCAATATTTGAAAAACGGCATTATCATTATATTTGAAATTTATATCAAGAAAAATACAATTTTTAACCTTTCTAACGCAGCTTGTCTAATAATTTTCTGACAAATACTTTTCGAGCTGTTAATTTTTTCAGTAACTTCAAATGTTTCATTTTCCGAGATTAATCTCTGGCAATGATTAGCGAAAAATCCAGTAGTCAGCAACGCGTAGCTTTTTATTAAAGATGATATTATTCAATTTTAATTTTTTGTTAATGTTTATAAGCGTAATAAGTTTAATTATGCAATTATTAAGCTAAGCATGTAGAGATGTTTAACCAAAAAAAAAAAAAAAAAAAAAAAAAAAAACGAGCCTTAAATTTCACTCTTTTTTTTTTAAATTCTTAATTCAAATTTTGATCTTTTTAGCATTTTTAAAATGCACTCATGGGTATGTACAATCTTAATACGATATTTAACGCTTAAAATTTATAAACACCGAATTTTTTTACGCACAAATTTTTTTTTCTGTGAAATGTAAATTTTTGCTTTTTATATTTTTACGAAATTTTATTCGGAGAAGATGTGCTTTCATTTGCAAATATCTCAAAAGTTTTAAAACGTATTTTGCATCTTGCAGAAAAGTTAAGCTTGCTATTGTATGTAAGTGAAAATAGGTCCAATTTTTTGATGTAATGGAAATATAGTTGAAAAAATGTAATTCATATTTTAAAGTTCTTTTTCTTTTCTTTTAAAATCTTTTAAAAACAATTTTACAAAACAATATTTAAATAAATTAAATACTCTAAAAAATAAATCTTAATGGTAAAAAAAAGAATGATTTATAATGTTGAATAGAATATGCGGTACGTGTATGATTTTTTTTAATCATTATCGTAATATTATAATTACTTTATTAAAAACTGTTCAATGAAAAAAAAAAGTATTTTACTCGAAATAACACCAAAAATAAGTCAACGTCACCTGTTAAAATATTTATAATTTCATGGTTAAGATCTTTTCATTAAATAAATAAAAACAAGTAATTTTTATAAAAAAATAAAACTGGTTTTAACCTAGTGGCGCAGATTTGCTACAGGGCTTATGATATTAATGATAAAACTATATTCTTTTGAATGTATTTTTAAACTTGAATTCACCAGTTTTATTTAAATTTAAAATAAAATAAAAATGATCGTCACATTAAAGGATATTATCCTGTAAAGCAAACATGCTTTTAAAAAGAAAAACCAAAAAATTATGAAATTTCCAGACAAACTTATACAGCTTCTAAAATATTTACTATTTCAAACAAAGAAAAAATAAATATACAATACTTGTAATTTTGCTTTGATGCGTGTTTACTTAATTTTAAAAAGTTATGTAAAGTATTGATTTTTTTTCTAATGTTTATAAGAGTAATAAGTTTATTTAGACAAAACTAAACATGGCAGGAATATTTAATAAAAAAGATGCAAAATCTTAAATTTCATCATTTTTTTTTAAATTTTGAATTCAATTTGAGACTTTTTCAATGTCTTTAAGATGCATTCATGTGTAATCTTAACACGATATTAAACATTAAAATGCTGAACAAACTGGTGTGATACATTGTAGATAATGGCAAAAAACTGCTTCAAAACCCATAAAATTAAGAAATGCGCAAAACTTTCGAAAGAACTTCGTCTTTCTTCTTTGCGCTTAAAGAAGAATTATATTTAACGATTAAAATTTTTAAAACGCGTATTCTATTTTTAAATGTAAATTTTACCTTTTTATATTTTTTACAAAAATTTACTCTGAAAAGATGTTTTATCATTCGCAAATATTTTCGAAATTTTTAAAGCTTATTTTGCATCTTACGGAAAAGTTAAACTTGACTTTGTATGTAAGAAAAAGGAAAGGTTCAATTTTTTAATGTAAAGCGAATGCAGTTGAAACAGTGTAATTCATATTCAAAATCTCCTTTTCTGTTATTTTGAAATATTTTAAAAGCAATTTTTTAACTCAATATTCAGAGAAATTAAATACTATGCGAAAAAGAAGAATACTTTATAATGTTGAACAGAATGTGCTGTACGCGCATGATTTCTTTTTCCATTATTTTAGTAACAACTGTTTGAAGCAAAAAATATTTTTATCGAAATAACACCATGGACCCTCTGTGGCCGAATGGTTAAGGCACCACGCTGCCAATCGCTTGCGAGCGTAGGAGTCAGGGCGACGGATTCAACGGCGACGGGCTCTGTGTGGAGGTCCGGTCTGTAATTCTTCAGTAATGAATTACAGACCTTGTGTTTTTCCAGTCCTCTTCTCGACGATGGCTTATAAGCAGATATTTGTATCAAGCACACAAGTCAGATGTATGTTCTCAATAAAACAAACAAACAAATAACACCATAAATAAGAAAACGTCAACTGTTAAAATATTTATAATTTCGTGGTTAAGATCTTTTCATTAAATAATTAGAAACAAGTAATTTTTAAGAAACATAAAACGAACTTCAATCTAGTGGCGCTGATTGTTTTCCCACCATCGGGAAATTGTACAATTGGGAATGGTAAGGTTGGGAAATGGGAGGGTACAGAGGTCCCTCTAATTTGAGGCATATCTGTGTATGATTCTGAGCAGATAACTGTTGGACCACTGTTGGGCTTTTATTGGCAAACGGTTCGTTGACAAAGGTGCGTCAAGGCTGATATTTCTTACTATGGGCCAACGTGGGCCAACAATTAGCCGACCAGTTTGTGCTACTTGGTAATGATTGTTAATTACTGCAAGTAGCACAGTTTGTTGGCCAATCGTTGACAGTTTGTGGAAACCGTATGGAAATGGTAGGATTGGTAATGGTAGGGTGGGCAAATGGTTCGAAAATTTGTAGGTGGAGAGATTCCGCTAATTTAGAGCGTATCGGTGTAGGTTTCTGAGCAGCGAATGGCTGGACAACTGTTGGGACTTCGTTGGCAAATGGTTCTTGTCAAAATGGTACGGCAAGGTGGATGTTATTTACTGCGAGCGAATGTGGGCCACCACTGAGCCAACAATGAGCCAACAATTAGCCAACGTTGGCCCAACCATTTTGTGCTACTTGGGAGTGATTGTTACTTACTCTAAGTAGCACAGTTTGGTGGTCCATCATTGGCAGTTTGTGGGAACCGTTGGAAAATGATAGGATTGGGAATCATAGGGGGGGGGGATGGTTGGGAAATGGTAGGTGGAGAGATTTCTCTAATTTTGAACGTATCTGAGCAGGTTTCTGAGCAACGAATGGCTGGACAACTGTTGGGACTTTGTTGTCAAATGGTTCGTTGGTTAATGGTACGCCAAGGCGGAGGTTTCTTATTGTGGCATAACGTGGGCCAACAGTGATCTAACAATGAGCCAACAATTAGCCAATGCTGACTCTACCATTTTGTGCTACTTGGGAGTGATTGTTACTTAGTCCAAGTAGATCAGTTTGGTGGCCCATCATTGGCAGTTTGTGGGAACCGTTGGGAAATGATAGGATTGGTAATAGTAGGGTTGGCAAATAGTTAGGGGAGAGATTTTTCTAATTTGCAGTATTTCTGAGCAGAAAATGGCTGGACAACTTTTGGTCTGATATTTACTTATTACACTTCAATGGACGTATTTTCATGATAGTGGTGACATAATCGTAATAGATATAGATAACAAAATTCGTTTGGAAAAACATAGTAATTTGTAGGGGTCT
This sequence comes from Maratus michaelseni, assembly GCA_963931845.1. NCBI lineage: Eukaryota > Metazoa > Arthropoda > Arachnida > Araneae > Salticidae > Maratus > Maratus michaelseni. The sequence continues at coordinate 401,706,166 of OZ007590.1, read as the reverse complement.
TTGTTAGCGTCAAAGTCCTATTATTTTCACTGTGATCTTTTCTGACGTCCGTCGTCATAAAAGTGTTGTCAATTCATCATTTGATGGCCGCTAAACACCAGAAATATTCGGATCAATTGAATACATATATTCCAACTTTTGCACTTAATGCCAATGAATCGTTTATGAGATTTCGTCAATAAATGAAAAGGTGAATATGAGTGTCATTAGAGATTTTTAAAAAACACTCTTGTGGCCAAATATTTGTTCATATTTGTTGCTATACACCTTGGAAATTCTAACGACTGAGCATACCTTGATTGTTTATTAACTTTAATAATCTGGTCTATACATAAAATCTGCAAATGAAGCCATTTCTTTATTAAAGAATAAGTAAAGTTAATTTTATTAAATTTAAAAGGTATTTTTTACTCAGTAATTCAAATAAAATGGAATAAAGTAGATACATATAAGTGAATTTCACAGAAATAAAATTTTGGTAAATAATACTTAAACCAGCAGTCGATGCAATCAATCAAAAAGTTTCTAAAACTCCTTTAAAATTAATTTTTGTAGGACATTTTTATTTTTAAAGATAAATATATGTATCCAAAAGATACAAAATATATGTTTGAGTTTGCTGAAAGTAATTATCCTTGTGAAGTAATCAAAACTTGTACCGCGTAAAATGACACTTGAAATGTTTTCCTTCAATTATCATTTTTTCGTAGAAGAAGAAAATTATTAATATGAAATGAAAACCAAACATTATTCAATAACGTGTCAAATATTTCTTAGAAAGTTTAAGTTCTAGGTTTTTAATTAAAATTTTAATTTAAGATACGAAATTGAAATTCTCCTATTTTACCTGGATTAGTTTCCTTTATTTTTAAATTGGTACTTTCTGAAACATTTTCCGCAATTTAAATAGATGCAATGAAGCACTTTAATAAGTTTCTCTGTCGTACATAATTATCGAATGTACGTCGATATATCTTGGTCCCAGAATTTTTTCCTATAAAACAATGTTAAAGTATTTCTCTACCACGTCGATTTTTTAGTTGCTTTTCTTTTATACGTTGCTGTGAAAATGTCTGGCGTGTCCATTATCAGCTACTTTCCGTTTCATTACCAAAATTTGTGAAATGTTTTTGATCTAGCAGTTACAACTGTTTTAATAACGCAGTTAAATCAATAAAACCTTTTTTTTTTGGTTTTTTTTAAACAGATAAAGAATCTTAGCAATTCTGGTGCATGGGAAGAAAACAGGCAAATAAAGCATTTTCCTTTTATATTTTATCATTCAATAACGACCTGGATAAATTCGGTTATCTAATCCAATTCATTTTTACCAATATGTTAATTAATCCCTTTTAATATACTACTAATTACATATATAATAATACATATTAATTATAATCTCAATATACTCACATAGGATATATAAAAATATTTATATATTATATTGATTGTAATATTCTTTAATTAATATACAGGTTACTAAATTTTAATTCATGATTCATAAATTATTTCTTTTTGCTTAAATCAAGTGTTTTTTATGTATCGTAATGATCATATTAGTGCAATCTTTAACCTTTTTATGCTAAAGTGAAGAGAAATCCAAATAACAGAAATTAATTGACTGATTAAAGAGATAACATAAAAGGAACTTTTATAAAAAGTGTGTTTCTTTTTGTAAATGTGTAATCTAACTGGTTAGTTACACTAATTAGAAATTAGTTAACTGGGTAAAAGAGATAACGTAAAAAGAGGTTATATAAATAGTCTATTCCCTTTTTTAAACTGTATAATATAACTGATTGAAAAAGGATATTTAATTTTAGTGTTTAACGAAAGATTCACGTTTCACAATGTAAACCATAAACGAAAAGTTTTTTTCTTGAAGATTTATGAACTCATTTGTTATTGTTTCTTCTAAGAAAAACATTTTAAGAGGCAATAGAAAAAGGAAATTACTATTGTTAGATAAATTCGAAATGCTTCTACGCATACTTTTGTTAAAGGATAAGACATTAAATAAATGAAAGATTCTTTAAATGAATATTTTGAATGCAATATCAATTTAGTGTGTAATTAATTATAATGTAATAAGATTTTCCTTATGAACATTAACTTTAAACTTCGATGTGATATCTATTCTAAATACGCTATACATCACACAGTATAAATCTGTATAGGGTGAAATCTTCAGCCCCGGCACCAGCATGACACAGCCCGGTATAAAATCTAATATTTCGACCTATTACCGTTCCGGTCCGTTATGCAATCTAGAAGTACCCGTGGACACGGGACAGCCTGACTCAATTTCTGCCGAACAGCTGGATATTGTGGTAGCAATAATATTCTACAATTAAAATGATTCAAAAAGCCCACTTATTTATGCATAGATTGTCTTTTCACATTATATATCCGAAATTCATAGAATAATTCATAGAATAATTCATAGATAATATAAATTATCACGTAGAAAATTACGTACATAAACACTCATTAAAAAAATTAGCTTAGACAGTTGCCTTCAAGTGGTCTTTCAGTAACAAAACCATCGTAATTTAGAACACAAGAAAAAAGAAGGTAAAAGAATATCACAATTTAAGACTCCTCTAAAAGACGAAAAGTAGGTTTAAAATATATTTCTCTGTAATGTATTAAACCGAATTTATTTTCTAAAGAATTCGTTAAACAAATCTATAACATCACTTTATTTTTTCAAGCAAAAAAAAAAAAATTTAAATGCCAGCGCAACATGGGCTTGGGGAGAAGCAAATGAGGCCATGTCGGGTTCGTCCTGAAAAATGTCTGGCCCTGCTCGGCCCAGTCCGAGTCTGCAGAAAAAGTAAAGCCCGCTCCTGACATACACTGAAAATATAGAAGATTAATCCCGGGCCGAGTCTCATGCAGGAAACTTGCCTTAAGAAATTTGGGTTTCGGTCCAGTCCCAGGCCTGTACTGTACAGACCTCTGTCATACAGCGCCCACAGCCATTTTACCTCACAATTATCCAACAGAAAAGCAGTATTCGAATGGGAATTATGCCTTTATAAAACTTATAAAATAAGATTTTAGTGAGCCTGTCTTCATATTCATACATGATTAAACGTTAAACTTTATATTTAGTGAAGCTAACAGCCAGTTTTGATTGAAGAAATATAATCTAGACGTAAACATGGTACTAGAAATCCTATTCAAAGCATCGAAATATTTTTAAAAAATTCCCATTTACATTTTAAAAAAATCTTTCTTATACAACACTTATATTTTTTCACTTGCATAGTACAAGTATAATTTCTCTAACACTCGCGTTAGGAATTGCATGCTTAAATACAGCATTACACAAACAAACAAGTTTTTTTTTTTTTTTTTTTTTTTTTTTTTTGTCTCATTCCTCCTATTTTGTTTTCTTTTTTCACAAACCCTAACTATCGTAACCATCTTACCGTCAAATTTAAATGTGTTTCAATATACACAACACTACTGTATGATTTTAAAATAGTCGTCAGCCTTTCGTGTAAAGGAACTTAGGCAGATATACATAAAAATTGTAATATAAAATTGTCTACTGTGTATCAAAATGAGCGATATTCGTAATAATGGGATTAAAATTTAATTTGGTTAATAAAAAAGGATTTTCATAAAACCACTCACTTGTACCAAGCCATTAATTAGCACACAAATGCGCCAACAGGTGTGGAATAAATAAATATCAGTGCGATAAAGTAAGAAATAACCTCCTAAGGTCGGTTTTATCTTTGAAAATTACTTTTTCCAATTTATACATTATACTTAAACACTCGCGTTAGAAATTCCATTCGCAAATACAATATTATGTAAATAAACGAGACAATTTATTTTGCACTAGACAAAGTCCGAAATCATAGATATTGGAAGATACAATTTGTATTCATGAATCCGTAAATTCAATTTGTATTCGAGAATTCAAAAACCATTTTATCATGAAAATCGCCGTTTTGCTGAAATTTTTATTCACTTCCCATGCATTTACCTCCTGCATGAATACTTTCAAAACTTTTAAATTTACTACACCGCAAGACCGTAAAACGGAATATCGTTTAAGATGCTTTTGTTGGCATTTTTATTATTATTATTATTATTATCGAAAGCAATTTCAAAACATCAAAATTTGAGAAAATATTACATCAGCTTGGTATGGTGTGTTCTCAATAGGAATTAGCGTTTTAGAGCAGAATACAGAAGTATTTTATAATTTTTCTAATCTATATACTTTTAAAATGCTTCTTTCACATTTATATATGTGTCAATGAACTATATTATTTAAAAAGTTTTTACATTATTTAAATATATTACATTCACTAAATTGTAAAAGAAAGTAATAATGTTCTTAATGTACGAATATACCACGGATGAAAAGATATAATAACCTCTTTCGTTGTACCCACGATTCCGAAAGGCGTTCTTTAACCCCAGAAACAAACATTTTTACGAGATTTAAAGAAGCGTTTATAAAACAAACATTTTTTGCTCCTGGCACTGATTTTCGAAAACATTTCCGAGTAGATTTTGTACTGTATTAATCAGTTTTCTTAAACCAAATATAGATTTTCAGGATGCTATCAATTCTCAATTGTATAATTAATTTCTACATGCAAGCGTAACAAAATAATATTAATTTTAATATTAATATGAATGCTGTTAATTTATCGTAAAATATGTTTGTTGAGTATGAAAATGTTTACTTGAGCTTTATACTATTTTCCGATTTGAGAAAACTGATTAATACACTATAAAAACAATTCGGTTACATTTTCAAAAAACAGTGGAAGCAAAAACATCCTTATTTTAATAAATGCTTCATTAAATTTCAAAAAATGTATTGATTTCTGGGGTTTCTGAAGATAAAAAATTCTTGTCGGAATCGTAGGTGACTCGGAAGACGTTATTGTAGATTTTCGCTCATGTTTATATTACATTTTACTACATTAGGAGACATTTTTCTGTTATTAAACAGAGCTTAAGCTACGCTGACAAGACGTGCACTTTCATGTTTAAAACACCATTTATCGCTTCATTAATCTCTATATTTTTGTCTTATGTTACCGTCTCCAATAAATTTAGTTTTGCCAACTTTATCAAAAAATAAAGATATCAGTATTTAAAAAAAAAAAAATGAATTAGTACAGCATGGATTAATGTTCAAGTTATTTTTCGGATAAATGAAGCTAAAATTAATATATATGAAATAGACTTAATACCAATTTATTAAACTTTTTGATGAAGGTCAGGAAATAGGTGCAAAGAATAATTGATTTAGCCCCATATTTTACTTGCGTAATATACATATAATCAAACTCTCCCGTTAGAAAGTGCATGCGCAAACAGAGACGTCAATTAGGAACAGCAGGGCATGATAACTGCGCCTCCTGTCTGTATTTTAATCATCATTAGTCAATCATCTTTTTTACCAATTTACTAATGACTAGCTGAACAGCCCGGCGTTTATCGTGTCCGAGATAATAAACTTAAATAAACTTTATATCTCTAACCAGATTTTGTATGAATTTATATTTTTAATTGAAAAATACGAGAAAAAATATGGAAGCTTAGTGGTAAAACAGCTTGTAAGAAGCCATTTCTTGTATTGTAACATAGAGTTGTTATTTAGATTTAAAAACACAGTCCTTGTTTTCCGAACTTTTTGAAATTTTTATTGCTTATAAATATAACGATTCTGCAGCCCGTGAAAAAATATTGTTTTCCAGTCGTAAAGATCTTTTTTTTCGTTTTCGGGTCGGGTCCTTTAATATAACAACAACAACAAATATTTCTCATCATCCTAACTCCTAAAATTTTAATCGGTTATAAATATTACTATATCCCAGCACTATTTAAAATTTCGTGGAAAAATATGCATATGTAGTAGTGAAAACATGAGCTGATACCGCCACGAAACAAACCGCGTTTTGTCGTTTTCATTGAAAATATGGTATAGTTTTTATTTTAATGAGCCTAACATTCATCCGAACTTCTCGAAATTTTTGTAAGTGATGTAAATTTGATTTTTCGAGATGTTCTAAAAACAATTGTGATGAAATACAAACGTTAAGTTACTTTTGGCGTAGAAGAAAGATTTTCTCCGGGAGGCGCGAAGTGACCTGAATTGGCGAATTTTCTGAAAGGTATACAATTTGTATTTTTGAAAACCAATTACACCATCGAAAAGAAGATCCCAACTTTAAATAGAAATGTTTTGTGAATTGGTACCTCTGAAATCGAACCCTAAGGAAACGTCCCCGAAAGAGAAAAAAAGTCAATCGCGAAAACGACCTTTTTTTAATTATTTTTTCAAAGGGTTAACATCAATATTTTTTCAAAAAAATTACGCCCTTTAAGACATAAATATACGAAAATTATGAATATTTCTACTTTTTTTCCGTATCACAAACAGTTTGGTCGATGGAAGTTAATTCAAACAACCAAAATAAAACTGCATTTTGGTCTTATTTTCTGGGCACTCTGAAAAGCAGGGGACGCTGATATCTACCCCCAGTATATCTGCCCCCATACGTCGCATTTAGGTCACAGCAGAAGGGGATACATATCCAGCATTTGAGCAGTTCACTTTCTTCGAGAGTCGGATATCCGACCCCAGTATATCTGCCCCCATATCAGAAGGGGACATATATCCAAAACCAGACCATTTTACTTTCATCGAGACCTGGATATCCGTCCCCAGTATATCTGCCCCCATACGTCATCTTCACGGAACAGCAGAGGGGACACTTATCCAGTGCTACAACATTTTCACGCTCGTCGAGAGTTGGATATCCGACCCCTGTATATGCATCCCCGTACGTCATCGTGACGTCATAGCAGAAGGGGACATATATCAAAGGGTCACATATTCGATGCTTGGACCTTTTACTTTTTAGGAGAGCATTGGATATCCGACCCCTGGATATCTTCCCCCATACGTCATTTTGACGTCAGAGCAAAGGGGATACATATCAAGGGGGTACATATCCAATGTTAGGACATTCTACTTTTGACGAGAGCATTGGATATCCGGCCCCTGTATATCTGTCCCCATACCTCATCTTGACGTCACAGCAGAGGGGACACATGCCTAGAGCTCCTATAATACGGGCTGAATCATACCGCCATTTACCGCCATTACCCAGCGGACCAAAATCGAAGCTAAAACCGGTTAGCTTACCGTACTAGTGGACGGCGAGTGACAGTAACAGGGACGGCAAACACCTGCTCAGGCGGTTTCCTAATGCTGAGCTAGATTGCAATATGGCGGTTATTTTGGGCAGCAGAATGGATATGCGTCAGCTCCCCTTATAGTGTTGATTGTTGACGGCCAATTATCTGCACTTGGGATATAGGCCCCCTCCCCTTATAGGAGCCTTACACATATCCAGTGCTTGAACATTTTCAAGCTCGTCGAGAGTTGGATATCCGACAACTGTATATGTATCCTCTTTTACGTACAGTTTTTATTTCTGCCGTGAACTGAACGTACTTATTTGTACTTATTTATCTAGAAATCTGTAGACGTCACGCGGATCATAACACACCAATATATAAATATATATACATAATTGAAACAATATAAATATTGTTTCAATTATGTATTGTTATATTTAACAACAATATATAATTGAATTTTGTTATATATAATATATGTATTATGTTTCAATGTATTGAATACAATATATCTATTGAAATTTGTAATATTAAAAGTATTTTTTTAAATCATTTTTTCCAATTTTAAAATGAGTTATAGTTAGATGGCTAGAAATTATTTTCAAATGAAAAATATATATATTATTGCTGATTTTCCATCTGTGCCTAATTCTTGTTGATAGCACATACGAACAAAACAATAACGAAAAATAATGTCGATTGCATAGATTGTAAAACACTTTCCAACTATTTTTACTTACTGCATTTATCCACTTTCAGTTTTTCGAAATATATTCCGAACTTTCATGTAATGCTAAAGATTAAATAAATTTCTTTGAATTTGTTCGAGAAAAACATGATCAAAATGTACTTCAAATAAATTCTGACACTAGTCCGTAATGTGTCCGAATTCTTTTGTGTACCCTGTGTAAAAACTATAAATGCTAGATATACCATTTTTTTCTAATAAGGAGCATGCTGAATAGTATTTCTTACGACCTTTCTCAAGTCAAAGGGATGTGCTTACTGACACATTTCTGAAATCATTTTTGTCCAGAAACGCAGAAATTGGCAGGTGTTGTTATTCAGAAACTATGTAATCAAAAGACGTTTTCAATTTTTTTTTTTTTTTTTTGGAAATGGTAAAGACAGAAGAACTTTCTTGAAATGCTTTTAAAGTTGGCGTCTTAAACCGAATTCCCTACGTGGAAGTGCGAGAAAGGGGAAATACTTGTCACGTGACAACAATCACTTATCACTCGATAGGTAATTTATTTGCCAAACGCTATTCGATTGCAAATCCCTTCAATAATCAGGCTTGCCAATTTTATACTTTTAAATTTAAATATGAGTTAGAAGATGTCTCAGAAAGTTCCACATTGTTGAGCAAGGAATTTGAAAACTACCTTAATGACATATATAAATTTTGTGGTTTTTATTTGTCAATATTTTTCCGAAAGTTAGAGCACGAACGGACAGACAGTAAAAAAAATCATAAAGTCATGAATCACGCATAGATTATTTATTACACACTTTCCAACATGACGAACATATACATTAAGCTACATTTTACGCTATATATTTTTTACGCTTCTTTGTTTGTTTCGCCTTGTAAAATGAGTATAAATTCTATACGTAAAGTGTTCAATGGAGATCAGAGTGTTTTATATATGTGCTTATCTCAGGGGTCGGAAGTAGCGAAACTACTGTAGTCGCTACTTTTTACAGAAGTTTGTAGTGTAGCGCGTAGCGCGATGTAAAAAATCAGTAGTTTGTAGCAAAAACCGACGCTACTTTTAATGCTACTTCTGGAGGAAAAAAAGTGCCATTCTGCAAATCACGTGGTCGAAACTCGCTTCTTTTGTGCAGAATTCTGCTCAAAAATTTCCTAATCGCAGTGGTAAATCTCAGCTGCAGTGTATAGCTAACACATCGCATGAAGTCATAGATTTTTCCATTGGCACTTGCTTCTGAAATCAAGTACTAACCCACCAAAGGAATTCATTTTCTTGTTGACAACACTTGTCTATTTACTTCTTAAGATTTTTTCATGTTTTAACGCCGGATTTCTTATTCGGAATTGCTCCATTTACAGATTTATTTATTGTTTGCATTTAGTTTTTTTTTTTTTTTTTTTTTTTTTTTTTTTGTAATTTTCTAGATTATAATATCTCTCTTAATTTGGCTACGCAATTTGTTAAATGTGTATAAACTAACTTTTTCGAGATGAACACAAAACATTTCCTTGTATGGTATCTTTCTTAATTTTTTAATGCCCTCGATTATGTCACATTTATTTAATTGTATCCTGGCAGACGCGATATAACGAGGGGTCACATTATTATTTAATCTGTGTCTTCAATTTCTAGTGTAAATTGAACACTTTGACAAAATTTTAAAGTAGCGAAATAGTTACTACTTTTGAAAAGCAGTTTGTAGCCGCTACTTTTTAAAACAAGTAGTTGTAGTTGTAGTTAACTACATTTTCGACAAAGTAGTTGTAGTTGTAGTTCGCTACAATAAAAAAGTAGTTTTTCCGACCCCTGGCTTAGCTCAAACAATCCGGATAAAAATTAATTCTGCTCGAGTCATGATGCATATACCAGAAACCTCATTGAACGCGAAATTGGAGAATGAAAATTTAAAACTATGCCAGTTTTTATCAAAGACGGATTGAGCGGGGGAGTGGTTAAGTATCCTTTTCCCCTTTACCCCCACCCGTCGTCAACCGATGTAATACCTATATATTTTAAATGTCCGTCGATTGCGAAACGAAATGGTTGAGTTTTGCTAATTTTGTCTCTGCCCCTGCCCTCCCCTCCTCGAAAATGTTCTGTATCTGCTGACTCTACGGTCGAACAATAGTGCCTTACTTATGTAGCGGCCACAGGCAATAGAATCCTAATATATCCTATTCTGGCTATATGATTCGGACGAAATTTAGACCGAGAAGAAATTTCTGCGGATCAACACACAGTGTGTAATTCTGAAAATCGACGTGGTAAAAAATCAGCTTTCAACTTATAGTTAGATACCCTATATATTAAAGTAGGAGAACGATTATGGATGTCTGGACATGCATTTAGTAAGTCAAGCTTATCAGAACAAGAACTCTTAAATATCATTATATGTGGCTCACAATTAATTTTTTTGCACATCCATTGATTTTACAGAATTATCATATATTATCAAAACCCGTTGTTTTGATCGCGTAATTGTTAAAGTAATTGTGAAGGGGTATTTGTGTGTCGATTTTCATTAGGAAATTTTATTGCCACAGATAATTCAAAAATTACTAATTAAGTCACAATTTGAACAAACTTCATTCTTATATTGCATTATGCGAACATGAGACTTAAATGAATGAGAAAAACTAAAATGAATTCCAAATAAATGGTAATTTAGAATATATTTTAAAGTTTTTTCACTAATTTAATTTTTTATTTGAAATTTCGAATGTTTTTAAACCGTTCTTGAAGAGAATTTGCATCTTACATGTAATTGCCATGCCAAATTCCAAGCTTCTATTACAACTTATATCGCATAAATCAAATTTTAGAATGTATTTTGTTCCCGCACAGTTTAAAAATTCTGAATTTTTAAAAGCTATTCTGTGGATGCATTTATGTCTCTGAACTAAGAGACATGTAAAATTTCAAGTTCCTATCACTAACAAATTCATATTAATCATAGGTTAGAAGTTTTGAAAATACTTTCTGCTCATTTCACACTTTTAAATTTTGAATTTTTCAGAAATTGGTTTTAGTCTGCACTTACGTATTAAAAATAACCATCAAGCTAAATTTCAAGTTTCTAGCTCAGCAGCATCCCAAACATCGTAATTTTAGAACATTTTTTTGCTTTTGCACACTTATTTCGAATTTTGTAAAAATTGTTCTGTGCGAGCCTTTACGTCGTAAATATAACAGACATGTCAAATTTTAAGTTTCTATCCGTAACAATTTTGAATAAACCGCAATTAAGACCGTTTTCAGCTCATTTCACACCTTTAAATTTTTAATCAAATGTTTGTACTGTTCATCTGTATGTTAAAAGTAACCACTATACAAAATTTCAAGTTTCTAACCCAAATAAATCCAACTGAATATTAATTTAGAATGTTTTCCATTCATTTGATGCTTAAAATTTCGATTTTTTCTGAAACCGTTTTTAGAGAGCATTTACATTTTTAATGTAACCATTATGTAAGTTTCCAAGCTTCTGCACCAACTGTATCGCATAAATCGCAATTTTTGAACGTTTTTTTTCTTCTGAACCCGCTTAAATTTCGATTAAAAAAAAAAAAAAAACAGTGTTGTGTATACATTTGCGTGTTAAAAGTAGAAACCATGTCAAATTAAAAATTTCTATGCTTAACAATTCCATAGAAATCTTAATTTAGAGCGTTTTTATGATGCTTTTCTTTCCTTTTATCCTTTTCAATTTCGAATTTTTTTAGACTCTGTCCTTACAGAGCACTTGCATGTTATAAGTAACTACCATGCCAAATTTCATGTTTCTAGCTCCTTCAGTATCATAAAAATCTCAATTTGAGAATTTTTTCCCCTGACATAAAATATACTCTATGTTGGAGAAGGGAGTGTCACCTTCAATTTGCTTTTGAAATCGGTTCGGTAGTTCCAGAGATTACCACCTACAAACAAATGTTTCCTCTTTATAATATTAGTATATATAAAAACTTAATGCTTAGTGTAATATCAATGAGTTCCGCGCTGAAATACATTATGAAGCAGAAACATTAGAAATTTGAAAACATGAAAAAAAAAATGCGAAAACTTGCGAATTAATTTTACATATTTGTACTTTTGACAGGATGTATTTTTTTTTTTTTTTTTTTAACAGTATGGCACTTTTTGAGATATCATTTAAAACACAAAGAAACCAAAATTGGATGCATTAATCGCTTAATCTAATTCATCAAACGATAAAAAGAGGAAATTCTGTTGATGGTTTAAATTACCTAAAACTTAAGTATTGATTTATTTGAAAATTATCAGTAAATGAAAAAAAAAAGAGTTAGAAGGCAATGTCGTTCTCCTCCTTTTATGTTTTCTTGAAACCAGGAAGACATTAATTTTCAAAAAGTAAATTTAAATAAAATAAACCTGAGATAATTCAAAATATATGAGAATATATGAGCATTATATCAAATTGAAAGTTATAATCATACAAATAAGTATCTTAAATACTATTTATTAATCATTCTTTTTAAATGTTGGCGAAATTCTTTGCCAATATTTTTTAAAAGCTTAAAACCATTATGTATTTGGATGATGCAAATTAAAGAAATTTAATTCCTGAACTTTTTTTGCAAGATGTAACGCAAAAATTTGACTTTTAAAAAATTATCGAAATTCAATATAATTTGGATAAATAAATTTCACAGGTAAAAAAAATAAATAATAAATTAAATTAAATTAAATTAAATTTTAAAAGTAATTATCTCTTCATATTTCCGCACTTTTAAACCGTTTATTGCTAAAACGGTTCACTCTCAGACTTATTCATATCGGCGGTACCATGTCAAACTATCGAATATGAAAAAATGTATTTTATATTACTTTTAAAAATGGGCCGATTGTCACCACTAAATTTTACTAGAATTATTTGCCTAGTAAAGTTATTAATAAATTTTTGTGAAGAACAGTGTTGCCAATTTGGCCTTCTTTTTCATTCAGAAATGCCGAATTAATACAAGAAATTTTGAGATTTTTTTTTTTTTAATTATTAGGCACAGTAGGCACAGAACCAGGAATCAGAAATCTTGAGGTGAGGGGGAGATTTTGAATATCATTTTAAATTTTGTGTATAGTGAATCTCATGTATGATTCATGTGTTATAAGTGTGTTAGATATTTTAAAAGATAATAAAAATATACTATATTATTTCTGATTTCAGGGTTTTTCTTTCTTTTTTTTTCTCACATAATAATGGTTTAAGTTTAAGGTCTTTTGCCAAAAACACAAGCAGAAATTAGAGGCCTTGATCAGAGGTGAGATGGGCCCTCTGCCTGTCCTGTATGTACTATATGCATATACATAATACAAAAGCTGTCCCTCGCGGGGCCCTTTTCAGCTTAGGCTCCGATACAAGTATACCCCTATCACCCTTTGTACATGTTCCTGTCACTCACATAATGATATTTTAGCCAAAATAATTTTCTGGTATTTCCCATATTAATCCAAGACGTCATATAAGTGAGTAAAATGATTGCGTAATATATATCTCATCAAAAAGTCACCTGTAAAAAATGCAGCCAAGTCTCGTAACTCATTTACCGTAAAAAGTACTGAGATCGTATAAAGCCAAGTTTAACTATCTTATTAACTCTGAAATTTTCATTCGCAAAATCACTCCTAGTCTCTACATCTTTAGTTAATTATTATTTTGTGACTTGGCAATTACTTAGCACGAGAATGTGATGTATATAGTTAGTCTTAATCAAATAATACTATAACATATTAAGGTGTAATAATTTTCCTGTGCGCATATAATTTGCTTTAGTTAAATTATCCCATCCCATCCCATAACATAGTAAGGTGTAATAACTTCCCTGTGCTGCGTAATTGCCAAGTCACAAAATAATAATTAACTAAAGATGTAGAGACTAGGAGTGATTTTGTGAATGAAAATTTCAGAGTTAATAAGATAGTTAAACTTGGCTTTATACGATCTCAGTACTTTTTACGGTAAATGAGTTACGAGACTTGGCTGCATTTTTTACAGGTGACTTTTTGATGAGATTTCACTTCTTTTTGTAAGTAACCCTCCTTTTCTTGATTTTGGGCTCTTTTTGGAGATCATCCACTGATTTTCGCTAAGCTCACACTCTGTCCCTATTATTTACAGGTATCAAAAAATTGAAGCTTTAGTTTCGTTTGCAAAGTACTGTAGATAAAAAGAGATTTCAGGTTCCTAGGCAAGCACTAAATTATGGGAGGGGGAGTGCCAAAAGTACTCTCAATTGCTTCCAGGATAGGCGCTATGCATCTGAGATATAACTCGCAGCCCTAGATACTTGATATTTAACATAAAAGAACTTTTTAGTATAAAAAGAAAGCCAAAATTAAAATTTCCGGAAATTTCCAATAAATCAAACTATATTCCTTTTTTCGATGGTTTTTTTTCGTTTTTTTAAGACTTTTTTTTATTATTTACGGATTTTTTAATTTTTCCTTACTTTGTGTACAAAACCACTGCCTTTCTGCCAAATGTCAATCTTCTAGGACTACAAAATCGAATTATTTTCAAATTTTCGACTTTTTATGAATTTATTGATTTTTCGATTTTAATTCTAAGTTACCTGATTGTCATGCCAATATAGTAATTATTTGATCCGTCTTCTTAGGATCATTTAGGTTCAATTTAGAGATAAATCAAGAGTATATTAGAGTCACCATGATTTTATTTAGAAAGGACTATCAAGCCATAACCAGTCAGTAATGTCGGGAGGGGAGGGGGAGCTGTGAAAATTTTTGTGGGGCTAACATCATTTAACAATCCATATTTCATATGTGAAGTAAATAGAGTACAACATGTGAAAGAAAACAAACCTGTCTATAAAGAAATCGCCTATATCGTAGCCAGTCTATAGCGGAACTTTTCTATAACGAAATTCGTAAACGAAAGAAAAGAAAACCATAATCCGGGGGAAATAACATAAAACAATTAGGGGCGTTGTACTAGCTAATAGGACAATTATCTTATAACTAATGTTTCTAGCTGTACAAAATCAAATTGTTTTCGAATTTTCGATTTCTTAAACATATTTCGATTTTTCGATTTTATTTTCGAATTTTTTAATTGTTCCTTTTATTGAATAGTAAATACTAACTTTACACCAAGTTTTAAGTTTCTAAGACTACAAGATAAAAATATTTTCAATTTTTGATTTTTTCGCATTTTTTTTTTATAATTTTCTGGATTTTATAATTTTTTCTTATTTTGTATCCTTTATTACAAATTTTAAGTTTCTAGAGCTACAAAATCGAATTATTTTAAAATTTCCGATCTTTTTCGATTTTTTAATTTTATTTTCGAATTTTATTGCGTTTTTATTTTAACTTATTCTGAATCATAAACACTATCTTTACCGCGAATTTTAAGTTTCTAAGGCCAAAAGATCAAATTATTTAAATTTTTTTCAAATTTTTTCGAATTTTTCGAATTTTTGATTTTTTTTCGAGTTTTCTGGATTTTTTAATTTTTCCTTATTTTGCATCCTAAATACTACCTTTATTCCGAATTCCAAGTTTCTAGCGCAACAAAATTGGATTATTTGAAATTTTTCGATTTTTTTCGATTTTTCGATTTTATTTTCAATTTTTTTTGTGTGTTTTTGATGTTTTCTTTTTCTGAATTCTAAACACTACCTTCACACCATATTTTAATTTTTTAAGACTACAAGATCGTGTTATTTTCAAATTTCAATTTTGTTCGATTCTTTTGAATTTTCGAAAGTTTTTTTTTTTTTTAATTTTCCGGATTTTATATTTTTTCCTTTCTTTGTATCCGAAATGCTAGCTTTATTCCAAATTTTCAGTTTCTGTGGCTGTGGGATATACCCAATCTTTTTGATGACGCGAGAGTGAGTGAGTGTGTGAGTGACAGAAAATCGAAACTTTGAGTTCATATATCGTCTGCACTAATTTATGGGTATTTTTGAATTATCCATATTTTTGAATTTTTCCTTATTTAGTATCTTAAATATTACCTTTATTCCAAATTTCAAATTTCTAGCGCTATGAAATCGAATTATTTTCAAATTTTCCTTATTTTTCGATTTTTTCGATTTTTTCGATTTTTTTGTTTTATTTTCGAATTTTAAATGGTTTTTTATTTTAACTTATTCTGAATCCTAAACACTCTCTTTACTGCGAATTTTAAGTTTCTAAGGCTAAAAGATCAAATTATTTTAATTTTTTCAATTTTTTTCGAATTTTTCGAATTTTTCAATTTTTTTTTTCGAATTTTCCGGAATTTTTAATTTTTCCTTATTTTGCATCCTAAATACTACCTTTATTCCGAATTCCAAGTTTCTAGCGCAACAAAATCGGATTATTTGAAATTTTTCGATTTTTTTTCGATTTTTTCAATTTTGCTTTCGATTTTTTTTTGTGTTTTTGATGTTTTCTTTTTCTGGATGATAAACACTACCTTCACACCGAATCTTAAGTTCCTAAGACTACAAGATCGTATTATTTTCAATTTTCAATTTTGATGGAATTTGTTGAATTTTCGACTGTTTTTTTTTCGAATTTTCCGGATTTTATAATTTTTCCTTTCTTTGTATCCTAGACACTACCTTTTTTCCAAATGTCAAGTTTCTAGGGCTACGGGATCTACCTAATCTTTTTGATGACGCGTGAACGAGTGAGTGAGTGAGTGACAAAAAATCGAATGTTTGAGTTCATATATCGTCTGAACTAGAAAAGATAGAAAGTTTTAATTTTAAATTTTGGTCCTGTGTGCCAAATACTCTAGAAAAACGAAGTTTCAAATTTTTAGGATACTCCAGCGCGGAGATATGAGGGGGTCAAACGTGCCCTGAGTTGCTTCCAGAAAAGTATGCTTACGGCTGTCCTCTCTCGACTTGGCGGAGGCACTGCCGTGCCTCCAGATCTAAAACAAACTATCCCCATCCTGTGGGATTTGTTTTTCAATGTTTTACTTTATTTAATGCAAAACATAGATTGCATCCGACAACTCATAAAAAAATCCTCCGGCCTGTACCGGCAGGAAAAGGTAGCTTTCCTATATCTTCGTTTTAAAATTTTAGCTAATGTTACTCGAAAACAGCAAGTTAAAATGCAAAGAAACCGTTTACAAAAGATTACACTGAATTTGAATAAGAAATTCGCCAAATTATTGAGCTATAGCCAAGTTGGCTTCATTTATGAAGACTTATTTTTATCGCCAAATTTGGCAAGATTTCGCCAATTGTCGCCAAGTTTGGCGAGAATTTGGCGCTAATGGATATGAATATATAGTTTTATGCGTATGATTGGGAAAATGATTACAACAATGAAAGAAAATAATTTGCGAGAAATCGCGTTCACTAAAACTTATAAATTTATATTAAAATTATTAAAATTACAGACATTACAATACACTTTCATAAAACATTAAAAACATATTAAAATTGGACGTTTCGGATTTACATGGAAAATCCCTCTTCAACAACAACATTTCACTTAGCGTAAATCATAGTTCAAAAATATCAACAAATAGAAAATGCAACGTGTCAAAATTTCGAAGTCAAAGTTACAGTTATAATAACACGGAATATTCATTCGGGATTGCACCTGCTTGACCATTATTGACCATAAATTTATCGTTGTTTTTTTGTAATGTGCTGTTTTGTTTCAAAATGTCAGCCACCCTAGAATTTCAAACTGCTCTATCTCAGCCAATTTTTAAGATAGAGGTAAAACAAAAAATGCTCTGGAATCCTTGTATCAAGTCCTAACACCTAATTAAAAAATAAACTTGATTTTTTAACTTTTTTGTATATTTATTTTAGTTTTAAAATTTTCCGTGGCCGCCATCTTGAAACAAGATGGCGGACCAAGCTGGCCGACGAACTCGGTCGAGGCATTGGTGAGCTTAATACACACAATTAGTTTCATCCAAATTAATTTATAAATACGAGCGTTATCGTATCAAATTATTTTCATTTTTTCAATTTTTTTCGAATTTTTTTATTTTTTTTTCGAATTTTCTGGATTTTTTTTAATTTTTCTGTTTCTGTATCCTAAATACTACCTTTATTCCTAATTTGAATTTTCTAGCGCAACAAAATCGGATTGTCTTCAAATTTTCGGTTTTTTTCAATTTCTTCGATTTTTTCAATTTTGCTTTCGATTTTTTTGGTGTTTTTGATGTTTTCTTTTTCTGGATGTTAAACACTACCTTCACACCAAATCTTAAGTTTCCAAGACTACAAGATCATATTATTTTCAATTTTCAATTTTGATGGAATTTGTTGAATTTTCGAATGTTTTTTTTCGAATTTTCTGGATTTTATAATTTTTCCCTTCTTTGTATCCTAAACACTACCTTTTTTCCAAATGTCAAGTTTCTGGGGTTACGGGATCTACCCAATCTTTTTGATGACGCGTGAACGAGTGAGTAAGAAGTGACAAAAAATCGAATGTTTGAGTTCATATATCGCCTGAACTAGAAAAGACAGAAAGTTTTAATTTTAAATTTTGGTCCTGTGTGCCAAATACTGTAGAAAAACGAAGTTTCAAATTTTTAGGATACTCCAGCGCGGAGATATGAGGGGGTCAAACGTGCCCTGAGTTGCTTCCAGAAAAGTATGCTTACGGCTGTCCTCTCTCGACTTGGCGGAGGCACTGCCGTGCCTCCAGATTGAATACAGAAGGTCCCAAGAATGTCTATACTTTGAGCCTTTAATTTTCTAAATATAGTCTTGACGATTTTAAATTAGTGCATTATTCCATATCGACTAGTTTTTAATTTAGTAATGGAAATAATTATTTTGTGTACACACAAAATAGCTATTTTTACTTATTTCTTAGGTAATTTTTTTTATGTGTACTCAAAATTTTCGGATAAATGAGAAATAAATTCCACTTTTTTACTGTTGTTTTCTTTTCCTCTTATGGTTTTATCTTATACTTTATAACAAATATTAAGTTAATAAAAAAAAATAAGGATTAGGGAAAATAAAAGAAACAGAACAGAAAAAGCATAAATGTAACGTAAGTATTATGTACCATCAATTTAGAAAAAAAAATCCCAATTAGGCAATTACTGAAACTTACTTTCTGATAAAACGACAGTGAATAATGAGGCATGAGTATGAGGGATGAACATTTTTGGCTTAAGGCATATGCATGGCTGCCGGCGATCTTTGAAACTAAAACCATAGTCCTTTCAGGAATAAAGGAAGTTCCGGTCTATTTGTAACATGAATGATCAATTATTTAACATCTTTTAGCCTTCTCGGTGGGGTGTTTCCTGTGGTTCTGTTGTAAACGATTCTGCCCGAATTGAGCTAAAATCTCATGTGGTATAAATCTCTCCATCATTATCAATCAAGTACTTTTCCTTCGATGTATCTTAGTATTAAAAATACCAAACCGCCATTTTGATGCTTAGAAGCTTACGTATTTGTAACCGGTGTCAGGGAAACTGACCCCCCGTAAACATAATCCATTAGCAAAAGCAAACAGGAAATGAACAGCCATTAAATAGGTGAACGTTTCAAATCAACAATCAATCTTTTCTCCCGTTTTTTTTTTTTTTTTGTTTGTTTTGTTTTTCTTCTTGTAAAAAGGATTTCGCATTTCTCTAACTATTTATATAAAGAATTATAAAAAAAAAAAAAAAAATGAAACACTGGTTTGCTTTCTTTTTGAAGTAAAATACAGTTAAAATTTTTTAACATACAAATAGTCAATTACATAAAATAAAATAACGTTTTATTTATTACAAATATTTTTCCGTCTCAACAATGCTAAACTGAAGAAAAACTGGAACGAAAACTCGTGCATGGGTTATAGATTATGAAACATTTTCCAACATTATTTGAATGCTGTTAAGAAATTTCCTTCTTTCATATAATGTAATGAGACATCCAAATAAACAATTTAAAAACACCGAACGCAGTTAAAAATCCATTTTCAAGAATTGCTGTCCATAGCAGTTAATGTATGAGAATCCTTTCGTGTAAACCTGTATATGATCTAACAGAATTTTAAACATACTACATAATGAAACTAAAATTTCAATGAGCTAGAAAACGTATAGGGCAACTAAAAAAGTTTTTTTTTTTTTTTTTTTTTTTTAAAGAGAAATGCTACTTATACTAGATGATTATGTATCAGTATTCTTTAGAGCAGCCATGTGTATGAATGATACAGCAAAATATGGTTGAGCTAAAGAAACATGTAAACTGGTTAAAAGTGCATTTTCAGAAAACCTTTCAATATATATATATTTTTTTTTTTTTTTTTGGGGGGGGGGAGTAACCTGTATCTTATACGTTTTATACACATCACGTAATGTACTAATATTTAATTCTTGAAAACTAAAAATGCACCTACAGCAATTACAATCCATAAGTGGAAATATATCTAAATTATTTTACGCAGCCATATGAATTTATTTCTATTCTACAATAACCTTTTAACATAATAAAATGTAGTTCAGCTGGAAATGCTTAACACAGTTAAAAACACACTTGGGGAATTCACTCCCATAAACTGAAATGCTTATGATTTCTTTCGTGCAGCTCTGCATATGATCTATAGAATTCATACTCACCACGTAATGCACTAAAATTTTGTTACATTTAAAAATGCATACAAGAGCTGAAAACGCACATCCAACAACTATGCTTCATAGTTCTATAAACGAATTACATGTATGCTACTTACTTCATACTCTATAATAGAAAGCATACTGCTGCCCACGTCAGGGACACATACCAATTCCATCATATTTGATGTTTCATAACATCACTAAAATGTACTGCAAATGATTTTTTTCCACAGACCATAATGTAATCTAAAACTTTTGTCTATCCCTGTAAGCGAGCTATAACAGCTACCTATCTCATTTTGAATATCAATAGTGAATATGTAGCGTCGAAAACGTATATTTAAATCGTGGAAATTCAAGTCTATTTACGAGAGTCAGAGTGTGGACAAACCGCCAAAAAGATGGAGGGACAAAGATAAGTCATAAATACTTTTAAATTATGTTGAAAAGTGTTAAAAACTATATTGATTATATTTCTTTTTAAAACTTTATATTATCAAACATTACCTAATGTTTCTTGAAACACAATATTGTGAGTTTTATTAACAAGATAAGTTAATTTTTTCATAAAACAGCTTAATTTGGTTTCCAAAAACAGTTACCGTATATACTCGTGTATAAGTCGACCCCCCCAAATCTTACGCAAAATTTTGGAAAAAAATTGAATTTTCGTGTATAAGTCGAACCACATTTTTGGTAGTATGTTGAAAAATAATTTGTAATCGAGGATGAAAAAAAAAATAATAATAAATTTTCATTAAATTAGTAAACTTTTTACGTTTCTAATCAGACTTCATCTTTTTGAAAGCTATTCACATCAATTTAATGATTACTTGCTTTTTTTTTTTTTTTTTTGAAAAATCTATTCAAGTCTTATTTACAAGGGTAAACAACTTTTTAAACTGCTATAATATAGTACTTCTTTGTATTGTAGTACTCTTAGGAGAGAAATCTAGAAGCAATCTCAAGTTAAACTCTTTTTTAAAAAAGGGATTAAAATGTTGAAAGGGATGCCCCTGTATGAAAGGGAATTCTATCCCAAGAGAAAATGAGTGCAGAACAATTACAGAAACATTATTGTTGAGATTTTTTTTATCAATCACCATTGTCCGCTTTTATCTGTCTCCCCAACCTAGACCCACATGTGATTAATTAAAAGACTTGCACATTCACCAATTATCTGTGAAAAAAATATGACTCCGGTATTTCACTGCTGTTTTTTTTTTTTTTTTTTTTTTTTTTTTTTTTTTTTTTTTTTTACTTACTCGTGTATAAGTCGACCCCCCATTTTCAGCTTCCAAATTTTGTCTAAAATTCTTCGACTTATACACGAGTATATACTACTTCATAAGCTTTAAATCTAAACAGTTTCAAGTATTATTTGGTTTAGTAAGCAACATAAAAAAATACGTACTATACCAAGACTTTCATGCTTTAACAAATTAAATTACATTTAAATAATTGTAATAAAAAAATAATAAGAAGAAATTAATTTTTTACAAATTTTCCATTAAATTTCTAAATAATTTAAAAATAATGATTATCATAAGGCAGTTCTCAAAAAAATATTTTTCCCGCTCAACAAACGCAAAACTTGTGACACACCTACCGACATATTTTACATACTTGCATAATGATATTTGCAAGTATGTTTATTAAAATGGTTTGTAATCAAACAGTTTGTATAATTTTCCGATAAGTGAATTACATCTTGAGCTATTATTGTCTCAGGACGAGCAGTTTGTTTTCGCTCCTGGGCTGTCGCGTCCCAAAATTCAGTTAAAAATACCCACTTTGGCAGCATTATCTGAAAAATCTTTTGCCTTTATCGAAATGAAAAACAAGTTCGATTAGATAGTTACTTAATAAGAGCACTTGCCAGTTTGATATTGCGAACAAAAATTAATTAAAAAATGCTTCCGAAAGAATCTAGTTTGGATTTGAGAACAGCCTTAATAAAAATCATGCTCCTAAAAGTACACATATATATGTATTCGTTTTGATGTATTTCAATTATTATTTAGAAATATAAGATACGTTTTCCGTAAATTGGGCGACCTTTCTTGATATTTTCCGTTAATATTACATTTGACAAGTATAACTTTGATACTTATTCCTTGTGTTTCATATGGATATCTATCTATTTTTAGACAATGAAGAAGTTAACATACTTGAGAAATATGGAAGGAGTTGAAAGTAGAAATTATTTGTATCCTATAATTTAAAGCACTTAAAATACTAAAAAAAAAAAAAGTGTGTGTGTGTGTGTGTTGGGGTGGTGGTGGGGGGGTACTGTAATCAGTTGTTCTAAAAAATTGGTTTTATTAAAAAAAAAAAAAAAAAAAAAAAAAAAAAAAAAAAAAAAAAAGGGGAGGGGGATACTGTAATTAGAGTTGTTCTAAAAAATTGTTTTATTAAGAAGAAAAAAAAAGAAGAAGAAGAAAAGTTGATTTAAGTTATATCGAGCATAAAGTATGAGGTACTTTCTAATAATTAGCAGTATATGAATTACAACTCTTAGACCGGATTCTGTTACTATTAAAATATTACACTCTTCGTAATACCATTATTATGAGCGAAACAATTCTGATAATAGCTATTTGTACACTGATATAAGGTAAAGCCAGGAGAGATGGCGCGGTCGGAGAGATTGCTCTCATAGAGGTTCGGGTGGAAGGAGTAGAGTGAGAGTGCCGCGACTCCAGGTGGTTGTACAACAACAGTGGTGGAGTGTACTTGAAAGTACACGTTGATTGCTTTGAGCGTCTAAGATAAAGTATTGCTATTTTGTTTTGTTTTCCCAAAATAAATGCTTGAATTTTCATAGCTATTCATCAGAATTTCTGTACAATGTCAATAGTACAAAATATTTTAAACTTAAACGATTTCTCATAAGCTACTAATCTATACTAACAATGTAAACATCAACGGTTCATTTTAGTAGCGGCCATGTTTAAATAAAAGGCCACGCAATCTCTCCTACCAAAATTGGAGAGTTTGCGCATCTGCTACTTAGGAGAGATGGCGCATTGTTCCCATTAGTTTCCATACTAGGAGAGATTACGCAGCTTATTGGTAAATTTGCATAAAAAATGAAAACGGACTAATTTTACGTTAAACGTGTTATTAAGTTGCATAATTTTATTTTGTAATCTTATCTGGACTTGCTTTTTGAAATTCTTTAATTTTTTCCCCTTTAATTAAAATTTTTTAATCGTTTTTAAAATTATTTCCTTTTTCTGATTCTTTAAGCATTAGGTTGAAATATTCACTCCCAATACAATAAAATTTGTGCACAAAAACCTTACAGCAATGTCATTTAAGTGTAATTATTATTGTTAACAATTTAACTGTAGTTATTATTAGTAACAATCTCTTTTACCCATGTGCGCAATCACACCAACCCTGTAAGGAGAGATTGCGCAAAATAACTTTCTTGGTTTTATTATAACTGTTCTATTAAATTGCAACATAACAACAAAATAGCAATGGAAATGCATAAAAAACAAATGAAGTAAAAAATATTCATGGATAGTTTTGCAAAAAATTAATATTTAAAATTTTTATTGCTATTCTTTTGAATTGTGCGCAGACTATCCTAGCTTTACCTTTTCAGTAATATATTAGTATATGCTATTTAAAAAAAAAAAAAAATTTCAAATGCTTTGCCCTAGAATTTGAAAGTCTATACAATACCATAACACTTAAGGCGTTTACAAAAATATTTCCCCCAACTCAGCAAATCAAGACAAATATTCACGGACTCCTTTTTTTAAATAAATGTTAAATAAAATGTTTAATAGTTTGCAGTCCCGACTGTTAAAGTAATTTGAAATCGAATAGCATTTTGCGTTTTCTATTACTGTATATCATATTGAATTAGAATTTATTGTTATCTCAAGACAACCTTTCCTGGGCTATAAAATCCCGAAAATTGACTTAAAGCGCCAACTTGGACAGAATTTTCTGAACCATTTTTTGTCATAGTCAAAATATGGAAAATGCTATTCGATTCCTTAGTTTATGAATAAGGAAGTTGCATATTTTGGGCATTTAAAAATAATAATAACTTCGTGAATATGCCAGAAAGCACCCAATCTGGATTTCACTGTTACAGTAATTTTTCATTTTTTAAAATAATGTTTCATTTCCCCAAAAATATATTCTCTGTATCACCTCGCTTTTAATAACCTTAGAAAAATGAAATTAATTGCAATGAAAATTTGATGAGAACGAGACTTAATTTGCTTTGTGCGAAATTCGATAACATATAGGCAAGTGCTAGAAATTTTCACTTTCCGCGCACAAACAGCAGGAACGGACTGTCCAAACTGAACAATGTTGCTATTTTATGTTGCATCACTGATTAAATTATTGTGCTTTTCCAGCATTTTTCGTGATTTAGATTTGAAACAAAGTAACACTTGTTTCATATTTTCAGTACAATATATTTACTATTATTAATTATTTAATAAAAATTTCTTCAGTTTTTTTTTCTAATAAAATTATTTAGACCTTTTTCTATAAATTTCCTTAAATACCAATAAATGCATGAAGATTAGCAATTTGGAAACTTTTTTTTTTTAACACTATTTATATTTACAGTATTTACAGTAATTGTTGCAAAATGAGATTTCAACAATAACAGATAATTTATTTTCCATTATGGAATTTAAAATATGAAAAATCAAAATGGTTGTTTAATATATATATGACAGCTACTTATTCGAAGTTTGTATATGAAAACATTTATAATTGTTCCAAGTTAAGATCCACCCATACCTTTATTTGAAAGAGTGCATTTGTTTGGATTCAGATATATTTTCAACAAACAAAAATAAAATAAATACACACCAATCCTTGTTTTCTGTTTCACTACTCAATTATTGGCCTCTGCTCAATCACAGCCGAATCACCTTATATTTAAATATAGATAACATTTAGCTGGAACGCCCGGCTTTAGATCGAATTTATGTTCTTTTAAATTATTTTGTGACGTGTTTTATTATTATTATTATTAATGCCATTTTATTATTATTATTATTATGTGACGTTATTAAAACGATAAATTCTGTTAAAATATTTACTTGATAATAAGCACTAATTTAAACTTCTCTAAAGTAGGTATACATAAAAAATGCTATTTTAAAAATAATTTCATCGTTGAGTATTTATTAGATATGTATAAAATGTTCAGTAAGCTTAAAAATACATATTTCTTTTTAGGTGCGTTCGTAATTATATAAATACGTAGCACCTATAGTCGTCGTTTGGTCCGTCCGTCTGTCCGTCCGTCTGTCTGTCTGTCCGTCCGTCTGTCTGTCCGTCCGCATATAACAACGCAAAAACTACCCAACCAAATGGTTTGCAATTTAAAATATATTATCTTTGCAGAATTTTGTCGAGACATTTCAAATTTTATTAAAATCGAATCAAAACTTTAGGAGATATTAATAAAAATATTTATTAAGAAATTTGATTTTTTTTTTTAAATCGGTGCTTTTTTGTTAGAGGAGCTTCCGATGGATGTTAAATCGTCAAGCGACCGAGATACTTATTTTATTACAGAAATTAATCTGCAGACGATATAATTCATTTCACAGAATTAAAAATCATCAAGATCTGAATATTTATATAACTAGCTGATACATATATATCTGAATATTTATATAACTAGTTAAGATATTTGTATGAACAGTGTCATAAAATATATACTTAACTAGCTGTTTAGCCCGTTCTACGCACGGGATATCATGAATTTAATTCTAAAACGTGCGTACGAACGCACCTCGTTTGTAACGTTTGACGTACAATTTCCAACTTGTTGTAAATATGAAACACACATCTGACAGTAAGGCCGATTTTTTGCATTCTTTGTTTTTTCTAGAAACGTGTCATTAATTGGATTTTTTTTTCAGCATTTATTTAATCTGAAGAAAATAATATGAATAATAATAATTATATTAATAATGAATTTATGCATCAAATATGCGAGATACAAATATTTCTTAATTCTTTTAGCAAATTAGATTGTTACTAATTGATTATTGATTGTCAGAAAATTATACCAATTTCTTACCTATCTTGGAAATAAAGCATATAAAATACAAGCATTTAAAAATAAATTTTTGTGTTTCTGTAAAAAAAAAAAATTATATTTGCAAGATAAAAGGAACTTGTAACACTTTTTTGCTGAAAAAGTACAATTTCCGGGGCTATTAGCAGTTTTTCTTTGTTTAAAAATACATATTTCATAAATAAAGTAAATATCAAACAGACATAAGATCAGACAGAATATATTTATTTAAACTAATCTTCCAAATGAATTACATATGCTATTGAGTCGATATAATTGTATAAGTCTATTCTGTTACTTATTAAATTGCGTTTTAAGCTCAGAATCTTTTCATTAATTTTTCTGTATTTTGGCTTTATGGTGGGTGCTCTTGTACTGCCCACTCTGAGCATTCTCAGTTTTCAGTTTTTCTTTCTTTCTTTTTCTTTCTCTTTTTTTTTTTTTTTTTTTTTTTTTTTTTTTTTGTACTAGCTTGAACTTGAAGGTAGTTTAAATTACTTTTTTTTTTCTTTTTCCTGCTGCTCTATCTTAAAAAAGAAACAGAATTTTTTTTTTTAATTTTTTAAAATAAATTCACTAGCTTGCGCTTTCTACCATGCTTTAAAAAGCTGCGAGTTTTCCATAATCGGGTTCGGTGCTCACGGCAGAGTAACGTATTGTATAGGATTTCTTTTGGAAAAATCATGAATTGCAGTCATGAAAACTTCTTTATAAAAAATGTAGCTAACTGCAACTACAACTACTTTATTTAAAAAGTAGCGCCTACAAACTACTTTTCAAAAGTAGTCGCTACTTCGTTACTTTCGGATTTTGCCAAAATATTCTATTTATACGCGAAATTAAAGGCACGGATTAAATAATACAGTGACCTTTTGTTATATCGCGTCTGCCCGGTACAATCAAATAAGTGCGATATAATTTGGCCAATTAAAATTTTAAGAAAGATAACATGCAAAAAAAGTTTTGTGTTTGCCTCCAAAATGTTAGCTTATACACACCACCTATTATAAAATTCTAAGCGAAATTTTGAGAGATTCATAATACAATTAATACTTAAATATAGTTTACTTAAAAAAAAAAAATCCGGAGTGGCTCCACTCGACTTTTCGAATATTTTACAGAATACTGTGAGTTCAAATAAATAGTAATATAACAATAAATGTTTTTTTTTAATGTTCCTAATTTTACAAAGGTAAGAACTCTGGGGACCTGAAAACGCGAGAAAAATTTAATATACACGCAATCATCCACACATACATATGAAATTTTGTGGGAAAACTTCACTTATGTTTTAGTAAAGTATCTTATTTTTTAAAAGGAGCTTGTAACACTTATTTTCTAAAAAAAGTACAATTTCCGGGAAAGTTAATAGTTTGGGAGCCATAATTAACGGATGAGAAACAGTTTCTCTTTGATCACTTAATGGTTTTAGAAATGTCAACCGGACATCGTTAAATGTAATTACCAGTCACATCGTTTTTCAGAGGAGAATCTTTTTTTTTTTTTTTTTTTTTTTTTTAATAAACAGCTCAAAAATGGCGTATTTTTGGAGATCAGCTTTTGGGATCAATGTTTAACTTTCACCCTACTTGTCAACCTTGTCACATTGATTATCTACCGTTGATTAGTAGGGGTCACCGCGGGAGATTTTAGCTGAATCAGGATTACCCCGTTGTAAACATTCTAAACTACATTTCTAGGAAATGCGTTTCAGCTTGTAAAGATAAAAAAAAAGAGTGTTCAGATTTCAAACATTATAAAATTTCTAAACTTGTTCCATACAGACCGGGCTCCCTTTGCTCCCGGGCCACTGGGCAGTTGTCCCCTGTGCCTCCCCCCTCTCACCGGCCCTGCCAGCTGACCTTCACAATTGGCGTACCAGAGAGCTAATTCACACCGCTAAATTTAAATAGTATTCTTCATCTTCGTAGAATTTCTGAAACTTTTAACGGAAATAATACTATTAAAATTTAGTGGCGACAATCGCCCAAATGGTGCGCCCACTGTTCCATGACTGCCTTCTCCTTAAGGTAGTTCTGAAATGACCTGCTCAACAACGCGAAAATTTCCGACACATTTTCTGACTTATTTTTAAGCGCAAAGGTATAAAATTGGCAGGCCTGATTATTGAAGTGATTTGAAATCGAAATGAGTTTTCTATTTTTTTTTTTTATAAATATATTATATTACTTTTAAATGCTAAAGGTGTAAAATTAACAACTATAATATAAATTAAAATAACTTTTATTAGTTGTTTTACATGTTTCGACTCTTCTGAGTCATTTTCAAAAACAAAAATGAGAATATTCTAAAGCTGCACGGGCTTTGAAGTTATTATTTACATGTACTTAAAAAAAAAAAAAAATAAATAAATAAAAAAAAAAATACGCACGTTATCTATTATTTTTTACTTGATTGTTTATTTTCATATCTTTGAGCATGGAGTAATTCTAGCCACAGTTTCGGTAAATTTAAATTTTTAAAAAGTACATGTAAATAATAACTTCAAAGCCCGTGCAGCTTTAGAATATTCTCATTTTGTTTTTGAAAATGACTCAGAAGAGTCGAAACATGTAAAACAACTAATAAAAGTTATTTTAATTTATATTATAGTTGTTAATTTTACACCTTTAGCATTTAAAAGTAATATACTATTACAAGGTGTTATATTTTATTATATTGTTATAAATATATTACTTACTTTACTTACTTATCGAGTTATAAGCGATTCGTATCACGTGACGACACGTTTTTCCCTTTTCTCGTGCTGCAGCGTCGGAAATTTTCAAAAAGCCAAATTTGAGAGGATTTTCTGAGAGGATTTTCTGCCTTTACCAAAAAATTGAAAACTTTTTTGATTGCAAAGTTTCTGAATAAGAACACTTGCCAATTTCATGAGTCCCCAACAAAAATGAATTTAAAAATATGTCATAAACAGGACTGTACTGGCCCACCGGACAACAAGGCAAATGCCCGGTTCGCCTCTCGTCGATTTTTTGTTTTCTTTTTAGAAGCATACTTTCAAAATAATGTATTCTAAATGACAAAAAAAATCAAATTTTTTTATTTCAAAATTTAAAATAATATCCTGGGCTAGATTTTTGTTGTCAGCGCCTCTACAAATGATAATTCCTCAGAAAACTAACTTAAGTATTAATCACATATTTAGCATATTTTCTGCCTCTAAGTATCTGTCGCCTCGGATTGTTGCCAAAAATTTTAGTGTTTCTACATATTGGGAAAGTGCAAACGACAAAAGAGGATGATGTTAGTTCAAAGAAAACAAAATTTCATTTCTAGTTGACCCATTGACACGAGGCGGCTTTCGCAATCATGGCGCCCTGGTACAAAATTTTTTGACTGCATCTACGTATATATCTTCTAAGAAAACTGTTAAGTATTAATGATGCATTTAGTGTATTTTCTGCTATTAAGTATTTGGCGCCTCGAATGGCTGTACGGTATTTTGGAACTTCTGCCTATTGTGCTAATGTAAATGATGAAACAGGATTTAATGTCAGTTAAAATAATAATAATAATAATAGTGATAATTTTAATTGGACCCATTGACAAAGATGGTTGTGATGGTTATGACGTCCTGTGCAAATTTTTCTTACCGTCTCTACGAATGAGATTTTAGAAAGAAACTAGTAATATAAAGTTTTAATCACTTATTTTGCACATTTTCCGCCAAGTATTTTATGCTCTGTGTAATTGCCTGATATTTTGGTATATCTGCATTTTGTGAAAGTACAAATTACGAAAATTATGTACAAATTACGGCTGGACCGTATTTTTCCGTTCCCAGAAATCATATTAAAATGGCTATAGACATTTTTTTTTAAACATAATTATGTTTTGAAAAGTATATTGAGTGAAGCATCAAACCGCAGTTGAAAAAAATATATATCCTTGGAATTACAAGCATTCTTATGAAAATAATGGAAAAACCCCAGACGCTCATAGGGTTCAAATGTTTGCATATTTATTGTCTGTGTACAAATTCTGCAGATTATATACACAACTGCACAAAAGATCTCGAGCATATTTCTGTTCAAACGGAAATTGCTCAAGGGAGATTTTCAACTGTGTGATATGTATTTCCTAGCATACTATGTAGTATATATACAAATCTATGGATCATATACAGGGTTGCACAAAACAAATCGAATTTTTTCCGATTATTGATTGTAATTCCTGAAATTTGGTTTCAAATGTGCAATGCGCTTTCCACATTGTTTACTTAGACATCATCTTTCACCTTATTATGAAAAAATTTGGGTATTTCGGGGACGAAATAAAAAATGTTTTTATTAATAAGAAAATATAACACTTAGTGTTAATAAAAAGTTAAAAATACCTCCTGAAAAAGAAACTCTCAAAATTAAAGGAAACTAAAGTATTTTGTTTATGTTAAATTAT
This sequence comes from Maratus michaelseni, assembly GCA_963931845.1. Taxonomy (NCBI): domain Eukaryota; kingdom Metazoa; phylum Arthropoda; class Arachnida; order Araneae; family Salticidae; genus Maratus; species Maratus michaelseni. The sequence goes on along the minus strand of OZ007590.1, from coordinate 401,675,190 downwards.
TTGCATTTTGATATTTTTTTATATTAGAAAAATCGTTCATTTACAATCCTTTTTACGCTATATGTAAAAGTAAAAATGAATTATTTTTTTATAGTTAGAAAGTTTTAATTCATAGAAATTACCAGAGTTATAATATTAAAAATTCTAATCTGATTTTCAAAAGATAGTAAATATGCTATCATGCGCGAAAATTATGCAATTTTCGCTGATTGAATTATTCTATTTGTTTATATTTTTTAGTGTACTTTTTCGGGATAGGGGGAGGGGGAGGCACTATCTGATAATGAGTTCTAGTTAGGCACCGATCACTTCGCTATGAGAATAATTACATTTGGATAATTTCTAAGGAAGAATAATTAAAATTTTCTCTCTCTCTCACACACACATTGAAAAAAAAATCTCTTATGTTTGAAGTACATCTGGGGGTAAATTAAGCTTTTTTTGTTGATCTTTATATCCTGGCATATTAAAATTACAACCTTAGTACTGCAGACAATCCTTTATTTATAAAGGATTAATTATAGTAAACCAATATTACACCTAACATATCCTGTATTTTTACACTTAATTACATGAACAAGCTTCGTAAATTACAGTAGAAAATGCAATATGTATATATGTGTGTTTCTATAGTATGTAGAATTTATGATTTTTGAAATTTATTTCCTTATTTCTTGTTTTATTACTGAAAGCCATTTAATTTGATCAGTACATTAATTCAAGATACATTTGTATGCATATGCACATTACTGCAAGTTTACATACTTACTGAGACATATAATAAAATGAGGGGAACTTCAAGAGGTTATACTAGGCTTTGGTAATTGGATGGTATTTTCGTTTCAATACTTTTTATGTTGTTACGTAATGTTAAAAGCAAATTTTAAACACGGCAAGTATTAAGGATATAATATTACATAAGTTTAATATGTTTATTATTATTATTATTATTATTATTATTATGTTAATATATATGCATTGTGCATTTACGAATATAAATAAATAAACAGAAGGTGTCTTTTTTGTGCCAATTTGTAAACGGAAAAAAGAAAAAAAATAATAATAACAGAACCCAGTTTTATGTTATATTAGGTACATACCTGATTGTAAAATAGAAATGAAAAGTATGCATTTTTCACAACTTCAAGATGTAAGAAATATCTCTTACTGTATTACTCCCCCCCCCCCCACCCTCATCACATTTATGAGTAAGGGGTCGAAATATTACCTCCAAACTACTCCATTCTGGATAAATAGTTACTATTTTTAGAAACTATTTTACATTTTAAATATTTACATGTTTAAATAAAATGTACAATCAGTCTTTCGAAACACGATCACATTCTGTATACATCAATAATTTTAAGAAAAAATAATAATTGCACATAATTTATTTTATTCTTTCAAATATGTATTGTATACGTTTTAATAAAAAAATTAATAAATTGGTATTAAAAAAAATATATTATAACAGTCCTGGATTTTATCATTAAAGAAAGGATAAAGTGTTTTGAAGGGAATATTAAACGAAATCCTTTGTGCGATATTCGATCACATTTTCCTACTTGTTTTTTTTTTTTACTCTTTCCGTAATGAAAGCTGATGCAGTTTTATAAGCATTCGAAGACCTAAAATGTCTGAATAATGATAGCAAAAATATGTTACAAAGCAGCCAATTTGGATATTTCTGCTTTAAATAACGAGTTTTAAAACAAACCTTCTCTCCCTCATCAGGAAAAGCTTCAAGAGTTCAGAATAGATTGAAAAAGCAATTTTAAATCATTGGTATGTTTCTTTAAAAAATATAAATATTAAAATTAATAAGATGAACGAACTGACCTCACAAAAATTTTCAAATGTATTGTTTTCTTCAATGTTAACGGTTAGCTTATATGGGAGAAAATGGCCATTTTAACTCCCCCTCTTCTTAATGAGCGGTCACCACAGGTTATGTGAGTAGAGCTCAATCGTTTAAACACATATGGTTGTCATTACTGAGTCGTGAGAACGCAAGGGATTTTCATTTCCCTAAAGGAAAACTATTTACCTGACAGAAGTAATCTCATTGGTAAATAAGTTTTAAATGAGTGTTATGAATGATATGATGGAAATTATTTTTTTTTTCTGTGAAGTAAATGTCATTAAATTCAACTGATTACCTTTGTCAGTTAGTGTGTGTAAATCGAATACAGTAAAACCTCCGAATAACGGACACTGCGGGAACGCTAAATTATTCCGTTATTTGGAGGTGTCCGCTATTCAGAGGTAAAACTATGCAAACAATATTTGTGTTGGGGATTGAAAAAGTGTCCGCTAAATAGAGGTGTCCGCTATTCGGGAGTGTCCGTTATGGAGGTTTTACTGTAATAATAAATTGGTCTTATTTGGTAACTAAAATGCAAAGTAAATTTACGAAGAGAATTTTACTAAGTTTCTAATAACAGATTTATTTTAAAATTTAAAATATGTTATCATAAAATACATAATATTGAAACACGTAATCACCTTTGCCAAATATTTATTCATTATAACCTGTGAAAACGGAATCAAAAATTACAGAAAAGATTCCCCTTTATACATGTTTCTGTCTTAGAAGGTTTAATTGTTAGTATTATTTTTGTTGGAACCGTGTAATTTTTTCATTTAAGACAAAATTCCATTAAAGAAAGATTTCATTTTTCCAGATTTACTCTAGTTGTAGTATTACAAATTATTGCAATTGAGACATTTAAAGTCATAGTGGTACGAGTCACATTATCTTAAGAAATCAAAAACCAGGATTTATTGTAGGCATAACAATGAATTTCAATACCGTAAATATTTCCGTGTACTATAAAGAGCAGTTTCATGGTATTTATAGATTGATATGCCTAGATTAATATCACAATTTAAGGCTCTAAAAAGAAGAAAAGTAGATTTAAAATATATTTCTCGGTAATTTATTAAACCGAATTTAATTTCTAACGAATTCGTTAAACACATGTGCAAAATCATTTATTTTTGCAAACAAAGAAAATTAAAATGCGAGCGCAACATGGACTCTGGGATCAGAAAAAAAGGCAATGTCGATTTCGGCCCAGAAAAAAGTCCCGATTACGCAGAAAAACGCAGAGTGGAAATATAGAAGATTAGTCCCGGCCTGAGTCACATGATGGAAAATTGACTTGTTGGGTTTCGGTCCAGTCACAGGCCTGTACAGATTTCTGTCACACAGTGCCCATAGCCATTTTATCACCAAATTATCCCATAGAAAAGCAGTATTCGGATGGGAGTTATGCCTTTTTAAAACTTATACTTATAAAATAAGGTTATAATGGGCCTGTCTCCATATCCATACATGATTAAGCGTTTAAACTTTATATTTAGTGAAGCTAACAGTCACTTTTGTTAGAAGAAATCTAATCTAGACGTAAACATGGCACTAGAAATACTATTCAAAACATCGAAATATTTTAGAATTTTTCCAATTTACATTTTTAAAAAAATCTTTCTTATACACTTATATTTTTTTCACTTGCTTAATTCAAGTATAATTTTTCTAACACTCCACTTAGAAATTGCATGCTCAAATTACACAAACAAACAAGTTCGTTTTTTTCCTTTTTATCTATTTCCTTGTCTTTTATTTTCCTTTTAAATAAACCATAACTATCGTAAACGTCTTACCGTCACGAAATTTAAATATGATTCAATATACACAGTACAACTTTTTGATTTTAAAATAGTCGTCGTCCTTTCGTATTTAAGCTGATCTACATAAAAAATTGTAATATAAGATTATCTACTGTGTATCAAAGTGAGCAATATTCATAATAATTGGATTAAAAGTGAATCTGATTAAAATAAAAAGGGTTTTCATAAAACCACTCACTTGTACCAATCCATTATCCCACAAATGCGCCCCAGATAAAATACAATAAAGTACGAAATAACCTCTTAAAGTCGGTTTTATCTTTGAAAATTACTTTTTCCAATGTATACATTATACTTATACACTCGCGTTAGAAATTCCATGCGCAAATACAATATTATGTAAATAAAAGAGACAATTTATTTTACACTAGACAAAGTCCAAAATCATAGATATTAAAAGATACAATTTGTATTCATGAATCCGTAAATTCAATTTTTATTCGAGAATTCAAAAAACATTTTATCATGAAAAGCGCCGTTTTGCTGAACCAGGTAAATTCTTATTTACTTCCCATGGATTTACCTGCCGCATGAATACTTTAAAAACTTTTAAATTTTCCACACCGCAAGAACTTAAAACGGAATGCCGTTTAAGATGCTTTTGTTGGTCTTTTTTATTATTATTCTTATCCAAAGCAACTTCAAAAGTTCAAAATTCGAGAAAATGTGTCAGCTTGATGATGTATGCTCTCATAAGGAATTGACATTTTAGAACAGAATACAGAGGTATTTTATAATTTTTCTAATCTATATACTTTTAAAATGTTTCGTTCATATTTATATATGGGTCGTCGAACTATATTATTTAAATAAATTTAAAACTTTTTGCTTATAACATATTCAATAAACTGTAAAAAAAAGCATAATTGTTCTTACTCTATGAAAATATAATATAACCACAGACGAAAAGATATAATAATCTCTTCCATGGCACCCACGATCCGGAAAAGCATCCCTTTATCATTAGAAACTTCAGAAGCCAACATATTTACGAGATTTAAAGAAGCGTTTATAAATCAAACTTTTTTTCCTGCCACTGATTTTCGAAAACATTTCCGAGAAGATTTTATCGTGTGTTAATCAGTTTTCTTAAACCGAATAAACATTTTCAGAATACTATTCAGGGTGCTTGTAATCGTTTTGAATATCGAAAAAAAAAATTGACGGATTTACACGTTTCAGACACTTAAGATTCAAAAAACATATTTTTAGAAAAAAAATTGCCGTCCGTTTGGTTGCGTGTCTGCAAACGCTCTATCTCCCGAAAAAATTGAGATAGAGAATTGAAATTTGATATGTACTAGGTATGTAATAATGGGAAAAGGCATTTTGAATCTCAGTAACCTCGATTATTCGGAACTATTTTTTTCGGCATCTCAAAATATTTGTTCTGATAAAAGGTATATAAAAATTTTCGAAATTCTTTATTTTAATGAGTGAATATAAAAGACAATAGAAAACATAAATTTTGCATAAAGAATGAAATCTATCGGTTAATGAGTTGCCGAGATATTTGTAATCCTATGTTGCACACTCTTCGATTTTTCATGACCCTGTATTTGATTCAAATTTCAATTCAAAGATATATTTTAATTGGAAATGAGACGCTTATTCCGACGCAGTAAACCGTTAGTTATTAGGATTACCAATTTTGGAGTTATAAGGATGTTTCTTTTACGAAATTCAACAATAGAGCATTTAAAGTTTATGACGTCATCAAGCCACGATTTTATTCGAATTGCAATGCATTTTATAAATAGTTTACACACGTTTTATTTTCATGTTTTATATTATGAATATCCCTGATGGGTAAGTATTACTGTGGCCCCATTCGACTAGTTTCATGTAGAGTTGTTTTATAATTTAAAGAAAAATAGTTCTTGCTTTCTGATCTCTTTGAAATTTGTATCGGTTGTACGTATTGCGGTTTTGCAGCCCGTGTAAAAGTATTGTTAACTAGTTGTAAAATAAATATGTTTTCTTCTCGCTTTGTTTTCATATTTTGGTCGGGTTCTTAAGCATAACAACAACAAAATAAAAGTTCTCATCATCCGAACTCTCTGAAGTTTTAATCGGCTATAAAGATAACTGTATTCAAGCTCTCTTTAAAATTTTTTGGAAAAATATGCATATCTAGTAGTGAAAACATGAGCTCATGCCACCCCGTTTTACCTTTTACATCGAAAATACCCAGATTATTATTTCTTTTTAAATAGACCGAACACTCGTCCGACCTTTTTGAAATTATCGTAGGTGATGCAAATCTGGTCTTCCGAGATGCTCTAAAAAGATTGTGTTGAAATGCAGACGTTTATTTAATTACTAGCAAGCTACGCCCGCTGCGCTGGTCGGTTTCTACAAATGAACCGTGAATCAAACGAAATATATCGTTTAATTTGACCTTGTATTTGAAAGCAATCTGTATATTTACCTGCATTATCCTTCCACATTACTGAAAAATGACGTGATTGCGCTATTATATTTTCTAATGTGCAGTCAAAATTTTAGCTGTTAAGGACCAACTCTTTTAGTTGGTCATTTACAGTTAAGGTTTGCTAAAGAATGATAAAACTATATGCAATATACTAAAACCATCACTAAAAATTGTCGAACTAACAATGCAAACAAATTAACTAACAAAATCCATTCAGTAGAAGTTTTTTATAAAGGCTAATATTTGATAATCGGGTTAATCTGATTATAGAACTTTTCCACATAATTCTAAAACTAACAGAACGATATAAAATATACTAAAAACATCCTAATAAATTATCTACTTAATAATGCAAGTCGCAAAAAATAAGTCCATTAAAAACTTACAAAAATGCTAATCTTTCGGAATCGGGTTCACCTGACTATAACCTTCACACATAACTGTTTGGCTAAGCAACGTAGAACAATATGTAGTACATTAAAACCATTCCTGAAATAGCATCTAACTAACAATACAATTCTCATCAAAATCCGTCCAGTAGAACTTTTTCAGAAGGCTAATCTTTTATAATCGGAATCAAATATTGAAAAGGCTAATATTTGATAAAAAAAATGGTCTCCCGATTTTCGATTTTCCCCCTATAATTCTAGAACTAAGCAACGTAGAATGATATGTAATATAATAAAACTTTCCCTAGAAAATTATCTAACAGTGTAGGTTCCATCGAAATCCATTCGGGAAAATCTCTTCGGTAAGCCGGGCGCCAGTGATATATATATATGCATGTATATATGTACACATATATCTACACAAATACATGTATATACATACATATATTTGGCTAATATTTCATAATTGGATTGATCTGATTATAGAACTTCCCAGAATAATTCTATAACTAAGCTACGTAGAACGATATGTTATACAATAAAACTTTCCCTGAAAAATTATCTTACAGTTTAAGTTCTACGAAAATCTATTCAGCGGAACTCGAGTTATAAGCAGCCGGAACGAAATTTCATATATGTAGAAGTAAATAGAAGTATATTGCCATTAATATAGTTTGCATTTTAATTAAAAAAAGGTACTTTTCGGTTAGCCGTACGCCAGTGATATATATATATATATATATAATTAAAATATCTATGAATTTCAAAAACATATCAAGTTCTATTATCATTCTACTTAAATCTCCAAAGAGATAATTAATGATATTGTGTAGACAGAATACCACATATCTAATATTTAACATGTGCAATCATAATATTACCATAGCTCGTGCTTCAATGGTAATAGGCCAATTGGCCTATTAGCCTAATTGGCTCATAAATCACATTGATTAACTTCTATATATATATATATATATATATATATATATATATACAGGGTGATTATAAAGAAACTTTGCCAACATCTGCACTTCTAGCGCCCGTTCTATTTAACCGATCAAGATGAAATTTTAAATATAGTTGTTTGAAGGTATGCGCTCGAGATTCTGTGAATGGCAATACAGTGGTGCTCACGGTTACGGTTATAGTTACAGAAACTCGAAAATTTCGAATGGCAACGCCTACTTTTTCCTGTCTCAAAATGTTCAGCGCATGCGAAAACCCTAAATAGCGTTGAAACGGTACCGATATGTCCAAAAACCGACGTGTTATAGACATACAAACCGTTCTTTAAGGCGCACCGAGCAATAATGCATTCGACAGAGACAAGAAACTGCTGAATGATGAGAACACATATCAGACAAAAGAAAACCTTTATTGGCATCAAACATTTTCCACATGGGTGCCATCACAAGCAATTACGCATTGCATGCGGGAGACGACGGACAATACCGCTGAACGCAACATGACGCGAGGAATGTTTCTAATCTCACGCCGTATAGAATCCTGCAAGCCCGACAATGTTTGCGGATTGCACAGGTAAACTCTGGATTTGAGATATCCCCAAAACCAGAAATCCATAGGCGTCAGATCTGGGGATCGCGCAGGCCACGGAATAGGATAATGGCGTGAGATGATGCGATCACCAAAATGCTGATCTAGGAGCCTTTTAACTGACCTCGCTATATGTGGAGGTGCACCATCTTGCATCCAAACAACGTCATTGAGTGCATTCCGCCGACGCAACTCCGGTAGTACAGAATTTTTCAGCATGGCTGCATACCGAGAGCCTGTTACAGAACATGTTGCAGGACCCGCTGGGGTCGTTTCCTCAAAGAAGAACGGGCCGAGAACAAATGTAGCTGTAATGCCGCACCACACAGTCACTTTGGCGTCAAATAATGGTACTGGTGCCACAGCGTGAGGATTCGTCTCTCCCCAGTGCACACAATTCTTTGTGTTAATGTTGCCATGTAAGGTGAAATGCGCCTCGTCCGTCCATAGTATGCGAAGTGGCCAGTCGTTATCAGCATCATATCGTAATAAAAATTCATTTGCGAAGTCCAGACGTTGTTGTGGGTCACCCGGCTGCAACATCTGGACGCGCTGAAATCGATAGGGAAACATGTGAAGTACTGAGCGCAAGAGCTTGCGGACCGTTGTGTTCGGAATATCCAACAAGCGCGATAATCCTCTTGCAGTTTCTGTGTGCCCTGTAGTCACTGTATGATGCACTTCCATGACAACGTCCTCAGAAACTGTTGGCCGTCCGGAGCGCGGTTTGTCACAGGTGCAGCCTGTATCTTCGAATTTGCGCACTAAATCACGCACAGCTTGCAGAGTACATGGCCCACGTCGTTGTCGATGATTGCGGCGATACACACGCAAGGCTTCCGCAGCGTTCATCCCATTTAGATAATAGAGTTTGATCAATTCACCGCGAACTTTCCCAGGAAGAGTCATATCGTCGGCATGTGCGAGTTCATGAATGACGACTTCGCATACCCGCTTGTTATTTTATAGGCTTCCTCCGCTGAATATCTGGCGAACGGCGTTCTGTGATTGGTATCTTGCCTGTGTCATATGCAAAGTTACTGCGTGCGCACAGATCGTGTTTTGTTGGCCGGTTTTCAGAACTCTTCTTTGTGTATGCATAACACGTTTGTTTTTGGACATATCGGTACCGTTTCAACGCTATTTAGGGTTTTCGCATGCGCTGAACATTTTGAGACAGGAAAAAGTAGGCGTTGCCATTCGAAATTTTCGAGTTTCTGTAACTATAACCGTAACCGTGAGCACCACTGTATTGCCATTCACAGAATCTCGAGCGCATACCTTCAAACAACTATATTTAAAATTTCATCTTGATCGGTTACATAGAACGGCCGCTAGAAGTGCAGATGTTGGCAAAGTTTCTTTATAATCACCCTGTATATATATTCATACATATAAGTGTATATATATGTATGTTAATACATGTATTTGTGTAGATATATGTATGTATATACATGTATTTGTGTAGATATATGTATATATATATATATATCACTGGCACCCGGCTTACCGAAAAGTACCAAAAAAATACTTCAAAAATGCCGTCGTGCACTTAAAAAAAAACACCTTTTGGCTTAAAATCTCTAATCAAAATGTTTTTATTTTATTTTCTTTCTTTTTTTTTAATAAAATTATTAACAGCTTTTTCTTTTATTTTTCCAGATGTATAGCCATTTCAATTCTTTCTGCAACAAAAAAAGTAAATAAACGCTTCTCTGTTCAAATACAACATTACACAAATAAGCAAATAAGACAATTTATTTTCCACTAGGATAAAACCGAAATCAATTGATATTCAAAGATTCAATTTGCATTCATAAATCCGTAAATTCAATTTGTATTGCAGAATTAAAAATCCATTTTATCATGAACAGCGCCGTTCTGCTGATATACGTAATTTCATATTTATCTCACTAGCATTTATATTCCACATAAATTCCTCCGAAACTTTTAATTTTCTACACCGCAAGACTATAAAATGGAATATCATTGAACATTTAACTGCTGTTAACAGTCTCACAGACCGCTGTATTTATCAATTTCGACAGTTTAAAACTTGTAACTTTCAGTTTAAGTTCAGGTATTAGAGAAATTCTATTTCGTTTGGAACCTTAGTAATCATGAATAAGCGAATTTTAATTATAAAAATTTTAATATTAGTGCGAAAAAAAAACATCCTAAGAATTCATCGAGCCTTTATTCATCTTTTGAACAATGGTCTTCGTGACCGCTCATAGCAGCTTAACTTCTAATTGCTTCTTAGTTACTGCTAGTGCTCTTTGAGATTGTTCGAATCCAAAGATGAAGAAAAGGCTCGGCTAATTAATAGGGCACTGTTTCTGTACGAAATTTGTATATAGAATTTTTATAATTCTAAACTGAAAGTTTTAAATTAAACTGTAAAATTTGGAAAAAGCAGCGGTCGATGAGACAGGTAGCAGCAGTTAAGGTTTAAAATGTTTTTGCGGTTCTTCCTTGTTTTCATTATCTAAAGCAATTTCAGATAACAAAATAAGCCAAAATTTGTGAATATATCTCATCAACCCGTCTACTGGGTAATTTACCTGTGACGTGTATTATTTTTTATAGTTGTATTTGTTTTGTACGGGTATAATGTATATTACTATTTGCTTTCCTCATCACGACATGTTTTATATTTCAATCAGTACCTATGCCTTGCAAATTATTTTCATTTTCTTGCAACGATTGAATTTAATTGCATGTTTTTCCGTTCTACCCAGTCTTATAGGTTTATAAAACAGAAAAATGTGTGAACAAATAATATGTTAGCAAAAATTTAAAATTCAATAAAACTGTTTTGATTTGCTATTTTGCACCAATTTTTCATCCTTTTTTTGACAGTTTGATCTATTAACTGTGGTCAGATAATTTCGTTCCTACTTCATACACTTCATTTTGCTACTAAAAGTATAATCACTCTAACAATTCCATGAGAAACTCTCTCTCTCTATGAATAAAAATAGATGTGTGTGTCCCTATATTTCACTTTGCAGTCACATACCCAGCGCACTGATGTTTGTGTGTGGTAGTAGCCTCGAGTCTCCCATCGTGCACTGTAGGGGTTGCAGGTCGGTAGTTCTGGTAGTGTGAGAGATAGGGTGGTTAAAACTGGTGAACCTAGGGCATTTTCATATTGCAATCAAAGTGTGCTAAAAATGTTTGGAATCTATTTCAACTTGAATCGGTCCATTCAACGTAACATGAACTAATTCAGATATAGATAATTAAGTAAGATCATTTCGGATTGTTCAACTCATTTTTTATTGAAGAATTCAAAAACTTATTCTATACTAAAAATAGCCGTTTTGCTGAACAAGGTAAATTCTTATTTACCTCACATGCATTTAACCCTTTCAGGGGCAAAGTATATCTGTTCTTAAAATGTTTACTGATTGATTGACAAGATTTACAAACAGAAGTATTTAAAAATAAGTAAAAGTTCTTTCCACATACAAGGTAAAAGCAATATTTTTAAACTTTCTGGTGCCATTGTGGCATTTGGGTATTAAAATGTAGTGGGACGTATAATATAACACATCACCAAAGGCCTAAGCCCAGTTGTAGACCCAATTTCTCTCCCTCGGAGATCCCCTAACAAGTTGGGACTCGTTTGGTAGAAACCCAGCTTAGTTTCAAGGGGAGTACTGATACCTTCTAGGCACGTACGATCCCAGATGTTTATTAAAAACAAGGATTAGACTATACAAACTATACTTCCTTTTACTCCAATACATTTTTAATATAGTGCATTTCTCGTAAAATTTCATGTTTGAAAAATAAAGTGTTTGTAGGTTACAAAGTTTAGATAAATAGATAATTCTAATGAAGAGTTAAACATAATTCAATATGAACTGTGGTATTTTTATAAAATATACGCCTACTTCTTAAAAATGTGAAATAAAAACTGTCTTCCATATTCCTTATCTTTTTTTTAAACCAAAAAAAAAAAAAAAAAAAAAAAAAAAAAAAAAAAGAGTTCGAAAACATTATTTTTGATTTTTTTTTAAATATTCATTAACATTTTCCTTCGTCTGTGTACAGGCAATATGGAAAAATCCATAGATATATCAAGTGAATATAAATCTAATGTAATAAAACAGTGCCACATTAGAAGAATAGACAAGAAATTATCTAGAAAATGTATATCACTTACTTCTCCACGTTTTAAAATCTTTTAAAAATCATAATAAATAGAAATGGGCTTCTATGATATCAACTGCCTAAGGGAGACAGATTCACCAAAGTCCTAAAACTAGATATCGACCAAATTTGTCTCCCCCAACGACCCTCAAACGCGTTGGGACCGTGTCACAAGGGGAGGCGCATACCGATATCTCATAGTCATGTACGAACTTAGACGTTTATTACAATCTAGCACCAGTGGTTACAAGCTATACTTCTTCAAAAACTTGACCGCCAAAAAACCGGCAAAGCGAGGTAAACAAGAAATGAAAGATTGCGTTCAAATAAAAAAATTATGTACAAGACTGCTACCGACAACGCGACAATTGACAGTAATAAATTTAAAGCAGAAATTTCAAACTATCTTTATTGTTGTTAACAAGCTGGTACGCTGAAGGAAACATACATATGGGAACGTATTATATAGCGTATTGTTTATAAGTTCACCATCTCTCAATATATAGCAGCAGTAGATAGTGTCTGCGTAAGTCCAGTCACGTAAACCCCCAGTTACAGTAAGATGTTTCTCAAAAATGCTCCGGGATAGTGAAATGGAACAAGACTGACGAGACGATGTTTCGAACGGGACAGTAAGATGTATTAGGACGGTACTAAGTTTTATTAAAGAATATTAAAAACGCAATTGCTTCCTTTATGGTAAATATTCAAAACCCGTGTACATATTATGCAATATAATTATTTTTTCGTTAAACAGTAATTAGCCTCGACAATTATTTTAGTTCTGGTGCCAAATTAATTTTATGATTTATATACATACGTACACACACACGCACAAACACATATATATGTATATAATATATATCAATATGTAAAACCACAATAACTTCCTTTGTCATCATTTATAATACTCCTCAGAGGCCAATTGAGAAGGTAACCGAAGGAGTTCCCCAACATCCTATAAAAAGGAACATCTGCGGTTCCCGAAATTCTCTTGTTGCAGTTATCTTCTACGATACTTGGGAAATAATAATATTTTAATCTTATTCCTCATATTCAGGATGTTTTGGGCAAGATTACTATATCTAAAGGTTAAGCCACACACATTTCACCCCGTAGCCAATAGGGAGCGACTCGTTGTTTGACGTTAACAGAGCGTGTTCGCTAACGTTTTTATATTGATTTGGATTAGAAATGCGCTATTTTTAATTGAACAATATCGATAGAAATTTTCGTGTCAGAAGAAGTTTAACTGCTAAAAAATATTCTTTTTACATAGGTTCTTGGGAGGAATGTGTGGTATATGAAGGGTCGACTATATTTGAGGGGGTTAGAATGACAGTGGGGTAAGTCAAAAATTTGAAAAATCTAGATAACCCTATTTTCTTTGAAAGTATATTAATTTCTATTCAGTGTGACAGTCAAATAAGTCATAGCTCACTTAGGGAGTCGGTAGAGGGTAAAACAAGTTGGACCACTTAATTTAACGGCAATATAACAAGTTTCACAAAACCCTTCACTTCTCAAATTAAAATATACAGTGGAACCCCGCTAATTTGGACGTTTGAGAAGCGATCGGCAAATTTCCATAACATTTCATCCATAATATTTCATCCTCGTATTCTAAATAAGAAAGTCTTTTCTGAAATCTTTTCGGAAGAATACCTTAAACTTTCTTATTTAAATTCAAAAACTAAAAATTTTTAAAAATCTAGATAACCATATTTTGTTTGAACGTATATTAATTTCTGTTCAGTGACAGTCAAATAAGTCATAGTTCACTTAGGAAGTCGCTAGAGGGTAAAACAAAAAGTACCACTTAATGCAACGGCGATTCGAAAAGTTTCACAAAACCCTTCATTTCTCACATTACTAAATATTGACTTACTCTACTGTCATTCTAACCCCCTCATTTATAAGTGTAACACTCTGTGATTTCCTGCCGCCTGCACACGACATGTAGAAAACACAAACTTTCATCACTCTCAAGATAAAAATGAGCACGGTGGAACTTTTAAATTGAAAAGAGTAAATATTTTTTTTTTTTTATGTTTTTATAAATTTCCTAAATTGTTTTTAAAAGATTCCTTTATAAAAATTCCCGGTTGCTCTTTTCGATTTTGTTTCATGTGATTGAACGGTAGCAAGATGCGGTCCATTTACACATTCGAAAGTTTCTTTTTATGTCGAAAAATAATGATTGGTATCAACTGTAAACTTACACAACCATGTTTTTCATAATGCCTATTTTGTTTTTTTGTAATTTTCATAATTATGCTTTTCAGAAAAAAAAATCTTAGAATACGTTTGAGTTAATTTAATGTATTTAATTGAAATTGGATTAATTTTGAGGAAGATATAAATTAAAGTTTGTCCCGCTAACTTAACATTCGTGTCCTCACAGTTTGACTTCCTCTACCTCTATTAATATTTATCAAAAATACATAAAATATACTCTTTTCCTAAACGGATTTAATTTAAGGAACTCAAATAAAGTGACAAACGTGGGTGTTGCATTTGAAAAATTTTAATTTGTGGAATTTAAAATATGTATAGATGACCCCTATTTTAAAAAATGCTTTCATATTATGAAAGAAGATATTATATCGAGTTTATTGACACATTTGAAACATTTGATTTGATATTGTAGTAAATGGTTTGCAAATAAAGGCTGGAGTAGACTTTTTTTGTCTTATACTGTCAATGGAAAATTCAATGCTATATAAACAAAACGTAAATTTTCGTTTATAAAACAAGAATTTTGAATTCAGTGCATTTTTAATAAAACCTGGTTATTTTCAAATATGACGGAAATTTTCAGTCCACGGGGCTCATCGGTTATTGTTTACTCTGTCATTTGGTTTATCTCGCCCTGAGTCGCCCGAATTCGTCCCTTCTTTTTATTTTTTGTACCATTGTCATTTTCAATTTTGTATTGTTGCAGATAAGTTGTAATTTGTGATTACTGCGTAAAAAAGGCTATTTTTACAAAATAATTTGTTAAAAAGCTATTTAAGTATCGAGTATTATAGAGAAAAACGTCGCGCGGGTTTGATTGATACCAAAACCTGCGATAGAATGATGGAAATCGTTAATCATCTCGAAGAACATGGATACCGATTTATTGATGTTATTGGCCAGGGTACTTATGGCTCTGTCTTGAAAGTGAAACATATTGAAACTGATAATGAAATGGCCGCGAAGGTCGTCCAAAAGAAATATGCAACTAACGGTGAAGTTGATTTGTGGAAAAAGTTAAACCATACTAATATCCTTAAGCTGAAAGACGTCCAGTTTGTTTATTATGCAGATTCCTATGTATTTCTTTCACCAGTCCATCCACAAAGTTTGGAGCAGGTAGTTACAGAATCTTCTTTCGTAAAAAATAAAAATGCATTGCCACAAATAACTGAATGGTTGAAACGGACCATAGAAGCTATAGCCTATCTTCACAGTGAAAACCTTTCTCATAATGATATCAAGAGTAACAACGTTCTTATAACCAGTAACAATACAGCGGTTCTCTCAGATTTCGGATTCTTGAGCTGCGCAGAAACATCCATTAAAAAGTGAGTAGATTTCTTTGTGACGGATTATAGTTATACTAGATGAATAGAAATTTTCCAATTCACTTAAAAATGTATAAGACAGGAGTCGGAGCTAGATAACTCTGGAGGACTCGTTGCTCAGTGGGGAAATTTCTATTCGGATATTTTTTCTATCAATTAGTACAATTGATTTTAAAATTGTAAAGTATAATTTAGTATTAAAGTTTTATTTACCTGAGATTTATTCATTTGAGCTACATATAATTGCACATCAGATGTCAATGCCAAAAGGTTTTTTGAGTTACATGGTGACGGTCAGTGTTGTCCAGGATAGCTCACATGATAAAACATCAGAATGTTAAGCCAAACGTTCTAGGTACGCCTGGACATGCTTTGTTGAATACGTTTTCACACATTTTAAAAATTTGCATTTGAATGTTTTTTTATCAATCAGTATGATTTAGACAGAAATAATAAGGTATTCATTTTTTACTAATTTATATTTTAAGGCAAACTGACCACTCACAGAATGCGAGTGACGTGGATACAGATCCCTAGACGAGAACTAATGATTAATACATCGGAACTCGATATAGCATTCTTAAATATCATTCATCCGGAAATACCCTTAATTAAACACCAATATGTGTTAAATATTGACTTTAGAGTCTAAATATTTTCAACGAAATTACAATATTGTAGAAGTATTAAATTTTCATAGGAAATATTCGCAATGAAATGGCAAAGTATTTGAGCGATTTTGACTTTTAAGTTCCTTAATAATAATTTTTATTTCAGTACATATTGTTGGTTCTCTTTTATTTCTTATATTATAAAATATTCCATTACATTATTGTACAGAAATTTGAAGAAATCACCCACTCTCTGACAGCCAACGGTGAGGTATAGGCTCAAAAAGTCCAGGAGAGGACAAAAAAAATTCTGCCACTTACCGGACTCAAGCAGTAACCAGGAACGGAATACCCCCAATCCCCTCGCCAGACTCCCAAGAGAGTCTGGCACGATTGTAAAATAGTATTAACCTAAATAAGTGTTGAACGATTTTGGAGTTCAAAATGTATCAATAAATTTCTCACCGTTTCTTTTTCCAGTTATTGAATTTTAAGTATCGAGCTGTCTGGATAGATTTGTTCCAATAAAAGTAGTTGTTTTACATAAATACCAGTAAAAAATTAGGCTGCACATATTTTTTGCTATTATTATTTTTTTTAACTCTGACCCAGGATTTTATAGTCCTTACGATCCTTCTTGGTAAAATTATCCAGAAATTTGTTACAGATGTAGTCACAACGCCTTATTAATATTTTTTCTCATTCCGAACTATACTAGAGTAAAAATGGCTGTAGTTCTTTGACAGGAATATTTCTTCAGAATTTAAATCAACATTTAAATATTCATTTCATATTAGTAGCCTTACCGTTCCCAAGATTTATTCGTGATCTTTTAGAAATAAATTAAAAAAAAATTGTTATTTAATTCAATGTAAACAACTATTAATAACAATCAATGAACATTGTGGCTACCACTTAGGCTTAACATGACGTGCCTAAGAATATGTGGATAATGTAATAACAATGACAAACAATTCAGTGTGACCATGAGGCGATAATTAATTAATTAGAATCAATAATTTAGGAACTCTGCTTTGACACTTAAATTTTTTTCTGTTTTTGAAAGAAAATGTCCATTTATTCTGCATTTGAAAATTGCCATATTTTCAAAATCTCAAAAACAATACTCGAAATGTCATCTCTTCCCCCCCCCCCCCTCCCTCTTCTCTTCGATTTTTTTTCGCTTTGGGTTCATGAGGCACGTGCATGGAAAAGGGACCTCCTGGCATGCGCGCGCGCCACCTTCTTTGCCAATTCGCAGCCCACTCACCCCTGACCACTAAAGATGAGTTCGGGCTCTCTTCTCGGAGCCCGGGCCTCCTGAGCCAACACCGGCTCTATTACAAAGCCAGGTTTCAGAGGAAATACTGGTTTGTTGACGTCATCAACCTCGGTCATAAAGCAGATCACAATATTCTCCCATTCCGTACCTGTTCGTAGGAAAATAACATAGTACCGTGCGTTCCAGAGACAACGTGTTGGGGAATCAAAATGTGTTTTGAATTCTGATGGTAATTTAAAGTAGTCCAATTCAAGATCGGATTGCTTTTAATTAAGGTAAATACTTATTTACAGTATATATGTGTATTTTTATGAATATTAATAATGTTGATCATTATATATGTATTAAAATATGTTTAACTTGTCGTTTCTGCGTGAGTAGGCTTAACTCCACAGCTTTGTCCGAAGCTCGTGTTGTGAAAATATTTTATTACGTTTGCACTATTTATTTATTAGTAAATAATCTCGCGTGTGAGGATTGCGCATGCCTTTTCTTGCTCTAGTAGCGCCCCCTTCTGGAAAAAAAGAAAGAGCGCGGCAGTAGAACTCAGAATGTCAGCGAAAAAGAACGTCGCTTGTCATAGTAGAAACCAGAATTGGTTATGAAAATGGCCATGAGTAAATGGTAACGGTCATGTATATTGAATAATACAATTAATCCTCTATGTTGATTTATGTACCTGTGCTTGTCATCTGTCCTCGTCATGTCAACTTTACGTTACCATATTAAACTTGTGTTCGTCATTAGAACGGCCTGTTTCCTTTAGAACGCTCACACATATAGAACAGCCTTTATACTGGTGTAAAAATTAATGGATGAATAACAGGCTGTATTACTGGATTACGGAGTGAAATATTATAGTGAAATATTATAGTGAAATATTTTGGATAACTTAATCAGAGGTAAGGTACATTTTTTTTATTGTTTAAGTATGGCCGATCAGTTAACTAAGCTTAAAAAAACTAGGGGGGTAATAAAAGCATCTATTACCTCTATTGTTAAAAAGATCGAAGATGCATGGGTTTTGGAATCACCGAATTTTGAGGAAATAGAAGAAAATTTAGTTCAGCTAGAACAAAAAGGTATTGACCTCAAGCGGGAAGATACCCAAATTTTATCGCTAGTTAATGATGAGGATGAAATCGAAAAAGACGCGAAGGCCTCCATCGAATACCATGAAAAAATAACTTTATGGAAATTTAGAATTAATAAGAAATTGAAAAATAATAGCAAAAGCGAAGTTTCCCCCGTAACTCACGTCGATAAGCTCGCAGATGTAGTTGCGCAATCTGTTAAACTCCCTACCTTAAAGATTGAGAAATTTTACGGCGAAATAAGTAAATTTCAAAATTTTTGAAACTCATTCAAAATAGCAGTACATGATAATAATTCACTGTCAAATATTGAAAAAATTAGCTATTTACAATGTTATTTAGGCGGTAGCGCGTATAATTCCATTTCCGGGTTTGCGTTATCAGATAAAAATTATTTGGAAGCGATCCAAATTCTGAAACGACAATTTGGCCAGAAAGACCTCATTGTCACGGCTCACATAAATACTTTATTATCTTTGAAACCAGTATTGAAAACAAATAATGTAACCGCTCTACGGAAATTATTTGATACGATTCAATCGCAAATAAGAAGTCTCAGGTCTTTAGGCATTGAATCAAATGGATTTGATAACCTGTTGACACCTAAAATTTTTTAAATCCCTGCCAAATAATCTTTCGTTAGAATATAATAAGCAATGTATAAAAAATTCTAGTGACACGCAATCAAGTATTGATGATTTGTTATTATTTATTCGTACCGAAATAGAGTCGAGAGAAAAACAAAATTATTTAACTGGTAATTTAGATAACCCAAGGTCAAAACAATCATATAATAATGACTCGCCTGCATTTCGTAGACAAATGTTCGCTAGTGATAGAATTAATTCTGAAGTATCTCATATTAAAGCCACCTCTGAAACCTTTTGTATATTTTGTTCTTGTAATAGTCATTCGACTGAGGAGTGCAATAAATTACCCGTTGATCAGAAAATAGCTAAATTAAAAGCACAAGGACGCTGTTTTTTATGCTTGAAGAGAGGTAAACACGTCGCTAAAGATTGTACCATAGAAAATAAAGAATGCACGAATTGCGGCAGATACCATAATGTTACAATATGTAGTTATTTATTTGGAAATGTTAATAAATTTGATAGGGAAGATAATTCGAATTCAAATGAAAAAGCACTCACTGCAAGAATAAGGTCAGATGAGTTTTTTAATTTGAAAACACCGCGAAAAGAAACGAAATTAATTGAAACATTACCGACAGTAGATATCGAATGTGGTAATAAAATATTACATGGCGTAGTAGATTCTGGAACGCAAATTTCTATAATAAAGGCTAATTGTGTACCCGAATACTTTAAAAATCCTTGTGGTACCATAATATTGGAATCTGCATTTGGACACCAATTGAAAGCTCCTTTAATAAATATTCCATTGAGTAATGCAGTTTATAAATTAACCCCCAAAATATATCCTAATATTATGATAGCATGTACTGTAGTTGATAATTTAATTAATGATTTATTATTTTCTCTTGATACATATAATGAATTAAATGATTTGAATAAATATAATGAAAATAAAAAGGCATTAAATTGTAATGTTGACGCGATAAGTGACAATACGAAAGAAACCAACACTGTAGATCTGTCTGCTTCAATTTTAGACCATGTGTCAGTTGAAAATGCGAATGCAAACGAGAACATTGATCGTACAC
Source organism: Maratus michaelseni (assembly GCA_963931845.1). Lineage (NCBI taxonomy): Eukaryota > Metazoa > Arthropoda > Arachnida > Araneae > Salticidae > Maratus > Maratus michaelseni. The sequence goes on along the minus strand of OZ007590.1, from coordinate 401,654,719 downwards.
CTGGCGACTACCCTGGTACTTTTATAAATGATTCAGAGAAATTTAAATGTCAACAGAAAAACGACCCTTCGTTAAATCAGTGTTCGACAGCTAACAAAAATGAATTTAATAGCTTTTTCGTTCATGAGAATTTCTTATATCACTTGGATAAATTATTCGATGAGACGAAAAATAACCCTCACCCGCGTACTAGTATTACACAATCGATCACGAAAGAAACTAATAATAATGAAAATGACATACGTACTGTTGCCGATTTAATCGTAATAGAGAGTGGAGATCAAATCGAAACGGAAATTTATTATAAGGAAGAAGATCCCCAAATTAGGCAAGCAGAAGAAATTTTACATAATTCAAAAGATTTAAAAGTCCACAATTATTTACAGAGTGAACACAATATTATGAAGGATACTCCCATAGTTAACAATGTAACTTCAATTTTCGAATTCTCAAACTATGCAGTCACGCCTGATGAAGAAACCGAATACGAAACCGCAAATTATGCTAAAAAGAATGCAAGTGCCTCGGATAAATATTTGATTGCATCAGCAGACATGAAGGAAGAAAATGTAAGACGAAGCATAATTTCTGAAAATAAAGATTCAAAAGTTGATGTCACGACAACAGAAGAATCTTACTCTATTTCCAATAATACAATGCGAGAAACACTTGATGGAAGTTCCGAATCCAGCACGATTGAGTTCAGCGAGAAACAACCTTTTGTTTACGATAAAAATTCTGACTACATTATAGTCAATGGTTGTGTGAAATCACATGAAATAGCAAACAAAGAACTCGATGCATTCCTTAAGTTAAATCATCCTGACAACATGATGTTAGAAAAATGCCAGAAAAAAATCTGAGAAGATTGTTGAGTTTACAGAGACTAAAGAAGTGACGATCGACGAAAATAAAAATGAAACTGAACTTTCTAAAAATTATGTTAAAGTGAAAATAAAGGAAACCGTGAGGAAGAAACAGTATACACGTGATGGCTTTCGCCGAATGAACAATACATTTAGTACAGGGAGACGGCGAAAACGAGGAAAAGTAAAATTTTTAGGTCATGTGGTAGAATCCGGTATACATACACCCGATCCCGACAAAGTATTAGCGATACAAAACTTACAAGTTCCCAAGTCAAAGAAAGATGTCAGAAGCATATTAGGTCTTTTATCTTATTACCGATCCTATGTTCCTTCATTCTCCGACATAGCTCGTCCATTGATTGAACTTACCAAGAAACGTGCCCCTAATGAAGTTACCTGGTCTCAGGATTGTGACAAAGCCTTTTTTGAGTTGAAACAGGCGATCAGTAAATCACCAATTTGTTATTCCCCGAACTTTCAGAAACCATTTATTATACATGCAGATGCTTCTTCGTATGCGATAGGCGCTTGTCTATCTCAAAAAGATGAAAATGAACAAGAGCACCCAATTGCTTTTACAAGCAAAAAGCTCTCCAAATGCCAAGAGGATTATGCTACCATCGAAAAGGAAACTTATGCTGTTATCTTCACCCTGAAAAACTTCGAACACTATATTTATTGTTCGCAAGTAACTGTGGTGAGCGACCATAATCCTTTGAAATTCCTCACAGACTGTGCACCTCAAAGTGCGCGCCTTCAAAGCTGGGCCCTTGCACTTCAGCGCTTTCAAGCCAAAATAACGTACGACGTGGGAAACTCCACGTGAATGCTGACTCTCTAAGTAGGCTACATGCCTCACATTGGACTTAAAAACTTTGAACATTCTTTTTTTTGTGTTACAAGTCTGAACTTTAACTTTAAAAACTTTAACTTTATCCTAGAACTTTAAAATATTAGTATTAGTGTATTAGTGTTATAGTGTATTCTATTTGTTTATTTTCTTTGATATTCTTTAAATGTTTGAATTTTAGTATTAATATGTTTTACTTGTTTATTTAGATATTTACCAGATATTGATTTGTCTCAAAAGACTAAATCAAATTCTCGAAAGGGGGAGGTGTGAGGATTGCGCATGCCTTTTCTTGCTCTAGTAGCGCTCCCTTCTGGAAAAAAAGAAAGCGCGCGGCAGTAGAACTCAGAATGTCAGCGAAAAAGAACGTCGCTTGTCATCGTAGAAACCAGAATTGGTTATGAAAATGGCCATGAGTAAATGGTACCGGTCATGTATATTGAATTATACAATTAATCCTCTATGTTGATTTATGTACCTGTGCTTGTCATCTGTCCTCGTCATGTCAACTTTATGTTACCATATTAAACTTGTGTTCGTCATTAGAACGGCCTGTTTCCTTTAGAACGCTCACACATATAGAACAGCCTTTACATCGCGCAACAATTTTTATGCATTATTCAGTATTCAATATGAATTTGCTTTATTTGTAAATTTAATACATTTTAGTTAAGACCCACCTTTCTTTTCATACATATCAATGGAAAATTGTGCATAAATAATTTTACATATTTCGTATTTGTTCGCTTATCATAGCTTTTAAATTTAGTACGATTTATGCAAATATGTTTAATATTAATATGAATTTAAATCAAAATTCTAAATCGGAATACCTCTTTTTGTGATAAAGGAAATTTACGTTTTGATAAATACACGATTTTTTCATTCTGATGCTCTTCCTTTTCCCTTTTATTTATTTTTTCATATTTAGTATCTTCCATTACTAAAATATTATTATTTTATTTTTTATTTTTTTTACATACAGATGTAAATGTACATTGTAAATTTTTGAACATAAAAATATTAACTTAATTAAATGCTTCTTATGATGTCACTAATTCACATGCAAAATTTTATTAATAATATCAGTTAGTAAAACTGTACTATAATGTACTGTCTGTCATACGATAATTACATATTCCATTTATTTTGCCATATTACATAGTTTATACATATATATAATCTACAATAAATCTCACCAGAGGTGGTTTAATTATTATTAGAAAATATTAAATATATAAAGGCTAATATACCAAGCGAAATTTGGTGAATATTTAGGGGCACTTCACAAAATTCTATTTAATAAAACAGTATCCTTCACAAAAATCAATTTAATGAAATAGGCCCTCCACAAAACTCAATTTGATAAAATGGGGACCTTCACAAAATTCTTTATAATAAAACAGGCTCCTTCACAAAATTCCTTTCTATTCCTTAAAAACTTGCTATTTATTATTTATTTGCTATTTTGTGACATTTTAAAATGTGTAATTTGTAAACAAATAAGTTCACAGAGAGGAAAACTTCAGCAAAAGGATTTAAAAAGTATTTTTTAATCTTGGTTCGAATTTGAGTAACTGGATTTCAACTTTCATTACAAAATGCTATTTTTTCACAAAAATATAATAAATTTCACAAAAATAACCTTTATTTTTCACAAAATTTTATTTAAATCAAATATCAAATTTAAAATGTGCAGTAAATAATTGATAAAAAATATATGTTATAATGATAAATGTTATATTAAAAATGTCTTTTAAAGAACCCCCTTTCTTTTTTAATTTCAGAACAGGGCCCTTCAAAAATTTTTTAACTTAAAACAGGACAACTGTATATTTAAAATTTCATAATAATAGTAAAATACCTCTGTTAATTGGTGATAATAAAAGAAAAGCATATATGGAAAAATAAATCAAATATGTAATTATCAAATGACAGACAGTGCATTACATTAAGTTCTTACCTTACACCTTTCATTAACTAATATAATTTTGCATATGAATTAGTGACAGAAGAACTATTTAATTAAGTTAATATTTTCACGTTAATACATTTGCAATTTAATCTATGTATAAAAAAATATATAAATATTTTAGTCTACTCTTGTCGCAACGACAAAGTAAACATATTTTAATAGATAATGATTAACATTGCTAATATTCATAAAAATGCATGTATATACTCTAAATAAGTACCTACAGCAATCCATTCTTTAATCGAAATATTATTAATTTTCTTGAAAACGTGCTAGAACTTAAATAATTATAATTAATTTACACATTAACCAAAAGAAAAAAAAAAGTGTTATAAAAAGTGTCTTTCACGAAATGAATACATATTTATAACACATGAAGCAAATAAAATAATACTTAATAGAAAAGAAAAAATAATGAATTAGATGAATATTTTTCTTAATATTAAATTCTTAAAAAAATAAATAAAATAAGACTTTTATAACACTTAGTTGTTATACATATTTTATATAAAGAAATACACGAAAAAAGAAAAGAGGTTATTTTTATGTTTATATATTATATTTTATATAACATGAATACTTTTTATTGTACATTTTACGAATTATGAAATATATATTTTATGAATTATACATATTTTATTTCTATTAAAATACATAAAAAGCAGCGGAGGGAGGGGGGGGGGGTTAATTTTTTTTCTTTAAAAAGACAATATAATGAAATCTTTCAAAAGGATTAAAATGAAAGTGTCTTTCCTGAAATGAATATAACATATGAAATGGTTACATGAAGCAAATAAAATGTAACTTAAAAGGAGAGAAAAAATAGTGAATTACATTTATATTTTTCTTATTCAGTTGTTACTAATAATACAAACTCTGATATTTATGAATTATTCATATTTTATTTTTATTAAGAGACATGAAAAGAAAGTGGGGGGGGGGGTTAAAAAGATTTTTTATCTTTAAAAAGACAATATAATGAAAGTTTTTAAAAAGATTAAAATGAAAGTACCTTTCCTCAAATTAATATAATATTTATAACATATGAAATGTCACATGAACATATATACATGGTTATATACCCTATACACTCTAACTTATGGCTGAAATAAGTTTTGGAACAAACTCGGAAAGTTATGATGACGGATGGAAAATAAACGGAGTTCATCATCCTTGACCGAGGTTAGTGACGTCACTCTGAGTGTCCCCGGGCTTTCTTAATAGAGCCGGTGTTGCCCGAGCCAGAAACATTTTGTGTTTTCAGAGCCCGAGCCCGATACCAAAAAAAAATTGCATTATATTTAAAAATTGTTTTAAAAGTAATATCTCATTTTTAAAAAACTTCGTACATGAAAATAACTGTTAATCCCATGTATATAATTAATTTTATGGAAATTTACATTCAATCTTATCAAAAGAGAAGTTTAGTATCAAATAAAAATATACTTCCTTAAAAGGATTTTCATATTTTTCTCTCCCAACAAGCAAATCTGATGGACACGTTAACATAGTGCGTTTTATGAATAAATGCATGAAATTTGTAGAAATTAATATTTCAATGCCGAAGAAGTGAACAACGTTTTCTATTCCGTATAAAAGGTGTATGTCGTAAATTTTAATTGATTCCTTAATTAAAACACTATTTCGTGTTCCTAAAAATCAGCTTAAATTAAAAATTCTCTTCTCCTATTTGTGCCGTATCAGCCAGTCGTCAGTCACGTCGCAAATATCGTAAATATTCTTTTAAAGTAGCATTCTAATGCCAGAAAAGAAAAAGAAAATTTACTTTTCTCCTTCTGTTCATTCTGATCAAAATAACGTTAAAATGACTTGAATTGAAATATGTAATTTTTTTTAAAAAAAGTTATTTTTATTTTTTCTATATGAGAATAAATAAAATTGTCAGTTTTAGAAAGAATGAGCCCGAGCCCGCCCGGGCCCGAAGGCTGGTACAAAAATCAAGCCCGAGCCCGTGTCGGGCCCGGGCTCGGGCTAAGCCCGTCTCATCTCTACTGACCACTGGCGAGAAGAACAATAAGCTCCAATCCAGGCCTGATTATGCATTTTGCAAACTTCAATGACAAAATATATCAGGTATGTTTAGTTTCCAATAAAGAAAAAAAACTTCTAAATTAAAATTTTTTCGCTTTTCCTTTTATAAAATGTTTTTTTCAGTTTGTCAAAATAGTGTTTTTTTAGCCAAATTTCTAAAAATTTAAAGCAATGTTGTTAAATGTTCTTTCTTAAATACTGATTTCTCAGTGGTCACTTTTAAGCTAGCATTATTTTCGAACAGGTATCAACATAGTATATTTCTACAATGTTTACAATAGATTATTATATAGATTATTATACAGAAATAGTGGTAGCGAATAAATCGAGAGTTTGTAAATAAATCACTGAGAACACTGTAAATAAAATTTGAGTAGTTTAAAATCTAAAAAACTTTAACTTGGAAAGTAAAAAAAAAAAAAAAAAAAATCAGGTATGTTGAAACAGTGTTGAAGAAATTACTTGAGACTGCGGTATGGTAGAAATTTAAGTACAAACTTCGCGAATAGAAGCGATTTCTTTCAATTGAGTATAAAAGCCCCACCAGTGGCTGAAAGGTTGTGCTCTCGAAGCTGGTAGACGGGAGGTGCTGGGTTCGATCCCAATCGCGCCCGTCGGCCTAATCGTTCGGAGTTTTCGTGGTTTTCTTCGAGCCGTGGATTTATCCATGCGTAAATACGGGTTAGGTTCCCTTAGAAAGACCCCCACGAAGGGCCCTCCCCCCGGGCCTATATCCCATGTGTAGATAATCGGCCGTCAAAAATCAACCCAACCCAACTCAATTGAGTATAAAAGCAAGTTTTAAGTCGAAGTTGTTGATTATGGGAACAAGGTAAAATAGTATAGGAATATAGTGATTATTGAAACAGTCCCGATTCATCCATAATATTTCATTAATAATGAAATAAAGTATGCAAATATTTTTACAAATCTTTATTTCGTTCTGTCTCATTTTGCGCCCATAGGATTTGTGCTCCTGGATCAACTTGCTCCAACAGTTCCACGGAATCTACGCCCCTAATTTGCGCCATAATTAACGAATAAATAAATTTAAATTTGCGTTACTCATAGAACAAGTTTTTGTTGAAGGCTTTCAAGCACAAACTCTACGTATAACAAATATCGTAATTGGATATAATGAATATAATTCAAAAGGTTTGCAGTTTTTGAAGGGAAGGAGAACAGTCGGTATAATAAAAACAGGCGACAGAGAAAGATTACGTAACAATTATAAACTGTTGAAATATAGCAATAAAAACAATAATGCCAATTTTTACATTATTCATATGCCAAGTTATCGTGGGAGGAATATACTTCCAAGCACAAACGTTTACATATAATGAATAAGGCTTGCCGTTCTTGTGGGGGAGAGGGGAAGGGACAAGTTTGTATAATAAAAAGAGGTGACAGCTAAAGATTATGTAACAATTATAAACTGTTAAAAATAACTATAAAGTAACAATAAAAACATTAATGTGAATTATTTTAATTGTTAAAAAAGTACAAATTCCAACAATGTTTGAACGAGTCAACAATGTTGATGATTTCTTTACTTTGATAAAAACAACAATGAATTCTTCGTAATCATAAAAGGGATTTCGATTAAGTTGCGGGATTTCTGATTATCTCTCGATTAAATCTAATTTTTTCGAGTATTTATAGCTTAAAAAGCGATTAAAGTGTTCTAAAAAATGGATTATTATCGACAAAAATATCGTGAGGGTGTTATAGACACCAAAACTTATGAAAAACTGATTGAGATTATCTTCTATCTAGAAGAAAAGAATTACACCTTCATGGAAGAGCTAGGATGCGGCTCTTTTGGTTCTGTGTTGAAAATGAATCACTCGAGTACGAAAGAAGATCGTGCCGTTAAGATCGTCTCGAAACATCACGTGTCTGAAGGGGAGACAGAATTGTGGTCCACACTGGATCATGAAAATATTCTTTCACTCTTGTCATCGGAATATGTGTACTTCGCAGACTCATACATATTTATCACACCCGTGCATCCTGTCAATCTAGAAGAAGCTGTGCTGAAGTCTTCGTTCTTGGCCGAAAATGGTGCCTTCGATCAAGCTATCCACTGGAATAGAGAGATCTTGGATGCAGTTCATTATTTGCACAAGAAAAGTCTGTGTCATCTCGACTTGAAGTGTAATAATGTATTGCTTACTGAAGACAAACGGGCCATAATTGCAGATTTCGGTTTCCTATCATCAACTGAGAAACCCGTTCAGAGGTTAGTAGGATTTTTGATTTGTATTTTTTTTTTTTTCATAAATGAGTAGAACTTTCAAACTCAATGCCTAACGCCAATTTAAAATTATATCAAGGTAATTTTGACACGGTTTTAAGATAATCTTGGGTAAAGTAGAATCTTTATAGAATGAACACTCCGAGTTAAGACACTGTACTTGAGAACCTTGTGAGCTACTGCAGAGGGTTCAAGACAAGTCCAGCCTAATTGCCTATCGTCCGCTTCCACGACTTAAAATTCATAACTCTCTTGGTCTTTACGTATTATCATACCACACTTGATCATGGATATCTAAAAACCTTGACGTAAGTCACGGAAGTGGTTCACCTGTAACCAGACTGTGTCTGTCCATATTTGAGAACATCCTTAAGAGCCTACATCAGTCACGCGAACGGAAGCGCAAGCTAATGTTAAGTGTCTATGGGAAGGTTCTTGGCAGATTTCTCGCTCGCATTTTAATATTTTTAATTTTTTTTTTTTTTTTTTTTTTTGCATAGAAATAGAATAGCTGAGGTCAATCTCTAACGTTGCTAGTTTTTACTTTTTTGATTTTGGTAACAGTTTTTTTATAAGCGGACATTTTCAATTTTGGAACCGGTTGGAACCAGTTCCGAAAGTGAAAGCACCCTTATAAAGAAAAACTGGAACCAAAATCGAAAAAGTAAAAACTAACAACGTTAGAGATCGACCTCAGTTATCCGAAGAAAAAACATCATTTAAAAATATTAAAATGCGAGCGAGAAATCTGCCACTTACCTTCCCGTAGACTTAACATTAGCTTGCGCGTTTTTTCGCATGACTGATGTCTTCGTTCTTGGCCGAAAATGGTGCCATCGATCAAGCTATCCACTGGAATAGAGAGATCTTGGATGCAGTTGATTATTTGCACAAGAAAAGTCTGTGTCATCTCGACTTGAAGTGTAATAATGTATTCCTTACTGAAGACAAACGGGCCATAATTGCGGATTTCGGTTTCCTATCATCAACTGCTCTTAAGGTGGCTCTCAAATGACTTGCACAAGAATTCGAAACTTTCTGACACATTTTCTGGCTCATTTTTAAACGAAAAGGCATAAAACCGGAATGTCTGACTTTGGAGGCTATTTGGAATCTAGATGAGTTTTCAGATTTTTGATAAATAGATTACTTATCGAGTGATAAGCGATTGTTGTTCCGTGACGGCACGTTTGACGCCTTTTTCGTGCTGCTACCGCAACCGGAATTCTGTTTAAAACACCGACTTTGACAGTATTTCTGAAAGATCTTCTGTCATTACCAAAAAATAAAAGACGTTTCTCGATTATAAAGTTTCTGAAAAAGACCACCTAACAGTTTCGTGCTTTTCATAACAAAAATGAATAAAAAAAAATGTCATGAAGTAGCCAGTTTGGATTTGAGAACAGTCTTAAGTTAGAACATTCAATCTACAAAATTTCAAAATAATTGTTTGTTAAATACCGTAGTCTGAAGGGAGCATTATAGTGCTCGTCTGATATTCTAATCAAAGTTGGGAGTAAGAATATATTCACGTTTGTGTTGCTTTCTATACAATACTAGCTGACCCCCGTCCGGCGTTGCCCGCGCCCGTGATAATAAATTTAAAAAGAAACATCAAGTTTTTATTACTTTATATCTTTAACCGGATTTTGGATGAAAATATATTTTTAAATGAAAAATTCGCGAAAAAATATTGATGTTTAGTGATAAAAGCGCTCAATTTCTTGTTTTTTTACGTAGGGTCGTTTCATAGTTTTAAAATAAAAATTTCTTTTTGTCCGAACTCTTTGAAATCTTTATTGGTGATAAATAAAACGGTTTTACAGCCCATGTAAAAATTTCGTGAAAAAATATTGTTATCTAGTTGCAAAAGAAATGTTTTCTCCTCGCTTTTTTGTTTGTTCGTTTTCGCGTCGACTCCTTTAGCATAGCAATAAAAAATTTGCTCTCATCTCGCGAACTCTCTGACATTTCAATCCGTTATAAATATAACTGTATCCAAGGTCTCTCTGAAATTTTGCGAAAACATATGCATATTTAGTAGTGGAAACATGAATTCTTAAAAAAAAAAGCTTTAGCTTTCAATCTCAGATTAAAAATGTATTAGAAGGTCTATGCTTCCAATGCAATAGTGACTCCACCCGTTTTCAATCAACTTTTTCAACCCCCCCCCCCTAGGCTAAACAGGGGAGGGCTAATCCATCAGGTTTTCCCTTTCTAAGGGGAAAAGCCTTCAAAAAACGTTAGCGCGTACGCAAAGAGACGATATTCGTGAACAAAATTGGACAGAATACGCTTTCCGTTTTAAAATGATAGATTGCCGATATGACAAGAAAATGTAATGAAAAAGCTGCATGTTATTTTTCGGTTTTTAATGAGTGATTTTTTATAATTCCAGGTATGGCTGTCCGTTCATTTATCGATGTCCACAATTTGGAGTAACAGAGTCCGGCATCACTGAAGGAAACGGGAAAAGTTTTGATGTATTCGCCATAGGCACCATGGCATTTGAAATATTCTCGGGAATGGCTCTTTTGCGGGAAGCATCGAAATGGAGTTCTTTGGAGAATTGGCATGCTCAAGTGTATCCCGTCTTACAAGACTGTCTACAGGTACGTAACATTATTGTATTAGGACATTGTATGACATTTATCGTATTAGAATATGAACAAACACCAAGCACTGGCGTCTTTTTAGGAAGAACATGTTCTCCGCTACTGGAAACAATACTGAAAATGACTGCACACTGCCATCTGGTGGAAATATGAAGAAATTCATACACCGGGACACAGTGGCGGCTCGTGGGTTATTTAATTGGGGGTTCACAGTCACAATAAAAAATTACGAAAATAAAATATGTAGATACGACGTAACATACAGGTTAAAATACCTTTGTATTGCCGCAAGTTAAAAAAAATGATAAGTATAAGAAATAAACACGTACTCATTGGAGAAAATTTTGTATTATTTTATTTTCTACAAAAGAAATTAAATACGGAATTGCAGTACGGAAGGGGGGGGGGGGAGAGGGAGAGAATACTCCATGTATATTATTCGCCTAATTGTTGCACAGAAAACAAATAATCTTTTAATTGGGAAAAATGCCTTTTTTCAATTAGGTTTAAAAAATATATACTTAGAGAGCCGTCTTTATATTGCAATTGTAACAAACTTTCAAATTTTCAATACATAAAACCTAATTTTTACATATTTGGAATCCTTGAAAATTTTTATACTAGAATATCAAACGGAAAGTCCTTCGATGCACTAGTTTAGTAATTATGCCGATGTAAAATTTTGAGCTTCTATTGCTAAATTCATTTTTAATAGCTGGAAAACAAACTAAAATAGGTTTGAGAACATTCCAAGCATATCAAAACATTTTGACAACTAAAAATAAGAGACATCCTTTAACCTTTAACGGGCGGTGTCCACAAAAAAGGACACCTAATTTTAATTCCAAAACTGACAAACGGCACCAAGAATATTTAATTAAATTTTTCCTTTTATTAAGTATGGGAAAATAAACAAGTTTTTATTTTCTAATGAAATCGTTTGTAAATTCTGGCGTCAGTCCATTATTTCATCATTTTACAAACAGACTTACTCCGCGCCGGAAAGGGTTAAGAAGAATACACAGAAAAAAGAAATAAAAAAATATTAATTCCCTTATGAAATATTTCGAAATTCCATTTCCATTCCCAAAGGTTTAACATTAGCGAGGGACTTTGTGATTTGACTGACCGACCCCTTTTAAATAATATTAAATAATGTAATTTCAATTTTTCTTTTCATCGACAGCTTTAGAAAAATGCAATTACTTTAGTACTCAAACACTACTTTTAGTATGTGTCATCTTAACTGTGTACAACTAATTCTCAAACAGAATAATAGCTATAAAAAGCAAAAGGAATAAACAGATTAATAATTAGTGTAAAATAAACAATCCGAACATTGAAGACAAAGGGAGAAATTGAACAAACGTGAAAGAAACTGACAAAAAAGCAACCTCTCGCACATTACAGACTGTGCGAATGGCAGGATAGGAATGATGCGCTCCCCTCACATACGTCTGCCGGCTTCCGTCCGCATAAAGGTTGTTTTGAAGAGCATATCTTCGGTAGCACGTGCGAGCGGGCGAGCTCGCTGTTGAAAACTGTTAATTTTTGCATTATTACAGTGACGTTTTGTCTTTGTCATGTATAAGAGGAAGGGGGAGGGTGTGAAAGAAGTTTATTCTGCAAATGGGAAAAATAGATATGTGTTCTTTAATTATTTTATTTAACTTGCTAATGTATATTTTTTTTCAATTTTCTTTGGGGGTTCACGTGTTCATGTGCGCCAATAGATGAGCCGCCATTGCCGGGACAGCAGTGATAAAAAAAAAAAGTGAGGAACAGAACTTTAAACCCAAAAAAACAAATATTACATATTTCATTCATAAAAAAATTACATTATTATGCTTCATGTAATTCATATTTTATAATAAATGCATTGGTTTTTCAAAAAAAAAAAAATATTATTATTTGTTGATGGTTTTAGCGATCAAATTATGGGTTGAGGACAGAAACAGTAATGACTTTTGAGATATTTAAATTCCATTTTACAGATTTAAAAAAAAAAAAAAAAAAAAAAAAAAAAAAAAAAAAAAAAAGATTTTTACAGTAGAAGTAACACAATATTGTGGAACTACTACAGATAAACATTTTAACATTAAATGAGAATTTATATTGCAAAGAAATGACGAGCGATATACAGGGGACAGAGAAATCACACTTATGACATTTTGGCCCACCTGCCCATTCGCAGTTCTTGGCGACTTACATTGATACCTATATTCTGTATAAATATGTTGACGGTTCGCCATTATAACTTTATCTGGTCCACAACAAATGCAATTTCTAAATCAGTCTACGAGAGATTTTATAAGGTGTAAAACGTACCTGTTTTAAAAATGTTAAGTTGCATAAAACATATAAATTAGATGAAAATGTGTAAAAATAAATCAAGCACTTTTAATTGTACATATAATTTCCTAATTTTTTTTATTACAATGCGTTAATTATTTTTTTATTAATTACACTAGTTAACAAAATTTAAGCTTTGTCATGTCACACCAACTTTATTAGTGTTTTAATACAATATAGGGTACCATCAGTACAAATAAGCAGCCTTGAATGTCTGATCACCCATGAATTATCATTTATTAAAGAACAATGATTTTTAAAGGAAAAATACGGGTTTTCCAGAACTATGCATAAAAATGTACATTAGAAACTTATGATTTATTATTTTATGGAATATTTGGTGTCCGGTTCGTGCCTTTTAATCGTCCAGCAGAAGTTGGCCGACAACCTTGGTCTTCACCTACCTTGATACCTTTTTTCCATCTTTGAAATGTCCTGATGGAACGTTTCTATGTGCTCATTGCTCACAGCGCCAAGGTTCTCCGGAAAACAAAATCGAGATGCAAGTCAAAAAAATTTATTTTACGAAACTTAATTGCAACCCAAAACTTTATATGCTATTAGAAGCGCGTTAACTAAATCTTTTTCACAGCTATCACTCGTATGGTTGCACAGAAAATTCGCAACCACGCAAATAATAGTTAAGAAGCCAGAATTAGCTAATATTTTAGTTTCGTGAGGAAGTTGCAGCAGTTCCAGGCACCTGGCAATATCCTCCACACCTCACACTCTTTTCTTAGAGACTGTTGCATTTATTGAGAATTTATTGAGCATTTATTTATGCATTACAAAAATGAACTTGATGTTATCACAAGAAAATTGAGGGGATTGAAGGAAAATAAGTTCAGTTTCGTAATGTAGGTATGCAGTCAAAACAAGACTACTTACCACTGATTGTGTGACATGACTCTGTTGATCAATCTTACTACTAATATTATTGTTACAATAATTTTCTGATTAAGTATTGGAAAGAGAGATATATCCACCTAAGTTAACTTATTCGTTCAATTTTTTTCCCGCAGAAACAAAGATTTACAGAGTTGATGTGTAAGACTTTTCCATCGTCGAAAAACATTAAGGATAAAGCAGACGACGTCATTAGCTTCGTCACTTCCTGCATGACAATTGTTGAGGAGAAGCGCCCGAGCGCCCAACAACTGCTGAATCATCCCCTTTTCGGAGGCACTTTCCAAAATGTCTCGCTGGAGCCACAGGAAGATATATGGACCAAAAGAGGTGAGATTTGGAATAGTATTCCATAATCCATTTGCATCATGAGCGCATGTATGCGTGCATTTTAGGAATTTCTTTTTTACTCAGAAATTACTAAATCATATCAGAAATTCTGAATAGTGATTTTTGTTTTATTTAATGACAAGCGTATTCTGATTAAATAAATTATAAATTCTTCTTTCGGAATTTCGGAATAAAAAAGAAATTCATAAAATGCATGCGTTAATGATATAAAAGGGCTAATATTGTTAACTACAAGTACCTTTCGAGAAAATAGATGTACCTGCGTAGTGTTTGCTAAAGCGTATGCTTAACTTGTTATTTACTTTATTATGATGATACTAAGTTAACTTATCAAGTTAACTTAGTAACCTAAGTTAACTAAATTTCATTTAGATAGAACCAGACATAATCCATTGTACGATGGCCATTTTGCGATGTTTATTAGGGCTTTTAATTAATGTCTTGGCTAATTATCAAAAAATGAAAAATTTGAGCCTCAGTTTTATCCGGACGTGTCATCGTCTATCTTTTCCAAAATTTCCAGCCATTATGTCCGCTAGATTTCTCAAGCCGTTGGCAACATTCACACACACAAACATTTGTCTCTTGTTAATATAGAATTTAAAATGGCAGTTGCATAAAAAATAATCTCAAAAAAGATTTATTTCGAGTAAATTTTGAGAATTAACGCCAGCAACGCAATTTAAAAAGGCGGTATTTATTTATCTTTTTAACTCTTTTCAACAGCATGGCTGAAAAGTGTTTATGAATTCGGTTTGTTTATCCGTCTGACAGCCGAGCTCTAACTCGCGCAAATATACTCGGATTGCCATGTAATTGATATATGTTATTGAGTTTTAAGATGTTGATATTGAAAATGAAGTATGTAGCCTTTATAGTTCATTTACAGGAACACTTAAAATACTTGTGAATATGTTGAAAAGTTTTCATAATCTATGCTTGGCACATCATTTTTCTTTCTTGTTTATTATTGTGGTCAGTACTTCGTAATGTTACGTATGAAGGAAAGAAAATGCTATTTCTGGATGTAAAAGAGAAAGTAAACTAACTCTTAAAATTGCGTTTTTGCCTGTCGCTCTATTATACATTCATTTTGCCGAAATCAGTACATAGATGATCTTTTTTAAGCAATTAGAATAACTTTCGCGGATTTCAATTTTTCAAGATTTCGCAAAGTGTGTGTCGTAGTGGCACATATTGAGCTGTTACGAAATGCGAAAATATTTCTGCATATATGAGAAAAGTTTAGAGATATTTGCCTCTCTCTTTTTTACTTACCCATCATACGTAGTATAGGGTAAATCATGTAATCGTTTAAAAAAAACAAATTTTTTTACTTAATTCTTTTATCAAAAAAATTAATTTTTTTATCAAAAAAATCTCAGTTTGATCGTCTCTATCTCCCGAACAAATTGAGATAGAGACTTGAAATTTGGTATGTACCTAGTATGCAATGCATTTTAAAGATGTTACTGTATTTTAAACCTATTGAAATTGATGTACATCACTGAAGTGCACATCAAGAGGCTTACTGTAGGCTAAGATGTGCATGACATTTTATTGGACACACAAAAGAAATTGGTTACACTACTGTCTATGAGCGGTCATTGCTGGAAGTGCGTTTTCAGTTGTGGTATACGTTTTTAAAGTTAACTAATTTGTTTCATATTACTTGGCGTGTAAAAATTCTAAAGAAACTACACAGGACCGAACGAAAGAATTAGAGTCAATTTCCGTATTTTGACGGAAATTACCGAAGTGGAATTTTCACCCGTGTTATGCGTTTCCTAACTGAATTAAATTTTTGAGAACTGATCAGTGTGTATACACATCTCTATATCATATAAAGGACTTTACAAAAGAATTTGAATATTTTTGAACGTTAATTGCTTAAATTGGGTTTTCAAAAATGTTATGCGTTTTCCAAATGATTTATAGATATCATTTTTCACTTACTTAAATGGGTAAGTTTTGTAACAGTATTGTGAATATGTTGAAAAGTTTTCATAATCTATGCTTGGCACATCATTTTTCTTTCTTGTTTATTATTGTGGTCAGTACTTCGTAATGTTACGTATGAAGGAAAGAAAATGCTATTTCTGTATGTAAAAGAGAAAGTAAACTAACTCTTAAAATTGCGTTTTTGCCTGTCGCTCTATTATACATTCATTTTGCCGAAATCAGTACATAGATGATCTTTTTTAAGCAATTAGAATAACTTTCGCGGATTTCAATTTTTCAAGATTTCGCAAAGTGTGTGTCGTAGTGGCACATATTGAGCTGTTACGAAATGCGAAAATATTTCTGCATATATGAGAAAAGTTTAGAGATATTTGCCTCTCTCTTTTTTACTTACCCATCATACGTAGTATAGGGTAAATCTTGTAATCGTTTAAAAAAAACAAATTTTTTTACTTAATTCTTTTATCAAAAAAATTAATTTTTTTATCAAAAAAATCTCAGTTTGATCGTCTCTATCTCCCGAACAAATTGAGATAGAGACTTGAAATTTGGTATGTACCTAGTATGCAATAATGAGAAAAAGCTTATTGAATGTCCGTAACCTTGATTATTCGGAACTATTTTTTTCGGACTCTCGAAATATTCGGTCTGATAAAAGGCATATAAAAATTTTCGAAATTGTTTATTTTAAGGAATGAATATAAAAGACAATACAAAAACATACATTTTGCATAAAGAATAAAGTTGATCGGATAATGAGTTGCCGAGATATTTGTAATCCTATTTTCCATACTCTTCGATTTTTAATGACCCTGTATTTCATTCAAATTTCAATTCAAAGATATATTTTAATTGGAAATGAGACGCTTAATCCAACGCAGCAAACTCTTAGTAAATAGTATTATCATTTTTGGAGTTATAAGGATGTTTCTTTTACCCAATTCAGTAATAGAGCATTTAAAGTTTATGACGTTACCAAGCCACGATTTTATTCGAATGACAATGCATTTCATAAATAGTTTACACATGTTTTATTTTCATATTTTACATTATGCATATCTATGATGGGTAAGTATTACGGTGGCGCCCAACGACTAGTTTCAAATCTGACAATCATTTTGCATGTATTCTGACACGGTAAAATGCAACACACACATATATATATATATTCCCTGGATCAAACTAATCGAAAATCGATTAAATAGCGTACTTAAATACCGCAGTTCTGCAATGAAATCGCAAATGAACAGGTATCGTCAAAGAAATAATAATTTTAAACGAAATCCTTTATTTGCTATTATTGAAAACCAAATGCTTATAGCATACAAAAAATAGAAAGTGGAATACATATCCACATGGCGTTTATTTCTTGTGTATTTATTTTGTATATGTTTTAAATTATGCAAATAAAATTTATTTTATTCAACACAAAGTAATAGTTTATAAATAGCCAGGGGCTGCAAAATAACGTTACATGACATGTTTTCTTGATTGTGTGAATATTATGTTGACACAAGATTGTTTTCTTCTTATTAGAATATAAGATATGCTATAAACGTTACATGTTTAATTTAAATTGAAAGATATAAAATGCTATTCTTTTTTAATTTCAGTGAATGTCCACGAGTTCAATTCTATTTTTGAGAAAAATGCATTGAGACATATTGAACCGGAAGGAATTACCGAAGAAGATGACACTATTCAAAACAATAGAACCGAATCAGTCAATCCTAATGAAAAAATAGATGATTTAAAAGAAACCGATTCTAGCCTTCAGAATTGTGCAACAGGTGAAACACCCAATACAGATGAAGATCCTTCTATTCGTCTTAATAATGCAATAGCAACAAGTCTCCATAAAAGCTCACAATCATGTGAATGTACATCTGAAAAACCTAATACCAATGTCAACCCTTGCCTCAATCAAAGCAGCCAAATTGTAGCAGTGTCTCCAGTTAATATTACATCATTACAGGATTCGAATAAAGAAACAAGTTACGATGACATGGATACAGAATTCAATCTCTCTGAATTAGATATTGCGAAAAGTGGTAACATTGTTCAATCCCTGAAATTATCAGATAAAAAATACAATCAGGATGCTGCGCCTCAACAGAGTTCAGCAGAAATAGACCAATTTGAAACGCCTTCTTCTGATGCTAACAGTTGCACGAAAGCTCCCAGTCCGGACACCTCTCAAAATCAAACCCGCGGCCAAAACATCCGGTCGTGGTGGAAAAAGCGTAAAACTCGTCTCGTCAGATTTTTCAACGCTTGTGTATGCTGTGCAGGACCACCTCCAGCAGATAAGGAATAGTCACCATCATCAGAATCACCATCAGTAAGCAGAAAAAAAAGTAATCCGACCCTCGCCTCGACTAACATCCGGGGCGCAAGACAGGGTGGAGATATGAACCATCTGAGAGTGAAATAGTCATCATCTAAGGCGGGAGATTGAGGGCGGTGGGTAGGAGGGAACCCTCTAAAATCAGAAAAATTTAATAGATTAAGTCATATTAAATGCAGTATTATCAAACGTATTCTGATTTGCTGACATAATCCTATGTAGCAAAGTTTTCAAAACAACGTACATGTTGTATAAAATATTTCAAAGAACATAATAAAACGCCAAATACAAAAGCTTAAAAAAAAATTCAAATCTGGATATGTTAAGTTAAACACATTGTTCAGTGAAATAAATACATATTAAGAACCAAAAGTCTTCTATTTCGAGTTAAAGGCAAGATACCATTCAAAAATACTGCACTACAAGTCATGCTGGGCGGAACGGAGACCGCAACAACATTCTGGCCTCCAATTTATTTCAAGATCACTGTAAGAGTGCATATTTTACCGGAGACATATATAATGGACCCCTGTTATAATCTCCCTAATACTCGCATAGATCCCTACATGCCTGTAAATGTCATGATACAAAAACTATGCTTATTAGGCTCGCCACCAGCAACATTCTTATATCTGAGACAAATTCCAAATTTAAAATTTTTTAAACATGTGGCGAATAAGCTAAATATGATTGAATGCAATCTACATTTATATTTATAGTAATTAATCAAGATTTATATTTATTTAAATATGTATGCAGTAATCTTTCAAGATAATGTGAATTTTTTTTTTCTCATACACCAGTTAGAGCAGGTAAGCCTGTAACATGTGCTAGCCTTTCTCTTTGAGGTTTTATTTTTATATATTTTGTTTCACCTCCTTTTTATAAGGGGCACATTGGTTAAAGTCTGAAATTTTTTAACAAATCCAGTGTAAGCATGTAAGGAAATATAGATATTTTTAAAGATATAAATGTGTTAGAATTCAGTTTAAAGGTTCTATAAAATTCTCTAAACATTGCAAATTTTAATTAACCACAATCTACAGTTTATGTTGTAATATTTAACCCAAAATTAGTGATTCATGAAAGTGGTTTGAGACGCGAGACACAGAATATTGCTTGGGTTGAGCTTGTGCACCAAATATATCTTTGGTGAAACTTGCACTGCAAGTCTTATGGCCATGGCATTTTCATCGGCAATGCTCACCGAATATTCCTTCGGTAGAGCTTGCGCTACAAGAATATATGCCATAGCTTCATCGGCAATGCTCACCGAATATTCCTTCGGTAGAGCTTGCGCTACAAGAATATATGACAGAGCATCTACATCGCAATTCTCACCAAATATTCCTTCGGTAGAGCTTGCGCTACAAGAATATGTGACAGAGCTTCTACATCGCAATTCTCACCGATCGGTAGATCTTGCGGTCCTCCGATCGGTAGAGCTTGCGTTCAATGACTAAATGACATGGATTTTTTTATCGGCAATGTGGAACAAACATTCCTTTGAAGACACTTAAGCTACAAGAATAAAAGCTTGGCATTCTCATCGGCAATGTGCACCGAATATTCCTTCGGTGGCACTTGCGCTTTACGAATCTATGCCATGGTTTCTACATCGCGCAATGCTCCCCAAAAAACTCACGTCTTGCATCACTTTCATGAATGTCTATACTTGTCTAAAATATTACAGCATAAACTGTAGATTGTGTTTAATTTCTATAGAATACATAGATATATTTGCAAAGACATGTTTCACTGTTTATATTAGCAACGACTAATGATGATCTGTTTATATATTATATGTCATTTCCTTTCTTCAATAGAAAGCATGAGTTTAGTCAGATTAACCTAAATTGCATATTAAATGTGTACGAAATGGATAAGAATTGAAATTAAAATTTATTATTGCGTCAAATACATCTTAACTGTAAATTTCACTGTTTACATTTGGAACGATGTGTGCTTTTAAGCTTTTTTTTATTTTAAGGTCGAGGACATCTGAGAGTTTACTGTATACATATATTTATACATAGTGTTATGGGGTTTTTTTACATTATGTATATATTTTTTTTTTATTTATGTATTTTGGATGTTTTTTTTAACTTCATTTTATTAATATATATTACAAATGACTGATAGCTCAGTCATGCCTGTTGTCAGGCACCATTTTTTAACCCGCCTAAATCGAAGACGTTTGTTTTAGGGGTGCTTTATGCATAGTATTTTGCACACTAAAACACTTGCCATTGATTTAGTCCAGTCCCAAGCCTGGATAAAAGAGTGAGGGAAAAATGGTAAATATATCCGGAACTTCTTTTCTTCCCCAGGTTTCAGTTTCACATCTCTTTGTAAAAAAGACAAAACGGCAACAATCAAGCGACATCAGACAATCGACATTCGGCTTTATATTTGGCATTTGTAACTGATTGTGGTATGTTATTGAAGTGTTTTGTAATAAAGCATTTTCATGTCATATTGTGTTTGTTTGATTTGCAATCTACTACATAAACACAAGTAATCAGAAGGTGGAAATAAAAACGAAATAAATAAAAATGTAAATAAAACAAATAATGTACATACCTTCAATTTCCAGTAATTATTGCAAAGAAAATTACATATATAATTAGAAAAAAAAATCCAGTGTACAGTAAAAAAAAGTTGGAAATTGTACGTTAAATGTGTCATTTCTTGCTATAACTAGTTTTACAATGTAAAAAAAATCATCGTTATTATTTCAGTGAAATAAATTATATCGCCTGATATGAGCGAAATGAGGATGCCCTTTTATTTTCTTATTACGTATGCCATGTTTACAGATGTGTTTTTTTGGGACCCCAAACAGCGCTGTGAAATTCACCATGCAGATTTTGCTTTGCGAATGATTATCTCCAGGGTTTAATATTTCTATGACTCACGATAAATGAATCTTTTGTTTATTTACTTTAATGGATTGAGATATTCGGCTGTCAACATAATTTTCACTGAATTTTTCTCAGAATCTATGAATTTTTTAGTGTAACTCATCTCTCAGGCAAACAAATTTTTTGAACGATCTTTCTGAAAAAGTAATTTTTATGCAATTTTATTCGAAAAAATAATTTTGAATAAAAATGGGCGCTTGGCTTATGGAAAAATATGTGGTTAGCCGTATTTATTTTCCTCAGTCACATGACTTGCGCTTTTACTATACGCATTACGTGTGTTAGGATTTAATAGAATAAAGAAAAAAATTATTAATGTATTTTTAAGTTTTGATTTCATAAAATTTGTAATGACTCGACAAAATTTTACAACGATTATATATGTTAAATTTCAAGCCATTCGGTTGGGCAGTTTCTGCACTGTTATATGCGGACGGGCGGACGGATAGACCAGACGACGACTGTGTATGCTACGACCAGAAGACGATACTACGTATTTATATAATTAGGAACGTACCTAATAAAAACGAAAGAAATGAAAATGTAAATGATAGAAATAATGTACACACCTTCAATTTCTAGTAATTATCGCAAAAAAATTACACACATAATTAGAAAAAAAATACAGTGTTACGGTATAGAAAATGAACCATTCAAGGCACAAGCCATTATTGTATTTCTAAAAGTCGTAAAACATAAATTGTTTGGAAAGAATGAAAAAAAGTTTCAAGTAGAAAATAACCTCGATAACTTGTTGTCATTTTCTTTCAAAACTACAAAACAGTAAGTAATGTAAATAAAAAATATTTATAAATACTCTAACTTTAGTAAAAATATTCTTAAATAAAAATGATAAAATTTTGTGGTTGAGGATGACTTACAGTTCTACCTCAGCAAAATAACACCCAATAGACAAGAAATAACCAAGTGTTGAAAAAGCGTCACCTTAGAAAATTTGCTACCTCTAAAGCTTACAATAACTGTAGACTCAAAGTTATATTTATTTGCATCCTAACGTTGATTTATTTCTTTCCAATCCATTTTTGTGATTCTTACAAATTAGAAAATCTCCACTCCAGTATTGGAATATTATTGCACGCGTCCAGAAAGTGTAAAAAAGGGAATTATTTTTTTCAATTTTCTGAAACAGTGGAATCGGCTGGATTTGAACGTTGGATCTTCCGTTTTGAAATGTGAGGCGTTACCTCTGCGCTACTCATGCTTGATGATACTCATGCACCGCAACATTTTTTACTTAGGCTGCCAGATTTCCATGCTGATTTTTTTTATATAGAATCTGGTCGCAAAATGGTTTGAAAATGGCTTAAAAATGAATTCAATACCTAATCCGTCGGCCGATTTGTGCAAAAAATCTATGCAGTTCTTGCGGCTAGCATATTCAACCAATAGGAGGGCAAGCGGAAGTACCGTTTGGGAATTACCGTGTTCACACACGCACAAATGCACACATACAAATCATGATTATATTATTTTACTTGCACTTTGTGTGCAAAAAGTAACAAGTTGGAAATTGTACGTTAAACGTGTCAAATGAGGTGCGTTCGTTTTACTAGTTTTACAATGTAAAAAAATCATCCTTATTATTTCAGTAAAATGAATTTTATCGTGTGCTATGAGCGAAATTAACATGCCTTTTTTTTATTATTACGTAACCCACGTTTACAAATGCGAATTTTTATTTCTACAGAAGACAGCGCTGCAAAATTCACCCTGGAGATCTGGCTTTGCGAATGATTACCTCCATGGTTTAATATTTTTATGATTCATAATGGACGAATCTCCTGTGTTTATTTACTTTAATGGATTGAGATATTCGGCTATTAACCTAATTTCCACTGAAGTTATCTCAGAATCTATACATTTTTGAATGATACTCATATCTCAAGCAAACAATTTTTTTGAACAATCTTTCTAAAAACGTAACTTTTATGCAATTTTATTGGAAAAAATAATTTTGAATAAAAATGGTCGCCTGGCATATGAGAAAAAAAGTGGTTTGCACGTATTTGTTTTCCTCAGTCACATGACTTGCGCTTTTATTATATAGATTACGAATGTTAGGATTTAGTAGAATGAAGAAAACTTTTATTGATATCTTTTTAAGTTTTGATTCGATTTTCATAAAATTTATATTGACTCGACAAAATTCTGCAACGATTATATATCTTATTAAATTTTAAACCATTCGGTTGGGTAGTTTTCGCGCTGTTATATGCGGAAGGACGGACAGACAGACAGACGGACGGACTAGACAACGACTATAAGTGTTTTATCGACATTAACTACGTTAAGTATATATATAATACCTCGTTAAGTATTTATATAATTACGAAGGCACCTGAAAATAGTGGGTACGCGAACAACGTCAATTTTTCCAAGGAACATGTAAGGCATAAATGTTTGGGAGTCACTGTTCTATACAAATATAACATAATATTTCTTAGAATCAATTTGACATTTATACACACCAGAATACACTTGTTCTCAAACTAATATAGTGTAATACAAACAAACTTTGCCTAACAGCATCAGACGTGTTACTCCCAAGGAAATTTTTCTTAAAGCGCATACTCAGAATATTTTGAAAAAAAAAATGCTAATGAAACTAGTACTTATGTACTTGTAATAAAGGATCAGTCAAATTTAGCTAAAACAAGCCAAAATGTTTTTAATGACTACAAATATAATGTGGTCTCAAAATCACCCATCAAGATTAAAATAAAATGTGTAGATACTGAGAAAAAAAAATATTTTAGAGAAATTTGAAATATCGAGTTTTCTTGTCATGCAAAAGTAGTCATGAATTCTAAACTTGTGACTGGAGAAACATAATAATAGGTCATTTTGTTCATCAGTATGGTTAATACATTCAATCACAATTTCATGAAATTCTAACCAACCATGTTTCAGAAATCGTGCGTGCAATGACCAAAATCGCCGTTTTGCGAAAATTGATTTTAAAGATCAAAGTACATCTTGATCATATAAAAAGAACTCAGATTGTTTTAGACACAAATCCTCTCTAAAGCGAATTTTTGAATGGGGTTTATTTTAAAATGTCTTTAAAGAATCATATTTATTTATAAGCTAATTTTTAAAAAAAATCGAATTTTTGATACTTTAAAAGACATCTTACCGATTAACATTAACATTAAAATAAATGTTATTTTGGTAATATTGCAGATATAAATTCAGTATTATTCAGTAATATTTATATTAAAAAAAATATAGGTAGAGCGTAAATAAATACTCACGTAGAGGTTTTATTTATTGCCGTTGGAACTCAAATTTAAATGAAAAATAATGTACTACAGCTTCTCGTTATATATCGCTAATCTCGGGATACGAGAAAAAATCACGATATATCGGAATGCGATTTATGAACGAGTCCAATCAGAAAATTAAGAAATTTTATAACTTTCAGATAAATGTGTTTCATTTGTGTATACAAAAGTTACTTTATACACATATTGCAATTTTCACTAAAAAACTAATAATAGGGAAATGTATTTGTTTATTATTATCTACATGTAGATACTTAAAAAGTGCAGAAAAATTTAATAGAATTATTTTTTTCTTATGGTGGAAAGACATGGTAGAGCAGTGATACATACGAATTAGAGAAAAACCGAGGTACTGTATAACGAGAGGTTGTTGTATAAAAAACAATGATGACTATAAATTAAAAATTTCATGAAAAATTTTAATCAATATAGTGGAATATGGAAAACAAAGATTTTTAGTCAAAAATATATAAGGAAATATGCATTAAGCGTGCGTTTAAAAATACCACTGATCCACAGGGTGTTACAAAATAATAATAAAATAATAATTATAACAAAATAATAATTAAGAGTGGTGATAGAAGACATCAGGATGATGAAAACTTACTATAGAACATGGGATCGCAAACCACGTTTAGTGGGAGGAAATCGCAAAAATAGTTATGAAGGATGTGACGTGCAGTGGAAGAAAAAGGGGCAATAATAAATAGAAAACACATTTATAGGACGTCAGACATGATTACAATGCATTGCAGTTCAAAGTCAAAAAGAAGACGACGGCACATTTTTATAGAAATTGTTCGAATTTTCGGCCACGAAGGTCATTGCACATCCGACAAAATAAATGTTTTATAAAAATGTTTTATAAAAGTCAAATAAATGTTTTTTCTATTTATTATTGACCCTGTTTGTTCCACTCGACGTCATACCCTTCATAACCTTTTTTGCGATTTTCTCCCGCTAAACGTGGTTTGTGACCCCATGTGCTATGGTAAGTTTTCATCTTCTGGATGCCTTCTATCGCCCCTCTTAATTTGTCTGTCTAATTTTGGTACACTCTGTATGTAAAAAGCATGGTAGAAAATGTACTGTAGTGAATAGGAAAAGGATAGTGTTTTGCATCGGATCGAGTAACCCGATTTTACCAGAAAACGAACGATATGCGATTCGGATCGGCTCGGGTTAGACCTAACATTTTAGTTTTTCTTTCTAAAATGGATACTTTATATAGATATGATTGTAGAATATTTTTTATAATTTTATTAAATTATGGATAAGTTTCCTTTGATTTCGAGTTTCGGGCTGAATTATTTTAGGCTTGGTTCGGGTTTCGGATTGATGAAGATATTTTGTCGGGTTCAAGTGGTTTTTATTCATATGACGTGTATACTCGTGAAACGATTTAACAGGTTATTATATAAAGTTTTCGAAGTAGATACCGACTAAAAGAATATATTGCTTTTCGCAAATATAAAAAAAAATGTTTGTATTAAAATGAAAATATATTTTTAACACGATACTTGGAATATAATGAAGTAAAATGAAATGAAATACGTGATTTCAGAAAACACGCAATTAAGGACATTGAACTAAAAAAAATCTAGGATATAACATTTGAAACAGAATTTGTTTGCAATTAATTAAATGACAAAAATTCCAGAATTCTTTTTTCATATTTATTACTTGAAAATAGTTTATAAAAAGCGATTTAATAAATGCAAAGGCTACAAAATATCTCTTTAATGATGTTGGAACCAATTATCCCTGTGATGTGCTCAAAAGAAAGTATGGCGTGAACGGATACTCGACAGTGTTTTTTTAGTAAATATACATTTACAATTTTAAAAATAAATTGAAAATTATTAAAATTAAAAGTTTAAAAAAAAACATTAAACAAAGCATTTTTAATGTATATATTTTAAGTGTCGCGTTAAAATTTGAATTTAAGATTAAAACAGAATTTCTTGAATGATATTTTTTATAGATTTATTTGTTTTAATATTTGTCATTTATTCACTCTTTAATTTTTATTTAGTGACACTTACGTACACATGTAACGTACTCATTATGTTTGAGGATATTAAAGCAAATTGGAAAAAGATTGTTTTTTAATTCTGAATATGCTAACTGTAGTAGGAAACCTTTCATTAAATTGTAAAGATATCGGTAGGAAAGATCCATGCATTCGCAATGTTTAAGTTACAACATTCATTCTGAATTTCAATTTTGCAATATTTAGCGTTTGAGGTATATTTAGCGTATGAACTGCTAAATATTGGGTGGACCGGAAAGTTTGTGCCGGTTGGGAAAATCAATTCGTACCGGAAATTCTCTCATTTAATTATTACACTTTGATTCTGATATCTAATGTCTAATAATTAACAATAAAATAATAATAATAATAGTAATTTTAATAATGCACAATAACAATAATTATGAAATAAAATCCAAGCATTCGCAACGTTTAAGTTACATTCATTCTGAATTTCAATTTTGCGACCATCAATCTTATATTTAGCGTTTGAAGTGTATTTAGCGTATGAACTGGTAAATGCCCGGAAAGTTCGTGCTGGTTGGAAAAATCAATTTGTACCAGAAAATTCTCTCATTTAATTATTAGACATGGATTCCGATATTTAATGTCTAATAATTAACAATAAAATAATAAAAATAATAGTAATTTTAATAATTAAAAATAACAATAATTATAAGATAAGATGCAAGCATTCGCAATGTTTAAGTTACATTCATTCTGAATTTCAATTTTGCGACCAACAATCTTATATTTAGCGTTTGAAATGTATTTAGCGTATGAACTGCTAAATATTGGGTTGTCCGGAAAGTTCGTGCCGGATGGAAAAATCAATTCGTCAACAGAATTTGTCTGTGCCGGAAAGGGTTAATTGCATAGTGATGTAAATTTCTATCACTTTTCATTTAACTTTTAATAAATAAATCAACTTCTTCGCCCCCACTATATTTATATAGAAATATTAATCCAGTAAATTTCCCCTTTTTTTTTTTTCATTATAGTTTTAGCTTTAAATGTAAAAGATCCCAATAATTAGCAAGCTTTTAAAGGAAGTGCAAAAACAAAACATCGATACAAACGATAAAAATCGTATAAAATATCGATATAAATAAATCGAATCGTTTCTCTGCGACGCACTCCTGTTTCGCCTTCCTTCCGCAGCAGATGAAGTGGCGCTAGTGTGCTGCTAACAAATTTAACCCTATCTGACTGGGCATATTATTTAATGGCTTTGGTGTACACCTTATTTTACATAAGAATTATTTAGGCAACGCAAAATACGCCTGAAATATTCTGGTTACTAACTAATAATAATAAAAAAAAAACATTCGCACCCTATGTGTAACGTATGCGAAACACTGGTCCTGAAGGGATTAACAGTTCTCACCATTTGTGTTTGATATTTTATTTTAAAAATCGTCAGTCTATTTTAGGACACTTTATTTATGAATGAATTCGCAAATTATGAATGAATGGGTATTTAGTTAAAAACTACACTAACGAATAGGGGAGAGTAGGGTAAAACCGGGTAGGCGGAACAGACCGGGTACCCTGTTTTCTTGCTGATGGATGCTGCCCTGTAGAAAGCACCCGTCTTAACTACAGTCCTTAGCGTCCCCTAGCAAATGTGCCATCGGCTTTTGAAGTGAGATAATCTGTGTGTCCGTGGAGTGCCATTTGAAAGAAATTCACCTCAAAAGTTTTTATTTTTCGCCGTCTTTTCTGCTCTTCATATAAATCCAACATGACAGATTAATTTAGGTGTGTGAACCACTGTTTTCTATGGCTTTTCCACTATACTTTGATGTAAAGTAGAAGTGTGTACCTTCAGATAGTATCTACGAGAACGACCATTTAAATTATTGGTCGTCTGTTGGGATAAAATCGGGTATCCGCGGTTTTTGCATTGAATGTTGCAATGAACTGTTTCTTTATTCAACAAGTGGTGAAGGATGGATAAAATGTTCAATCTGCAAAGAGCGGGTACACGAGGAATGTAGCGGATACGAGAAATAGACGCTGAGAAACCCATTACATGACAAAATTATAAATAGCTTGAAAACCAGAAAAAAACTTTTACTGACCGTGACCTTAAACAATGTATATATGTTTTAAAGTTTGATTCAAAATTTATTACAATAAAATTTTTTTGTTACTGGAAGTGCAAAATTTAATTTTTGATTAGCAACCGGTTTTAGCCTATTTTCAGTACTTACTTCCAGCAATTCCTCCCTATAGACCTTTTCACTCTCCAGATTGTCTGTAACAAGCTAAATAGAACGATTTAATTCATTCATCCAGTTTTATACAAGTATACATTAGGAGCCTCATATAATAACGATAATCCGTCTACATTTGGGGTATTTGGAGGATATTGGATCTTGTAACGCATTACATTTTAGGTATTATCCCTACTATAACTTGCGTAGTTGATAAGTTAGTGGTGAACGTAAAATGCGATTCTATTATAATTATGGGAACTAGACCTTTTCGAGCACTTAATAAATTGTTACATATTTATATTCATATTTTTTATTTTATTTTTTTAATTCCAACTACTACGATTTTAGCGCAAGTAAATTTGAAAAGAATTCGCCTTCGCCTTATCTAACTATTCACAGAGTTTTGCGATTGAATAAGGCGACAATTATTTTACAAAATTACTGGTACCAAAACATCGTAGCAGTTCCCAGCTTTGCAGTGTATTTATTTAAGTGATTATTTGATAAGTTAACATTATGTAAAGGCAAATCGCAATCACTATTTCAAGTTTTGTATGCAATGCGCTTTTTAAAAAATGTTTTAAGAGAAAGTAAACAAAATCATGGTGTTGCAAACGTAAATGATAGAAGAATATGAGATAGAATTTATTTTTATCTACCTTTTTAGAGGGCAATCTTTTTCATTCATACGACAAATTTACTCATCAAACCTTTTAATAGGCTGTATGAATTAAGCAAGGAAAATACAGAAGTTTCATCTTTATTTTTCTTATTAGAAAATGATTGCGTACATTATCATTAATATTCTAAAGAACTGTTCATTTAGTATTAAAAATCCTTGACGGCTCGGCCTACAGTCACAGGTAGATTTCGAAGACACAGACAGTGGGGCACCTGTTTGTTGGGAATTGCGGAAGAAAAGACCTTTTTGCCATGATGCGGCATTTGGAAATGCCCACTTCGAAACCTAACTTGTTAGCAGGTGGAGCCGGCAGGGATTGTTTTGGTTTTTATTTTATTATTATTATTTTTTTTTTTTGCTATAAGGGTTGATCCTATAAAAAACTTGTCAATATAAAAGTTTCAGATAATATTAAGAGGATTTATAATAAATTAAAACGGATTTGATATCTTCTGAATTGAGGAAGTTATGAGTTTTTTTCTAACCCCCCCCCCCCCTCCCTCCTCCCCCTTGGGGTCATTTTTTATGATATCAAAAATTTGTCATACATAAATTTTCGGCCCTTTTCCTAAAAGTAATAATAACTTTAAACGGATTCGATACGTATCATAATTAAGAAATAATGTTTTCTTTTCTGTTTTCACAAAAAGCCCCCCCCCCCACATTCCCCCACCCCCTTTGGTTCAATTTTGCCCATTAACGAACTTGACCGAGATTTTATGCCCTTGATTTTATGTATCAATTTGGAAGAGATTTGTGCAGAATTATGGGAGTTATCGTGTCCATAAAAAAGTTACATAGATAGATAGATAGATAGATAGATATAAAGTTTTGAACTCGGGGTAGTTTTGGGTTCTGGGTGTCATAATCGGCGTAATTTGCTAAAAGTTTTAAAAAATTCCCACTTAGGGGAGAATGGGAACTTAGGTATTATTTCTTACGAAATCTACTTAAAAACGGGAAAAAATGACAAGGTAGTCATAGAAAGTACTTTGCTCATATATGAGCCCCCAGTAAACGTAATGCAGATTTGGATGCAATTATTTTAGTGTAGACTCACAGGAATGAGTGAGGAACAACTAGAGTTGCAAAAAACCCACAGTTTTTGAGGAACAGGAATAAACCCGGGAATTTTCGAGAATAAACCAGAAATTTTGGGGAATATTGGAAAATTTGAAGAAGTTTTGAAAGCATTGAAAATTAGTATTTTTCAATTTAAATTTTATATTTTTAGGAAATTTCAGACACTGTTCTGAAAAGTTTAAAATAGGTTTTTCATTATGAATTCACAAAGTTTATGATTTTGCGTTTTTATAATTTATTACAACTTATCATTTGCTTTAAAACCATGGCGGCTGTGAATTGGTAAGTATTTGAACGTTTCTTTAATAATTAAAATTGTTTAATTTCTCGTATATTTACTAGTCAGGCATACTCTATATTAATTTTCTTGTGAGTTGCAGTGTATTTTTGCATTGATATCTTTTAGTTTTGTTCGTTTTCTTTTTTGTTTACATTGACTGAATTGGAGAACACAGGTGATGTTTATATTTATGTCAGGCAAGATGAATCTGTCATCTGCTTTTCGAACTTTTTACCTATCTACGATTAAAATATTAACTTACTTATGTTATTTTAATTTATCTTACTTAATATTACTGCAACTTCAGCATGTATATTATTAGTTTTCATGTAAACTGTGCCATTTTTCTGTATTTATGTTATTGGTTTTGTTTATATTTGTAAAACGTATTTTGTTTACAAATTAAAAAATTCAATGTCTAAAAATTTCTGAAATCTCCCGGGAATTTTTAATATTTCCCTCTCAAAAACGTGGTTTATTCCCGGGATTAAACCAGGTTTTTTCTACTCTTTACAACTCTAAGAACAACAATACAGCTCTCACGATTACAATAACAATAAAATTCCAATAGCAATATCCACTTTTTTTTTTATCTCAAAGTATGTTCCTTGGTGAAAAAGCATAAATAATGATAAAACGGTACCCGCCTGCGGTTCTAAAAACAGCGACGTACGTTCCAAAAGCAAAAACAGCAGAGATTGATCCAAGTGTGCTACAAGAGCAATTTGGTGACGCTGTTCTTTACTAGAATTTAAGTGTTTTCATGATCACCATGGTCAAAACAAAACACCTCAATTAATTTCTGTCTCTTTCGGTATTTAAAATTGAATTTATATATAGAATCCGTGAAAATGCGTAAAATGAACAAATTTGCCGTCTTTTTTTTCAAAAAATATTATGTAAAGGAAAATCCCATTCACTACCTCAAGTTTAGCACTTTAAAAAAAATGTTTTAAAAGAAAATAAACCAAATCATAATGTTATAAATGTAAATGATACTACCATATGAGACCGATTTTTTATTCAAATTTTTAAAGTGAAATCTATTTATACGACAAATGTATTCGTCAAACGATTTAACAGGCTGTATAAAATACATAATCACAATAAATGTGTCTCGTTTTTTAATTTCTAATTAGAAAATGAATAAGTTCATTATTGAAATCCAAATGAACTTTTAAATTGTATTAAAAACAAAGAAAAAAAGTGCAAGTCATAAAATAAACTTTTGCGCACCTAGAAAAAGGAATTGATTATAAAACAACAAAACATGTTTTGTTGAGTACATTTTGGTTGTATTAGCCAAATTTTTAGTTCAAGTAAAAAAATTGGTTTTGTTGCTTGGACAAAAAAATATTGTTAACACTCGTACAAAATTTTAACAAAATTTCATCAATTTTACTTGAACTAACTAAATTTGTTTTTTTTTATTTTACAACATTTTTGTAATTCCAGCAAAATTTAAATTCTTGTGTAGTCGCCATATCTCTCTTACGTAACTTGATTTATTTGAGTTATATAGCTATATAATTACCTGATTAACATAATTTTGGGGTAATTAAAACTTTTTTTCTTTGGGACGGACCAAGGTAGTTTTAAAAATCCCCCTGTCCCATTTATTACTGTCTTCTATCTTTGCAAGAAGAAGGAATTGGATTCATGAAAATTTTCGATTTCCGTTTTCCGACGGATTTTAGAATGTCCTGAACGCGATTTGACTGTTTTCATCTCAAGACCTAATGCACGGAATTTAATAAAACCTTTTATTTAGTTACTTCCTGATATAAATTGTTGCTGATTACTTTTTGCTTGAAATCGCGCAAAAAGTGGCGCTGCTATGTTGCATTTTTCGTGATTTCTGCAATAGCTCTATCTCATTTTCAGCAGTCAATTACGCCTGTAATCTTTGAATAATAACGAGGGAATTTTTATCATGCTTTTTGCAGGCGTTATTCACTGCTGAAAATGAATTAAAAATTAACTATGTGTTGCCGTATGCTGGGCTTTGTATTGTCGTCTCATGTTTATCGCAGAAATTTGCGTGCTCCTGATGACATTTCCATCATGTGCTGCAATTGCAGCCGCTCAGACATATAGGAGTGAGAACAAGGCCTCCTTATCATAGTATCAGGCCTCACAATCAGCAAGTTTTCTTTGACCGCATGGTTGTCCTGCTACTAGCGCCATCAATCGTCAGTAATAGGCATGATCTCCATGGTAATAGGAGTATTTACGACACGAAATAACACGAAATTTTTTTACAGCTCCATTTGTTCTATGCATTTGCTTATGAACTAGTATCGGTAGTATTCACCAGGCGGCGATACTTTCCGGAGAAAGTCGATGAATAAGTTGGCAAATACCACGGACATTTTCTCCCATAGACTTTCTCCGGATTAGCAAGTCTTATCTATGATAAGGGAGTCTTGAGTGAGAAATGCCGAACTCCGATATCGTTCCAAGTAGCTCCGTGGTAGAGCCTCAGAGCGCTGTTCTGAGGACCCGGGATCGACTACCGGCATGGGCAATTTTCACTCTCTCGGTTTGCGCTTGAAAAAAAGCAGGAAATGCGCTTCACCTGTCCAAAGCACAGTGTGAAGCCAGTCGTGCTGCTCTTCCATCTCATTGAATACCAAATTCGCAAAATCTCGGCGAGAGTCGAAGCCAGAAGGTTTCAGTTCTTGGATATGTTGCAACTTGTAGGGATAACGTTGCAAAGTTATTCGCAGTGCTCTTCAGACACTTCCGTACGACACTCCTGTCTGCCTCGAAACTTCGCGAGCACTGCACTCCCCATGTGTCGCAACCGCCGACATGGAGTGCACCGTCTGCTCCACTGTCGTGGCAACAGCAGCGGCTGTTCTGGGACGTCCGCTTCTTTGGCGTGACGCCAAAGAGCCTGTAGCTTCAAATTTCTTCATCATTTTGTTCAATGCAGAAGCCGTTATTGGTCCTTTGCTATCTCGCATACCCTTCATGTAGCGATATGCTCGCAATGCCGCAATGGCACTTTCCGAATTCTTATAATACAGTTTAACTAAGAGCTCTTTCTCAACTATGGACAGCATTTCGATGCATACAAGCTTTGACTACCATTACCTGCTGCAGTCGCTACTTTTTATATCGTTTGTTGCTTTACATAATCCTACATCCGAAATCCGACAGCGCCATCTGTTGGTCACCAACAGAACTATTTTTTTATTTCGTTGCCACACAAAACCCGGTTTCTTTTCCATCCGTTTGGTGCAAACCGTATCTTTGTATCTTGATTCGATTTCGAATTATTTATTTTTAAAGTTCGTCCTGACTTTTGGATCACCCGGTATATGTTGCATATTTGTTTTATATTACTTTATATTATTTATATATTTATTGATGAAGTTTTAATTTTGGTATGGAAAGCCGGAGTATTCCGGTAGCCGATGACAAATCCTAAACTATTTATATCATTTTAAGTGCAAATGAGTTATTATTCTTCCATAAGGAAGCCTGTACGTGATGAAGATAGATATAAAAATCCTTTGTTGAAAATTCTATTAAAAACCAGAATAAAGAAGTAAATTGTGATGCAGTTTTCAAAAAACTTGAATTTGAAAGTACTTTTTTTTCTCTATACGAGGATGTGAAATTTAAAAATGTGAGAGGTTTAGAAGATTAAAAAATTACAGTAGCGAAAATTGCAAAACCAAAATTTAATCGTCTGGTGTTGTGTCTCAAAATGAAATACAGCGTTACTCATGGGCGTGTTTGTCCTTTATAACATAGATATGATCGAAAATTAAGGAAAGAACGATAATACAGCTTTCATTGTCACAGTTACAATGATATATAATCCGCAATATAATCCTCATGATCGTCGTAGGATTTCAGAAGACGCCAACTCTTTCATTGTTGACATTGTGGAGAGAATCTTAGTACCATCAGCTGCAACTTTAATTAACTCAAACGCTAATACCCCATCAAAGGAGAATTGCGACCGGTATTTCTCAAATATAAATTCTAATATTAAATCACACAATCCTCTTCAGAAAGTGAAAGTAAAGAGTGATCCTCTAATAGATTTTAGTATAGAATCAGTGATCAACATGTCGATTGATCTATCTATCAGTTGTTGGAACATCTTATTCTTCATCCGAAGTGAGATGCTGATCAGCCCTCTAAATACAAAATCTTCTGAAAACAAAATATAGGCAAATGGATAATAATATAGAAAAGAAAAGAAAACCAATTGAAGGGCCTTTGTGAATCACCATTAGAATGTTTTAAGATGGAGCATATAGCACTTGAAGCATAGATACAATATTTAAAACAAAAGCTTAAAAAAATCAACAGAAGAAGATTAAAAAAAAATGAGAAAAAAGAGGGGGAAATTCTGCTATAAGGCCGAATATAGATTGCCACACACGGCTTTTATTTAAAAAATAAATAAACTAGCTGTAACTCAGAATATAAACGCAATGACAACAAACAATTTTAAAATATCTAAATAACAAATAAAAATTCCCCTGTTAATGTGTTGAGTTGTTCAATAACCATTCGATTTAGAAAAATATTTTTCTACCACTGAGCAATTTTTTTTAATCAAATTTAATTCATGTTGCTATGGCAGCAGAAGATAAAACGATATCTTTGGAATAAGGGAATAAATAGAAGAAAAAATTTTGTTGATGGTTGTGATAAAATGTTTTTCTTTATTTTTTAAAAATGTATATACATAATTCACTTTTATATTTTAACAGAATAATAAGTTTACTATAATTCGTTACTCATGCTACGGCCAGTATACACGATACACGTCGAGCCACAATGCCTTTATCATTATCTTTTTACGCGTAAAAGTTTCGCTACGGTACTCCATTGTGAAGTTTTGTAATTTTTGAAATCTAATAATTGAAAAACGACATAATCAATAGATTTGAAATTTATATAAAAAAAATACAATTTTTTACCATTCTAACGCAGCTTGTAAAACAATTTTGTGACAAATACTTTTCGAGTTATTAATTTTTTAAGTAACTTCAAATGTTTCATTTTCGAGATTAATCTGTGGCAACGATGGATTGCTGTGACTTTTCATAAACATGAAAAATGATAGAGATTGAAAGAATAAGCCACACTGTGTGTGGCTAAAAAGGACCCGAGAGATACTAACAAAAAACTGATGTTGTCACAAAAAAGTAATAATAGGTGTTTCATTCACTGAATACAAACTTATGATATCTGAAAATTCTAAGTATGATTCAAATGATAGTGAGCCAGAGATTCAATTATTACTTCAACAAAAAATATATAAAATTCCAGAAAAAAAAGAATCAAAAGATTTGGTAGAACTTAATGATTCATACATTGCATCAACCGATAAATTTAACTTAGCACAAAAATGTAAAGAAATAGAAATTCACTCTCTTAAACAAAAGTTCAAAAAATTATCAGAAGAAAAAGACAATATTAAGAAATTCATGAAGCATCTTAGAGATACTAACAAAAATCTCAAGTACAAAAG
Source organism: Maratus michaelseni (assembly GCA_963931845.1). Classification (NCBI taxonomy): domain Eukaryota; kingdom Metazoa; phylum Arthropoda; class Arachnida; order Araneae; family Salticidae; genus Maratus; species Maratus michaelseni. The sequence continues at coordinate 401,618,152 of OZ007590.1, read as the reverse complement.
ATTATGAATTAGAAATACAATCACTAAGTTAAAGATTAATTCTAAGTTAAAGATTCAATTACTCCATCAAAAGATAGATAAAATTCTGGAAGAAAAGAATCATAAAAGGGAAAGATCTGGTGGAACTGAACGATACATACAACATACGGATAAATAAATTTAAGTTAGCACAGAAAGTAAATGAAACGAGCCTCTTACAAAAAGAGAAAGAAATACAAAATATTAATAATAAATATAATATCATCACTTGGAAATTTCAGAAAACACAAAAAGATAATGAAACAGAACAACAATTACACAAACATAAATTCGAAAATATTTTGGTGGAGAATAACATATTTCAGTCAAGATTCCATGAACTACAGGGAGTTTACTGAGAGCGCACGAACAACTTCAATTCTTACAGGCCACGCTTAAAGAGTTTAATGTTCCTCTGATAGCAGTCATTTCACTCATTAATGAAAAAATGAACGTACTTAATTCAAATTTTGAAGAAAAGTTATCATCTAAACTAATTTCACATGAACAATTGTTAACAACCCTTACGTCTCCTGATTGTAATTCTTCGAAAAGTTTTCAACAACTCTGCTGCTTCATCCGCTGAATCCTGTTATATCCCTAACTGACGCCCTCCTAGCTTTAAACAAGGAGAATATGATGATTTTACTACCTGTGGTAGATAGATTCTCTAAGAGCAATGGTGACTTCATAATAACCTGCAAAAAGGCAGAGGAGCTTTCTGAATATCAGAGATAAACTTCAATCGTATTGTGGAGGAACCACTGCAACTATCTTCTTATGTATGTATCTACTTGCTAACTTATAATCTTTGGAACCAAACGCGTCTAAAATACCAAAGTTCTCTAATGACAAGCATATTCGTCTACATCTACACTGTAAAAAAAAAAAAAAAAAAAAAAAAAAAAAAAAAAAAAAAATCCTGAAACAAACGGAAATTGTACTGGCAATCGAGACGCCAGTACTATTTCCGTATTTTAACAAAAAAAAAAAAAAGATTCCGTAAATTCCAGGAAATTTTCCGTGATTTCTAAATTATCCGTTTATAAATTGAACTTTTTATAACAGATATCTTCCGTATTTTTTAGATATTTTTATATCGTTAAAATAAATTTTATAGGACCAAAAAAAAATTTTTTTTCAAGGAACATATTATAAGGATATACACTTTTTATTTTTTTCTATCAGTTCTGCGCGAGTTTTCAGTAAATAACCAACACTTGCCACGAAGAGGATCGAACGCGGAATCTTCCGCGCAGTAAATTGGCGGTCTCGACCACTACGATAAGGCCGGACACTGCGTTTCCTCAAATGTTGTTACTTATTTTAGAAGCTTTTAATGATGCTAAAACTTGAAGCTTTCATAGTTAGATGGATTTTTTCAGCGTTCTAATGTTTTTAATATTTTCTTTTCATAATTTTTAATATCTTGCTTTATTATTTGATGCTTTATAAAGATAAATTTTAACTTTTTATGTATTATATGCGTAAAACATTGTATTAAGACTAATGATTGCTGTTTTTTGCAATAGTACATACATTTTTTAAAATTATTTGTCTGTTGATCTATTTATCAATTCCAGTAAAAACAATAATTATCTTAAGTAGACGTATTTATTACATGCTATTAAAGTAAATTTTCTTTATCTCTTATTTTAAAAACTTAATAATAAACAGTTTTATAATAAATTAAATTATTGTATTTAATCTTTGCTGAGAGCTTTTGAGTACGATTCTGTTAAACTGAGTAATTTAAAAAAAATCAAAACAAAAAAATAGATTTTTAGAGAAAATTTTGAAATTAATGACCTTAGTAGGTAAGTTTAAATTTGGACTTAATAATTTAGTTTAATTTATAAAATTATAAACTAACGATTAAACTCTATAAACTTTATAAAATTATAAACTTCATTTTTATAAAAGTAAACAAAAAGTTATTAATTATTTTTTATAAATTTAAAGAAAAATATATGAATTTCGTAAAATTATAATTTATAAAATAATAAATTTTAGTTTAATTCACAAATTTATAAGACAAATCAGTTTTGTTCAGTACCGATAATTTGCAAAAGTATTATTTTATGAAACCTTAAAAATATTAAAACCAAAAAAATAAAGATTTTTAGAGAAAATTTTTAAATTAATGACCATGGGATAGGTATGTTTAAATTTGGACTTATTAATTTAGTCTAAATTAATTTAGTTTAATTTATAAAATTATAAACTAACTAAATATACTATAAACTTTATAAAATTATAAAATTAATTTTTATAAAAGTAAAGGAAAAATTATTAATTATTTTTGTAAATTTAATGAAAAAAATATAAACTTTCTAAAATTATAATTTATAAAATAATAAATTTTAGTTTAATTGACAAATTTATAAGACAAATCAGTTTTGTTCAATACCAATAATTTGCAAAGATATTATTTTATGGAACTTTTAATAACCTAATATTGCCTCACGTTAATAAAATTAAAAAATAATTTTAAAATGTCAGTGAAAAAATTCATAATTTGAAGCACTATAAAGAAAAAAAAGTGGATTAAAAAAATATTTTTCTGTAATTTATATAAATAAAATAAATTTCTAAAGATTTCACTAAAAAAATAAAAAAAAATGTCATTGTTATTTTCACAAAAAATTATCGTCCAGACAACAACCCCGGTTAGAATGAGCTCCAGGATTGGCCCGAGTCTAATGTCAGAAAATAGGCCCACTGGTAGGACCGGTCCTGGCCTGGATCCTATAAGACTCTGGACCCTAGTAAATACAACAATCTTAATTCGCATTTCAAACAAGGCGATATCTGTATGCAAACCTCTGAACGTTATTTACGGGTTGGGTTGGGTTGCTTATTGACGGCCAATTATCTACACTAGGGATATAGGCCCGGGGGGGAGTGCCCTTCGTGGGGGTCTTTCTAAGGGAACCTAATCCGTATTTACACATGGATAAATCCACGGCTCGAAGAAAACCACGAAAACTCCGAACGATTAGGCCGACGGGCGCGATTGGGATCGAACCCAGCACCTCCCATCTACCAGCTTCGAGAGCACAACCTCTCAGCCACTGGTGGGGCCGTTATTTACGGAAATGACACTGTTTTGGATGAAATGCGGACATTGTACTGTTTTGAAAAAAATCCATTAAATTTTCGGAAAACTTTCTGCATATTTACGGAATTGAAATCTCCTTTACGGAACTAATGCCATTTACAGTAATTGTACAGTTGTTTTGGAAAAATGAAACTTGTCTCCGTAAAATTTTACGGCAAACGGTATTTTCACGGATTTTTTTACAGTGTAATATCGACAATGACGAGGCCGCATTAAGATTTCAGGAGTACAAAGATATGATAATCACCGCAGCGTTTAAAAATCATGTTCATATACACGCCAGTTATAAAGTTATTAGAGTCTTGAAAGATCTATACCAGACAAACTAAAATCACTTCTGCTACTCTCACTCCCTGTTTCGAATGCGTCTCAACTTTTGTCATGGGGTTTTTAGCATCGTTGTATTCATCTCATTGGTTATATTCATCTTAGTATATATGTTTCTGCATTTGATATTGTTAAACTTTGTTCATATTGATATTTCCTAACGTTTGTACTATAACTATATAATTGTAAACATTCTAATCATATCTAGTGTATTCTCTACCTCATATCAAAATGGCTGTATTCATTTTATTGCAGGAGCATCTATTCCTATCATCACTTTGCTTTACTGTAAATAATTGTTATTCATTCATCTTCTTTGGAACGTTATTACATCAAGATAATTTAATGAGCAAACATCTTCATTAACTTCATCGTAAAAGTGCTTATGACTTGATGATAAAAAACCTCGAACTTCCTTACAAATTCCTCATTGAATTCAGATAAACTGTTCACTGGGTGGTTTGATCGATGTATCACAACAGACTAAACTGTTCTATTTACTATGACTTGATTCGTTTTAGTCGCTACCTCTTACTTGTCTTCCCCAGCGATTATATTACTTTCCAGTATTGTATTTTTCACAAATATTTTTTTATATACATTTATCTACTGTTCACCACCCCGCCCTCTATCGCACTTACCGGTGGTCTCAGATTCGGCTGAATTATGTATTTTTTTTCTTCAGAATTTAATAAAGGGGACCTAGAGGGACATATATGCTCTATAGACTTAGTTTCCTAGTTTGAGCAGTCTCTCTCAGGCATTCAAGACATGAAATCTTTGAGTATTTCTTTGGCTATTTGGCATGTGACTAATATGAAAGTATCGCTTTTAAAAAATATCAAAATTTAATTTGAATACATTATTGGTATTTTTAATTTTAAAATGATTTTTGGCGTAGTTAGTGGCTAGTATAAAAAATACATATTCAATGTAAAAATCTATTATAATTTTCAATTTAAAAAAATGCTTTTTGCCTATGTTCTGTAACACGGGATCCCCCAGTATCTTAAGGCTGCAGGGAATAATTATTTCTATAGAGCTTTTGTAAACAGAAAGAGCGAATGGGAATACTTTTTCTTTATCGTACCTCTGATTAACATTTTTCAAAGAGGAAACAAATAGTGATATTGAAAATAAAACAAACATAAGCCCCTTTTAATGAGTTTTTTTTTATTCATAAGACAAGAATATTCCTAAATTGTTTTACAGATTGAATAAATAATAATAACAAAAAATAACGATGAAAATAACTTATTTTTCAATAAATAAAAAACATATTTCAATTAATATACAAATGAAATTTTAACTCGCTACGTATAATAGAATGAATGAAATGAAATTGTTGATTTTACATAAATGCAATTATGTACATTTATCTAATAAAAAAAATCTAGTAAAGGACGTTCAAAGCCGTATTTGTTTGCAATTAATTAAATGACAAAATTTCTAGAATCATTTTTTTATTATTATTTACAGATCATCATATCTTATTAAAAAACATTTATGAATGCAAAAGATAAAAAAATATTTCTTTAAATGTTAAAGAAAATGATTATTCCCGAGATGTACTCAAAAGTCTGGTGACAAGATGATAATTGAAAATATTTTAATTTTTAAAAAATTATTGATATTTAAAGTTTTAAAAAAAAATTCTTCAGCTAAAGTAATTTTAGAGTCTTCAGCTTTTTTTTTTATGTATAATCTACAGGGATCCAATTAAAATTTTAATTTAAGATCATAAATTCAAATTCTTTAAATATATGTTCATTGATTGTTCTTGTGTACTCCCCTTTATACCTAATCATTCATTATTTAAATGATTTCCATAATATATTCTTTTTTTTTTTTAAATATTTATTGAAACTATTTATTTTTACTATGAATACGATGTATAGTATGTTTCAAAAGTAATTTATCTATTTTTTAATAATCAAGGAACATCAAATGAAAGATTAAAGTTGAACCAATTAGGAATTAAATTAAATTGCTAGTTCCTTTCACTCAATACCTGACCAGCTTGCTTAAATGAAGCAGTTTATTGAAATTTAATTTTAAGATTATAATCTGAAATTCTTTGATGATGTTGTTAAGTTTCATCTTTCACTCGATATTTACACTTAATTATTCATTATTTAAATGATTCTCATAATATAAAAAAAAAGAAAGAAAGAAAGAAAAAAAATCAAGAAAACTATTGAGACTGCGAAGAGATTATTTTTACTATGAATACAAGATATGCTATATCTAAAGAGTAGTTTTTATATTTTTGACTAATAGGCAAATTCAAATGAAAGATTATGGTTGAACCAATTAAGAATTAAACTAAATTGAGTGTTTCTTCAACTCATTAGCTCATATTAACTTCTCAAATCAAGTAATTTATAAATTATTATTATTATAAAACCCATGAAATAAAACGAGCAAAAAATAATTAAAACAAGTTCAAAAAGTTTTTTCCCATACTATATACTACAAAACGATTCTAGTAAAATAGAATTCATATAATATATATATTGTAAAAAAATTAGTCGTAACATTTAAATAATATTCGTTTCAAAGATAATAAACGTTTATTTAAATAAATATTTAGCAAATTGTATCTCTAGATTTTATGCCAACATTTACGTTCGTACTCACATGGAGTCTGTAGTTGTTGTTGTTGTTGTTGTGGCTTATCCTCCAACTGTCTGACGAAGTCAGACAAGATTCAATATACCGTTCATCCTTAGGAAATCAAGAACCAAAAGGGGGAAGCATATAAGTCCTCTCTGGAAAGACCTAAGCAGTCCAGGATGTGTTCCGCAGAGGCCTGTTGAGCTTGATATTTAGTGCAGATTTTAAAGATCTTTCTGCCCTCAAAGAACGAGAGACTTTTTGTTTGTCCACCTGCCAATCTTGAAATCGTCGTTCGAGAGGCTCTGTCACAGTTGATAGCGAACGAAGAGCCCGGCTCTTTGCCCGCGTACCAGTGGTGGCAGGGAGGGACCTTCCACTCCTTTGAAACTTCAGATATAACTCTTGATTGATGCTCTGAGTAGGTAAGGGCTGAAGAGGAAGATATAGATTGACAACAACCCTTCTTGGCCAAGCGATCAGCTTGCTCATTGCCATAAATGTCTACATGGGATGGAATCCACTAAAAATGAACATCATGGAGCTTTGAAATAATTTTAAGTTTAAGAAGGACGGAAATACTAGTTTTATCTCCAACTGTAATCCAATTGTGAAGGTGTTGAAGGGAGCTGCGACTGTCTGAAAGAATCCAGAGGTCTCCGAAGTCCCGCTCGCTGAGAATAGCCTCGAGGCCTTGCTCAATTGCAATAAGCTCACTTTTAAAGATTGAAGAGAAATCAGGGTTACGAAGACTGATGGACAAAATTTGCCCTGGTTTCTCAATGTAGATCCCACTCACAGAGTGGTCATCCAGTTTACTGCCATCCATATATAATTTTATGGCGTTATCAGGGATCTTATTTACAACTTCTAATGTTTCTGTAAATAGTATCATTGTGCTTAAATGCAAACTATAATCGAACTAAGCATTACTATTTAACGAAAAATCTTAATCATTTTTCTATTATTTTTTTCTTTAATATACATTATAAATAATTCTTTCTTAAAATTAGAGACAAAATACAACTATTTAGATGAAAATATTGCTGTCAACGAGCGATCCTATATATAAAAACTCCAAGCTATAATTTTAATTTTCAGCTCAAATTCGACGTTTTTGCGTATGCAAGAGATTAAATCTAAAACCTGTTCAGTTTTAAGGTACACTCGACCTGAAAATATTTCGACCTGAAACCGTTCCAGTCCGTTATACAATTTAGAAGTACCGCCTTGACCCGGGCCAGCCCGACACAATTTCTGCCGAACAGGTGGATATTTCGGATGCAGTAATATTCTACAATTAAAATGATTAAAACGCCCACTTGTTTATGCATAGATTTTCTTTTCAAATTATATGTCCGCAATTCATGAAATATGCAATAACAACTGTATTACATATCACATAGCAAATTATGTACATAAACACTCATTAAAAAATTAGCTTAGACAGTTGCCTTCAAGTGATCTTTTAGTAAAAAAATCGTCGTAATTTAGAATGAAAGAAAAAGAAGGTAAAATAATATCACAATTTAAGGCTCTAAAAAGAAGAAAAGTAGAGTTAAAATATATTTATCGGTAATTTATTAAACCAAATTTAATTTCTAACGAATTCGTTAAACACATGTGCAAAATCACTTTATTTTTGCAAACAAAGAAAATTAAAATGCGAGCGCAACATGGACTCTGGGATCAGAAAAAAAGGCAATGTCGATTTCGGCCCAGAAAAAAGTCCCGATTACGCAGAAAAACGCAGAGTGGAAATATAGAAGATTAGTCCCGGCCTGAGTCACATGATGGAAAATTGACTTAAGAAAGTTGGGTTTCGGTCCAGTCCCAGGCCTGTACAGATTTCTGTCACACAGTGCCCATAGCCATTTTATCACCAAATTATCCCATAGAAAAGCAGTATTCGGATGGGAGTTATGCCTTTTTAAAACTTATACTTATAAAATAAGGTTATAATGGGCCTGTCTCCATATCCATACATGATTAAGCGTTTAAACTTTATATTTAGTGAAGCTAACAGTCACTTTTGTTAGAAGAAATCTAATCTAGACATAAACATGGTACTAGAAATACTATTCAAAACATCGAAATATTTTAGAATTTTTCCAATTTACATTTAAAAAAAAATCTTTCTTATACACTTATATTTTTTTCACTTGCTTAATTCAAGTATAATTTTTCTAACACTCCACTTAGAAATTGCATGCTCAAATTACACAAACAAACAAGTTCGTTTTTTTCCTTTTTATCTATTTCCTTGTCTTTTATTTTCCTTTTAAATAAACCATAACTATCGTAAACGTCTTACCGTCACGAAATTTAAATATGATTCAATATACACAGTACAACTTTTTCATTTTAAAATAGTCGTCGTCCTTTCGTATTTAAACAGATCTACATAAAAAATTGTAATATAAGATTATCTACTGTGTATCAAAGTGAGCAATATTCATAATAATTGGATTAAAAGTGAATCTGATTAAAATAAAAAAGGGTTTTCATAAAACCACTCACTTGTACCAATCCATTATCCCACAAATGCGCCCCAGATAAAATACAATAAAGTACGAAACAACCTCTTAAAGTCGGTTTTATCTTTGAAAATTACTTTTTCCAATGTATACATTATACTTATACACTCGCGTTAGAAATTCCATGCGCAAATACAATATTATGTAAATAAAAGAGACAATTTATTTTACACTAGACAAAGTCCAAAATCATAGATATTAAAAGATACAATTTGTATTCATGAATCCGTAAATTCAATTTGTATTCGAGAATTCAAAAAACATTTTATCATGAAAAGCGCCGTTTTGCTGAACCAGGTAAATTCTTATTTACTTCCCATGGATTTACCTGCCGCATGAATACTTTAAAAACTTTTAAATTTTCCACACCGCAAGAACTTAAAACGGAATGCCGTTTAAGATGCTTTTGCTGGTCTTTTTTATTATTATTCTTATCCAAAGCAACTTCAAAAGATCAAAATTCGAGAAAATGTGTCAGCTTGATGATGTATGCTCTCATAAGGAATTGACGTTTTAGAACAGAATACAGAGGTATTTTATAATTTTTCTAATCTATATACTTTTAAAATGTTTCGTTCATATTTATATATGGGTCAATGAACTATATTATTTAAATAAATTTAAAACTTTTTGATTATAACATATTCAATAAACTGTAAAAAAAAAAGCATAATTGTTCTTACTCTATGAAAATATAATATAACCACAGACGAAAAGATATAATAATCTCTTCCATGGCACCCACGATCCGGAAAAGCATCCCTTTATCATTAGAAACTTCAGAAGCCAACATATTTACGAGATTTAAAGAAGCGTTTATAAATCAAACTTTTTTTCCTGCCACTGATTTTCGAAAACATTTCCGAGAAGATTTTATCGTTTGTTAATCAGTTTTCTTAAACCGAATAAACATTTTCAGAATACTATTCAGGGTGCTTGTAATCGTTTTGAATATCGAAAAAAAAATTGACGGATTTACACGTTTCAGACACTTAAGATTCCAAAAAACATATTTTTAGAAAAAAAATTGCCGTCCGTTTGGTTGCGTGTCTGCAAACGCTCTATCTCCCGAAAAAATTGAGATAGAGAATTGAAATTTGATATGTACTAGGTATGTAATAATGGGAAAAGGCATTTTGAATCTCAGTAACCTCGATTATTCGGAACTATTTTTTTCGGCCTCTCAAAATATTTGTTCTGATAAAAGGTATATAAAAATTTTCGAAATTCTTTATTTTAAGGAGTGAATATAAAAGACAATAGAAAATATAAATTTTGCATAAAGAATGAAATCGATCGGTTAATGAGTTGCCGAGATATTTGTAATCCTATGATGCACACTCTTCGATTTTTCATTACCCTGTATTTGATTCAAATTTCAATTCAAAGATATATTTTAATTGGAAATGAGACGCTTATTCCGACGCAGTAAACCGTTAGTTATTAGGATTACCAATTTTGGAGTTATAAGGATATTTCTTTTACGAAATTCAACAATAGAGCATTTAAAGTTTATGACGTCATCAAGCCACGATTTTATTCGAATTGCAATGCATTTTATAAATAGTTTACACACGTTTTATTTTCATGTTTTATATTATGAATATCCCTGATGGGTAAGTATTACTGTGGCCCCATTCGACTAGTTTCATGTAGAGTTGTTTTATAATTTAAAGAAAAATAGTTCTTGCTTTCTGATCTCTTTGAAATTTGTATCGGTTGTACGTATTGCGGTTTTGCAGCCCGTGAAAAAGTATTGTTAACTAGTTGTAAAAGAAATATGTTTTCTTCTCGCTTTGTTTTCATATTTTGGTCGGGTTCTTAAGCATAACAACAACAAAATAAAAGTTCTCATCATCCGAACTCTCTGAAGTTTTAATCGGCTATAAAGATAACTGTATTCAAGCTCTCTTTAAAATTTTGTGGAAAAATATGCATATCTAGTAGTGAAAACATGAGCTCATGCCACCCCGTTTTACCGTTTACATCGAAAATACCCAGATTATTATTTCTTTTTAAATAGACCGAACACTCGTCCGACCTTTTTGAAATTATCGTAGGTGATGCAAATCTGGTCTTCCGAGATGCTCTAAAAAGATTGTGTTGAAATGCAGACGTTTATTTAATTACTAGCAAGCTACGCCCGCTGCGCTGGTCGGTTTCTACAAATGAACCGTGAATCAAACGAAATATATCGTTTAATTTTACCTTGTATTTGAATGCAATCTGTATATTTACCTGCATTATCCTTCCACATTACTGAAAAATGACGTGATTGCACTATTATATTTTCTAATGTGCAGTCAAAATTTTAGCTGTTAAGGACCAACTCTTTTAGTTGGCCATTCACAGTTAAGGTTAGCTAAAGAATGATAAAACTACATGCAATATACTAAAACCATCACTAAAAATTGTCGAACTAACAATGCAAACAAATTAACTAACAAAATACATTCAGTAGAAGATTTTTATAAAGGCTAATATTTGATAATCGGGTTAATCTGATTATAGAACATTTCCAAATAATTCTAAAACTAACAGAACGATATAAAATATACTAAAAACATCCTTATAAATTATATACTTAATAATGCAAGTCGGAAAAAATAAGTCCAGTAAAAACTTACAAAAAGGCTAATCTTTCGGAATCGGGTTCACCTGACTATAACCTTCACACATAACTGTTTGACTAAGCAACGTAGAACAATATGTAGTACATTAAAACCATTCCTGAAATAGCATCTAACTAACAATATAATTCCAATCAAAATCCGTCCAGTAGAACTTTTTCAGAAGGCTAATCTTTCATAATCGGAATCAAATATTGAAAAGGCTAATATTTGATAAAAAAATGGTGTCCCGATTTTCGATTTTCCCCCTATAATTCTAGAACTAAGCAACGTAGAATGATATGTTATATAATAAAACTTTCCCTAGAAAATTATCTAACAGTGTAGGTTCCATCGAAATCCATTCGGGAAAATCTCTTCGGTAAGCCGGGCGCCAGTGATATATATATATATGCATGTATATATATACACATATATCTACACAAATACATTTATATACATACATATATTTGGCTAATATTTCATAATTGGATTGATCTGATTATAGAACTTCCCAGAATAATTATATAACTAAGCTACGTAGAACGATATGTTATACAATAAAACTTTCCCTGAAAAATTATCTTACAGTTTAAGTTCTACGAAAATCTATTCAGCGGAACTCGAGTTATAAGCAGCCGGAACGAAATTTCATATATGTAGAAGTAAATAGAAGTATACTGACATTAATATACTTTGCATTTTAATTAAAAAAAAGGTACTTTTCGGTTAGCCGTACGCCAGTGATATATATATATATATATATATATATATTTATATATATTCATACATATAAGTGTATATATATGTATGTTAATACATGTATTTGTGTAGATATATGTATGTATATACATGTATTTGTGTAGATATATGTGTATATATATACATGTATATATATATATATATATATATATATATCACTGGCACCCGGCTTACCGAAAAGTACCAAAAAAAATAATTCAAAAATGCAGTCGTGCACTTAAAAAAAAAACACCTTTTGACTTAAAATCTCTAATCAAAATGTTTTTATTTTCTTTTCTTTCTTTTTTTTAAATAAAATTATTAACAGCTTTTAGCCACCCACAGGGAGGCTTATTCTTTCAATCTCTATCATTTTTCATGTTTATGAAAAGTCACAGCAATCCATCGTTGCCACAGGTTAATCTCGGAAAATGAAACATTTGAAGTTACTAAAAAAATTAATAACTCAAAAAGTATTTATCACAAAATTGTCAGACAAACTGCGTTAGAAAGGAAAAAAATTGTATTTTTCTTGATATAAATTTAAAATCGAATGTTTATGCCGTTTTTCAAATAATGAATTTTAAAAATTACCAAATATTACAATGAAGTACCATAACGAAACCTTCACGCGTAAAAAGATAATGATAACGGCTGTTGCTTTCGGTCGAGAATGGACCAAACGATGTCCGCATTTTACTATTTTTACCGTTTTTAACGAAATTCTGTAACTTTAGAAGTATTTTTCTTTGAATAGACAATAGAAATGCATAAAATCGTTACAAAAATTTTAAAATTACAAAAAAGGATAGATGCAAATTATCAGATATGAAAAATAAAGAAGAATTTTGGTACTTTCGTTCTTTCGTGTTATAGCAGCCACCAAGCATGAAATATTTTTGTTTCTGTTTTCATTAATACAAGGGCATCCAATCCGGGCTTCCCGGGATTAGAGGATATAGATAAAAACCATTTTTAACACTTTCCAACCTAGTTGAAAAGTGTTTATGACTTCGGTTTGTCTGGCCGTCTGCCGTCTGGCCGTGCTCTAACTCCCGTAAATATGCTCGGATTGTCCTGCAATTTTTATATGTTATAATCGTTATCTATAGCATGTTCCCTATTTCAACGGAAGTGTGTAGCACTTATAGTTTTTTTACAGGGACACTCAAAAGAATTCCGTTACATTGCGGTCTATGGGGAAAAATCATTTGCGGTTTATTTAAATAATGTTTCACTATTTTAAACGCATGTAGAAGAAGCTTAATATGGAATAGGGTGTGCATAGCACTTATACTTACTTTACAGGGACAGTCAAAAGAATTCCGTTACATTACGTCTATGGAGAAAAATCGTCTGCGGTTTATTTAAATAATGTTTCACTATTTTAAACGCATTGAAATTTATATAAGGTTCATTACAAGAGGCTTACTACAGAATATTGTGTGTATAGCAGTCATCATTCATTTACAGGGACACACAAAAGAATTCTCTACTGTATATTAACAATAATTCCTGGAAGTGCGTTTTAAGTTACTGAATGCGATTTTAAATTTAAATCGCTTTTGTCTATTACGTGGTGTGTATAAATTCTGTAGATCCTATACAGGGAAGCACAAAAGTTCGGTAACACATTTCCGCATTATTTAACTCCAGACGGAGAATTTTAAACTGTGCTACGTGTTTCCTAACTGAACTAAAATTTAGCATCCTATGTATATATACAAATCTATAGATCCTATACAGGGCTGAATAAAAGTATTCGGATTACTTAGATGTTATCTTTTAGCTTATTAAAGAGTATGATTCGTAAAATTATTTTGGAAGCGTTGGAAAGTGTTGCATAATCTATACTTGACGCATGATTTTTCGTTCGTGTTTTAAATTAACTCTAATAGATTTTTTACATTTAATATATATATATATATATATATATATATATATATATATATATATATATATATATATATATATATATATATATATATATATATATATATATATATATATATATTTAGATTGTCCCCTAACAACACCAAAGAGCATTTTTATATGAAATATGTCAATTATATATTTTTGAAATTGTCGAAGAAATCGCTGAAAATTTCTTTATATTCAACAGATTTTCTTATTCTGATAATTTCGGTGGTTTTAAGCGCTTATTTCGATTAGATGTTTGTTAAATTTGTATTTTATATGTAGTATTTTATTTATTGCTTAATGAAATTTTAACTTCGTTATGGAATATTAGATCGAAACAAATGCTGAACTATTTATATTATTTAAAGTGCAAACGGATTAATATTTTGTAATCGTCTGCAAGCGATAGAGATTTTTTAAAAAATCGTGCTTGAAATTTAATTTAAATGCTATAATAAATGAGTAAATCGTGATACAGTTTTCAAACAAATTGCATTTGAATGTAGATTTTTTCCATATCTAACGGTGTAAAAATTGAAAATGTGCGATGTTTAGAAATAAAAAAAATTGCAGTAGCAAAAATCTCAAAGACAAAATTTCATCGTCAGCTGTTGCCATTCGCAAAATGACGTCAGCGTTACGCACGGACACGTTTGTCCTTTATAATATAGATATTGTAAATTTGGTACTTTCGTGTTATAGCGGCTTCCAAGGATGAACTGCCAAGCGGTCAAGATTTATCGCCAAATTATAAAGCATGTATGGCATTATAATAATATATGATATATATATATAACATTTCTGTACGTATGTGGCCAAGTTTTAGTCATATAGGATGCATATATGATGTATATATATGACATGTGTATATGATATGATGTATAAACGACATATAAGACATAAATAATATGTGTATAATGACGTATATGGCACATATAGGAAGGAGTGTTTGGAATATATATATGCCATATAGGATGCCTATATAAGCTTTGCGATGATCTTGGCGAAATAATAACTGCAACCTTGGTATGATGTATATATATGACATGCGTATATGATGTATATACGACATATAAGACATAAATAATATGTGTATAATGACGTATATGGCACATATAGGAAGGAGTGTTTGGAATATATATATGCATATATAGGATGCCTATATAAGCTTTGCGATGATCTTGGCGAAATCATAACTGCAACCTTGGTATAATTGTGGGAGCCGCTATAACACGAAAGTACGGTAATTCTTCTTTTTTTTATAGCCACACACAGGGCTAATTCTTTCAGTTTACAGTAAAATTCATGTTTATGAAAAGTCACAGCCACTCCATATATAAAGGACGACACCCTTTATGCATAGCTATACAAATGGTTGTTACTGACGATATTAAAAATCAAATTGTCTCTCTGTATTATGCCGATACTTCGGCTTGTATTTCCTATCTCAGTACCTAATTGCCATACAGCGGGCGCAGATCCCATTTAAACAATAATATAAAGGATCCAACAAAGTTAAACCCGTCGTGGCGGACATTTCTAAGGGGACCCGTGGCTATATCTCCAATAGTAATGAAGTTACCTCTGGGGGGGGGTAAGTTCTTGTAAGTTCCGGGGGGGAAAGGTTCAGTAAGACCTTTTTGGTGTTCCTCCCTCATGTAAACCTCTTCATGTAACATATCAATAATTGATAGATCTCGTCAATCACTATGGTCTGGTCCTACTCTCCGCCTCTCACTCGCCCCCTCCCTTAAGAAGCATATTTCTCTGTTTCAACTCTTTCTAAATTTTAGTTTTTCCCATCTTTCTCAGCCCCTTTAAGACCCACAGAGGGCGTAGGCCTCTTCTAAAAGATCCAACGAAATTAAAATCGTCGAGGCCGACATTTCTAAGAGGGTCCCGAGGCCCTATATCCCATAGGACCGGAGTTACCCCCCCCCCTCACGGTGGAGACATTCAAGGTGCTCAAACCCCGTCATGTAACATATAAAAAGTTTGATCTCATCAAGCACTTTTGTCTGGTTTTACTCTCCCCCTCCTTCTCTTCCGTCTCCTGCCAGGAGCACTTTTCTTATTTATTTTTTCAATTTTTCATATTTATTTTAGTTTTCCCATTTTTCTCTGTTCCTATGGACCGGACAGCTCCAAAATTTTACCAAAATTAGTTGTAAACTGCCTAAAGGTATTCCCCCCCCCTTCTTTTGGCGCCCTCGGTTTTCACGTATCTCTCGAGGGGGCCCGTCAGAGGTGCGAAAAGGGGGATCCCTTTTAAAGTCCTATCTCTCAATTTCAAGTGAGGATTCATTTTAAAGGTCTTGTAGAGCACTTGTGTTTTGTATAGCTCCCCTTTCCTTCCCCCCACCGCTCCCCAAGATCACGTCAATTAATGCTAACTCATCATTTGTTAAACAACTTCTCTTAGCTTTATCCATCATAAAAGCTGCTATCATAGAACTTTTCATTATCTTTTTTAGGTTATCTATTAAGTGCTAAAATGCCTTGAATGATTAAAAATAATTTAAAGGGTGTCATTAAGCCAGCACATTTGTAAACAGCAACTACCTCGCCACGTCTCAGCCCTCTGAAGCCACGTCTTTTTACTATTATAGTTATTAAAAATACTTCTAGTCACCGAATCCTTTTAAAACTTGGTGTGCTCGTGCCTAATATATTCCACCAGCTCACAAAAAATCTTAGAGCGCTAACTAAATTCTAAAGTGGAGAAGCTGGCTTATGCGAACAAACACTTTTTTTGACGAGTTAGACTTGGCTGAAAAAATCTCAACGATAAAAGCCGTGGGTGGCCAATCTATATTCTGCCGTAAGGTAGAATTTTTCCCGCTTGTTTCTTTTATTTTTTCAGATGTATAGCCATTTCAATTCTTTCTGCAACAAAAAAAAGACACTTTTTGGCTTACAATCAAATTGTTTGAGGTCAAAAGTAAAATCAAAATCGCCAAAAACAAAAGATACATCGCCAAATATTGTTTCAATATAGAAATCTTGCCCCTTGAATAATTTTTTAAACATTACGAACATTCCCAATCATGTTTAAATTAAATATTTTCGTTTTATAATATTCTCTCATCAAAACTCTTTTTTTTTCTTTCTCTTTCTTTTTTCTTTATTTCTTTTTTTTTTTTAATTAAAGTAGTAACAGTTTTTCTTTTATTTTTCGACATGTATAGCCTTTTCATTTCTTTCTGCAACAGTAATGATCGCCAAAATATTAGCAATTGTAACCTTTTCGGCCAAAATAACATAACTTTCTATCATAATTCTATAATTAATATACATTGAACGTTGTGTTATATACTAAAACCTTCCCTGAAAAATTATCTCTCGAACAGTGTAAGTTCCATCAAAATCCATTTGGCAGAACTCGAGTTATAAACGAACGGAACGAAATTTCCGTTTGTGTTTTATATATATAGTAGATGGCATTGAAGACAGATCTTCTCCGGGAGTCTTGAAGAGACCTGAGTTCACTAATTTTCTGAAAGATTTAAAATTCGTATTTTTTAAAACAGATTGCACGGTCGATAAGAAGAAGATCTCATCTTTAAATAAGTATGGTTTGTGAATTGGTACCTGTGAAATCGAACCCTAAGGGAACGTCCCTGAAAGAGAGAAAAAGTCAATCGCGAGAAGGACCTGATTTTAATTATTTTGCAAAGGGTTAACATTAATATTTTTTCAAACTAATTACGCCGTTTAAGACGTAAAAGTACGAAAATTATGAACATCTCCACCTTTTTCCGTATCGCAAACAATTTGGCCAATGGACATTAAGGCTAAATATAAAGCCAAAGTAAAACTGCATTTTGTTCTTTTTTTCTGCGCATTTGGAAAAGCAACGGAGCACGTGAAAGGGGGCCTCCGTCTATTTGCAAGAAAAGGTCGCTTTTTCATGCGTTTTTAATTAATATCTTGACTAATTATAAAAAAATTAAAATCTGAGCCCCAGGTGCATCAGGACTTGTCTTGGACTATCATTATACAAATTTTCTGGCCTCTGTGTAGGTAGATTTTCCTAGACGTCTCCAACAGGCACACACACACAGAGACACACAACGAAACTTTCTTTTCTTAGTATACATTGCACGTAAATAAATTATAATGATAAAATTATTCCGCTCAAAATATGTATGAAAAATAAATGCAAGATGGATTAACAAATAATTTTTATTTTTTATGTTCAACTAAAGAATTTTACTCCCTCCAAGCAAAATCTGAAATGACGCTTCTCTGTTCAAATACAACATTACACAAATAAGCAAATAAGACAATTTATTTTCCACTAGGATAAAACCGAAATCAATTGATATTCAAAGATTCAATTTGCATTCATAAATCCGTAAATTCAATTTGTATTGCAGAATTAAAAATCCATTTTATCATGAACAGCGCCGTTCTGCTGATATACGTAATTTCATATTTATCTCACTAGCATTTATATTCCACATAAATTCCTCCGAAACTTTTAATTTTCTACACCACAAGACTATAAAATGGAATTTCATTGAACATTTAACTGCTGTTAACAGTCTCACAGACCGCTGTATTTATCAATTTCGACAGTTTAAAACTTGTAACTTTCAGTTTAAGTTCAGATATTAGAGAAATTTTATTTCGTTTGGAACCTTAGTAATCATGAATAAGCGAATTTTAATTATAAAAATTTTAATATTAGTGAGAAAAAAAAAACATCCTAAGAATTCATCGAGCCTTTATTCATCTTTCAAACAACGGTCTTCGTGACCGCTCATAGCAGCTTAACTTCTAATTGCTTCTTAGTTACTGCTAGTGCTCTTTGAGATTGTTCGAATCCAAAGATGAAGAAAAGGCTCGGCTAATTAATAGGGCACTGTTTCTGTACGAAATTTGTATATAGAATTTTTATAATTCTAAACTGAAAGTTTTAAATTAAACTGTAAAATTTGGAAAAAGCAGCGGTCGATGAGACAGGTAGCAGCAGTTAAGGTTTAAAATGTTTTTGCGGTTCTTCCTTGAATAGAAACCAGAATTGGTTATGAAAATGTCCATGAGTAAATGGTACCGGTCATGTATATTGAATAATACAATTAATCCTCTATGTTGATTTATGCACCTGTGCTTGTCATCTGTCCTCGTCATGTCAACTTTACGTTACCATATTAAACTTGTGTTCGTCATTAGAACGGCCTGTTTCCTTTAGAACGCTCACACATATAGAACAGCCTTTATACTGGTGTAAGAATTAATGGATGAATAACAGGCTGTATTACTGGATTACGGGGTGAAATATTATAGTGAAATATTTAGTGAAATATTTAGTGAAATATTATAGTGAAATATTTTGGATAGATTAATCAGAGGTAAGGTACATTTTTTTTATTGTTTAAGTATGGCCGATCAGTTAACTAAGCTTAAAAAAACTAGGGGGGTAATAAAAGCATCTATTACCTCTATTGTTAAAAAGATCGAAGATGCATGGGTTTTGGAATCACCGAATTTTGAGGAAATAGAAGAAAATTTAGTTCAGCTAGAACAAAAAGGTATTGACCTCAAGCGGGAAGATACCCAAATTTTATCGCTAATTAATGATGAGGATGAAATCGAAAAAGACGCGAAGGCCTCCATCGAATACCATGAAAAAATAACTTTATGGAAATTTAGAATTAATAAGAAATTGAAAAATAATAGCAAAAGCGAAGTTTCCTCCGTAACTCACGTCGATAATAAGCTCGCAGAAGTAGTTGCGCAATCTGTTAAACTCCCTACCTTAAAGATTGAGAAATTTTACGGCGAAATAAGTAAATTTCAAAATTTTTGAAACTCATTCAAAATAGCAGTACATGATAATAATTCACTGTCAAATATTGAAAAAATTAGCTATTTACAATGTTATTTAGGCGGTAGCGCGTATAATTCCATTTCCGGGTTTGCGTTATCAGATAAAAATTATTTGGAAGCGATCCAAATTCTGAAACAACAATTTGGCCAGAAAGACCTCATTGTCACGGCTCACATAAATACTTTATTATCTTTGAAACCAGTATTGAAAACAAATAATTTAACCGCTCTACGGAAATTATTTGATACGATTCAATCGCAAATAAGAAGTCTCAGGTCTTTAGGCATTGAATCAAATGGATTTGATAACCTATTGACACCTATAATCCTTAAATCCCTGCCAAATAATCTTTCGTTAGAATATAATAAGCAATGTATAAAAAATTCTAGTGACACGCAATCAAGTATTGATGATTTGTTATTATTTATTCGTACCGAAATAGAGTCGAGAGAAAAACAAAATTATTTAACTGGTAATTTAGATAACCCAAGGTCAAAACAATCATATAATAATGACTCGCCTGCATTTCGTAGACAAATGTTCGCTAGTGATAGAATTAATTCTGAAGTATCTCATATTAAAGCCACCTCTGAAACCTTTTGTATATTTTGTTCTTGTAATAGTCATTCGACTGAGGAGTGCAATAAATTACCCGTTGATCAGAAAATAGCTAAATTAAAAGCACAAGGACGCTGTTTTTTATGCTTGAAGAGAGGTAAACACGTCGCTAAAGATTGTACCATAGAAAATAAAGAATGCACGAATTGCGGCAGATACCATAATGTTACAATATGTAGTTATTTATTTGGAAATGTTAATAAATTTGATAGGGAAGATAATTTGAATTCAAATGAAAAAGCACTCACTGCAAGAATAAGGTCATATGAGTTTTTTAATTTGAAAACACCGCGAAAAGAAACGAAATTAATTGAAACATTACCGACAGTAGATATCGAATGTGGTAATAAAATATTACATGGCGTAGTAGATTCTGGAACGCAAATTTCTATAATAAAGGCTAATTGTGCACCCGAATACTTTAAAAATCTTTGTGGTACCATAATATTGGAATCTGCATTTGGACACCAATTGAAAGCTCCTTTAATAAATATTCCATTGAGTATTGCAGTTTAAAAATTAAACCCCAAGATATATCCTAATATTATGATAGCATGTACTGTAGTTGATAATTTAATTAATGATTTATTACTTTCTCTTGATACATATAATGAATTAAATGGTTTGAATAAATATAATGAAAATAAAAAGGCATTAAATTGTAATGTTGACGCGATAAGTGACAATACGAAAGAAACCAACACTGTAGATCTGTCTGCTTCAATTTTAGACCATGTGTCAGTTGAAAATGCGAATGCAAACGAGAACATTGATCGTACACCTGGCGACAACCCTGGTACTTTTATAAATTATTCAGAGAAATTTAAATGTCAACAGAAAAACGACCCTTCGTTAAATCAGTGTTCGACAGCTAACAAAAATGAATTTAATAGCTTTTTCGTTCATGAGAATTTCTTATATCACTTGGATAAATTATTCGATGAGACGAAAAATAACCCTCACCCGCGTCCTAGTATTACACAATCGATCACGAAAGAAACTAATAATAATGAAAATGACATACGTACTGTTGCCGATTTAATCGTAATAGAGAGTGGAGATCAAATCGAAACGGAAATTTATTATAAGGAAGAAGATTCCCAAATTAGGCAAGCAGAAGAAATTTTACATAATTCAAAAGATTTAAAAGTCCAAAATTATTTACAGAGTGAACACAATATTATGAAGGATACTCCCATAGTTAACAATGTAACTTCAATTTTCGAATTCTCAAACTATGCAGTCACGCCTGATGAAGAAACCGAATACGAAACCGCAAATTATGCTAAAAAGAATGCAAGTGCCTCGGATAAATATTTGATTGCATCAGCAGACATGAAGTAAGAAAATATAAGACGAAGCATAATTTCTGAAAATAAAGATTCAAAAGTTGATGTCACGACAACAGAAGAATCTTACTCTATTTCCAATAATACAATGCGAGAAACACTTGATGGAAGTTCCGAATCCAGCACGATTGAGTTCAGCGAGAAACAACCTTTTGTTTACGATAAAAATTCTGACTACATTATAGTCAATGGCTGTGTGAAATCACATGAAATAGCAAACAAAGAACCCGATGTATTCCTTAAGTTAAATCATCCTGACAACATGATGTTAGAAAAATGCCAGAAAAAAATCTGAGAAAATTGTTGAGTTTACAGAGACTAAGGCAGTGACGATCGACGAAAATAAAAATGAAACTGAACTTTCTAAAAATTATGTTAAAGTGAAAATAAAGGAAACCGTGAGGAAGAAACAGTATACACGTGATGGCTTTCGCCGAATGAACAATACATTTAGTACAGGGAGACGGCGGAAACGAGAAAAAATAAAATTTTTAGGTCATGTGGTAGAATCCGGTATACATGCACCCGATCCCGACAAAGTATCAGCGATACAAAACTTACAAGTTCCCAAGTCAAAGAAAGATGTCAGAAGCATATTAGGTCTTTTATCTTATTACCGATCCTATGTTCTTTCATTCTCCGACATAGCTCGTCCATTGATTGAACTTACCAAGAAACGTGCCCCTAATGAAGTTACCTGGTCTGAGGATTGTGACAAAGCCTTTTTTGAGTTGAAACAGGCGATCAGTAAATCACCAATTTGTTATTCCCCGAACTTTCAGAAACCATTTATTATACATGCAGATGCTTCTTCGTATGCGATAGGCGCTTGTCTACCTCAAAAAGATGAAAATGAACAAGAGCACTCCATTGCTTTTACAAGCAAAAAGCTCTCCAAATGCCAAGAGGATTATGCTACCATCGAAGGCTACCATCGAAGTAGGCTACATGCCTCACATTGGACTTAAAAACTTTGAACATTCTTTTTTTTTTGTGTTACAAGTCTGAACTTTAACTTTAAAAACTTTAACTTTATCCTAGAACTTTAAAATATTAGTATTAGTGTATTAGTGTTATAGTGTATTCTATTTGTTTATTTTCTTTGATATTCTTTAAATGTTTGAATTTTAGTATTAATATGTTTTACTTGTTTATTTAGATATTTACCAGATATTGATTTGTCTCAAAAGACTAAATCAAATTCTCGAAAGGGGGAGGTGTGAGGATTGCGCATGCCTTTTCTTGCTCTAGTAGCGCCCCCTTCTGGAAAAAAAGAAAGCGCGCGGCAGTAGAACTCAGAATGTCAGCGAAAAAGAACGTCGCTTGTCATAGTAGAAACCAGAATTGGTTATGAAAATGGCCATGAGTAAATGGTACCGGTCATGTATATTGAATAATACAATTAATCCTCTATGTTGATTTATGTACCTGTGCTTGTCATCTGTCCTCGTCATGTCAACTTTATGTTACCATATTAAACTTGTGTTCGTCATCAGAACGGCCTGTTTCCTTTAGAACGCTCACACATATAGAACAGCCTTTACATCGCGCAACAATTTTTATGCATTATAATTCAGTAAATCAGTATTCAATATGAATTTGCTTTATTTGTAAATTTAATACATTTTAGTTAAGACCCACCTTTCTTTTCATACATATCAATGGAAAATTGTGCATAAATAATTTTACATATTTCGTATTTGTTCGCTTATCATAGCTTTTAAATTTAGTACGATTTATGTAAATATGTTTAATATTAATATGAATTTAAATCAAAATTCTAAATCGGAATACATTTTTTTGTGATAAAGGAAATTTACGTTTTGATAAATACACGATTTTTTCATTCTGATGCTCTTCCTTTTCCCTTTTATTTATTTTTTCATATATAGTATCTTCCATTACTAAAATATTATTATTTTATTTTTTATTTTTTTACATACAGATGTAAATGTACATTGTAAATTTTTGAACATGAAAATATTAACTTACTTAAATGCTTCTTATGATGTCACTAATTCACATGCAAAATTTTATCAATAATATCAGTTAGTAAAACTGTACTATAATGTACTGTCTGTCATACGATAATTACATATTCCATTTATTTGCCATATTACATAGTTTATACATATATATAATCTACAATAAATCTCACCAGAGGTGGTTTAATTATTATTAGAAAATATTAAATATATAAAGGCTAATATACCAAGCGAAATTTGGTGAATATTTTTGGCCACTTCACAAAATTCTATTTAATAAAACAGTATCCTTCACAAAAATCAATTTAATGAAATAGGCCCTCCACAAAACTCAATTTGATAAAATGGGGTCCTTCACAAAATTCTTTATAATAAAACAGGCTCCTTCACAAAATTCCTTTCTATTCCTTAAAAACTTGCTATTTATTATTTATTTGCTATTTTGTGACATTTTAAAATGTGTAATTTGTAAACAAATAAGTTCACAGAGAGGAAAACTTCAGCAAAAGGATTTAAAAAGTATTTTTTAATCTTGGTTCGAATTTGAGTAACTGAATTTCAACTTTCATTACAAAATGTTATTTTTTCACAAAAATATAATAAATTTCACAAAAATAACCTTTATTTTTCACAAAATTTTATTTAAATCAAATATCACATTTAAAATGTGCAGTAAATAATTGATAAAAAATATATGTATAATGATAAATGTTATATTAAAAATGTCTTTAAGAACCCCCTTTTTTTTTAATTTCAGAACAGGGCCCTTCAAAAAAATTTTAACTTAAAACAGGACAACTGTATATTTAAAATTTCATAATAATAGTAAAATACCTCTGTTTATTGGTGATTATAAAAGAAAAGCATATATGGAAAAATAAATCAAATATGTAATTATCAAATTACAGACAGTGCATTACATAAAGTTCTTACCTTACACCTTTCATTAACTAATATAATTTTGCATATGAATTAGTGACAGAAGAACTATTTAATTAAGTTAATATTTTCACGTTAATACATTTGCAATTTAATCTATGTATAAAAAAATATATAAATATTTTAGTCTACTCTTGTCGCAACGACAAAGTAAACATATTTTAATAGATAATGATTAACATTGCTAATATTCATAACAATGCATGTATATACTCTAAATAAGTACCTACAGCAATCCATTCTTTAATCGAAATATTATTAATTTTCTTGAAAACGTGCTAGAACTTAAATAATTATAATTAATTTACACATTAACCAAAAGAAAAAAAAAGTGTTATAAAAAGTGTCTTTCACGAAATGAATACATATTTATAACACATGAAGCAAATAAAATAATACTTAATAGAAAAGAAAAAATAATGAATTAGATGAATATTTTTCTTAATATTAAATTCTTAAAAAAATAAATAAAATAAGACTCTTATAACACTTAGGAGTTATACATATTTTATATAAAGAAATACACGAAAAAAGAAAAGAGGTTATTTTTATGTTTATATATTATATTTTATATAACATGAATATTTTTTATTGTACATTTTACGAATTATGAAATATATATTTTATGAATTATACATATTTTATTTCTATTAAAATACATAAAAAGCAGCGGAGGGAGGGGGGGGGGTAATTTTTTTTCTTTAAAAAGACAATATAATGAAATCTTTCAAAAGGGTTAAAATGAAAGTGTCTTTCCTGAAATGAATATAACATATGAAATGGTTACATGAAGCAAATAAAATGTAACTTAAAAGGAGAGAAAAAATAGTGAATTACATTTATATTTTTCTTATTCAGTTGTTACTAATAATACAAACTCTGATATTTATGAATTATTCATATTTTATTTTTATTAAGAGACATGAAAAGAAAGTGGGGGGGGGGGGTTAAAAAGATTTTTATCTTTAAAAAGACAATATAATGAAAGTTTTTAAAAAGATTAAAATGAAAGTACCTTTCCTCAAATTAATATAATATTTATAACATATGAAATGTTTCATGAACATATATACATGGTTATATACCCTATACACTCTAACTTATGGCTGAAATAAGTTTTGGAACGAACTCGGAAAGTTATGATGACGAATGGAAAATAAACGGAGTTCGTCATCCTTGACCGAGGTTAGTGACGTCACTCTGAGTGTCCCCGGGCTTTCTTAATAGAGCCGGTGTTGCCCGAGCCAGAAACATTTTGTGTTTTCAGAGCCCGAGCCCGATACCAAAAAAAAATTGCATTATATTTAAAAATTGTTTTAAAGTAATATCTCATTTTTAAAAAACTTCGTACATGAAAATAACTGCTAATCCCATGTATATAATTAATTTTATGGAAATTTACATTCAATCTTATCAAAAGAGAAGTTTAGTATCAAATAAAAATATACTTCCTTAAAAGGATTTTCATATTTTTCTCTCCCAACAAGCAAATCTGATGGACACGTTAACATAGTGCGTTTTATGAATAAATGCATGAAATTTGTAGAAATTACTATTTCAATGCCGAAGAAGTGAACAACGTTTTTTATTCCGTATAAAAGGTGTATGTCGTAAATTTTAATTGATTTCTTAATTAAAACACTATTTCGTGTTCCTAAAAATCAGCTTAAATTAAAAATTATCTTCTCCTATTTGTGCCGTATCAGCCAGTCGTCAGTCACGTCGCAAATATCGTAAATATTCTTTTAAAGTAGCATTCTAATGCCAGAAAAGAAAAAGAAAATTTACTTTTCTCCTTCTGTTCATTCTGATCAAAATAACGTTAAAATGACTTGAATTGAAATATGTAATTTTTTAGGAAAAAAAGTTATTTTTATTTTTTCTATATGAGAATAAATAAAATTGTCAGTTTTAGAAAGAATGAGCCCGAGCCCGCCCGGGCCCGAAGGCTGGTACAAAAATCAAGCCCGTCTCATCTCTACTGGCAACTGGCGAGAAGAACAATAAGCTCCAATCCAGGCCTGATTATGCATTTTGCAAACTTCAATGACAAAATATATCAGGTATGTTTAGTTTCCAATAAAGAAAAAAAACTTCTAAATTTAAATTTTTTCGCTTTTCCTTTTATAAAATGTTTTTCTCAGTTTGTCAAAATAGTGTTTTTTTAGCCAAAATTCTAAAAATTTAAAGCAATGTTGTTAAATGTTCTTTCTTAAATACTGATTTCTCAGTGGTCACTTTTAAGCTAGCATTATTTTCGAACAGGTATCAACATACTATATTTCTACAATGTTTACAATAGATTATTATATAGATTATTATACAGAAATAGTGGTAGCGAATAAATCGAGAGTTTGTAAATAAATCACTGAGAACACTGTAAATAAAATTTGAGTAGTTTAAAATCTAAAAAACTTTAACTTGGAAAGTAAAAAAAAAAAAAAAAATCATGTATGTTGAAACAGTGTTGAAGAAATTACTTGAGACTGCGGTATGGTAGAAATTTAAGTACAAACTTCGCGAATAGAAGCGATTTCTTTCAATTGAGTATAAAAGCAAGTTTTAAGTCGAAGTTGTTGATGATGGGAACAAGGTAAAATATTATAGGAATATAGTGATTATTGAAACAGTCCCGATTCATCCATAATATTTCATTTATAATGAAATAAAGTATGCAAATATTTTTACAAATCTTTATTTCGTTCTGTCTCATTTTGCGCCCATAGGATTTGTGCTCCTGGATCAACTTGCTCCAACAGTTCCACGGAATCTACGCCCCTAATTAGCGCCATAATTAACGAATAAATAAATTTAAATTTGCGTTACTCATAGAACAAGTTTTTGTTGAAGGCTTTCAAGCACAAACTCTACGTATAACAAATATCGTAATTGGATATAATGAATATAATTCAAAAGGTTTGCAGTTTTTGAAGGGAAGGAGAACAGTCGGTATAATAAAAACAGGCGACAGAGAAAGATTACGTAACAATTATAAACTGTTGAAATATAGCAATAAAAACAATAATGCCAATTTTTACATTATTCATATGCCAAGTTATCGTGGGAGGAATATACTTCCAAGCACAAACGTTTACGTATAATGAATAAGGCTTGCCGTTCTTGTGGGGGAGAGGGGAAGGGACAAGTTTGTATAATAAAAACAGGTGACAGCTAAAGATTATGTAACAATTATAAACTGTTAAAAATAACTATAAAGTAACAATAAAAACATTAATGAGAATTATTTTAATTGTTAAAAAAGTACAAAGTAGTAAAAATTCCAACAATGTTTGAACGAGTCAACAATGTTGATGATTTCTTTACTTTGATAACAACAACAATGAATTCTTCGTAATCATAAAAGGGATTTCGATTAAGTTGCGGGATTTCTGATTATCTCTCGATTAAATCTAATTTTTCGAGTATTTATAGCTTAAAAAGCGATTAAAGTGTTCTAAAAAATGGATTATTATCGACAAAAATATCGTGAGGGTGTTATAGACACCAAAACTTATGAAAAACTGATTGAGATTATCTTCTATCTAGAAGAAAAGAATTACACCTTCATGGAAGAGCTAGGATGCGGCTCTTTTGGTTCTGTGTTAAAAATGAATCACTTGAGTACGAAAGAAGATCGTGCCGTTAAGATCGTCTCGAAACATCATGTGTCTGAAGGGGAAACAGAATTGTGGTCCACACTGGATCATGAAAATATTCTTTCACTCTTGTCATCGGAATATGTGTACTTCGCAGATTCATACATATTTATCACACCCGTGCATCCTGTCAATCTAGAAGAAGCTGTGCTGAAGTCTTCGTTCTTGGCCGAAAATGGTGCCTTCGATCAAGCTATCCACTGGAATAGAGAGATCTTGGATGCAGTTGATTATTTGCACAAGAAAAGTCTGTGTCATCTCGACTTGAAGTGTAATAATGTATTGCTTACTGAAGACAAACGGGCCATAATTGCGGATTTCGGTTTCCTATCGTCAACTGAGAAACCCGTTCAGAGGTTAGTAGGATTTTTGATTTGTATTTTTTTTTTTTTTCATAAATGAGTAGAACTTTCAAACTCAATGCCTAACGCCAATTTAAAATTATATCAAGGTAATTCTGACACGGTTTTAAGACAATCTTGGGTAAAGTAGAATCTTTATAGAATGAACACTCCGACTTAAGACACTGTACTTGAGAACCTTGTGAGCTACTGCAGAGGGTTCAAGACAAGTCCAGCCTAATTGCCGATCGTCCGCTTCCACGACTTAAAATTCATAGCTCTCTTGGTCTTTACGTATTATCATATCACACTCGATCATGGATATCTAAAAACCTTGACGTAAGTCACGGAAGTGGTTCACCTGTAACCAGACTGTGTCTGTCCATATTTGAGAACATCCTTAAGAGCCTACATCAGTCACGCGAACGGACACGCAAGCTAATGTTAAGTGTCTATGGGAAGGTTCTTGGCAGATTTCTCGCTCGCATTTTAATATTTTTAATTTTTTTTTTTTCTTTTTTTTTTTTTTTTTTTTTTTTTTTTTTGCATAGAAATAGAATAGCTGAGGTCAATCTCTAACGTTGCTAGTTTTTACTTTTTTGATTTTGGTAACAGTTTTTTTATAAGCGGACATTTTCAATTTTGGAACCGGTTGGAACCAGTTCCGAAAGTGAAAGCACCCTTATAAAGAAAAACTGGAACCAAAATCGAAAAAGTAAAAACTAACAACGTTAGAGATCGACCTCAGTTGTCCGAAGAAAAAACACCATTTAAAAATATTAAAATGCGAGCGAGAAATCTGCCACTTACCTTCCCGTAGACTTAACATTAGCTTGCGCGTTTTTTCGCATGACTGATGTCTTCGTTCTTGGCCGAAAATGGTGCCTTCGATCAAGCTATCCACTGCAATAGAGAGATCTTGGATGCAGTTGATTATTTGCACAAGAAAAGTCTGTGTCATCTCGACTTGAAGTGTAATAATGTATTCCTTACTGAAGACAAACGGGCCATAATTGCGGATTTCGGTTTCCTATCATCAACTGCTCTTAAGGTGGCTCTCAAATGACTTGCACAAGAATTCGAAACTTTCTGACACATTTTCTGGCTCATTTTTAAACGAAAAGGCATAAAACCGGAATGTCTGACTTTGGAGGCTATTTGGAATCTAGATGAGTTTTCATAAATAGATTACTTATCGAGTGATAAGCGATTGTTGTTCCGTGACGGCACGTTTGACGCCTTTTTCGTGCTGCTACCGCAACCGGAATTCTGTTTAAAACACCGACTTTGACAGTATTTCTGAAAGATCTTCTGTCATTACCATAAAATAAAAGACGTTTCTCGATTATAAAGTTTCTGAAAAAGACCACCTGACAGTTTCGTGCTTTTCATAACAAAAATGAATAAAAAAAAATGTCATGAAGTAGCCAGTTTGGATTTGAGAACAGTCTTAAGTTAGAACATTCAATCTACAAAATTTCAAAATAATTGTTTGTTAAATACCGTAGTCTGAATGGAGTATTGTAATACTCTAATGGTCGTCTGATATTCTAATCAAAGTTGGGAGTAAGAATATATTCACGTTTGTGTTGCTATCTATACAATACTAACTGACCCCGTCCGGCGTTGCCCGGGCCCGTGATAATAAATTTAAAAAGAAACATCAAGTTTTTATTATTTTTATATCTTTAACCGGATTTTGGATGAAAATATATTTTTAAATGAAAAAATATTGATGTTTAGTGATAAAAGCGCTCAATTTCTTGTTTTTTTACGTAGTGTCGTTTCATAGTTTTAAAATAAAAAGTTCTTTTTGTCCGAACTCTTTGAAATCTTTATTGGTGATAAATAGAACGGTTTTACAGCCCATGTAAAAATTTCGTGAAAAAATATTGTTATCTAGTTGTAAAAGAAATGTTTTCTTCTCGCTTTTTTGTTCGTTCGTTTTCGCGTCGACTCCTTTAGCATAGCAATAAAAAATTTGCTCTCATCTCGCGAACTCTCTGACATTTCAATCCGTTATAAATATAACTGTATCCAAGGTCTCTCTGAAATTTTGCGAAAACATATGCATATTTAGTAGTGGAAACATGAATTCTTAAAAAAAAAAAGCTTTAGCTTTCAATCTCAGATTAAAAATGTATTAGAAGGTCTATGCTTCCAATGCAATAGTGACTCCACCCGTTTTCAATCAACTTTTTCAACCCCCCCCCCCCTAGGCTAAACAGGGGAGGGCTAATCCATCAGGTTTTCCCTTTCTAAGGGGAAAAGCCTTCAAAAAACGTTAGCGCGTACGCAAAGAGACGATATTCGTGAACAAAATTGGACAGAATACGCTTTCCGTTTTAAAATGATAGATTGCCGATATGACAAGAAAATGTAATGAAAAAGCTGCATGTTATTTTTCGGTTTTTAATGAGTGATTTTTTATAATTCCAGGTATGGCTGTCCGTTCATTTATCGATGTCCACAATTTGGAGTAACAGAATCCGGCCTCACTGAAGGAAACGGGAAAAGTTTTGATGTATTCGCCATAGGCACCATGGCATTTGAAATATTCTCGGGAATGGCTCTTTTGCGGGAAGCATCCAAGTGGAGTTCTTTGGAGAATTGGCATGCTCAAGTGTATCCCGTCTTACAAGACTGTTTACAGGTACGTAACATTATTGTATTAGGACATTGTATGACATTTATCGTATTAGAATATGAACAAACAGCAAGCACTGGCGTCTTTTTAGGAAGAACATGTGCTCCGCTACTGGAAACAATACTGAAAATGACTGCACACTGCCATCTGGTGGAAATATGAAGAAATTCATACACCGGGACACAGTGGCGGCTCGTGGGTTATTTAATTGGGGGTTCACAGTCACAATAAAAAATTACGAAAATAAAATATGTAGATACGACGTAACATACAGGTTAAAATACCTTTGTATTGCCGCAAGTTAAAAAAAATGATAAGTATAAGAAATAAACACGTAATTATTGGAGAAAATTTTGTATTATTTTATTTTCTACAAAAGAAATTAAATACGGAATTGCAGTACGGAAGGGGGGGGGGAGAGGGAGAGAATACTCCATGTATATTATTCGCCTAATTGTTGCAGAGAAAACAAATAATCTTTTAATTGGGAAAAATGCCTTTTTTCAATTAGGTTTAAAAAATATATACTTAGAGAGCCGTCTTTATATTGCAATTGTAACAAACTTTCAAATTTTCAATACATAAAACCTAATTTTTACATATTTGGAATCCTTGAAAATTTTTATACTAGAATATCAAACGGAAAGTCCTTCGATGCACTAGTTTAGTAATTATGCCGATGTAAAATTTTGAGCTTCTATTGCTAAATTCATTTTTAATAGCTGGAAAACAAACTAAAATAGGTTTGAGAACATTCCAAGCATATCAAAACATTTTGACAACTAAAAATAAGAGACATCCTTTAACCTTTAACGGGCGGTGTCCACAAAAAAGGACACCTAATTTTAATTCCAAAACTGACAAACGGCACCAAGAATATTTAATTAAATTTTTCCTTTTATTAAGTATGGGAAAATAAACAAGTTTTTATTTTCTAATGAAATCGTTTGTAAATTCTGGCGTCAGTCCATTATTTCATCATTTTACAAACAGACTTACTCCGCGCCGGAAAGGGTTAAGAAGAATACACAGAAAAAAGAAATAAAAAAATATTAATTCCCTTATGAAATATTTCGAAATTCCATTTCCATTCCCAAAGGTTTAACATTAGCGAGGGACTTTGTGATTTGACTGACCGACCCCTTTTAAATAATATTAAATAATGTAATTTCAATTTTTCTTTTCATCGACAGCTTTAGAAAAATGCAATTACTTTAGTACTCAAACACTAATTTTAGTATGTGTCATCTTAACTGTGTACAACTAATTCTCAAACAGAATAATAGCTATAAAAAGCAAAAGGAATAAACAGATTAATAATTAGTGTAAAATAAACAATCCGAACATTGAAGACAAAGGGAGAAATTGAACAAACGTGAAAGAAACTGACAAAAAAGCAACCTCTCGCACATTACAGACTGTGCGAATGGCAGGATAGGAATGATGCGCTCCCCTCACATACGTCTGCCGGCTTCCGTCCGCATAAAGGTTGTTTTGAAGAGCATATCTTCGGTAGCACGTGCGAGCGGGCGAGCTCGCTGTTGAAAACTGTTAATTTTTGCATTATTACAGTGACGTTTTGTCTTTGTCATGTATAAGAGGAAGGGGGAGGGTGTGAAAGAAGTTTATTCTGCAAATGGGAAAAATAGATATGTGTTCTTTAATTATTTTATTTAACTTGCTAATGTATATTTTTTTTCAATTTTCTTTGGGGGTTCACGTGTTCATGTGCGCCAATAGACGAGCCGCCATTGCCGGGACAGCAGTGATAAAAAAAAAAAGTGAGGAACAGAACTTTAAACCCAAAAAAACAAATATTACATATTTCATTCATAAAAAAATTACATTATTATGCTTCATGTAATTCATATTTTATAATAAATGCATTGGTTTTTCAAAAAAAAAAAAAATATTATTATTTGTTGATGGTTTTAGCGATCAAATTATGGGTTGAGGACAGAAACAGTAATGACTTTTGAGATATTTAAATTCCATTTTACAGATTTAAAAAAAAAAAAAAAAAAAAAAAAAAAAAAAAAAGATTTTTACAGTAGAAGTAACACAATATTGTGGAACTACTACAGATAAACATTTTAACATTAAATGAGAATTTATATTGCAAAGAAATGACGAGCGATATACAGGGGACAGAGAAATCACACTTATGACATTTTGGCCCACCTGCCCATTCGCAGTTCTTGGCGACTTACATTGATACCTATATTCTGTATAAATATGTTGACGGTTCGCCATTATAACTTTATCTGGTCCACAACAAATGCAATTTCTAAATCAGTCTACGAGAGATTTTATAAGGTGTAAAACGTACCTGTTTTAAAAATGTTAAGTTGCATAAAACATATAAATTAGATGAAAATGTGTAAAAATAAATCAAGCACTTTTAATTGTACATATAATTTCCTAATTTTTTTTATTACAATGCGTTAATTATTTTTTTATTAATTACACTAGTTAACAAAAGTTAAGCTTTGTCATGTCACACCAACTTTATTAGTGTTTTAATACAATATAGGGTACCATCAGTACAAATAAGCAGCCTTGAATGTCTGATCACCCATGAATTATCATTTATTAAAGGACAATGATTTTTAAAGGAAAAATACGGGTTTTCCAGAACTATGCATAAAAATGTACATTAGAAACTTGTGATTTATTATTTTATGGAATATTTGGTGTCCGGTTCGTGCCTTTTAATCGTCCAGCAGAAGTTGGCCGACAACCTTGGTCTTCACCTACCTTGATACCTTTTTTCCATCTTTGAAATGTCCTGATGGAACGTTTCTATGTGCTCATTGCTCACAGCGCCAAGGTTCTCCGGAAAACAAAATCGAGATGCAAGTCAAAAAAATTTATTTTACGAAACTTAATTGCAACCCAAATCTTTATATGCTATTAGAAGCGCGTTAACTAAATATTTTTCACAGCTATCACTCGTATGGTTGCACAGAAAATTCGCAACCACGCAAATAATAGTTAAGAAGCCAGAATTAGCTAATATTTTAGTTTCGTGAGGAAGTTGCAGCAGTTCCAGGCACCTGGCAATATCCTCCACACCTCACACTCTTTTCTTAGAGACTGTTGCATTTATTGAGAATTTATTGAGCATTTATTTATGCATTACAAAAATGAACTTGACGTTATCACAAGAAAATTGAGGGGATTGAAGGAAAATAAGTTCAGTTTCGTAATGTAGGTATGCAGTCAAAACAAGACTACTTACCACTGATTGTGTGACATGACTCTGTTGATCAATCTTACTACTAATATTATTGTTACAATAATTTTCTGATTAAGTATTGGAAAGAGAGATATATCCACCTAAGTTAACTTATTCGTTCAATTTTTTTCCCGCAGAAACAAAGATTTACAGAGTTGATGTGTAAGACTTTTCCATCGTCGAAAAACATTAAGGATAAAGCAGACGACGTCATTAGCTTCGTCACTTCCTGCATGACAATTGTTGAGGAGAAGCGCCCGAGCGCCCAACAACTGCTGAATCATCCCCTTTTCGGAGGCACTTTCCAAAATGTCTCGCTGGAGCCACAGGAAGATATATGGACCAAAAGAGGTGAGATTTGGAATAGTATTCCATAATCCATTTGCATCATGAGCGCATGTATGCGTGCATTTTAGGAATTTCTTTTTTACTCAGAAATTACTAAATCATATCAGAAATTCTGAATAGTGATTTTTGTTTTATTTAATGACAAGCGTATTCTGATTAAATAAATTATAAATTCTTCTTTCGGAATTTCGGAATAAAAAAGAAATTCATAAAATGCATGCGTTAATGATATAAAAGGGCTAATATTGTTAACTACAAGTACCTTTCGAGAAAATAGATGTACCTGCGTAGTGTTTGCTAAAGCGTATGCTTAACTTGTTATTTACTTTATTATGATGATACTAAGTTAACTTATCAAGTTAACTTAGTAACCTAAGTTAACTAAATTTCATTTAGATAGAACCAGACATAATCCATTGTACGATGGCCATTTTGCGATGTTTATTAGGGCTTTTAATTAATGTCTTGGCTAATTATCAAAAAATGAAAAATTTGAGCCTCAGTTTTATCCGGACGTGTCATCGTCTGTCTTTTCCAAAATTTCCAGCCATTATGTCCGCTAGATTTCTCAAGCCGTTGGCAACATTCACACACACAAACATTTGTCTCTTGTTAATATAGAATTTAAAATGGCAGTTGCATAAAAAATAATCTCAAAAAAGATTTATTTCGAGTAAATTTTGAGAATTAACGCCAGCAACGCAATTTAAAAAGGCGGTATTTATTTATCTTTTTAACTCTTTTCCACAGCATGGCTGAAAAGTGTTTATGAATTCGGTTTGTTTATCCGTCTGACAGCCGAGCTCTAACTCGCGCAAATATACTCGGATTGCCATGTAATTGATATATGTTATTGAGTTTTAAGATGTTGATATTGAAAATGAAGTATGTAGCCTTTATAGTTCATTTACAGGAACACTTAAAATACTTGTGAATATGTTGAAAAGTTTTCATAATCTATGCTTGGCACATCATTTTTCTTTCTTGTTTATTATTGTGGTCAGTACTTCGTAATGTTACGTATGAAGGAAAGAAAATGCTATTTCTGGATGTAAAAGAGAAAGTAAACTAACTCTTAAAATTGCGTTTTTGCCTGTCGCTCTATTATACATTCATTTTGCCGAAATCAGTACATAGATGATCTTTTTTAAGCAATTAGAATAACTTTCGCGGATTTCAATTTTTCAAGATTTCGCAAAGTGTGTGTCGTAGTGGCACATATTGAGCTGTTACGAAATGCGAAAATATTTCTGCATATATGAGAAAAGTTTAGAGATATTTGCCTCTCTCTTTTTTACTTACCCATCATACGTAGTATAGGGTAAATCTTGTAATCGTTTAAAAAAAACAAATTTTTTTACTTAATTCTTTTATCAAAAAAATTAATTTTTTTATCAAAAAAATCTCAGTTTGATCGTCTCTATCTCCCGAACAAATTGAGATAGAGACTTGAAATTTGGTATGTACCTAGTATGCAATAATGAGAAAAAGCTTATTGAATGTCCGTAACCTTGATTATTCGGAACTATTTTTTTCGGACTCTCGAAATATTCGGTCTGATAAAAGGCATATAAAAATTTTCGAAATTGTTTATTTTAAGGAATGAATATAAAAGACAATACAAAAACATACATTTTGCATAAAGAATAAAGTTGATCGGATAATGAGTTGCCGAGATATTTGTAATCCTATTTTCCATACTCTTCGATTTTTCATGACCCTGTATTTCATTCAAATTTCAATTCAAAGATATATTTTAATTGGAAATGAGACGCTTAATCCAACGCAGCAAACTCTTAGTAAATAGTATTATCATTTTTGGAGTTATAAGGATGTTTCTTTTACCCAATTCAGTAATAGAGCATTTAAAGTTTATGACGTTACCAAGCCACGATTTTATTCGAATGACAATGCATTTCATAAATAGTTTACACATGTTTTATTTTCATATTTTACATTATGCATATCTATGATGGGTAAGTATTACGGTGGCGCCCAACGACTAGTTTTAAATCTGACAATCATTTTGCATGTATTCTGACACGGTAAAATGCAACACACACACATATATATATATTCCCTGGATCAAACTAATCGAAAATCGATTAAATAGCGTACTTAAATACCGCAGTTCTGCAATGAAATCGCAAATGAACAGGTATCGTCAAAGAAATAATAATTTTAAACGAAATCCTTTATTTGCTATTATTGAAAACCAAATGCTTATAGCATACAAAAAATAGAAAGTGGAATACATATCCACATGGCGTTTATTTCTTGTGTATTTATTTTGTATATGTTTTAAATTATGCAAATAAAATTTATTTTATTCAACACAAAGTAATAGTTTATAAATAGCCAGGGGCTGCAAAATAACGTTACATGACATGTTTTCTTGATTGTGTGAATATTATGTTGACACAAGATTGTTTTCTTCTTATTAGAATATAAGATATGCTATAAACGTTACATGTTTAATTTAAATTGAAAGATATAAAATGCTATTCTTTTTT
The DNA here is from genome assembly GCA_963931845.1 of Maratus michaelseni. NCBI lineage: Eukaryota > Metazoa > Arthropoda > Arachnida > Araneae > Salticidae > Maratus > Maratus michaelseni. The sequence goes on along the minus strand of OZ007590.1, from coordinate 401,580,793 downwards.
AATTTCAGTGAATGTCCACGAGTTCAAATCTATTTTTGAGAAAAATGCATTGAGACATATTGAACCGGAAGGAATTACAGAAGAAGATGACACTATTCAAAACAATAGAACCGAATCAGTCAATCCTAATGAAAAAATAGATGATTTAAAAGAAACCGATTCTAGCCTTCAGAATTGTGCAACAGGTGAAACACCCAATACAGATGAAGATCCTTCTATTCGTCTTAATAATGCAATAGCAACAAGTCTCCATAAAAGCTCACAATCATGTGAATGTGCATCTGAAAAACCTAATACCAATGTCAACCCTTGCCTCAATCAAAGCAGCCAAATTGTAGCAGTGTCTCCAGTTAATATTACATCATTACAGGATTCGAATAAAGAAACAAGTTACGATGACATGGATACAGAATTCAATCTCTCTGAATTAGATATTGCGAAAAGTGGTAACATTGTTCAATCCCTGAAATTATCAGATAAAAAATACAATCAGGATGCTGCGCCTCAACAGAGTTCAGCAGAAATAGACCAATTTGAAACGCCTTCTTCTGATGCTAACAGTTGCACGAAAGCTCCCAGTCCGGACACCTCTCAAAATCAAACCCGCGGCCAAAACATCCGGTCGTGGTGGAAAAAGCGTAAAACTCGTCTCGTCAGATTTTTCAACGCTTGTGTATGCTGTGCAGGACCACCTCCAGCAGATAAGGAATAGTCACCATCATCAGAATCACCATCAGTAAGCAGAAAAAAAAGTAATCCGACCCTCGCCTCGACTAACATCCGGGGCGCAAGACAGGGCGGAGATATGAACCATCTGAGAGTGAAATAGTCATCATCTAAGGCGGGAGATTGAGGGCGGTGGGTAGGAGGGAACCCTCTAAAATCAGAAAAATTTAATAGATTAAGTCATATTAAATGCAGTATTATCAAACGTATTCTGATTTGCTGACATAATCCTATGTAGCAAAGTTTTCAAAACAACGTACATGTTGTATAAAATATTTCAAAGAACATAATAAAACGCCAAATACAAAAGCTTAAAAAAAAATTCAAATCTGGATATGTTAAGTTAAACACATTGTTCAGTGAAATAAATACATATTAAGAACCAAAAGTCTTCTATTTCGAGTTAAAGGCAAGATACCATTCAAAAATACTGCACTACAAGTCATGCTGGGCGGAACGGAGACCGCAACAACATTCTGGCCTCCAATTTATTTCAAGATCACTGTAAGAGTGCATATTTTACCGGAGACATATATAATGGACCCCTGTTATAATCTCCCTAATACTCGCATAGATCCCTACATGCCTGTAAATGTCATGATACAAAAACTATGCTTATTAGGCTCGCCACCAGCAACATTCTTATATCTGAGACAAATTCCAAATTTAAAATTTTTTAAACATGTGGCGAATAAGCTAAATATGATTGAATGCAATCTACATTTATATTTATAGTAATTAATCAAGATTTATATTTATTTAAATATGTATGCAGTAATCTTTCAAGATAATGTGAATTTTTTTTTTCTCATACACCAGTTAGAGCAGGTAAGCCTGTAACATGTGCTAGCCTTTCTCTTTGAGGTTTTATTTTTATATATTTTGTTTCACCTCCTTTTTATAAGGGGCACATTGGTTAAAGTCTGAAATTTTTTAACAAATCCAGTGTAAGCATGTAAGGAAATATAGATATTTTTAAAGATATAAATGTGTTAGAATTCAGTTTAAAGGTTCTATAAAATTCTCTAAACATTGCAAATTTTAATTAACCACAATCTACAGTTTATGTTGTAATATTTAACCCAAAATTAGTGATTCATGAAAGTGGTTTGAGACGCGAGACACAGAATATTGCTTGGGTTGAGCTTGTGCACCAAATATATCTTTGGTGAAACTTGCACTGCAAGTCTTATGGCCATGGCATTTTCATCGGCAATGCTCACCGAATATTCCTTCGGTAGAGCTTGCGCTACAAGAATATATGCCATAGCTTCATCGGCAATGCTCACCGAATATTCCTTCGGTAGAGCTTGCGCTACAAGAATATGTGACAGAGCATCTACATCGCAATTCTCACCGAATATTCCTTCGGTAGAGCTTGCGCTACAAGAATATGTGACAGAGCTTCTACATCGCAATTCTCACCGATCGGTAGATCTTGCGGTCCTCCGATCGGTAGAGCTTGCGTTCAATGACTAAATGACATGGATTTTTTTATCGGCAATGTGGAACAAACATTCCTTTGAAGACACTTAAGCTACAAGAATAAAAGCTTGGCATTCTCATCGGCAATGTGCACCGAATATTCCTTCGGTGGCACTTGCGCTTTACGAATCTATGCCATGGTTTCTACATCGCGCAATGCTCCCCAAAAAACTCACGTCTTGCATCACTTTCATGAATGTCTATACTTGTCTAAAATATTACAGCATAAACTGTAGATTGTGTTTAATTTCTATAGAATACATAGATATATTTGCAAAGACATGTTTCACTGTTTATATTAGCAACGACTAATGATGATCTGTTTATATATTATATGTCATTTCCTTTCTTCAATAGAAAGCATGAGTTTAGTCAGATTAACCTAAATTGCATATTAAATGTGTACGAAATGGATAAAAATTGAAATTAAAATTTATTATTGCGTCAAATACATCTTAACTGTAAATTTCACTGTTTACATTTGGAACGATGTGTGCTTTTAAGCTTTTTTTTATTTTAAGGTCGAGGACATCTGAGAGTTTACTGTATACATATATTTATACATAGTGTTATGGGTTTTTTTTACATTATGTATATATATTTTTTTTTATTTATGTATTTTGGATGTTTTTTTTTAACTTCATTTTATTAATATATATTACAAATGACTGATAGCTCAGTCATGCCTGTTGTCAGGCACCATTTTTTAACCCGCCTAAATCGAAGACGTTTGTTTTAGGGGTGCTTTATGCATAGTATTTTGCACACTAAAACACTTGCCATTGATTTAGTCCAGTCCCAAGCCTGGATAAAAGAGTGAGGGAAAAATGGTAAATATATCCGGAACTTCTTTTCTTCCCCAGGTTTCAGTTTCACATCTCTTTGTAAAAAAGACAAAACGGCAACAATCAAGCGACATCAGACAATCGACATTCGGCTTTATATTTGGCATTTGTAACTGATTGTGGTATGTTATTGAAGTGTTTTGTAATAAAGCATTTTCATGTCATATTGTGTTTGTTTGATTTGCAATCTACTACATAAACACAAGTAATCAGAAGGTGGAAATAAAAACGAAATAAATAAAAATGTAAATGACACAAATAATGTACATACCTTCAATTTCCAGTAATTAACGCAAAGAAAATTAAATATATAATTAGAAAAAAAAATCCAGTGTACAGTAAAAAAAAGTTGGAAATTGTACGTTAAATGTGTCATTTCTTGCTATTACTAGTTTTACAATGTAAAAAAAATCATCGTTATTATTTCAGTGAAATAAATTATATCGCCTGATATGAGCGAAATGAGGATGCCCTTTTATTTTCTTATTACGTATGCCATGTTTACAGATGTGTTTTTTTGGGACCCCAAACAGCGCTGTGAAATTCACCATGCAGATTTTGCTTTGCGAATGATTATCTCCAGGGTTTAATATTTCTATGACTCACGATAAATGAATCTTTTGTTTATTTACTTTAATGGATTGAGATATTCGGCTGTCAACATAATTTTCACTGAATTTTTCTCAGAATCTATGAATTTTTTAGTGTAACTCATCTCTCAGGCAAACAAATTTTTTGAACGATCTTTCTGAAAAAGTAATTTTTATGCAATTTTATTCGAAAAAATAATTTTGAATAAAAATGGGCGCTTGGCTTATGGAAAAATATGTGGTTAGCCGTATTTATTTTCCTCAGTCACATGACTTGCGCTTTTACTATACGCATTACGTGTGTTAGGATTTAATAGAATAAAGAAAAAAATTATTAATGTATTTTTAAGTTTTGATTTCATAAAATTTGTAATGACTCGACAAAATTCTACAACGATTATATATGTTAAATTTCAAGCCATTCGGTTGGGCAGTTTCTGCACTGTTATATGCGGACGGGCGGACGGATAGACCAGACGACGACTGTGTATGCTACGACCAGAAGACGATACTACGTATTTATATAATTAGGAACGTACCTAATAAAAACGAAAGAAATGAAAATGTAAATGATAGAAATAATGTACACACCTTCAATTTCTAGTAATTATCGCAAAAAAATTACACACATAATTAGAAAAAAAATACAGTGTTACGGTATAGAAAATGAACCATTCAAGGCACAAGCCATTATTGTATTTCTAAAAGTCGTAAAACATAAATTGTTTGGAAAGAATGAAAAAAAGTTTCAAGTAGAAAATAACCTCGATAACTTGTTGTCATTTTCTTTCAAAACTACAAAACAGTAAGTAATGTAAATAAAAAATATTTATAAATACTCTAACTTTAGTAAAAATATTCTTAAATAAAAATGATAAAATTTTGTGGTTGAGGATGACTTACAGTTCTACCTCAGCAAAATAACACCCAATAGACAAGAAATAACCAAGTGTTGAAAATGCGTCACCTTAGAAAATTTGCTACCTCTAAAGCTTACAATAACTGTAGACTCAAAGTTATATTTATTTGCATCCTAACGTTGATTTATTTCTTTCCAATCCATTTTTGTGATTCTTACAAATTAGAAAATCTCCACTCCAGTATTGGAATATTATTGCACGCGTCCAGAAAGTGTAAAAAAGGGAATTATTTTTTTCAATTTTCTGAAACAGTGGAATCGGCTGGATTTGAACGTTGGATCTTCCGTTTTGAAATGTGAGGCGTTACCTCTGCGCTACTCATGCTTGATGATACTCATGCACCGCAACATTTTTTACTTAGGCTGCCAGATTTCCATGCTGATTTTTTTTATATAGAATCTGGTCGCAAAATGGTTTGAAAATGGCTTAAAAATGAATTCAATACCTAATCCGTCGGCCGATTTGTGCAAAAAATCTATGCAGTTCTTGCGGCTAGCATATTCAACCAATAGGAGGGCAAGCGGAAGTACCGTTTGGGAATTACCGTGTTCACTCACGCACAAATGCACACATACAAATCATGATTATATTATTTTACTTGCACTTTGTGTGCAAAAAGTAACAAGTTGGAAATTGTACGTTAAACGTGTCAAATGAGGTGCGTTCGTTTTACTAGTTTTACAATGTAAAAAAATCATCCTTATTATTTCAGTAAAATGGATTTTATCGTGTTCTATGAGCGAAATTAACATGCCTTTTTTTTATTATTACGTAACCCACGTTTACAAATGCGAATTTTTATTTCTACAGAAGACAGCGCTGCAAAATTCACCCTGGAGATCTGGCTTTGCGAATGATTACCTCCATGGTTTAATATTTTTATGATTCATAATGGACGAATCTCCTGTGTTTATTTACTTTAATGGATTGAGATATTCGGCTATTAACCTAATTTCCACTGAAGTTATCTCAGAATCTATACATTTTTGAATGATACTCATATCTCAAGCAAACAATTTTTTTTAACAATCTTTCTAAAAACGTAACTTTTATGCAATTTTATTGGAAAAAATAATTTTGAATAAAAATGGTCGCCTGGCATATGAGAAAAAAAGTGGTTTGCACGTATTTGTTTTCCTCAGTCACATGACTTGCGCTTTTATTATATAGATTACGAATGTTAGGATTTAGTAGAATGAAGAAAACTTTTATTGATATCTTTTTAAGTTTTGATTCGATTTTCATAAAATTTATATTGACTCGACAAAATTCTGCAACGATTATATATCTTATTAAATTTTAAACCATTCGGTTGGGTAGTTTTCGCGCTGTTATATGCGGAAGGACGGACAGACAGACAGACGGACGGACTAGACAACGACTATAAGTGTTTTATCGACATTAACTACGTTAAGTATATATATAATACCTCGTTAAGTATTTATATAATTACGAAGGCACCTGAAAATAGTGGGTACGCGAACAACGTCAATTTTTCCAAGGAACATGTAAGGCATAAATGTTTGGGAGTCACTGTTCTATACAAATATAACATAATATTTCTTAGAATCAATTTGACATTTATACACACCAGAATACACTTGTTCTCAAACTAATATAGTGTAATACAAACAAACTTTGCCTAACAGCATCAGACGTGTTACTCCCAAGGAAATTTTTCTTAAAGCGCATACTCAGAATATTTTGAAAAAAAAAATGCTAATGAAACTAGTACTTATGTACTTGTAATAAAGGATCAGTCAAATTTAGCTAAAACAAGCCAAAATGTTTTTAATGACTACAAATATAATGTGGTCTCAAAATCACCCATCAAGATTAAAATAAAATGTGTAGATACTGAGAAAAAAAATATTTTATAGAAATTTGAAATATCGAGTTTTCTTGTCATGCAAAAGTAGTCATGAATTCTAAACTTGTGACTGGAGAAACATAATAATAGGTCATTTTGTTCATCAGTATGGTTAATACATTCAATCACAATTTCATGAAATTCTAACCAACCATGTTTCAGAAATCGTGCGTGCAATGACCAAAATCGCCGTTTTGCGAAAATTGATTTTAAAGATCAAAGAACATCTTGATCATATAAAAAGAACTCAGATTGTTTTAAACACAAATCCTCTCTAAAGCGAATTTTTGAATGGGGTTTATTTTAAAATGTCTTTAAAGAATCATATTTATTTATAAGCTAATTTTTTAAAAAAATCGAATTTTTGATACTTTAAAAGACATCTTACCGATTAACATTAACATTAAAATAAATGTTATTTTGGTAATATTGCAGATATAAATTCAGTATTATTCAGTAATATTTATATTAAAAAAAATATAGGTAGAGCGTAAATAAATACTCACGTAGAGGTTTTATTTATTGCCGTTGGAACTCAAATTTAAATGAAAAATAATGTACTACAGCTTCTCGTTATATATCGCTAATCTCGGGATACGAGAAAAAATCACGATATATCGGAATGCGATTTATGAACGAGTCCAATCAGAAAATTAAGAAATTTTATAACTTTCAGATAAATGTGTTTCATTTGTGTATACGAAAGTTACTTTATACACATATTGCAATTTTCACTAAAAAACTAATAATAGGGAAATGTATTTGTTTATTATTATCTACATGTAGATACTTAAAAAGTGCAGAAAAATTTAATAGAATTATTTTTTTCTTATGGTGGAAAGACATGGTAGAGCAGTGATACATACGAATTAGAGAAAAACCGAGGTACTGTATAACGAGAGGTTGTTGTATAAAAAACAATGATGACTATAAATTAAAAATTTCATGAAAAATTTTAATCAATATAGTGGAATATGGAAAACAAAGATTTTTAGTCAAAAATATATAAGGAAATATGCATTAAGCGTGCGTTTAAAAATACCACTGATCCACAGGGTGTTACAAAATAATAATAAAATAATAATTATAACAAAATAATAATTGAGAGTGGTGATAGAAGACATCAGGATGATGAAAACTTACTATAGAACATGGGATCGCAAACCACGTTTAGTGGGAGGAAATCGCAAAAATAGTTATGAAGGATGTGACGTGCAGTGGAAGAAAAAGGGGCAATAATAAATAGAAAACACATTTATAGGACGTCAGACATGATTACAATGCATTGCAGTTCAAAGTCAAAAAGAAGACGACGGCACATTTTTATAGAAATTGTTCGAATTTTCGGCCACGAAGGTCATTGCACATCCGACAAAATAAATGTTTTATAAAAATGTTTTATAAAAGTCAAATAAATGTTTTTTTCTATTTATTATTGACCCTGTTTGTTCCACTCGACGTCATACCCTTCATAACCTTTTTTGCGATTTTCTCCCGCTAAACGTGGTTTGTGACCCCATGTGCTATGGTAAGTTTTCATCCTCTGGATGCCTTCTATCGCCCCTCTTAATTTGTCTGTCTAATTTTGGTACACTCTGTATATAAAAAGCATGGTAGAAAATGTACTGTAGTGAATAGGAAAAGGATAGTGTTTTGCATCGGATCGAGTAACCCGATTTTACCAGAAAACGAACGATATGCGATTCGGATCGGCTCGGGTTAGACCTAATATTTTAGTTTTTCTTTCTAAAATGGATACTTTATATAGATATGATTGTAGAATATTTTTTATAATTTTATTAAATTATGGATAAGTTTCCTTTGATTTCGAGTTTCGGGCTGAATTATTTTAGGCTTGGTTCGGGTTTCGGATTGATGAAGATATTTTGTCGGGTTCAAGTGGTTTTTATTCATATGACGTGTATACTCGTGAAACGATTTAACAGGTTATTATATAAAGTTTTCGAAGTAGATACCGACTAAAAGAATATATTGCTTTTCGCAAATATAAAAAAAAATGTTTGTATTAAAATGAAAATATATTTTTAACACGATACTTGGAATATAATGAAGTAAAATGAAATGAAATACGTGATTTCAGAAAACACGCAATTAAGGACATTGAACTAAAAAAAATCTAGGATATAACATTTGAAACAGAATTTGTTTGCAATTAATTAAATGACAAAAATTCCAGAATTCTTTTTTCATATTTATTACTTGAAAATAGTTTATAAAAAGCGATTTAATAAATGCAAAGGCTACAAAATATCTCTTTAATGATGTTGGAACCAATTATCCCTGTGATGTGCTCAAAAGAAAGTATGGCGTGAACGGATACTCGACAGTGTTTTTTTAGTAAATATACATTTACAATTTTAAAAATAAATTGAAAATTATTAAAATTAAAAGTTTAAAAAAAAACATTAAACAAAGCATTTTTAATGTATATATTTTAAGTGTCGCGTTAAAATTTGAATTTAAGATTAAAACAGAATTTCTTGAATGATATTTTTTATAGATTTATTTGTTTTAATATTTGTCATTTATTCACTCTTTAATTTTTATTCAGTGACACTTACGTACACATGTAACGTACTCATTATGTTTGAGGATATTAAAGCAAATTGGAAAAAGATTGTTTTTTAATTCTGAATATGCTAACTGTAGTAGGAAACCTTTCATTAAATTGTAAAGATATCGGTAGGAAAGATCCATGCATTCGCAATGTTTAAGTTACAACATTCATTCTGAATTTCAATTTTGCAATATTTAGCGTTTGAGGTATATTTAGCGTATGAACTGCTAAATATTGGGTGGTCCGGAAAGTTTGTGCCGGTTGTGAAAATCAATTCGTACCGGAAATTCTCTCATTTAATTATTACACTTTGATTCTGATATCTAATGTCTAATAATTAACAATAAAATAATAATAATAGTAGTAATTTTAATAATGCACAATAACAATAATTATGAAATAAAATCCAAGCATTCGCAACGTTTAAGTTACATTCATTCTGAATTTCAATTTTGCGACCATCAATCTTATATTTAGCGTTTGAAGTGTATTTAGCGTATGAACTGGTAAATGCCCGGAAAGTTCGTGCTGGTTGGAAAAATCAATTTGTACCAGAAAATTCTCTCATTTAATTATTAGACATGGATTCCGATATTTAATGTCTAATAATTAACAATAAAATAATAAAAATAATAGTAATTTTAATAATTAAAAATAACAATAATTATAAGATAAGATGCAAGCATTCGCAATGTTTAAGTTACATTCATTCTGAATTTCAATTTTGCGACCAACAATCTTATATTTAGCGTTTGAAATGTATTTAGCGTATGAACTGCTAAATATTGGGTTGTCCGGAAAGTTCGTGCCGGTTGGAAAAATCAATTCGTCAACAGAATTTGTCTGTGCCGGAAAGGGTTAATTGCATAGTGATGTAAATTTCTATCACTTTTCATTTAACTTTTAATAAATAAATCAACTTCTTCGCCCCCACTATATTTATATAGAAATATTAATCCAGTAAATTTCCCCATTTTTTTTTTCATTATAGTTTTAGCTTTAAATGTAAAAGATCCCAATAATTAGCAAGCTTTTAAAGGAAGTGCAAAAACAAAACATCGATACAAACGATAAAAATCGTATAAAATATCGATATAAATAAATCGAATCGTTTCTCTGCGACGCACTCCTGTTTCGCCTTCCTTCCGCAGCAGATGAAGTGGCGCTAGTGTGCTGCTAACAAATTTAACCCTATCTGACTGGGCATATTATTTAATGACTTTGGTGTACACCTTATTTTACATAAGAATTATTTAGGCAACGCAAAATACGCCTGAAATATTCTGGTTACTAACTAATAATAAAAAAAAAAAAACATTCGCACCCTATATGTAACGTATGCGAAACACTGGTCCTGAAGGGATTAACAGTTCTCACCATTTGTGTTTGATATTTTATTTTAAAAATCGTCAGTCTATTTTAGGACACTTTATTTATGAATGAATTCGCAAATTATGAATGAATGGGTATTTAGTTAAAAACTACACTAACGAATAGGGGAGAGTAGGGTAAAACCGGGTAGGCGGAACAGACCGGGTACCCTGTTTTCTTGCTGATGGATGCTGCCCTGTAGAAAGCACCCGTCTTAACTACAGTCCTTAGCGTCCCCTAGCAAATGTGCCATCGGCTTTTGAAGTGAGATAATCTGTGTGTCCGTGGAGTGCCATTTGAAAGAAATTCACCTCAAAAGTTTTTATTTTTCGCCGTCTTTTCTGCTCTTCATATAAATCCAACATGACAGATTAATTTAGGTGTGTGAACCACTGTTTTCTATGGCTTTTCCACTATACTTTGATGTAAAGTAGAAGTGTGTACCTTCAGATAGTATCTACGAGAACGACCATTTAAATTATTGGTCGTCTGTTGGGATAAAATCGGGTATCCGCGGTTTTTGCATTGAATGTTGCAATGAACTGTTTCTTTACTCAACAAGTGGTGAAGGATGGATAAAATGTTCAATCTGCAAAGAGCGGGTACACGAGGAATGTAGCGGATACGAGAAATAGACGCTGAGAAACCCATTACATGACAAAATTATAAATAGCTTGAAAACCAGAAAAAAACTTTTACTGACCGTGACCTTAAACAATGTATATATGTTTTAAAGTTTGATTCAAAATTTATTACAATAAAATTTTTTTGTTACTGGAAGTGCAAAATTTAATTTTTGATTAGCAACCGGTTTTAGCCTATTTTCAGTACTTACTTCCAGCAATTCCTCCCTATAGACCTTTTCACTCTCCAGATTGTCTGTAACAAGCTAAATAGAACGATTTAATTCATTCATCCAGTTTTATACAAGTATACATTAGGAGCCTCATATAATAACGATAATCCGTCTACATTTGGGGTATTTGGAGGATATTGGATCTTGTAACGCATTACATTTTAGGTATTATCCCTACTATAACTTGCGTAGTTGATAAGTTAGTGGTGAACGTAAAATGCGATTCTATTATAATTATGGGAACTAGACCTTTTCGAGCACTTAATAAATTGTTACATATTTATATTCATATTTTTTATTTTATTTTTTTAATTCCAACTACTACGATTTTAGCGCAAGTAAATTTGAAAAGAATTCGCCTTCGCCTTATCTAACTATTCACAGAGTTTTGCGATTGAATAAGGCGACAATTATTTTACAAAATTACTGGTACCAAAACATCGTAGCAGTTCCCAGCTTTGCAGTGTATTTATTTAAGTGATTATTTGATAAGTTAACATTATGTAAAGGCAAATCGCAATCACTATTTCAAGTTTTGTATGCAATGCGCTTTTTAAAAAATGTTTTAAGAGAAAGTAAACAAAATCATGGTGTTGCAAACGTAAATGATAGAAGAATATGAGATAAAATTTATTTTTATCTACCTTTTTAGAGGGCAATCTTTTTCATTCATACGACAAATTTACTCATCAAACCTTTTAATAGGCTGTATGAATTAAGCAAGGAAAATACAGAAGTTTCATCTTTATTTTTCTTATTAGAAAATGATTGCGTACATTATCATTAATATTCTAAAGAACTGTTCATTTAGTATTAAAAATCCTTGACGGCTCGGCCTACAGTCACAGGTAGATTTCGAAGACACAGACAGTGGGGCACCTGTTTGTTGGGAATTGCGGAAGAAAAGACCTTTTTGCCATGATGCGGCATTTGGAAATGCCCACTTCGAAACCTAACTTGTTAGCAGGTGGAGCCGGCAGGGATTGTTTTGGTTTTTATTTTATTATTATTTTTTTTTTTTTTTTGCTATAAGGGTTGATCCTATAAAAAACTTGTCAATATAAAAGTTTCAGATAATATTAAGAGGATTTATAATAAATTAAAACGGATTTGATATCTTCTGAATTGAGGAAGTTATGAGTTTTTTTCTAACCCCCCCCCTCCCTCCTCCCCCTTGGGGTCATTTTTTATGATATCAAAAATTTGTCATACAGAAATTTTCGGCCCTTTTCCTAAAAGTAATAATAACTTTAAACGGATTCGATACGTATCATAATTAAGAAATTATTAATTAATGTTTTTTTTTCAATTTTGCCCATTAACGAACTTGACCGAGATTTTATGCCCTTGATTTTATGTATCAATTTGGAAGAGATTTGTGCAGAATTATGGGAGTTATCGTGTCCATAAAAAAGTTACATAGATAGACAGATAGATAGATAGATATAAAGTTTTGAACTCGGGGTAGTTTTGGGTTCTGGGAGTCATAATCGGCGTAATTTGCTAAAAGTTTTAAAAAATTCCCACTTAGGGGAGAATGGGAACTTATGTATTATTTCTTACGAAATCTACTTAAAAACGGGAAAAAATGACAAGGTAGTCATAGAAAGTACTTTGCTCATATATGAGCCCCCAGTAAACGTAATGCAGATTTGGATGCAATTATTTTAGTGTAGACTCACAGGAATGAGTGAGGAACAACTAGAGTTGCAAAAAACCCACAGTTTTTGAGGAACAGGAATAAACCCGGGAATTTTCGAGAATAAACCAGAAATTTTGGGGAATATTGGAAAATTTGAAGAAGTTTTGAAAGCATTGAAAATTAGTATTTTTCAATTTAAATTTTATATTTTTAGGAAATTTCAGACACTGTTCTGAAAAGTTTAAAATAGGTTTTTCATTATGAATTCACAAAGTTTATGATTTTGCGTTTTTATAATTTATTACAACTTATCATTTGCTTTAAAACCATGGCGGCTGTGAATTGGTAAGTATTTGAACGTTTCTTTAATAATTAAAATTGTTTAATTTCTCGCATATTTACTAGTCAGGCATACTCTATATTAATTTTCTTGTGAGTTGCAGTGTATTTTTGCATTGATATCTTTTAGTTTTGTTCGTTTTCTTTTTTGTTTACATTGACTGAATTGGAGAACACAGGTGATGTTTGTATTTATGTCAGGCAAGATGAATCTGTCATCTGCTTTTCGAACTTTTTACCTATCTACGATTAAAATATTAACTTACTTATGTTATTTTAATTTATCTTACTTAATATTACTGCAACTTCAGCATGTATATTATTAGTTTTCATGTAAACTGTGCCATTTTTCTGTATTTATGTTATTGGTTTTGTTTATATTTGTAAAACGTATTTTGTTTACAAATTAAAAAATTCAATGTCTAAAAATTTCTGAAATCTCCCGGGAATTTTTAATATTTCCCTCTCAAAAACGTGGTTTATTCCCGGGATTAAACCAGGTTTTTTCTACTCTTTACAACTCTAAGAACAACAATACAGCTCTCACGATTACAATAACAATAAAATTCCAATAGCAATATCCACTTTTTTTTTTATCTCAAAGTATGTTCCTTGGTGAAAAAGCATAAATAATGATAAAACGGTACCCGCCTGCGGTTCTAAAAACAGCGACGTACGTTCCAAAAGCAAAAACAGCAGAGATTGATCCAAGTGTGCTACAAGAGCAATTTGGTGACGCTGTTCTTTACTAGAAATTAAGTGTTTTCATGATCACCATGGTCAAAACAAAACACCTCAATTAATTTCTGTCTCTTTCGGTATTTAAAATTGAATTTATATATAGAATCCGTGAAAATGCGTAAAATGAACAAATTTGCCGTCTTTTTTTTCAAAAAATATTATGTAAAGGAAAATCCCATTCACTACCTCAAGTTTAGCACTTAAAAAAAAATGTTTTAAAAGAAAATAAACCAAATCATAATGTTATAAATGTAAATGATACTACCATATGAGACCGATTTTTTATTCAAATTTTTAAAGTGAAATCTATTTATACGACAAATGTATTCGTCAAACGATTTAACAGGCTGTATAAAATACATAATCACAATAAATGTGTCTCGTTTTTTAATTTCTAATTAGAAAATGAATAAGTTCATTATTGAAATCCAAATGAACTTTTAAATTGTATTAAAAACAAAGAAAAAAAGTGCAAGTCATAAAATAAACTTTTGCGCACCTAGAAAAAGGAATTGATTATAAAACAACAAAACATGTTTTGTTGAGTACATTTTGGTTGTATTAGCCAAATTTTTAGTTCAAGTAAAAAAATTGGTTTTGTTGCTTGGACAAAAAAATATTGTTAACACTCGTACAAAATTTTAACAAAATTTCATCAATTTTACTTGAACTAACTAAATTTGTTTTTTTCTATTTTACAACATTTTTGTAATTCCAGCAAAATTTAAATTCTTGTGTAGTCGCCATATCTCTCTTACGTAACTTGATTTATTTGAGTTATATAGCTATATAATTACCTGATTAACATAATTTTGGGGTAATTAAAACTTTTTTTCTTTGGGACGGACCAAGGTAGTTTTAAAAATCCCCCTGTCCCATTTATTACTGTCTTCTATCTTTGCAAGAAGAAGGAATTGGATTCATGAAAATTTTCGATTTCCGTTTTCCGACGGATTTTAGAATGTCCTGAACGCGATTTGACTGTTTTCATCTCAAGACCTAATGCACGGAATTTAATAAAACCTTTTATTTAGTTACTTCCTGATATAAATTGTTGCTGATTACTTTTTGCTTGAAATCGCGCAAAAAGTGGCGCTGCTATGTTGCATTTTTCGTGATTTCTGCAATAGCTCTATCTCATTTTCAGCAGTCAATTACGCCTGTAATCTTTGAATAATAACGAGGGAATTTTTATCATGCTTTTTGCAGGCGTTATTCACTGCTGAAAATGAATTAAAAATTAACTATGTGTTGCCGTATGCTGGGCTTTGTATTGTCGTCTCATGTTTATCGCAGAAATTTGCGTGCTCCTGATGACATTTCCATCATGTGCTGCAATTGCAGCCGCTCCGACATATAGGAGTGAGAACAAGGCCTCCTTATCATAGTATCAGGCCTCACAATCAGCAAGTTTTCTTTGACCGCATGGTTGTCCTGCTACTAGCGCCATCAATCGTCAGTAATAGGCATGATCTCCATGGTAATAGGAGTATTTACGACACGAAATAACACGAAATTTTTTTACAGCTCCATTTGTTCTATGCATTTGCTTATGAACTAGTATCGGTAGTATCCACCAGGCGGCGATACTTTCCGGAGAAAGTCAATGAATAAGTTGGCAAATACCGCGGACATTTTCTCCCATAGACTTTCTCCGGATTATCAAGTCTGATCTATGATAAGGGAGTCTTGAGTGAGAAATGCCGAACTCCGATATCGTTCCAAGTAGCTCCGTGGTAGAGCCTCAGAGCGCTGTTCTGAAGACCCGGGATCGACTACCGGCATGGGCAATTTTCACTCTCTCGGTTTGCGCTTGAAAAAAAGCAGGAAATGCGCTTCACCTGTCCAAAGCACAGTGTGAAGCCAGTCGTGCTGCTCTTCCATCTCATTGAATACCAAATTCGCAAAATCTCGGCGAGAGTCGAAGCCAGAAGGTTTCAGTTCTTGGATATGTTGCAACTTGTAGGGATAACGTTGCAAAGTTATTCGCAGTGCTCTTCAGACACTTCCGTACGACACTCCTGTCTGCCTCGAAACTTCGCGAGCACTGCACTCCCCATGTGTCGCAACCGCCGACATGGAGTGCACCGTCTGCTCCACTGTCGTGGCAACAGCAGCGGCTGTTCTGGGACGTCCGCTTCTTTGGCGTGACGCCAAAGAGCCTGTAGCTTCAAATTTCTTCATCATTTTGTTCAATGCAGAAGCCGTTATTGGTCCTTTGCTATCTCGCATACCCTTCATGTAGCGATATGCTCGCAATGCCGCAATGGCACTTTCCGAATTCTTATAATACAGTTTAACTAAGAGCTCTTTCTCAACTATGGACAGCATTTCGATGCATACAAGCTTTGACTACCATTACCTGCTGCAGTCGCTACTTTTTATATCGTTTGTTGCTTTACATAATCCTACATCCGAAATCCGACAGCGCCATCTGTTGGTCACCAACAGAACTATTTTTTTATTTCGTTGCCACACAAAACCCGGTTTCTTTTCCATCCGTTTGGTGCAAACCGTATCTTTGTATCTTGATTCGATTTCGAATTATTTATTTTTAAAGTTCGTCCTGACTTTTGGATCACCCGGTATATGTTGCATATTTGTTTTATATTACTTTATATTATTTATATATTTATTGATGAAGTTTTAATTTCGGTATGGAAAGCCGGAGTATTCCGGTAGCCGATGACAAATCCTAAACTATTTATATCATTTTAAGTGCAAATGAGTTATTATTCTTCCATAAGGAAGCCTGTACGCGATGAAGATAGATATAAAAATCCTTTGTTGAAAATTCTATTAAAAACCAGAATAAAGAAGTAAATTGTGATGCAGTTTTCAAAAAACTTGAATTTGAAAGTACTTTTTTTTCTCTATACGAGGATGTGAAATTTAAAAATGTGAGAGGTTTAGAAGATTAAAAAATTACAGTAGCGAAAATTGCAAAACCAAAATTTAATCGTCTGGTGTTGTGTCTCAAAATGAAATACAGCGTTACTCATGGGCGTGTTTGTCCTTTATAGCATAGATATGGTCGAAAATTAAGGAAAGAACGATAATACAGCTTTCATTGTCACAGTTACAATGATATATAATCCGCAATATAATCCTCATGATCGTCGTAGGATTTCAGAAGACGCCAACTCTTTCATTGTTGACATTGTGGAGAGAATCTTAGTACCATCAGCTGCAACTTTAATTAACTCAAACGCTAATACCCCATCAAAGGAGAATTGCGACCGGTATTTCTCAAATATAAATTCTAATATTAAATCACACAATCCTCTTCAGAAAGTGAAAGTAAAGAGTGATCCTCTAATAGATTTTAGTATAGAATCAGTGATCAACATGTCGATTGATCTATCTATCAGTTGTTGGAACATCTTATTCTTCATCCGAAGT
The DNA here is from genome assembly GCA_963931845.1 of Maratus michaelseni. Taxonomy (NCBI): domain Eukaryota; kingdom Metazoa; phylum Arthropoda; class Arachnida; order Araneae; family Salticidae; genus Maratus; species Maratus michaelseni. The sequence continues at coordinate 401,563,428 of OZ007590.1, read as the reverse complement.
GAGATGCTGATCAGCCCTCTAAATACAAAATCTTCTGAAAACAAAATATAGGCAAATGGATAATAATATAGAAAAGAAAAGAAAACCAATTGAAGGGCCTTTGTGAATCACCATTAGAATGTTTTAAGATGGAGCATATAGCACTTGAAGCATAGATACAATATTTAAAACAAAAGCTTAAAAAAATCAACAGAAGAAGATTAAAAAAAAATGAGAAAAAAGGACCCGAGAGATACTAACAAAAAACTGATGTTGTCACAAAAAAGTAATAATAGGTGTTTCATTCACTGAATACAAACTTATGATATCTGAAAATTCTAAGTATGATTCAAATGATAGTGAGCCAGAGATTCAATTATTACTTCAACAAAAAATATATAAAATTCCAGAAAAAAAAGAATCAAAAGATTTGGTAGAACTTAATGATTCATACATTGCATCAACCGATAAATTTAACTTAGCACAAAAATGTAAAGAAATAGAAATTCACTCTCTTAAACAAAAGTTCAAAAAATTATCAGAAGAAAAAGACAATATTAAGAAATTCATGAAGCATCTTAGAGATACTAACAAAAATCTCAAGTACAAAAGATTATGAATTAGAAATACAATCACTAAGTTAAAGATTAATTCTAAGTTAAAGATTCAATTACTCCATCAAAAGATAGATAAAATTCTGGAAGAAAAGAATCATAAAAGGGAAAGATCTGGTGGAACTGAACGATACATACAACATACGGATAAATAAATTTAAGTTAGCACAGAAAGTAAATGAAACGAGCCTCTTACAAAAAGAGAAAGAAATACAAAATATTAATAATAAATATAATATCATCACTTGGAAATTTCAGAAAACACAAAAAGATAATGAAACAGAACAGCAATTACACAAACATAAATTCGAAAATATTTTGGTGGAGAATAACATATTTCAGTCAAGATTCCATGAACTACAGGGAGTTTACTGAGAGCGCACGAACAACTTCAATTCTTACAGGCTACGCTTAAAGAGTTTAATGTTCCTCTGATAGCAGTCATTTCACTCATTAATGAAAAAATGAACGTACTTAATTCAAATTTTGAAGAAAAGTTATCATCTAAACTAATTTCACATGAACAATTGTTAACAACCCTTACGTCTCCTGATTGTAATTCTTCGAAAAGTTTTCAACAACTCTGCTGCTTCATCCGCTGAATCCTGTTATATCCCTAACTGACGCCCTCCTAGCTTTAAACAAGGAGAATATGATGATTTTACTACCTGTGGTAGATAGATTCTCTAAGAGCAATGGTGACTTCATAATAACCTGCAAAAAGGCAGAGGAGCTTTCTGAATATCAGAGATAAACTTCAATCGTATTGTGGAGGAACCACTGCAACTATCTTCTTATGTATGTATCTACTTGCTAACTTATAATCTTTGGAACCAAACGCGTCTAAAATACCAAAGTTCTCTAATGACAAGCATATTCGTCTACATCTACACTGTAAAAAAAAAAAAAAAAAAAAAAAAAAAAAAAAAAAAATCCTGAAACAAACGGAAATTGTACTGGCAATCGAGACGCCAGTACTATTTCCGTATTTTAACAAAAAAAAAAAAGATTCCGTAAATTCCAGGAAATTTTCCGTGATTTCTAAAATATCCGTTTATAAATTGAACTTTTTATAACAGATATCTTCCGTATTTTTTAGATATTTTTATATCGTTAAAATAAATTTTATAGGACCAAAAAAAAATTTTTTTTCAAGGAACATATTATAAGGATATACACTTTTTATTTTTTTCTATCAGTTCTGCGCGAGTTTTCAGTAAATAACCAACACTTGCCACGAAGAGGATCGAACGCGGAATCTTCCGCGCAGTAAATTGGCGGTCTCGACCACTACGATAAGGCCGGACACTGCGTTTCCTCAAATGTTGTTACTTATTTTAGAAGCTTTTAATGATGCTAAAACTTGAAGCTTTCATAGTTAGATGGATTTTTTCAGCGTTCTAATGTTTTTAATATTTTCTTTTCATAATTTTTAATATCTTGCTTTATTATTTGATGCTTTATAAAGATAAATTTTAACTTTTTATGTATTATATGCGTAAAACATTGTATTAAGACTAATGATTGCTGTTTTTTGCAATAGTACATACATTTTTTAAAATTATTTGTCTGTTGATCTATTTATCAATTCCAGTAAAAACAATAATTATCTTAAGTAGACGTATTTATTACATGCTATTAAAGTAAATTTTCTTTATCTCTTATTTTAAAAACTTAATAATAAACAGTTTTATAATAAATTAAATTATTGTATTTAATCTTTGCTGAGAGCTTTTGAGTACGATTCTGTTAAACTGAGTAATTTAAAAAAAATCAAAACAAAAAAATAGATTTTTAGAGAAAATTTTGAAATTAATGACCTTAGTAGGTAAGTTTAAATTTGGACTTAATAATTTAGTTTAATTTATAAAATTATAAACTAACGATTAAACTCTATAAACTTTATAAAATTATAAACTTCATTTTTATAAAAGTAAACAAAAAGTTATTAATTATTTTTTATAAATTTAAAGAAAAATATATGAATTTCGTAAAATTATAATTTATAAAATAATAAATTTTAGTTTAATTCACAAATTTATAAGACAAATCAGTTTTGTTCAGTACCGATAATTTGCAAAAATATTATTTTATGAAACCTTAAAAATATTAAAACCAAAAAAATAAAGATTTTTAGAGAAAATTTTTAAATTAATGACCATGGGATAGGTATGTTTAAATTTGGACTTATTAATTTAGTCTAAATTAATTTAGTTTAATTTATAAAATTATAAACTAACTAAATATACTATAAACTTTATAAAATTATAAAATTAATTTTTATAAAAGTAAAGGAAAAATTATTAATTATTTTTGTAAATTTAATGAAAAAAATATAAACTTTCTAAAATTATAATTTATAAAATAATAAATTTTAGTTTAATTGACAAATTTATAAGACAAATCAGTTTTGTTCAATACCAATAATTTGCAAAGATATTATTTTATGGAACTTTTAATAACCTAATATTGCCTCACGTTAATAAAATTAAAAAATAATTTTAAAATGTCAGTGAAAAAATTCATAATTTGAAGCACTATAAAGAAAAAAAAGTGGATTAAAAAAATATTTTTCTGTAATTTATATAAATAAAATAAATTTCTAAAGATTTCACTAAAAAAAAAAATATATATATCATTGTTATTTTCACAAAAAATTATCGTCCAGACAACAACCCCGGTTAGAATGAGCTCCAGGATTGGCCCGAGTCTAATGTCAGAAAATAGGCCCACTGGTAGGACCGGTCCAGGCCTGGATCCTATAAGACTCTGGACCCTAGTAAATACAACAATCTTAATTCGCATTTCAAACAAGGCGATATCTGTATGCAAACCTCTGAACGTTATTTACGGGTTGGGTTGGGTTGCTTATTGACGGCCAATTATCTACACTAGGGATATAGGCCCGGGGGGGAGTGCCCTTCGTGGGGGTCTTTCTAAGAGAACCTAATCCGTATTTACACATGGATAAATCCACGGCTCGAAGAAAACCACGAAAACTCCGAACGATTAGGCCGACGGGCGCGATTGGGATCGAACCCAGCACCTCCCATCTACCAGCTTCGAGAGCACAACCTCTCAGCCGCTGGTGGGGCCGTTATTTACGGAAATGACACTGTTTTGGATGAAATGCGGACATTGTACTGTTTTGAAAAAAATCCATTAAATTTTCGGAAAACTTTCTGCATATTTACGGAATTGAAATCTCCTTTACGGAACTAATGCCATTTACAGTAATTGTACAGTTGTTTTGGAAAAATGAAACTTGTCTCCGTAAAATTTTACGGCAAACGGTATTTTCACGGATTTTTTTACAGTGTAATATCGACAATGACGAGGCCGCATTAAGATTTAAAGAGTACAAAGATATGATAATCACCGCAGCGTTTAAAAATCATGTTCATATACACGCCAGTTATAAAGTTATTAGAGTCTTGAAAGATCTATACCAGACAAACTAAAATCACTTCTGCTACTCTCACTCCCTGTTTCGAATGCGTCTCAACTTTTGTCATGGGGTTTTTAGCATCGTTGTATTCATCTCATTGGTTATATTCATCTTAGTATATATGTTTCTGCATTTGATATTGTTAAACTTTGTTCATATTGATATTTCCTAACGTTTGTACTATAACTATATAATTGTAAACATTCTAATCATATCTAGTGTATTCTCTACCTCATATCAAAATGGCTGTATTCATTTTATTGCAGGAGCATCTATTCCTATCATCACTTTGCTTTACTGTAAATAATTGTTATTCATTCATCTTCTTTGGAACGTTATTACATCAAGATAATTTAATGAGCAAACATCTTCATTAACTTCATCGTAAAAGTGCTTATGACTTGATGATAAAAAACCTCGAACTTCCTTACAAATTCCTCATTGAATTCAGATAAACTGTTCACTGGGTGGTTTGATCGATGTATCACAACAGACTAAACTGTTCTATTTACTATGACTTGATTCGTTTTAGTCGCTACCTCTTACTTGTCTTCCCCAGCGATTATATTACTTTCCAGTATTGTATTTTTCACAAATATTTTTTTATATACATTTATCTACTGTTCACCACCCCGCCCTCTATCGCACTTACCGGCGGTCTCAGATTCGGCTGAATTATGTATTTTTTTTCTTCAGAATTTAATAAAGGGGACCTAGAGGGACTTATATGCTCTATAGACTTAGTTTCCTAGTTTGAGCAGTCTCTCTCAGGCATTCAAGACATGAAATCTTTGAGTATTTCTTTGGCTATTTGGCATGTGACTAATATGAAAGTATCGCTTTTAAAAAATATCAAAATTTAATTTGAATACATTATTGGTATTTTTAATTTTAAAATGATTTTTGGCGTAGTTAGTGGCTAGTATAAAAAATACATATTCAATGTAAAAATCTATTATAATTTTCAATTTAAAAAAATGCTTTTTGCCTATGTTCTGTAACACGGGATCCCCCAGTATCTTAAGGCTGCAGGGAATAATTATTTCTATAGAGCTTTTGTAAACAGAAAGAGCGAATGGGAATACTTTTTCTTTATCGTACCTCTGATTAACATTTTTCAAAGAGGAAACAAATAGTGATATTGAAAATAAAACAAACATAAGCCCCTTTTAATGAGTTTTTTTTTATTCATAAGACAAGAATATTCCTAAATTGTTTTACAGATTGAATAAATAATAATAACAAAAAATAACGATGAAAATAACTTATTTTTCAATAAATAAAAAACATATTTCAATTAATATACAAATGAAATTTTAACTCGCTACGTATAATAGAATGAATGAAATGAAATTGTTGATTTTACATAAATGCAATTATGTACATTTATCTAATAAAAAAAATCTAGTAAAGGACGTTCAAAGCCGTATTTGTTTGCAATTAATTAAATGACAAAATTTCTAGAATCATTTTTTTTTTATTATTTACAGATCATCATATCTTATTAAAAAACATTTATGAATGCAAAAGATAAAAAAATATTTCTTTAAATGTTAAAGAAAATGATTATTCCCGAGATGTACTCAAAAGTCTGGTGACAAGATGATAATTGAAAATATTTTAATTTTTAAAAAATTATTGATATTTAAAGTTTTAAAAAAAAATTCTTCAGCTAAAGTAATTTTAGAGTCTTCAGCTTTTTTTTTTATGTATAATCTACAGGGATCCAATTGAAATTTTAATTTAAGATCATAAATTCAAATTCTTTAAATATATGTTCATTGATTGTTCTTGTGTACTCCCCTTTATACCTAATCATTCATTATTTAAATGATTTCCATAATATATTCTTTTTTTTTTTTAAATATTTATTGAAACTATTTATTTTTACTATGAATACGATGTATAGTATGTTTCAAAAGTAATTTATCTATTTTTTAATAATCAAGGAACATCAAATGAAAGATTAAAGTTGAACCAATTAGGAATTAAATTAAATTGCTAGTTCCTTTCACTCAATACCTGACCAGCTTGCTTAAATGAAGCAGTTTATTGAAATTTAATTTTAAGATTATAATCTGAAATTCTTTGATGATGTTGTTAAGTTTCATCTTTCACTCGATATTTACACTTAATTATTCATTATTTAAATGATTCTCATAATATAAAAAAAAAGAAAGAAAGAAAAAAAAAAAATCAAGAAAACTATTGAGACTGCGAAGAGATTATTTTTACTATGAATACAAGATATGCTATATCTAAAGAGTAGTTTTTATATTTTTGACTAATAGGCAAATTCAAATGAAAGATTATGGTTGAACCAATTAAGAATTAAACTAAATTGAGTGTTTCTTCAACTCATTAGCTCATATTAACTTCTCAAATCAAGTAATTTATAAATTATTATTATTATAAAACCCATGAAATAAAACGAGCAAAAAATAATTAAAACAAGTTCAAAAAGTTTTTTCCCATACTATATACTACAAAACGATTCTAGTAAAATAGAATTCATATAATATATATATTGTAAAAAAATTAGTCGTAACATTTAAATAATATTCGTTTCAAAGATAATAAACGTTTATTTAAATAAATATTTAGCAAATTGTATCTCTAGATTTTATGCACACATTTACGTTCGTACTCACATGGAGTCTGTAGTTGTTGTTGTTGTTGTTGTGGCTTATCCTCCAACTGTCTGACGAAGTCAGACAAGATTCAATATACCGTTCATCCTTAGGAAATCAAGAACCAAAAGGGGGAAGCATATAAGTCCTCTCTGGAAAGACCTAAGCAGTCCAGGATGTGTTCCGCAGAGGCCTGTTGAGCTTGATATTTAGTGCAGATTTTAAAGATCTTTCTGCCCTCAAAGAACGAGAGACTTTTTGTTTGTCCACTTGCCAATCTTGAAATCGTCGTTCGAGAGGCTCTGTCACAGTTGATAGCGAACGAAGAGCCCGGCTCTTTGCCCGCGTACCAGTGGTGGCAGGGAGGGACCTTCCACTCCTTTGAAACTTCAGATATAACTCTTGATTGATGCTCTGAGTAGGTAAGGGCTGAAGAGGAAGATATAGATTGACAACAACCCTTCTTGGCCAAGCGATCAGCTTGCTCATTGCCATAAATGTCTACATGGGATGGAATCCACTAAAAATGAACATCATGGAGCTTTGAAATAATTTTAAGTTTAAGAAGGACGGAAATACTAGTTTTATCTCCAACTGTAATCCAATTGTGAAGGTGTTGAAGGGAGCTGCGACTGTCTGAAAGAATCCAGAGGTCTCCGAAGTCCCGCTCGCTGAGAATAGCCTCGAGGCCTTGCTCAATTGCAATAAGCTCACTTTTAAAGATTGAAGAGAAATCAGGGTTACGAAGACTGATGGACAAAATTTGCCCTGGTTTCTCAATGTAGATCCCACTCACAGAGTGGTCATCCAGTTTACTGCCATCCATATATAATTTTATGGCGTTATCAGGGATCTTATTTATAACTTCTAATGTTTCTGTAAATAGTATCATTGTGCTTAAATGCAAACTATAATCGAACTAAGCATTACTATTTAACGAAAAATCTTAATCATTTTTCTATTATTTTTTTCTTTAATATACATTATAAATAATTCTTTCTTAAAATTAGAGACAAAATACAACTATTTAGATGAAAATATTGCTGTCAACGAGCGATCCTATATATAAAAACTCCAAGCTATAATTTTAATTTTCAGCTCAAATTCGACGTTTTTGCGTATGCAAGAGATTAAATCTAAAACCTGTTCAGTTTTAAGGTACACTCGACCTGAAAATATTTCGACCTGAAACCGTTCCAGTCCGTTATACAATTTAGAAGTACCGCCTTGACCCGGGCCAGCCCGACACAATTTCTGCCGAACAGGTGGATATTTCGGATGCAGTAATATTCTACAATTAAAATGATTAAAACGCCCACTTGTTTATGCATAGATTTTCTTTTCAAATTATATGTCCGCAATTCATGAAATATGCAATAACAACTGTATTACATATCACATAGCAAATTATGTACATAAACACTCATTAAAAAATTAGCTTAGACAGTTGCCTTCAAGTGATCTTTTAGTAAAAAAATCGTCGTAATTTAGAATGAAAGAAAAAGAAGGTAAAATAATATCACAATTTAAGGCTCTAAAAAGAAGAAAAGTAGAGTTAAAATATATTTATCGGTAATTTATTAAACCAAATTTAATTTCTAACGAATTCGTTAAACACATGTGCAAAATCACTTTATTTTTGCAAACAAAGAAAATTAAAATGCGAGCGCAACATGGACTCTGGGATCAGAAAAAAAGGCAATGTCGATTTCGGCCCAGAAAAAAGTCCCGATTACGCAGAAAAACGCAGAGTGGAAATATAGAAGATTAGTCCCGGCCTGAGTCACATGATGGAAAATTGACTTAAGAAAGTTGGGTTTCGGTCCAGTCCCAGGCCTGTACAGATTTCTGTCACACAGTGCCCATAGCCATTTTATCACCAAATTATCCCATAGAAAAGCAGTATTCGGATGGGAGTTATGCCTTTTTAAAACTTATACTTATAAAATAAGGTTATAATGGGCCTGTCTCCATATCCATACATGATTAAGCGTTTAAACTTTATATTTAGTGAAGCTAACAGTCACTTTTGTTAGAAGAAATCTAATCTAGACATAAACATGGTACTAGAAATACTATTCAAAACATCGAAATATTTTAGAATTTTTCCAATTTACATTTTAAAAAAAATCTTTCTTATACACTTATATTTTTTTCACTTGCTTAATTCAAGTATAATTTTTCTAACACCCTACTTAGACATTGCATGCTCAAATAAGACATTACACAAACAAACAAGTTCGTTTTTTTCCTTTTTATCTATTTCCTTGTCTTTTATTTTCCTTTTAAATAAACCATAACTATCGTAAACGTCTTACCGTCAAATTTAAATGTGTTTCAATATACACAGCACTACTGTATGATTTTAAAATAGTCGTCAGCCTTTCGTGTAAAGGAACTTAGGCAGATGCACGAAATTTAAATATGATTCAATATACACAGTACAACTTTTTCATTTTAAAATAGTCGTCGTCCTTTCGTATTTAAACAGATCTACATAAAAAATTGTAATATAAGATTATCTACTGTGTATCAAAGTGAGCAATATTCATAATAATTGGATTAAAAGTGAATCTGATTAAAATAAAAAAGGGTTTTCATAAAACCACTCACTTGTACCAATCCATTATCCCACAAATGCGCCCCAGATAAAATACAATAAAGTACGAAACAACCTCTTAAAGTCGGTTTTATCTTTGAAAATTACTTTTTCCAATGTATACATTATACTTATACACTCGCGTTAGAAATTCCATGCGCAAATACAATATTATGTAAATAAAAGAGACAATTTATTTTACACTAGACAAAGTCCAAAATCATAGATATTAAAAGATACAATTTGTATTCATGAATCCGTAAATTCAATTTGTATTCGAGAATTCAAAAAACATTTTATCATGAAAAGCGCCGTTTTGCTGAACCAGGTAAATTCTTATTTACTTCCCATGGATTTACCTGCCGCATGAATACTTTAAAAACTTTTAAATTTTCCACACCGCAAGAACTTAAAACGGAATGCCGTTTAAGATGCTTTTGCTGGTCTTTTTTATTATTATTCTTATCCAAAGCAACTTCAAAAGATCAAAATTCGAGAAAATGTGTCAGCTTGATGATGTATGCTCTCATAAGGAATTGACGTTTTAGAACAGAATACAGAGGTATTTTATAATTTTTCTAATCTATATACTTTTAAAATGTTTCGTTCATATTTATATATGGGTCAATGAACTATATTATTTAAATAAATTTAAAACTTTTTGATTATAACATATTCAATAAACTGTAAAAAAAAAAGCATAATTGTTCTTACTCTATGAAAATATAATATAACCACAGACGAAAAGATATAATAATCTCTTCCATGGCACCCACGATCCGGAAAAGCATCCCTTTATCATTAGAAACTTCAGAAGCCAACATATTTACGAGATTTAAAGAAGCGTTTATAAATCAAACTTTTTTTCCTGCCACTGATTTTCGAAAACATTTCCGAGAAGATTTTATCGTTTGTTAATCAGTTTTCTTAAACCGAATAAACATTTTCAGAATACTATTCAGGGTGCTTGTAATCGTTTTGAATATCGAAAAAAAAATTGACGGATTTACACGTTTCAGACACTTAAGATTCCAAAAAACATATTTTTAGAAAAAAAATTGCCGTCCGTTTGGTTGCGTGTCTGCAAACGCTCTATCTCCCGAAAAAATTGAGATAGAGAATTGAAATTTGATATGTACTAGGTATGTAATAATGGGAAAAGGCATTTTGAATCTCAGTAACCTCGATTATTCGGAACTATTTTTTTCGGCCTCTCAAAATATTTGTTCTGATAAAAGGTATATAAAAATTTTCGAAATTCTTTATTTTAAGGAGTGAATATAAAAGACAATAGAAAATATAAATTTTGCATAAAGAATGAAATCGATCGGTTAATGAGTTGCCGAGATATTTGTAATCCTATGATGCACACTCTTCGATTTTTCATGACCCTGTATTTGATTCAAATTTCAATTCAAAGATATATTTTAATTGGAAATGAGACGCTTATTCCGACGCAGTAAACCGTTAGTTATTAGGATTACCAATTTTGGAGTTATAAGGATATTTCTTTTACGAAATTCAACAATAGAGCATTTAAAGTTTATGACGTCATCAAGCCACGATTTTATTCGAATTGCAATGCATTTTATAAATAGTTTACACACGTTTTATTTTCATGTTTTATATTATGAATATCCCTGATGGGTAAGTATTACTGTGGCCCCATTCGACTAGTTTCATGTAGAGTTGTTTTATAATTTAAAGAAAAATAGTTCTTGCTTTCTGATCTCTTTGAAATTTGTATCGGTTGTACGTATTGCGGTTTTGCAGCCCGTGAAAAAGTATTGTTAACTAGTTGTAAAAGAAATATGTTTTCTTCTCGCTTTGTTTTCATATTTTGGTCGGGTTCTTAAGCATAACAACAACAAAATAAAAGTTCTCATCATCCGAACTCTCTGAAGTTTTAATCGGCTATAAAGATAACTGTATTCAAGCTCTCTTTAAAATTTTGTGGAAAAATATGCATATCTAGTAGTGAAAACATGAGCTCATGCCACCCCGTTTTACCGTTTACATCGAAAATACCCAGATTATTATTTCTTTTTAAATAGACCGAACACTCGTCCGACCTTTTTGAAATTATCGTAGGTGATGCAAATCTGGTCTTCCGAGATGCTCTAAAAAGATTGTGTTGAAATGCAGACGTTTATTTAATTACTAGCAAGCTACGCCCGCTGCGCTGGTCGGTTTCTACAAATGAACCGTGAATCAAACGAAATATATCGTTTAATTTTACCTTGTATTTGAATGCAATCTGTATATTTACCTGCATTATCCTTCCACATTACTGAAAAATGACGTGATTGCACTATTATATTTTCTAATGTGCAGTCAAAATTTTAGCTGTTAAGGACCAACTCTTTTAGTTGGCCATTCACAGTTAAGGTTAGCTAAAGAATGATAAAACTACATGCAATATACTAAAACCATCACTAAAAATTGTCGAACTAACAATGCAAACAAATTAACTAACAAAATACATTCAGTAGAAGATTTTTATAAAGGCTAATATTTGATAATCGGGTTAATCTGATTATAGAACATTTCCAAATAATTCTAAAACTAACAGAACGATATAAAATATACTAAAAACATCCTTATAAATTATATACTTAATAATGCAAGTCGGAAAAAATAAGTCCAGTAAAAACTTACAAAAAGGCTAATCTTTCGGAATCGGGTTCACCTGACTATAACCTTCACACATAACTGTTTGACTAAGCAACGTAGAACAATATGTAGTACATTAAAACCATTCCTGAAATAGCATCTAACTAACAATATAATTCCAATCAAAATCTGTCCAGTAGAACTTTTTCAGAAGGCTAATCTTTCATAATCGGAATCAAATATTGAAAAGGCTAATATTTGATAAAAAAATGGTGTCCCGATTTTCGATTTTCCCCCTATAATTCTAGAACTAAGCAACGTAGAATGATATGTTATATAATAAAACTTTCCCTAGAAAATTATCTAACAGTGTAGGTTCCATCGAAATCCATTCGGGAAAATCTCTTCGGTAAGCCGGGCGCCAGTGATATATATATATATGCATGTATATATATACACATATATCTACACAAATACATTTATATACATACATATATTTGGCTAATATTTCATAATTGGATTGATCTGATTATAGAACTTCCCAGAATAATTATATAACTAAGCTACGTAGAACGATATGTTATACAATAAAACTTTCCCTGAAAAATTATCTTACAGTTTAAGTTCTACGAAAATCTATTCAGCGGAACTCGAGTTATAAGCAGCCGGAACGAAATTTCATATATGTAGAAGTAAATAGAAGTATACTGACATTAATATACTTTGCATTTTAATTAAAAAAAAGGTACTTTTCGGTTAGCCGTACGCCAGTGATATATATATATATATATATATATATTTATATATATTCATACATATAAGTGTATATATATGTATGTTAATACATGTATTTGTGTAGATATATGTATGTATATACATGTATTTGTGTAGATATATGTGTATATATATACATGTATATATATATATATATATATATATATATATATATCACTGGCACCCGGCTTACCGAAAAGTACCAAAAAAAATAATTCAAAAATGCAGTCGTGCACTTAAAAAAAAAACACCTTTTGACTTAAAATCTCTAATCAAAATGTTTTTATTTTCTTTTCTTTCTTTTTTTTAAATAAAATTATTAACAGCTTTTTCTTTTATTTTTTCAGATGTATAGCCATTTCAATTCTTTCTGCAACAAAAAAAAGACACTTTTTGGCTTACAATCAAATTGTTTGAGGTCAAAAGTAAAATCAAAATCGCCAAAAACAAAAGATACATCGCCAAATATTGTTTCAATATAGAAATCTTGCCCCTTGAATAATTTTTTAAACATTACGAACATTCCCAATCATGTTTAAATTAAATATTTTCGTTTTATAATATTCTCTCATCAAAACTCTTTTTTTTTCTTTCTCTTTCTTTTTTCTTTATTTCTTTTTTTTTTTTAATAAAATTAGTAACAGTTTTTCTTTTATTTTTCGACATGTATAGCCTTTTCATTTCTTTCTGCAACAGTAATGATCGCCAAAATATTAGCAATTGTAACCTTTTCGGCCAAAATAACATAACTTTCTATCATAATTCTATAATTAATATACATTGAACGTTGTGTTATATACTAAAACCTTCCCTGAAAAATTATCTCTCGAACAGTGTAAGTTCCATCAAAATCCATTTGGCAGAACTCGAGTTATAAACGAACGGAACGAAATTTCCGTTTGTGTTTTATATATATAGTAGATGGCATTGAAGACAGATCTTCTCCGGGAGTCTTGAAGAGACCTGAGTTCACTAATTTTCTGAAAGATTTAAAATTCGTATTTTTTAAAACAGATTGCACGGTCGATAAGAAGAAGATCTCATCTTTAAATAAGTATGGTTTGTGAATTGGTACCTGTGAAATCGAACCCTAAGGGAACGTCCCTGAAAGAGAGAAAAAGTCAATCGCGAGAAGGACCTGATTTTAATTATTTTGCAAAGGGTTAACATTAATATTTTTTCAAACTAATTACGCCGTTTAAGACGTAAAAGTACGAAAATTATGAACATCTCCACCTTTTTCCGTATCGCAAACAATTTGGCCAATGGACATTAAGGCTAAATATAAAGCCAAAGTAAAACTGCATTTTGTTCTTTTTTTCTGCGCATTTGGAAAAGCAACGGAGCACGTGAAAGGGGGCCTCCGTCTATTTGCAAGAAAAGGTCGCTTTTTCATGCGTTTTTAATTAATATCTTGACTAATTATAAAAAAATTAAAATCTGAGCCCCAGGTGCATCAGGACTTGTCTTGGACTATCATTATACAAATTTTCTGGCCTCTGTGTAGGTAGATTTTCCTAGACGTCTCCAACAGGCACACACACACAGAGACACACAACGAAACTTTCTTTTCTTAGTATACATTGCACGTAAATAAATTATAATGATAAAATTATTCCGCTCAAAATATGTATGAAAAATAAATGCAAGATGGATTAACAAATAATTTTTATTTTTTATGTTCAACTAAAGAATTTTACTCCCTCCAAGCAAAATCTGAAATGACGCTTCTCTGTTCAAATACAACATTACACAAATAAGCAAATAAGACAATTTATTTTCCACTAGGATAAAACCGAAATCAATTGATATTCAAAGATTCAATTTGCATTCATAAATCCGTAAATTCAATTTGTATTGCAGAATTAAAAATCCATTTTATCATGAACAGCGCCGTTCTGCTGATATACGTAATTTCATATTTATCTCACTAGCATTTATATTCCACATAAATTCCTCCGAAACTTTTAATTTTCTACACCACAAGACTATAAAATGGAATTTCATTGAACATTTAACTGCTGTTAACAGTCTCACAGACCGCTGTATTTATCAATTTCGACAGTTTAAAACTTGTAACTTTCAGTTTAAGTTCAGATATTAGAGAAATTTTATTTCGTTTGGAACCTTAGTAATCATGAATAAGCGAATTTTAATTATAAAAATTTTAATATTAGTGAGAAAAAAAAAACATCCTAAGAATTCATCGAGCCTTTATTCATCTTTCAAACAACGGTCTTCGTGACCGCTCATAGCAGCTTAACTTCTAATTGCTTCTTAGTTACTGCTAGTGCTCTTTGAGATTGTTCGAATCCAAAGATGAAGAAAAGGCTCGGCTAATTAATAGGGCACTGTTTCTGTACGAAATTTGTATATAGAATTTTTATAATTCTAAACTGAAAGTTTTAAATTAAACTGTAAAATTTGGAAAAAGCAGCGGTAGATGAGACAGGTAGCAGCAGTTAAGGTTTAAAATGTTTTTGCGGTTCTTCCTTGAATAGAAACCAGAATTGGTTATGAAAATGTCCATGAGTAAATGGTACCGGTCATGTATATTGAATAATACAATTAATCCTCTATGTTGATTTATGCACCTGTGCTTGTCATCTGTCCTCGTCATGTCAACTTTACGTTACCATATTAAACTTGTGTTCGTCATTAGAACGGCCTGTTTCCTTTAGAACGCTCACACATATAGAACAGCCTTTATACTGGTGTAAGAATTAATGGATGAATAACAGGCTGTATTACTGGATTACGGGGTGAAATATTATAGTGAAATATTTAGTGAAATATTTAGTGAAATATTATAGTGAAATATTTTGGATAGATTAATCAGAGGTAAGGTACATTTTTTTTATTGTTTAAGTATGGCCGATCAGTTAACTAAGCTTAAAAAAACTAGGGGGGTAATAAAAGCATCTATTACCTCTATTGTTAAAAAGATCGAAGATGCATGGGTTTTGGAATCACCGAATTTTGAGGAAATAGAAGAAAATTTAGTTCAGCTAGAACAAAAAGGTATTGACCTCAAGCGGGAAGATACCCAAATTTTATCGCTAATTAATGATGAGGATGAAATCGAAAAAGACGCGAAGGCCTCCATCGAATACCATGAAAAAATAACTTTATGGAAATTTAGAATTAATAAGAAATTGAAAAATAATAGCAAAAGCGAAGTTTCCTCCGTAACTCACGTCGATAATAAGCTCGCAGAAGTAGTTGCGCAATCTGTTAAACTCCCTACCTTAAAGATTGAGAAATTTTACGGCGAAATAAGTAAATTTCAAAATTTTTGAAACTCATTCAAAATAGCAGTACATGATAATAATTCACTGTCAAATATTGAAAAAATTAGCTATTTACAATGTTATTTAGGCGGTAGCGCGTATAATTCCATTTCCGGGTTTGCGTTATCAGATAAAAATTATTTGGAAGAATTTTATTCCAAATTCTGAAACAACAATTTGGCCAGAAAGACCTCATTGTCACGGCTCACATAAATACTTTATTATCTTTGAAACCAGTATTGAAAACAAATAATTTAACCGCTCTACGGAAATTATTTGATACGATTCAATCGCAAATAAGAAGTCTCAGGTCTTTAGGCATTGAATCAAATGGATTTGATAACCTATTGACACCTATAATCCTTAAATCCCTGCCAAATAATCTTTCGTTAGAATATAATAAGCAATGTATAAAAAATTCTAGTGACACGCAATCAAGTATTGATGATTTGTTATTATTTATTCGTACCGAAATAGAGTCGAGAGAAAAACAAAATTATTTAACTGGTAATTTAGATAACCCAAGGTCAAAACAATCATATAATAATGACTCGCCTGCATTTCGTAGACAAATGTTCGCTAGTGATAGAATTAATTCTGAAGTATCTCATATTAAAGCCACCTCTGAAACCTTTTGTATATTTTGTTCTTGTAATAGTCATTCGACTGAGGAGTGCAATAAATTACCCGTTGATCAGAAAATAGCTAAATTAAAAGCACAAGGACGCTGTTTTTTATGCTTGAAGAGAGGTAAACACGTCGCTAAAGATTGTACCATAGAAAATAAAGAATGCACGAATTGCGGCAGATACCATAATGTTACAATATGTAGTTATTTATTTGGAAATGTTAATAAATTTGATAGGGAAGATAATTCGAATTCAAATGAAAAAGCACTCACTGCAAGAATAAGGTCATATGAGTTTTTTAATTTGAAAACACCGCGAAAAGAAACGAAATTAATTGAAACATTACCGACAGTAGATATCGAATGTGGTAATAAAATATTACATGGCGTAGTAGATTCTGGAACGCAAATTTCTATAATAAAGGCTAATTGTGTACCCGAATACTTTAAAAATCCTTGTGGTACCATAATATTGGAATCTGCATTTGGACACCAATTGAAAGCTCCTTTAATAAATATTCCATTGAGTATTGCAGTTTATAAATTAAACCCCAAGATATATCCTAATATTATGATAGCATGTACTGTAGTTGATAATTTAATTAATGATTTATTACTTTCTCTTGATACATATAATGAATTAAATGATTTGAATAAATATAATGAAAATAAAAAGGCATTAAATTGTAATGTTGACGCGATAAGTGACAATACGAAAGAAACCAACACTGTAGATCTGTCTGCTTCAATTTTAGACCATGTGTCAGTTGAAAATGCGAATGCAAACGAGAACATTGATCGTACACCTGGCGACAACCCTGGTACTTTTATAAATTATTCAGAGAAATTTAAATGTCAACAGAAAAACGACCCTTCGTTAAATCAGTGTTCGACAGCTAACAAAAATGAATTTAATAGCTTTTTCGTTCATGAGAATTTCTTATATCACTTGGATAAATTATTCGATGAGACGAAAAATAACCCTCACCCGCGTCCTAGTATTACACAATCGATCACGAAAGAAACTAATAATAATGAAAATGACATACGTACTGTTGCCGATTTAATCGTAATAGAGAGTGGAGATCAAATCGAAACGGAAATTTATTATAAGGAAGAAGATTCCCAAATTAGGCAAGCAGAAGAAATTTTACATAATTCAAAAGATTTAAAAGTCCAAAATTATTTACAGAGTGAACACAATATTATGAAGGATACTCCCATAGTTAACAATGTAACTTCAATTTTCGAATTCTCAAACTATGCAGTCACGCCTGATGAAGAAACCGAATACGAAACCGCAAATTATGCTAAAAAGAATGCAAGTGCCTCGGATAAATATTTGATTGCATCAGCAGACATGAAGGAAGAAAATATAAGACGAAGCATAATTTCTGAAAATAAAGATTCAAAAGTTGATGTCACGACAACAGAAGAATCTTACTCTATTTCCAATAATACAATGCGAGAAACACTTGATGGAAGTTCCGAATCCAGCACGATTGAGTTCAGCGAGAAACAACCTTTTGTTTACGATAAAAATTCTGACTACATTATAGTCAATGGCTGTGTGAAATCACATGAAATAGCAAACAAAGAACCCGATGTATTCCTTAAGTTAAATCATCCTGACAACATGATGTTAGAAAAATGCCAGAAAAAAATCTGAGAAAATTGTTGAGTTTACAGAGACTAAGGCAGTGACGATCGACGAAAATAAAAATGAAACTGAACTTTCTAAAAATTATGTTAAAGTGAAAATAAAGGAAACCGTGAGTAAGAAACAGTATACACGTGATGGCTTTCGCCGAATGAACAATACATTTAGTACAGGGAGACGGCGAAAACGAGAAAAAATAAAATTTTTAGGTCATGTGGTAGAATCCGGTATACATGCACCCGATCCCGACAAAGTATCAGCGATACAAAACTTAGAAGTTCCCAAGTCAAAGAAAGATGTCAGAAGCATATTAGGTCTTTTATCTTATTACCGATCCTATGTTCTTTCATTCTCCGACATAGCTCGTCCATTGATTGAACTTACCAAGAAACGTGCCCCTAATGAAGTTACCTGGTCTGAGGATTGTGACAAAGCCTTTTTTGAGTTGAAACAGGCGATCAGTAAATCACCAATTTGTTATTCCCCGAACTTTCAGAAACCATTTATTATACATGCAGATGCTTCTTCGTATGCGATAGGCGCTTGTCTACCTCAAAAAGATGAAAATGAACAAGAGCACCCCATTGCTTTTACAAGCAAAAAGCTCTCCAAATGCCAAGAGGATTATGCTACCATCGAAGGCTACCATCGAAGTAGGCTACCATCGAAGTAGGCTACATGCCTCACATTGGAATTAAATACTTTGAACATTCTTTTTTTTTTGTGTTACAAGTCTGAACTTTAACTTTAAAAACTTTAACTTTATCCTAGAACTTTAAAATATTAGTATTAGTGTATTAGTGTTATAGTGTATTCTATTTGTTTATTTTCTTTGATATTCTTTAAATGTTTGAATTTTAGTATTAATATGTTTTACTTGTTTATTTAGATATTTACCAGATATTGATTTGTCTCAAAAGACTAAATCAAATTCTCGAAAGGGGGAGGTGTGAGGATTGCGCATGCCTTTTCTTGCTCTAGTAGCGCCCCCTTCTGGAAAAAAAGAAAGCGCGCGGCAGTAGAACTCAGAATGTCAGCGAAAAAGAACGTCGCTTGTCATAGTAGAAACCAGAATTGGTTATGAAAATGGCCATGAGTAAATGGTACCGGTCATGTATATTGAATAATACAATTAATCCTCTATGTTGATTTATGTACCTGTGCTTGTCATCTGTCCTCGTCATGTCAACTTTATGTTACCATATTAAACTTGTGTTCGTCATTAGAACGGCCTGTTTCCTTTAGAACGCTCACACATATAGAACAGCCTTTACATCGCGCAACAATTTTTATGCATTATAATTCAGTAAATCAGTATTCAATATGAATTTGCTTTATTTGTAAATTTAATACATTTTAGTTAAGACCCACCTTTCTTTTCATACATATCAATGGAAAATTGTGCATAAATAATTTTACATATTTCGTATTTGTTCGCTTATCATAGCTTTTAAATTTAGTACGATTTATGTAAATATGTTTAATATTAATATGAATTTAAATCAAAATTCTAAATCGGAATACATTTTTTTGTGATAAAGGAAATTTACGTTTTGATAAATACACGATTTTTTCATTCTGATGCTCTTCCTTTTCCCTTTTATTTATTTTTTCATATATAGTATCTTCCATTACTAAAATATTATTATTTTATTTTTATTTTTTTACATACAGATGTAAATGTACATTGTAAATTTTTGAACATGAAAATATTAACTTACTTAAATGCTTCTTATGATGTCACTAATTCACATGCAAAATTTTATCAATAATATCAGTTAGTAAAACTGTACTATAATGTACTGTCTGTCATACGATAATTACATATTCCATTTATTTGCCATATTACATAGTTTATACATATATATAATCTACAATAAATCTCACCAGAGGTGGTTTAATTATTATTAGAAAATATTAAATATATAAAGGCTAATATACCAAGCGAAATTTGGTGAATATTTTTGGCCACTTCACAAAATTCTATTTAATAAAACAGTATCCTTCACAAAAATCAATTTAATGAAATAGGCCTTCCACAAAACTCAATTTGATAAAATGGGGTCCTTCACAAAATTCTTTATAATAAAACAGGCTCCTTCACAAAATTCCTTTCTATTCCTTAAAAACTTGCTATTTATTATTTATTTGCTATTTTGTGACATTTTAAAATGTGTAATTTGTAAACAAATAAGTTCACAGAGAGGAAAACTTCAGCAAAAGGATTTAAAAAGTATTTTTTAATCTTGGTTCGAATTTGAGTAACTGAATTTCAACTTTCATTACAAAATGTTATTTTTTCACAAAAATATAATAAATTTCACAAAAATAACCTTTATTTTTCACAAAATTTTATTTAAATCAAATATCACATTTAAAATGTGCAGTAAATAATTGATAAAAAATATATGTATAATGATAAATGTTATATTAAAAATGTCTTTAAGAACCCCCTTTTTTTTTAATTTCAGAACAGGGCCCTTCAAAAAAATTTTAACTTAAAACAGGACAACTGTATATTTAAAATTTCATAATAATAGTAAAATACCTCTGTTTATTGGTGATTATAAAAGAAAAGCATATATGGAAAAATAAATCAAATATGTAATTATCAAATTACAGACAGTGCATTACATAAAGTTCTTACCTTACACCTTTCATTAACTAATATAATTTTGCATATGAATTAGTGACAGAAGAACTATTTAATTAAGTTAATATTTTCACGTTAATACATTTGCAATTTAATCTATGTATAAAAAAATATATAAATATTTTAGTCTACTCTTGTCGCAACGACAAAGTAAACATATTTTAATAGATAATGATTAACATTGCTAATATTCATAGCAATGCATGTATATACTCTAAATAAGTACCTACAGCAATCCATTCTTTAATCGAAATATTATTAATTTTCTTGAAAACGTGCTAGAACTTAAATAATTATAATTAACTTACACATTAACCAAAAGAAAAAAAAAGTGTTATAAAAAGTGTCTTTCACGAAATGAATACATATTTATAACACATGAAGCAAATAAAATAATACTTAATAGAAAAGAAAAAATAATGAATTAGATGAATATTTTTCTTAATATTAAATTCTTAAAAAAATAAATAAAATAAGACTCTTATAACACTTAGGAGTTATACATATTTTATATAAAGAAATACACGAAAAAAGAAAAGAGGTTATTTTTATGTTTATATATTATATTTTATATAACATGAATATTTTTTATTGTACATTTTACGAATTATGAAATATATATTTTATGAATTATACATATTTTATTTCTATTAAAATACATAAAAAGCAGCGGAGGGAGGGGGGGGGGTAATTTTTTTTCTTTAAAAAGACAATATAATGAAATCTTTCAAAAGGATTAAAATGAAAGTGTCTTTCCTGAAATGAATATAACATATGAAATGGTTACATGAAGCAAATAAAATGTAACTTAAAAGGAGAGAAAAAATAGTGAATTACATTTATATTTTTCTTATTCAGTTGTTACTAATAATACAAACTCTGATATTTATGAATTATTCATATTTTATTTTTATTAAGAGACATGAAAAGAAAGTGGGGGGGGGGGTTAAAAAGATTTTTATCTTTAAAAAGACAATATAATGAAAGTTTTTAAAAAGATTAAAATGAAAGTACCTTTCCTCAAATTAATATAATATTTATAACATATGAAATGTTTCATGAACATATATACATGGTTATATACCCTATACACTCTAACTTATGGCTGAAATAAGTTTTGGAACGAACTCGGAAAGTTATGATGACGAATGGAAAATAAACGGAGTTCGTCATCCTTGACCGAGGTTAGTGACGTCACTCTGAGTGTCCCCAGGCTTTCTTAATAGAGCCGGTGTTGCCCGAGCCAGAAACATTTTGTGTTTTCAGAGCCCGAGCCCGATACCAAAAAAAAATTGCATTATATTTAAAAATTGTTTTAAAGTAATATCTCATTTTTAAAAAACTTCGTACATGAAAATAACTGCTAATCCCATGTATATAATTAATTTTATGGAAATTTACATTCAATCTTATCAAAAGAGAAGTTTAGTATCAAATAAAAATATACTTCCTTAAAAGGATTTTCATATTTTTCTCTCCCAACAAGCAAATCTGATGGACACGTTAACATAGTGCGTTTTATGAATAAATGCATGAAATTTGTAGAAATTACTATTTCAATGCCGAAGAAGTGAACAACGTTTTCTATTCCGTATAAAAGGTGTATGTCGTAAATTTTAATTGATTTCTTAATTAAAACACTATTTCGTGTTCCTAAAAATCAGCTTAAATTAAAAATTATCTTCTCCTATTTGTGCCGTATCAGCCAGTCGTCAGTCACGTCGCAAATATCGTAAATATTCTTTTAAAGTAGCATTCTAATGCCAGAAAAGAAAAAGAAAATTTACTTTTCTCCTTCTGTTCATTCTGATCAAAATAACGTTAAAATGACTTGAATTGAAATATGTAATTTTTTAGGAAAAAAAGTTATTTTTATTTTTTCTATATGAGAATAAATAAAATTGTCAGTTTTAGAAAGAATGAGCCCGAGCCCGCCCGGGCCCGAAGGCTGGTACAAAAATCAAGCCCGTCTCATCTCTACTGGCAACTGGCGAGAAGAACAATAAGCTCCAATCCAGGCCTGATTATGCATTTTGCAAACTTCAATGACAAAATATATCAGGTATGTTTAGTTTCCAATAAAGAAAAAAAACTTCTAAATTTAAATTTTTTCGCTTTTCCTTTTATAAAATGTTTTTCTCAGTTTGTCAAAATAGTGTTTTTTTAGCCAAAATTCTAAAAATTTAAAGCAATGTTGTTAAATGTTCTTTCTTAAGTACTGATTTCTCAGTGGTCACTTTTAAGCTAGCATTATTTTCGAACAGGTATCAACATACTATATTTCTACAATGTTTACAATAGATTATTATATAGATTATTATACAGAAATAGTGGTAGCGAATAAATCGAGAGTTTGTAAATAAATCACTGAGAACACTGTAAATAAAATTTGAGTAGTTTAAAATCTAAAAAACTTTAACTTGGAAAGTAAAAAAAAAAAAAAAAAAAATCATGTATGTTGAAACAGTGTTGAAGAAATTACTTGAGACTGCGGTATGGTAGAAATTTAAGTACAAACTTCGCGAATAGAAGCGATTTCTTTCAATTGAGTATAAAAGCAAGTTTTAAGTCGAAGTTGTTGATGATGGGAACAAGGTAAAATATTATAGGAATATAGTGATTATTGAAACAGTCCCGATTCATCCATAATATTTCATTTATAATGAAATAAAGTATGCAAATATTTTTACAAATCTTTATTTCGTTCTGTCTCATTTTGCGCCCATAGGATTTGTGCTCCTGGATCAACTTGCTCCAACAGTTCCACGGAATCTACGCCCCTAATTAGCGCCATAATTAACGAATAAATAAATTTAAATTTGCGTTACTCATAGAACAAGTTTTTGTTGAAGGCTTTCAAGCACAATCTCTACGTATAACAAATATCGTAATTGGATATAATGAATATAATTCAAAAGGTTTGCAGTTTTTGAAGGGAAGGAGAACAGTCGGTATAATAAAAACAGGCGACAGAGAAAGATTACGTAACAATTATAAACTGTTGAAATATAGCAATAAAAACAATAATGCCAATTTTTACATTATTCATATGCCAAGTTATCGTGGGAGGAATATACTTCCAAGCACAAACGTTTACGTATAATGAATAAGGCTTGCCGTTCCTGTGGGGGAGAGGGGAAGGGACAAGTTTGTATAATAAAAACAGGTGACAGCTAAAGATTATGTAACAATTATAAACTGTTAAAAATAACTATAAAGTAACAATAAAAACATTAATGAGAATTATTTTAATTGTTAAAAAAGTACAAAGTAGTAAAAATTCCAACAATGTTTGAACGAGTCAACAATGTTGATGATTTCTTTACTTTGATAACAACAACAATGAATTCTTCGTAATCATAAAAGGGATTTCGATTAAGTTGCGGGATTTCTGATTATCTCTCGATTAAATCTAATTTTTCGAGTATTTATAGCTTAAAAAGCGATTAAAGTGTTCTAAAAAATGGATTATTATCGACAAAAATATCGTGAGGGTGTTATAGACACCAAAACTTATGAAAAACTGATTGAGATTATCTTCTATCTAGAAGAAAAGAATTACACCTTCATGGAAGAGCTAGGATGCGGCTCTTTTGGTTCTGTGTTAAAAATGAATCACTTGAGTACGAAAGAAGATCGTGCCGTTAAGATCGTCTCGAAACATCATGTGTCTGAAGGGGAAACAGAATTGTGGTCCACACTGGATCATGAAAATATTCTTTCACTCTTGTCATCGGAATATGTGTACTTCGCAGATTCATACATATTTATCACACCCGTGCATCCTGTCAATCTAGAAGAAGCTGTGCTGAAGTCTTCGTTCTTGGCCGAAAATGGTGCCTTCGATCAAGCTATCCACTGGAATAGAGAGATCTTGGATGCAGTTGATTATTTGCACAAGAAAAGTCTGTGTCATCTCGACTTGAAGTGTAATAATGTATTGCTTACTGAAGACAAACGGGCCATAATTGCGGATTTCGGTTTCCTATCGTCAACTGAGAAACCCGTTCAGAGGTTAGTAGGATTTTTGATTTGTATTTTTTTTTTTTTTCATAAATGAGTAGAACTTTCAAACTCAATGCCTAACGCCAATTTAAAATTATATCAAGGTAATTCTGACACGGTTTTAAGACAATCTTGGGTAAAGTAGAATCTTTATAGAATGAACACTCCGACTTAAGACACTGTACTTGAGAACCTTGTGAGCTACTGCAGAGGGTTCAAGACAAGTCCAGCCTAATTGCCGATCGTCCGCTTCCACGACTTAAAATTCATAGCTCTCTTGGTCTTTACGTATTATCATACCACACTCGATCATGGATATCTAAAAACCTTGACGTAAGTCACGGAAGTGGTTCACCTGTAACCAGACTGTGTCTGTCCATATTTGAGAACATCCTTAAGAGCCTACATCAGTCACGCGAACGGACACGCAAGCTAATGTTAAGTGTCTATGGGAAGGTTCTTGGCAGATTTCTCGCTCGCATTTTAATATTTTTAATTTTTTTTTTTTTTTTTTTTTTTTTTTTTTTTTTGCATAGAAATAGAATAGCTGAGGTCAATCTCTAACGTTGCTAGTTTTTACTTTTTTGATTTTGGTAACAGTTTTTTTATAAGCGGACATTTTCAATTTTGGAACCGGTTGGAACCAGTTCCGAAAGTGAAAGCACCCTTATAAAGAAAAACTGGAACCAAAATCGAAAAAGTAAAAACTAACAACGTTAGAGATCGACCTCAGTTTTCCGAAGAAAAAACATCATTTAAAAATATTAAAATGCGAGCGAGAAATCTGCCACTTACCTTCCCGTAGACTTAACATTAGCTTGCGCGTTTTTTCGCATGACTGATGTCTTCGTTCTTGGCCGAAAATGGTGCCTTCGATCAAGCTATCCACTGAAATAGAGAGATCTTGGATGCAGTTGATTATTTGCACAAGAAAAGTCTGTGTCATCTCGACTTGAAGTGTAATAATGTATTCCTTACTGAAGACAAACGGGCCATAATTGCGGATTTCGGTTTCCTATCATCAACTGCTCTTAAGGTGGCTCTCAAATGACTTGCACAAGAATTCGAAACTTTCTGACACATTTTCTGGCTCATTTTTAAACGAAAAGGCATAAAACCGGAATGTCTGACTTTGGAGGCTATTTGGAATCTAGATGAGTTTTCAGATTTTTGATAAATAGATTACTTATCGAGTGATAAGCGATTGTTGTTCCGTGACGGCACGTTTGACGCCTTTTTCGTGCTGCTACCGCAACCGGAATTCTGTTTAAAACACCGACTTTGACAGTATTTCTGAAAGATCTTCTGTCATTACCATAAAATAAAAGACGTTTCTCGATTATAAAGTTTCTGAAAAAGACCACCTGACAGTTTCGTGCTTTTCATAACAAAAATGAATAAAAAAAAATGTCATGAAGTAGCCAGTTTGGATTTGAGAACAGTCTTAAGTTAGAACATTCAATCTACAAAATTTCAAAATAATTGTTTGTTAAATACCGTAGTCTGAATGGAGTATTGTAATACTCTAATGGTCGTCTGATATTCTAATCAAAGTTGGGAGTAAGAATATATTCACGTTTGTGTTGCTTTCTATACAATACTAACTGACCCCGTCCGGCGTTGCCCGGGCCCGTGATAATAAATTTAAAAAGAAACATCAAGTTTTTATTATTTTTATATCTTTAACCGGATTTTGGATGAAAATATATTTTTAAATGAAAAAATATGGATGTTTAGTGATAAAAGCGCTCAATTTCTTGTTTTTTTACGTAGTGTCGTTTCATAGTTTTAAAATAAAAAGTTCTTTTTGTCCGAACTCTTTGAAATCTTTATTGGTGATAAATAGAACGGTTTTACAGCCCATGTAAAAATTTCGTGAAAAAATATTGTTATCTAGTTGTAAAAGAAATGTTTTCTTCTCGCTTTTTTGTTCGTTCGTTCTCGCGTCGACTCCTTTAGCATAGCAATAAAAAATTTGCTCTCATCTCGCGAACTCTGTGACATTTCAATCCGTTATAAATATAACTGTATCCAAGGTCTCTCTGAAATTTTGCGAAAACATATGCATATTTAGTAGTGGAAACATGAATTCTTAAAAAAAAAAGCTTTAGCTTTCAATCTCAGATTAAAAATGTATTAGAAGGTCTATGCTTCCAATGCAATAGTGACTCCACCCGTTTTCAATCAACTTTTTCAACCCCCCCCCCTAGGCTAAACAGGGGAGGGCTAATCCATCAGGTTTTCCCTTTCTAAGGGGAAAAGCCTTCAAAAAACGTTAGCGCGTACGAAAAGAGACGATATTCGTGAACAAAATTGGACAGAATACGCTTTCCGTTTTAAAATGATAGATTGCCGATATGACAAGAAAATGTAATGAAAAAGCTGCATGTTATTTTTCGGTTTTTAATGAGTGATTTTTTATAATTCCAGGTATGGCTGTCCGTTCATTTATCGATGTCCACAATTTGGAGTAACAGAATCCGGCATCACTGAAGGAAACGGGAAAAGTTTTGATGTATTCGCCATAGGCACCATGGCATTTGAAATATTCTCGGGAATGGCTCTTTTGCGGGAAGCATCCAAGTGGAGTTCTTTGGGGAATTGGCATGCTCAAGTGTATCCCGTCTTACAAGACTGTTTACAGGTACGTAACATTATTGTATTAGGACATTGTATGACATTTATCGTATTAGAATATGAACAAACCGCAAGCACTGGCGTCTTTTTAGGAAGAACATGTGCTCCGCTACTGGAAACAATACTGAAAATGACTGCACACTGCCATCTGGTGGAAATATGAAGAAATTCATACACCGGGACACAGTGGCGGCTCGTGGGTTATTTAATTGGGGGTTCACAGTCACAATAAAAAATTACGAAAATAAAATATGTAGATACGACGTAACATACAGGTTAAAATACCTTTGTATTGCCGCAAGTTAAAAAAAAATGATAAGTATAAGAAATAAACACGTACTCATTGGAGAAAATTTTGTATTATTTTATTTTCTACAAAATAAATTAAATACGGAATTGCAGTACGGAGGGGGGGGGGGGGGGGGAGAGAGAAAATACTCCATGTATATTATTCGCCTAATTGTTGCAGAGAAAACAAATAATCTTTTAATTGGGAAAAATGCCTTTTTTCAATTAGGTTTAAAAAATATATACTTAGAGAGCCGTCTTTATATTGCAATTGTAACAAACTTTCAAATTTTCAATACATAAAACCTAATTTTTACATATTTGGAATCCTTGAAAATTTTTATACTAGAATATCAAACGGAAAGTCCTTCGATGCACTAGTTTAGTAATTATGCCGATGTAAAATTTTGAGCTTCTATTGCTAAATTCATTTTTAATAGCTGGAAAACAAACTAAAATAGGTTTGACAACATTCCAAGCATATCAACACATTTTGACAACTAAAAATAAGAGACATCCTTTAACCCTTTAACGGGCGGTGTCCACAAAAAAGGACACCTAATTTTAATTCCAAAACTGACAAACGGCACCAAGAATATTTAATTAAATTTTTCCTTTTATTAAGTATCGGAAAATAAACAAGTTTTTATTTTCTAATGAAATCGTTTGTAAATTCTGGCGTCAGTCCATTATTTCATCATTTTACAAACAGACTTACTCCGCGCCGGAAAGGGTTAAGAAGAATACACAGAAAAAAGAAATAAAAAATATTAATTCCCTTATGAAATATTTCGAAATTCTCATTTCCATTCCCAAAGGTTTAACATTAGCGAGGGACTTTGTGATTTGACTGACCGACCCCTTTTAAATAATATTAAATAATGTAATTTCAATTTTTCTTTTCATCGACAGCTTTAGAAAAATGCAATTACTTTAGTACTCAAACACTAATTTTAGTATGTGTCATCTTAACTATGTACAACTAATTCTCAAACAGAATAATAGCTATAAAAAGCAAAAGGAATAAACAGATTAATAATTAGTGTAAAATAAACAATCCGAACATTGAAGACAAAGGGAGAAATTGAACAAACGTGAAAGAAACTGACAAAAAATCAACCTCTCGCACATTACAGACTGTGCGAATGGCAGGATAGGAATGATGCGCTCCCCTCACATACGTCTGCCGGCTTCCGTCCGCATAAAGGTTGTTTTGAAGAGCATATCTTCGGTAGCACGTGCGAGCGGGCGAGCTCGCTGTTGAAAACTGTTAATTTTTGCATTATTACAGTGACGTTTTGTCTTTGTCATGTATAAGAGGAAGGGGGAGGGTGTGAAAGAAGTTTATTCTGCAAATGGGAAAAATAGATATGTGTTCTTTAATTATTTTATTTAACTTGCTAATGTATATTTTTTTTCAATTTTCTTTGGGGGTTCACGTGTTCATGTGCGCCAATAGACGAGCCGCCATTGCCGGGACAGCAGTGATAAAAAAAAAAGTGAGGAACAGAACTTTAAACCCAAAAAAACAAATATTACATATTTCATTCATAAAAAAATTACATTATTATGCTTCATGTAATTCATATTTTATAATAAATGCATTGGTTTTTCAAAAAAAAAAAAAATTATTATTATTTGTTGATGGTTTTAGCGATCAAATTATGGGTTGAGGACAGAAACAGTAATGACTTTTGAGATATTTAAATTCCATTTTACAGATTTAAAAAAAAAAAAAAAAGATTTTTACAGTAGAAGTAACACAATATTGTGGAACTACTACAGATAAACATTTTAACATTAAATGAGAATTTATATTGCAAAGAAATGACGAGCGATATACAGGGGACAGAGAAATCACACTTATGACATTTTGGCCCACCTGCCCATTCGCAGTTCTTGGCGACTTACATTGATACCTATATTCAGTATAAATATGTTGACGGTTCGCCATTATAACTTTATCTGGTCCACAACAAATGCAATTTCTAAATCAGTCTACGAGAGATTTTATAAGGTGTAAAACGTACCTGTTTTAAAAATGTTAAGTTGCATAAAACATATAAATTAGATGAAAATGTGTAAAAATAAATCAAGCACTTTTAATTGTACATATAATTTCCTAATTTTTTTTATTACAATGCGTTAATTATTTTTTTATTAATTACACTAGTTAACAAAATTTAAGCTTTGTCATGTCACACCAACTTTATTAGTGTTTTAATACAATATAGGGTACCATCAGTACAAATAAGCAGCCTTGAATGTTTGATCACCCATGAATTATCATTTATTAAAGGACAATGATTTTTAAAGGAAAAATACGGGTTTTCCAGAACTATGCATAAAAATGTACATTAGAAACTTATGATTTATTATTTTATGGAATATTTGGTGTCCGGTTCGCGCCTTTTAATCGTCCAGCAGAAGTTGGCCGACAACCTTGGTCTTCACCTACCTTGATACCTTTTTTCCATCTTTGAAATGTCCTGATGGAACGTTTCTATGTGCTCATTGCGCACAGCGCCAAGGTTCTCCGGAAAACAAAATCGAGATGCAAGTCAAAAAAATTTATTTTACGAAACTTAATCGCAACCCAAAACTTTATATGCTATTAGAAGCGCGTTAACTAAATCTTTTTCACAGCTATCACTCGTATGGTTGCACAGAAAATTCGCAACCACGCAAATAATAGTTAAGAAGCCAGAATTAGCTAATATTTTAGTTTCGTGAGGAAGTTGCAGCAGTTCCAGGCACCTGGCAATATCCTCCACACCTCACACTCTTTTCTTAGAGACTGTTGCATTTATTGAGAATTTATTGAGCATTTATTTATGCATTACAAAAATGAACTTGACGTTATCACAAGAAAATTGAGGGGATTGAAGGAAAATAAGTTCAGTTTCGTAATGTAGGTATGCAGTCAAAACAAGACTACTTACCATTGATTGTGTGACATGACTCTGTTGATCAATCTTACTACTAATATTATTGTTACAATAATTTTCTGATTAAGTATTGGAAAGAGAGATATATCCACCTAAGTTAACTTATTCGTTCAATTTTTTTCCCGCAGAAACAAAGATTTACAGAGTTGATGTGTAAGACTTTTCCATCGTCGAAAAACATTAAGGATAAAGCAGACGACGTCATTAGCTTCGTCACTTCCTGCATGACAATTGTTGAGGAGAAGCGCCCGAGCGCCCAACAACTGCTGAATCATCCCCTTTTCGGAGGCACTTTCCAAAATGTCTCGCTGGAGCCACAGGAAGATATATGGACCAAAAGAGGTGAGATTTGGAATAGTATTCCATAATCCATTTGCATCATGAGCGCATGTATGCGTGCATTTTAGGAATTTCTTTTTTACTCAGAAATTACTAAATCATATCAGAAATTCTGAATAGTGATTTTTGTTTTATTTAATGACAAGCGTATTCTGATTAAATAAATTATAAATTCTTCTTTCGGAATTTCGGAATAAAAAAGAAATTCATAAAATGCATGCGTTAATGATATAAAAGGGCTAATATTGTTAACTACAAGTACCTTTCGAGAAAATAGATGTCCCTGCGTAGTGTTTGCTAAAGCGTATACTTAACTTGTTATTTACATTATTATGATGATACTAATCTGAATTTCATTTAGATAGAACCAGACATAATCCATTGTACGATGGCCATTTTGCGATGTTTATTAGGGCTTTTAATTAATGTCTTGGCTAATTATCAAAAAATGAAAAATTTGAGCCTCAGTTTTATCCGGACGTGTCATCGTCTATCTTTTCCAAAATTTCCAGACATTATGTCCGCTAGATTTCTCAAGCCGTTGGCAACATTCACACACACAAACATTTGTCTCTTGTTAATATAGAATTTAAAATGGCAGTTGCATAAAAAATAATCTCAAAAAAGATTTATTTCGAGTAAATTTTGAGAATTAACGCCAGCAACGCAATTTAAAAAGGCGGTATTTATTTATCTTTTTAACTCTTTTCCACAGCATGGCTGAAAAGTGTTTATGAATTCGGTTTGTTTATCCGTCTGACAGCCGAGCTCTAACTCGCGCAAATATACTCGGATTGCCATGTAATTGATATATGTTATTGAGTTTTAAGATGTTGATATTGAAAATGAAGTATGTAGCCTTTATAGTTCATTTACAGGAACACTTAAAATAATTCCATTACACTATGGTCTACGGGGGGAAATCGTTTGCAATGCATTTTAAAGATGTTACTGTATTTTAAACCTATTGAAATTGATGTACATCACTGAAGTGCACATCAAGAGGCTTACTGTAGGCTAAGATGTGCATGACATTTTATTGGACACACAAAAGAAATTGGTTACACTACTGTCTATGAGCGGTCATTGCTGGAAGTGCGTTTTCAGTTGTGGTATACGTTTTTAAAGTTAACTAATTTGTTTCATATTACTTGGCGTGTAAAAATTCTAAAGAAACTACACAGGACCGAACGAAAGAATTAGAGTCAATTTCCGTATTTTGACGGAAATTACCGAAGTGGAATTTTCACCCGTGTTATGCGTTTCCTAACTGAATTAAATTTTTGAGAACTGATCAGTGTGTATACACATCTCTATATCATATAAAGGACTTTACAAAAGAATTTGAATATTTTTGAACGTTAATTGCTTAAATTGGGTTTTCAAAAATGTTATGCGTTTTCCAAATGATTTATAGATATCATTTTTCACTTACTTAAATGGGTAAGTTTTGTAACAGTATTGTGAATATGTTGAAAAGTTTTCATAATCTATGCTTGGCACATCATTTTTCTTTCTTGTTTATTATTGTGGTCAGTACTTCGTAATGTTACGTATGAAGGAAAGAAAATGCTATTTCTGTATGTAAAAGAGAAAGTAAACTAACTCTTAAAATTGCGTTTTTGCCTGTCGCTCTATTATACATTCATTTTGCCGAAATCAGTACATAGATGATCTTTTTTAAGCAATTAGAATAACTTTCGCGGATTTCAATTTTTCAAGATTTCGCAAAGTGTGTGTCGTAGTGGCACATATTGAGCTGTTACGAAATGCGAAAATATTTCTGCATATATGAGAAAAGTTTAGAGATATTTGCCTCTCTCTTTTTTACTTACCCATCATACGTAGTATAGGGTAAATCTTGTAATCGTTTAAAAAAAACAAATTTTTTTACTTAATTCTTTTATCAAAAAAATTAATTTTTTTATCAAAAAAATCTCAGTTTGATCGTCTCTATCTCCCGAACAAATTGAGATAGAGACTTGAAATTTGGTATGTACCTAGTATGCAATAATGAGAAAAAGCTTATTGAATGTCCGTAACCTTGATTATTCGGAACTATTTTTTTCGGACTCTCGAAATATTCGGTCTGATAAAAGGCATATAAAAATTTTCGAAATTGTTTATTTTAAGGAATGAATATAAAAGACAATACAAAAACATACATTTTGCATAAAGAATAAAGTTGATCGGATAATGAGTTGCCGAGATATTTGTAATCCTATTTTCCATACTCTTCGATTTTTAATGACCCTGTATTTCATTCAAATTTCAATTCAAAGATATATTTTAATTGGAAATGAGACGCTTAATCCAACGCAGCAAACTCTTAGTAAATAGTATTATCATTTTTGGAGTTATAAGGATGTTTCTTTTACCCAATTCAGTAATAGAGCATTTAAAGTTTATGACGTTACCAAGCCACGATTTTATTCGAATGACAATGCATTTCATAAATAGTTTACACATGTTTTATTTTCATATTTTACATTATGCATATCTATGATGGGTAAGTATTACGGTGGCGCCCAACGACTAGTTTCAAATCTGACAATCATTTTGCATGTATTCTGACACGGTAAAATGCAACACACACACATATATATATATTCCCTGGATCAAACTAATCGAAAATCGATTAAATAGCGTACTTAATAACCGCAGTTCTGCAATGAAATCGCAAATGAACAGGTATCGTCAAAGAAATAATAATTTTAAACGAAATCCTTTATTTGCTATTATTGAAAACCAAATGCTTATAGCATACAAAAAATAGAATGTGGAATACATATCCACATGGCGTTTATTTCTTGTGTATTTATTTTGTATATGTTTTAAATTATGCAAACAAAATTTATTTTATTCAACACAAAGTAATAGTTTATAAATAGCCAGGGGCTGCAAAATAACGTTACATGACATGTTTTCTTGATTGTGTGAATATTATGTTAGCACAAGATTGTTTTCTTGTTATTAGAATATAAGATGTGCTATAAACGTTATATGTCTAATTTAAATTGAAAGATATAAAATGCTATTCTTTTTTAATTTCAGTGAATGTACACGAGTTCAATTCTATTTTTGAGAAAAATGCATTGAGACATATTGAACCGGAAGGAATTACAGAAGAAGATGACACTATTCAAAACAATAGAACCGAATCAGTCAATCCTAATGAAAAAATAGATGATTTAAAAGAAACCGATTCTAGCCTTCAGAATTGTGCAACAGGTGAAACACCCAATACAGATGAAGATCCTTCTATTCGTCTTAATAATGCAATAGCAACAAGTCTCCATAAAAGCTCACAATCATGTGAATGTACATCTGAAAAACCTAATACCAATGTCAACCCTTGCCTCAATCAAAGCAGCCAAATTGTAGCAGTGTCTCCAGTTAATATTACATCATTACAGGATTCGAATAAAGAAACAAGTTACAATGACATGGATACAGAATTCAATCTCTCTGAATTAGATATTGCGAAAAGTGGTAACATTGTTCAATCCCTGAAATTATCAGATAAAAAATACAATCAGGATGCTGCGCCTCAACAGAGTTCAGCAGAAATAGACCAATTTGAAACGCCTTCTTCTGATGCTAACAGTTGCACGAAAGCTCCCAGTCCGGACACCTCTCAAAATCAAACCCGCGGCCAAAACATCCGGTCGTGGTGGAAAAAGCGTAAATCTCGCCTCGTCAGATTTTTCAACGCTTGTGTATGCTGTGCAGGACCACCTCCAGCAGATAAAGAATAGTCACCATCATCATAATCACCATCAGTAAGCAGAAAAAAAAGTCCCCCGACCCTCGCCTCGACCAACATCCGGGGCGCAAGACAGGGCGGAGATATGAACCATCTGAGAGTGAAATAGTCATCATCTAAGGCGGGAGATGGAGGGTGGTGGGGAGGAGGGAACCCTCTAAAATTAGAAAAAATTTAATAGATTAAGTCGGATTAAATGTAGTATTATCAAAAGTATTCTTACTTACTGGCATAAGTCCATGTATATTGATGGAAAAATAGCAGGAAATTTATGAAACCCTTTTAATTTTTATATTTAGCACACATATGTTCCAGCTAATATTTACATATATGAAGCCTAACAGGAAGATCTAATACAAAGCTATTGGTAATGCGATATAATTCAAAAATTAACAAAAAATATCAGATGCTGACACTTCTAAAAAGTTCATTATCCAGCAAAGTTTCAAAACAACGTAGATGTTGAATAAAATATTTCAAAGAACATAATAAAACGCCAAAAATAACAGTTTTTAAAAAAATTCAAATCTGGATACGTTAAGTTAAACACTTTGTTCAGTGAAGTAAATACATATTAAGAACCAAAAGTCTTCTATTTCGAGTTAAAGGCAGATACCATTCAAAAATTCTGCACTACAAGTCATGCTGGGCGGAAAGGAGACCGCAACAACATTCTGGCCTCCAATTTATTTCAAGATCACTGTAAGAGTGCATGTTTTACCGGAGACTTATATAATGGACCCCTGTTATAATCTCCCTGATACTCGCATAGATCCCTACATGCCTGTAAATTTCATGATACAAAAACAATGCTTATTAGGCTCGCCCCCGGCAACATTCTTATATCTATTATTTTTATTTTTATTTTTTATATATTTATCTATTATGATTCCAAATTTTAAATTTTAAACATGTGGCGAATAAGCTAAATATGATTGAATGTAATCTAAATTTATATTTATAGTAATTAATCCTGATTTATATCTATTTAAATATGTATCCAGTAATCTTTCAAGATAATGTGAATTTTTTTACCTGATACACCACTTAGAGCAGTTAAGCATATAACATGTGCTAGCCTTTTCTCTTTGAGGTTTTATTTTATTTATTTTGGTTTCACCTCCTCTTTATAAGGGGCACACTGGTTAAAGGCTACAATTTTTTTACAAATCCAATGTATGCATGTAAGGAAATATAGATATTTTTAAAGTTATAAATGTGTTAGAATTCAGTTTGAAGGTTCTATAAAATTCTCAAAACATTGCAAATGTTAATTAACCACTATATACAGTTTATGTTGTAATATTTAAACCCAGCATTAGTAATTCGTGAAAGTGGTTTGAGACGCGAGACACAGAATATTACTTGGGTTGAGCTTGTGCACCAAATATTTCTTTGGTGAAACTTGCACTGCAAGTCTTATGGCCATGGCATTTTCATCGGCAATGTGCACCAAATATTCCTTTGGTGACACTTGCGCTACAAGAATATATGCCATAGCTTCATCGGCAATGCTCACCGAATATTCCTTCGGTAGAGCTTGCGCTACAAGAATATGTGACAGAGCTTCTACATCGCAATTCTCACCGATCGGTAGATCCTGCGGTCCTCCGATCGGTAGAGCTTGCGTTCAATGACTAAATGACATGGATTTTTTCATCGGCAATGTGGACCAAACATTCCTTTGGAGACACGCTACAAGAATAAAAGCTTGGCATTCTCATCGGCAATGTGCACCGAATATTCCTTCGGTGGCACTTGCGTTTTACGAATGTATGCCATGGTTTCTACATCGCGCAATGCTCCCCAAACAACTCACGTCTTGCATCACTTTTATGAATGTCTATACTTACGTAAAATATTACAGCATAAACTGTATATTGTGTTTAATTTCTATAGAATACATAGATATATTTGCAAATAAACTTTTCACTGTTTATATTAGCAACGACTAACGATGATTTGTTTATATATTATATGTCATTTACTTTTTTCAATAGAAAGCATGAGTTTTGACAGATTGACCTGAATTGCATATTTAAATGTGTACGAAATGGATAAAAATTAAAAACAAAATCTATTATTGCTTCTCATACATCTTAAGTGTAAATTTCACTGCTTACATTTGAAACGATGTGTGGCTTTAAATCTTATTTTTATTTTAAGGTCGCGGATATCTTAGAGTTTACTGTATACATATATTTATATACATATATACATAGTGTTATGGTTTTTTTTATTTTTACATTATGTATATATTTTTTTTTATTTATGTATTTTGTACGTTTTTTTAAAAACTTTATTTTATTAATATATATTAAAAATGACTGATAGCACAGTCATGCCTGTTGTCAGGCACCATTTTTTAACCCGCCTAAATCGAAGACGTTTGTTTTAGGGGTGCTTTATGCATAGTATTTTGCACACTAAAACACTTGCCATTGATTTAGTCCAGTCCCAAGCCTGGATAAAAGAGTGAGGGAAAAATGGTAAAAATATCCGGAACTTCTTTTCTTACCCAGGTTTCAGTTTCACATCTCTTTGTAAAAAAGGACAAAACGACAAAAATCAAGCGACATTCGGCTTTATATTTGGCATTTGTGATTGATTGTGGTATGTTATTGAAGTGTTTTGTAATAAAGCATTTTCATGTCATATTGTGTTTGTTTGATTTGCAATGCACGACGTAATCAGAAGGTGGAAATAAAAACGAAATAAATGAAAATGTAAATGACACAAATAATGTACATACCTTCAATTTCCAGTAATTATCACAAAGAAAATTACACATATAATTAGAAAAAAAAATCTAGTGTA
Organism: Maratus michaelseni; assembly: GCA_963931845.1. Classification (NCBI taxonomy): domain Eukaryota; kingdom Metazoa; phylum Arthropoda; class Arachnida; order Araneae; family Salticidae; genus Maratus; species Maratus michaelseni. Next base: position 401,525,740 of record OZ007590.1, on the reverse strand, counting down.
CAGTATAAAAAAGTTGGAAATTGTACGTTAAACGTCACAAATGAGGTGCGTTCGTTTCTTGCTATAACTAGTTTTACAATGTAAAAAATCATCGTTATTATTTCAGTGAAATAAATTATGTTAACGTATGCCATGTTTACAGATGGTTTTTTTTTTACCCCCGACAGCGCTGTGAAATTCACCATGGAGATTTTGCTTTGTAAATGATTATCTCCATGGTTTAATATTTCTATGACTCACGATGAATGAATCTTTTGTTTATTTACTTTAATGGATTGAGATATTCGGCTGTCAACATAATTTTCACTGAATTTATCTCAGAATCTATGCATTTTTTAGTGTAACTCATCTCTCAGGCAAACAAATTTTTTGAACGATCTTTCTGAAAAAGTAATTTTTATGCAATTTTATTCGAAAAAATAATTTTGAATAAAAATGGCCGCTTTGGAAATATACGTAGTTAGCCGTATTTATTTTCCTCAGTCATGTGACTTGCGCTTTTACTATATACATTACTTACGATAGGATTTAATAGAATAAAGAAAATTTTTATTAATATCTTTTTAAATTTCGATTTCATAAAGTTTGTAATGAACTTGACAAAATTCTGAAACGGTTATATATATTAAATCTCAAGCAATTCAGTTGGGCAGTTTCTGGAGTTATATGCGGACGGAATGACAGACCAGACGACGACTATTAGATGCTACGTATTTATATAATTACGAATGCACCTAATAAAAACGAAAGAAATGAAAATGTAATTATAGATATAATGTGCATACCTTCAAGTTCCAGTCATTATCGGAAAAATATTACACACATAATTAGAAAAAAAATACAGTGTACGGTATAGAAAATGAACCATTCAGCACAGAAGCCACTATTGTATTTCTAAAAATCGTAAAAATAAATTGTTTGGAAAGAATGATAAAAAGTTTCAAGTACATAATAACCTCGATAACTTGTTGACATTTTCTTTCAAAACTACAAAACAGTAAGTAATGTAAATAGAAAACATTTATAAATACTCTAACTTTAGTAAAAATATTCTTAAATAAAAATGGTGAAATTTTGTGGTTGAGGATGACTTACAGTTCTACCTCAGCAAAAGAACACCAAATAGACAAGAATATCCAAGGTTTAAAAATGCGTCACGTTAGAAAATTTGCTACCTCTAAAGCTTACAATAACTGTAGACTCAATGTTATATTTATTTGCATCCTATCGTTGATTTCTTTCTTTCCATTTCCATTTTTGTGATTCTTACAAATTAGAAAATCTCCACTCCAGTATTGGAATACTAGTGCACGCATCCAGAAAGTGTAAAAAAATATATATTTTTTTTTTTTCAATTTTCTGAAGCAGTGGAATTGGCTGGATTTGAACGCTGGATCTTCCGTTTTAAAACGCGAGGCGTTACCTATGCGCTACTCATGCTTGATGACATCACCGCAACATTTTTTACTTATGCTGTCAGATTTCCACACTCTAAAAAAATCCGTGAAAATACAAGAGATTTTCCGTGAAATTTCACGGAGAAGTTTCATTTTTCCAAAACAACAGTATAATTTCCGTAAATGACATTAGTTCCGTAAAGGAGATTTCAAATCCTTAAATATGCAGAAAGTTTTCCGTAAATTTAATAGATTTTGTCCGTATTTCTTTCAAAACAGTACAATGTCCGTATTTCTTCCAAAACAGTGCAATTTCCGTAAATAACTTTTAGAGGTTTGCGTACAGAAATCGCCTTGTTTGAAATGGGAATTAAGATTGTTGTATTTACTGGAGTTCTTCAAGGTTCCAGGCCTGACCCGGCTCGGCATGCTGGCCCATTGTAACCGGGGCCGTGTCTGGACAGTAATTTTTTGTGAAAATAATAGCAATATTTATATTTTTTTGATGAAATAGTTAGAAATTGATTTTGTTTTTATAATTTTTATAATTTTTTTTTAATATGTTTTTTTTTTTTTTTTTTTTTTTGATAGTGCTTCAAAATTAGAACTTTTTTTCACTAATTTTTTAAATTTTTATTTTAACTTTTCTAACGTGAGGCAATATTGGGTTATTTAAAGGTTTCATAACACAATATCTCTGCAAGTTATCGCTACGTAAATTGTATTAAACTAAACTGATTTGGCTTATAAATTTATGAATTAAACTAAAATTTATTATTTTATAAATTATAATACAGCGTTAAAATTTTTTCCTTAAATTTATAAAAATAGTTAATATTTTTCTTTACTTTTATAAAAGTGAAGTTTATAATTTTATTAACTTTATAATTTATTTCTTTAGCTTATAATTTTATAAATTAAACTAAATTAATTTAAACTAAATCAAAAGCAAGTCCAAATTTAAATCTTACCTAATCACAAGATCATTAATTTCGAAATTGTCTTTAAGAATCAATATTTTGTTTTAATATAATTAAAAATATTCAGTTTGACAGAACCGTACACAAAAGTTCTCAGCATAGCTCAAATATAATAATTTAATTTATTATAAAATTGTTTATTTACGTGTGTTTTTTAAAATAAGAGATAACGAGAAGTTATTTTAATAGCATGTAATAAATACGTCTCCTTCAGGTAATTATTATTTTTATTGGAATTGATAAATAGATCATCAGACAAATAATTAAAAAAAGTATATGTTAAAAAAAAGAAAATATTGTACCATTACAAAAGGATGCAATCATACAATGACTCTTAATACAATGTTTTACGCATATGATACATAATAAGTTAAAATTTATCTTTTATAAAGCATCAAATAATAAACAAAATACTGAAAAATATGAAAAGAAAATATTGAAAAATATGAAAAGAAAATATTAAAAACATTGTAACTGAAAGAAATACATTGAACCTTCAAATTTTTGCATCATAAAAAGTGGCTGCAATAAGTAGCAACGCTTGAAAATGTCGAACATCTAATCATGGTGTAGGGGTTGGGACCTCCGGTTTAGTAAGCGAAAGATTGCGGGTTCGATTCATATCGACGGAAGGGTTGGTTATTTACTCAAAACTCACTCAGAAATGATAAAAAAAAAGCTGTATATCTGTGTAAGGTTGTTCTTGGGAGGAAACTTTCTTTTTTGGTCTGATTATAAAAATTTCTAAAAAATACGGAAGATATCTGTTATAAAACGGAAATTTAAAAACGGATATTTCAGAAATCACGGAAAATTTCCTGGAATTTACGGATTTTTTTTTCCGTTAAAAAACGGAAATAGTACTGGCGTCTCGATTGCTAGTACAATTTCCGTTTTTTTCAGGAAATTTTTTTTACAGTGCATGCTTATTTATTTTATATAGAATCTGGTCGCAAAATGGTTTGAAAATGGCCTAAAAATGAATCCAATACCTAATCCATCGGCCGATTTTGTGCAAAAATCTATACAGTTCTTGCGGTTAACATATTCAACCAATAGGAGCGCAATCGGAAGTTCCGTTTGGGAATTAACGCGTTCACTCACACACATACACACACACATACAAATCATGATTATGTTATTTTATTTACACTTTGTGTGGCAAATTAACAAGTTGGAAATTGTACGTTAAACGTGACAAATGAGGTGCGTTCTTTTTACTAATTTCACAATGTAAAAAAATCATCCTTATTATTCATCTGAAATTAATTATATCGTCTGCTATGAGCAAATTGAGCACGCCCTTTTTTTTTCGCTTACTACGTGTGCCACGTTTAACAATGAATTTTTTTCGACTCCAGATAGTGCTTCAAAAATCACTATGGAGATCTTGCTTTGCTAATGATTACCTCCATGGTTTAAAGTTTCTATGATTCACGATGAGCGAATCCCTTGTGTTTATTTACTTTATTGAATATAGGGATAAATATTGGTCTGTTAACCTAATTTTAACTAATGTTATCTCAAAATCTATACTATTTTGAATCTATACATCACATACTCTTATTATGTATGCCACATTTACCAATGCGAATTTTTATTTTTTCACTAAACAGCACTGCAAAATTCACCATGGAGATCTTGCTTTGCGATTGATTACCTCCATAGTTTGATATTTTTATGATTCATAATGAACGAATCTCTTTACTTTAAACTTTACGTTTACAAAGAGATTTATGTAAAAAGTAAAATAGGCTATTCACATAAAATGAAGGAAAGTACCTAAATTTAGTAATCGGTTCATTATTTACTGCGATTATCCCACTCTTATCTTGCGATTTCGAATGTGTCCGTACTTTTCTTTTATTGTTCGTTTCTTTCTAGTATTTCTAGAGATATCTAGATAAAACATTAATCGTATCGGGGCTTCTGGTTTCTACGGTTTCATTCAAACCCTATTTGCAAGTAAGTCTCCATTTTAGTTATCAACTTGGGCATCATTAGCATAAACACATTAACGTGTATTAATGAGTGTAGCTTCATCTTTCTTTGCAAGTGTTTAGTTGGAAATCTTTTGCTAATATTTAGTGTATTAAGTGACTTTATTCTTTTTGCGGCTCAAAATGGATAAGTTGTTATAAACAGGGTTTCTAAAGAGAACTGTATCTAACATTGTTAAGTAGCATAAGGAAATTACTAACGAACGAAAACAAACATATTTGGGATGGGTTTCTCCGAGAAGGGGTAGGCATAAATGAAAAGTCTAAGCAAGGGGTACGTGGGAGAAAAAAGTTTGGGAACCGCTGCTTTAGAGTATAAAGAGTTTTATTTCAAAAAATTGAAGTGAGTGAAATAGCTACCTGAAAAATAAAGGAATTATTTTGAAGAATATATAAAGCAAATTTTATCTTTTTTTTTTTTTTTTTTTTTTTTTTTTTTTTTTTTCAAACATGACTGAATTAAAATCAGGTAACAAAATTTTATTTGATTATTTGGACTCGACTTCTGCGTGAGTCGTGTAGCTGAACCGAACACGTTAATTCTGATTAAAGTCAACCCGAATTCCGACAAAAACATGTTGTTGAATCATGAGTAACTGGGACTAGGTTTCTGCGTATTTTTATTGGTGGATATATTATATTTCCGTTGATTAAAAACATTTGTCTTTTTTTTGTATGGATCACATGAGAAAACTTATGGAAAATGTCTTTATTCATCAAATGAGAAAACATAGTCAACAGAAGGCGATCTATAATGATTACACCCTATTGCATTTCATGCTGTAATTAACAAAATATAAGTAATATAAAAAATTTTAAATGAAAATCCAGTGGTCGAATGTATGAAATGAAACTGGACAAATTTGGTTAGAAAAATGCTTCTGAAAAGGGGATCCAAACTTTCAAAAGGCTGTATAAAAGTATTTTTTATGGTATTTTTAATTTTCTTTCATAATTTATTAGTGACACAAGCAGGTCTGTAGTCGTAAATAAAAACGGAGGGTATACGTTAAGTCCGTTAAAATGTAAAAAAAACAAAACAAATGTTTCTTAATCTAGGAAAATATACTATAACCACGAACGCAAATGTGAAATAATCTCTCATCCCGAGTTATCCACGACTCCGAAAACTATTTTTTTTTCTTAAGAAACTTAAGAAACTAATATATTTTCGAGTTTAAAAAAGCATTTATTTAAAATATAGTTTCTTTTGGTGCTTCGGATTTTCGGAAACGTTTCCCAGATTCTTTTATTGTGTATTATTCATTTTTCTTAACCCGGAATATAGGTTTTTTGGATGCTATCAGTTCTGAAGTAAATTATTTCATATTTCACACACAAAATTTACTGACACAAATGACGAATTAACAGCAGTAACATTAATACTATAATTAATATTATTTTTCATATTATTGCATGTATAAATTCAATTACGCTGCTGAAATGTTTAATTGAGAATTAATAGCATCCAAAAAACCGATATTCTTGGTTGAGGATATTGAGTTCCGTTATAAAAACTATTCGAAAATGTTTATGAAAATCAGTGGCAGCAAAAGAAACTTTGTTTTTATAGACGATTCTTTAAAAATTGAAATTATTTCGGATTCTGAGGTTACTAATGATAAAGGACGCTTTCCGGAATCATGAGTAACTCGGAAGAGGTTGTTGTGTATTTTTGTTAGTTATTACATTTTTGTCGATTAAGAAATGTTTGTCTTTTTTTTACAGTGTGCATTTTATTACTTTTAATGACATTAAAGGTATTCTTAAAAGTATTTGAAGATCTATATTCAATAGTGGGAGTATCATAATTGACATTTTTTCCAACAGATCGAAAAATGTCTGGACAAGGACTCGAACCTGGGTATTTTGGCTTGCCGTGCGAAACGCCGTCCTGGTCCCGACATTTTTTCGGTTTGTTGGAAAAAAATCTCAAATATGATACTCGAACCATTGGATATAATTTACCTAGTTGAAAATACTTTACTGTGTACATATATTTAAAAATAGTTTGTTGCTGATTTTGACCACTTAAACACATTTAAAAAGAGCGAACATGTTGTAGAAAAATTAATTGTATTCAATGTAAGTTTACAAGAAAGAGTCCGTGTTCCTTACAAAGATTAAAAAAAAACCCAAATAACACTTTTGATTGAAATATATAAATTAACTAATTCAAACAAAATCTGTAGTTAAGAATCTCTGCTTGAGTTTTCAAATGCAGTTTTTTCAGCTTCCAAGTTCCACACTTACATGTACTGTATCTCATCCAAATAAAAAAAAAATATTGTGATTATACTTGGTAGATATGTGCTATTTAATATCTGGGAAAACATATTGCTGCAAATTAAACCGAGATTGTATGTATTATTATTTCGCGTTAATGTACAGGGTTTGCCAGAAGTCCTTGACACATTTTAAAATACAATAAAAGATCAAGCAATTGGCGTAATGAGAGTACGGTTTGGATGAAAATGTTTCTTATGATTGGAAATTTTGTTTAAGCAAATAAAAAATTAGTTCAAAAAATTTTCATAGATGGCCCTGCTTCTGGAAAGTTATCGAATAGGTGGAAGGCCTTTATACTTGACCGAGAGGCAGCAGCACAGACAATCACCTCATCGAGTTCACTGCTGAAATTTCAGAATTAGTTAAAACTAGATTCGCATATTAAAACGCAATCTGTCTGCCAAGTCATATCTTGGTGGAAAACACCCGAAAATCCGATTTTAGCGGTTGGCTCGTAGGTTTACCATTGTGTGTTCCTGCTCCCAGTCCTCCCTGTTTTCAAACCTTTGGGTGCAGGAAAACACAATGGTAAACCTACGAGTCAAACGCTAAAATCGGGTTTTAAGGTGTTTTACACCAAGATATGACTTGGCAGACCGATTGCGTTTTAATATACGTATCAAGTTTTAACTGATTTTGGAATTTCAGCCGTAAACTCGATGGGGTGATTGCCGTGTCTCCCGGTCTATACATAACAATGGCGAAAGACGCACACTGCGTATGTACAGTTTTTGTACAAACTATGGGAACTCACATTCATGAAGTCAACAATACTCATCTACCCATCCTCACTTATATAATCGAACAAAGAAGGGCTAGTATTATTAAGTTCTGGAATGTGGGTCACCATAGTTTGGACAAAAACTGTACGTGTTTCTCCATAATTATGTATAAAGACATTCTACATATTCGATAATTTTCCAGAAGCAACCCCATCTATGAGAAATATTCATTATTAGTATCATATATAATTATGAACCCAAGTCTATTATAGAAACTTCTATGATTCTAGCTTCAATTGGGTTGCTTCAGGGTTTCCAAGTCGTAAAGAACATCTACTTATTGGTTCAGTTTATCAAATTTCTTATTGATTGAGATTACAAGAGTTTTAGGTAAACTCTATTGCTCACTCATTTTTCTGGTGTTGAAACTGGAACCGTTTCTGTAATCCAACAAAGGTATTGTATAGTGGGCCAATAAAACATTTTGGCAGCTCTATGAGGGTGCATAAAATTTATTAAGACATCGCGCTCTTCAATTGATATTTCACGTGCATTTCCAATCCACCAATTTCTGTCATAGATACAGGCAATATACTGTCTAGGCTATATATCGGAAACGAATGCATAGTGAAATGCAGTCTTAGCACTCCTATCAACATGTGTTCTAAAGAATGGTGCATCATTTGTTATTCTACTGATACTGATAAGAACTTGTTTTTTATTTACGGGTGCAAAATGATGATGATGTTCTCTTGTGCCAGAAACTGTGCCTCTCGCTTTTAACCCATTTATGCCTAGCGTCCCAATTTTGGGACGCTTTAGTAAAATGGGAAAAAGTGCATTTCACACCACATTTTTTTATAGAAATTTGGTGTCTTATTTTATCGAGGAGTCCTCGTTAAAATAAGACACCAAACTTCTATTTAAAAAAAAGTGGTATGAAATGCACTTTTTCCCATTTTATTAAAGCATCGGCGCTAGGCATAAATGGGTTAAAGCGCTCTTCTTGGACAGCTTGTACTGCTTCAATTTATTTTTTGAAACAAAAATGAATTTAATTTGCTTTTTTTTTTCGCAGATTTTATATAGATCCGTCGGATTTAAAATTTGGTCTTTAATTGGTCTTTGAAAGCTTGCTCTTGCAGCCAGCCGCTTTACACTAATTTCAAATACACCAATTATCCACCAATTTCAAATACATCTTCATAGGTAATATATTGCTAAAGTGACTAATGTTTAATTTATTCAGTAGATACAGCTTGTTAAAGAAAGGATAAAATTCATCCGGACAGGCAATATGGTCTACTTTGAGCCCAAGTAATGACGAAGATAATGATTTGCGAATTTTAATACTCCAATTATGATTTTAGCACAAAAAGTTGTACTAGATCACCTATTTTTAATAAGTTAGATTTATTGTATCTTCAGAAATAACAGGGCAAAAGTAGTGATTTCATCATTTTTTCTGCGACCATGAAATAGTCAATTTTACTGAAGCATCCCCAGGAGCTAGTCTTTCATGGCTATCGAGCGTGACCCCTTGGTGACGCTGTTACCAATCATTCAGAATGGTAGAGCAGAAGCAACCATGGCCCACAGCAAGAGATAATTATCTATACATTTATCAATGTAAATAAAAATATTTGTGTTAAATCTGTTGAAAGACAAGATCTTCGAAGAAGAAATATCGCGTAAAATAGGTCTCTTGAATTTTATTATTTTTCCCCTATATGGAAGAGGCCCAAAATGAAATATAGTTTTTCTTATTATAGATTGAGATGTACTCTTTTCAGTGGTACTAACTATAATCATATCAGGACTGTCCCTTTTGAGATATACGCTTCTGAAAATTGGGTGGAATTGATGATTTTAATTTTTTAGAAGATTTCACAGCTGAATAAATTAATGAATATTTAAGCAGGAAAGAAACAACTCCAGCAGCTCTATGACATCTTCTTAGGTAATTACTTTTTGATGTGACAATTTTTAAAATAATTTTTTTAGTAGTTACAGCAAGTTAAAGTACGGGTAAAATTCATCGCGACAAGCCGTATGGCCTACTTTGAAGCCAAGTAATGACAAAGGTATATATGTGATTTGTAATACTCTAATTACGTTTTTTAGCACAAATAGTTGTACTAGATCACCTATTTTCAATAAGTAAGGTTTCTTGTATCATGAGCAATAAGTTGTCAAACTTGGTAATTTCTTCGTTTTTTTTTTTTTTTTTTTTTGCGACCATGAAATAGTGAGTTTTAGTAAAGGAGCCCTAGCGCCCCAGCTATACTATTTCTGATACTGACAGTGTGCAGATATCCATCTTATACCTATATGTATGTCCTGTATCAATTATATAAAAATTGAAGGGGCTCGAGCAGGAACCATGCTAAAATTTAAGCCATTTGATATGGAATGACCTACTTATGCATGTATCGAAATATTATTTTTCCTATAATTCATCCTGGTTATTATTAACATGTTTAAAATGTTGAATAATTCACAATAGTTCAACCGAAAACTACGAAATCGATTTTAAAAACAGATGAAAATGCAAAATCAAATTATATTTTTATTTGAAAATAAATAAACCATGAAAACATAGAAATCGCAACATGTTTTGTATGATTTAATCCTCTTACTTCAGCAGAATTGCTGTTACCACTACGAGAACAGTCGCAAATTTAATAGGAAATAAAAGAAAGTGGGGGGAGGGGGAGAAAAACAAAGATAGAGCGAAGAGAAAAAGTGGAAATTAACAGATAAAGAATCTTAGCCATTCTGGTGCATGAAAACAAAACAGGCAAATAAGATATTTTTCTTTTATATTCTATCATTCAATAACAACAAGGATAAATTCGGTTATCTAATCCCATCCATTTTTACCAATATGTTAATTAATCCATTTAATATAATATTAATTACATATATAATAATAAACACATACCAATAAACCATATACCACAAACAAATATACTCACATATGATATAGAAAAATATTTATATATTATATTGGTTGTAATAATTTTTAATTAATATACAGATTACTAAATTTTAATTTATTATTCATAAATTTAAGCTTAAATCAAGTGTTTTTTATGTATCGTAATTAAGATCATATTAGTACAATCTTTAATCTTTCTGTGCAGAAGTGAATAGAAATCCAAATAACAGAAATTAAATGACAGATTAAAGAGATAACATAAAGAAAGGTTTTATAAAAAGTGTATTTTTTTTTGTAAATGTGTAATGTAACTGGTTAGAAAATAATTAAGTGATAACATAAAGAGATCTTTCATAAACAGTGCATTTCTTTTTTTTTAAACTGCACAATATAACTGATTGAAAAAGGATATTTCATTTTAGTCTTTAACAAAAGATTCACGTTTCACAATGTAAACAGTTAATGAAAAGTTTTTTTCTTGAAGACTTATGAACTGATTTGTTATTGTTTCTTCTAAGACAAACATTTTTAGAGGCAATAGAAAAAGGAAATTACTATTGTTAGATAAATTCAAAATGCTTCTATGCATATTTTTTTAAAGGATAATGTATTAAATAAATGAAAGATTGTTTAAATAAAGAATTTGAATGCAATATCAATTTAGTATTTAGTTAATTACAATGTAATAAAATTTTAATTATGAACATTAATTTTTAAAATCGATCTTAATTCTATTTTAAATACGCTATACATCACACAGTATAAGTCTGCATAGGCTGAAATTTTCAGGCCCGTTTCAAGCCTGACTCAGACCAGTATAAAATTTAATATTTTGGCCTGAAACCGTTCCGGTCCGTTATGCAATCTAGAAGAACCGCCCTGATCTGGGCCAGCCCAACTCAATTTCTGTCGAACAGATTGGATATTTCGGAAGCAATAATATTCTACAATTAAAATAATTCAAAAAGCCTATTTATTTATGCATAGATCTTCTTTTCACATTGTATGTCTGAAATTCATAGAATATGTAATAACAATAATATTAATTATCACGTTGAAAATTACATACATAAACCCTCATTAAAAAATTTAGCTTAGACTGTTGCATTCAAGTGATCTTTCAGTAACAAAACCATCGTAATTTGAAACACAAGAAAAAACAAGGTAAAAGAACATCACAATTTAAGACTCTAAAAAGAAGAAAAGAAGGTTTAAAATATATCTCTCTGTAATTTATTAAACCGAATTTGAATTCTAAAGAATTCGTTAAACAAATGTACAACATCACTTTATTTTTGCAAAGAAAAATAATTTAAATGCCAGCGCAATATGGGCTCAAGGAACAGAAAAAAAAGTCATGTCGGGGTCGGCCTTGAAAATAGTCTGGCACTGCTTGCACAGTCCGCGTCTGTGGAAAAAGTAAGGCCCGGTCCTGATACAGACTGCAAATATAGAAGATTAGTCACAGCCCGAGTCCCATGACAGAAAATTCACTAAAGAATGTTTGGTTTCGGGCAAGTCCCAGGCCTGTACACACCTCTATCACACAACTCCCATAGCCATTTTATCATCAAATTATCCAATAGAAAACTGTATTCGAATGGGAATTATGCCTTTTTAAAACTTATACTTATAAAATAAGATTATATTGGGCCTGTCTCCATATTCATTCGTGATTAAACGTTTAAACTTTATATTTAGTGAAGCTAACAGCCAGTTTTGATAGAAGAAATCTAATCTAGACGTAAACATGGCACTAGAAATTCTATTCAAAACATCGAAATATTTTAGAATTTTTCCAATTTACATTTTAAAAAAATATTTCTTACACACTTAAATTTTTTCACTTGTGTAGTACAAGTATATATTCTCGAACACTCGCGTTAGGAATTGCATGCTTAAATACAACATTACACAAACAAAAAATTTCGTTTTTTTTACTGTTTATCTCATTCATTGTTTTTTGTTTTCCTTTTTTATAAACCGTAACTATCGTAACCGTCTTAAAGTCAGGAAATTTAAATATAGTTCAATATACACAGCACTACTTTATGATTTTAAAATAGTCATCGTCCTTTCGTGTATAGGTATTTAGGCAAATGCACATGAAAAATTGTAATATAAGATTATCTACTGTGTATCAAAATGAGCTATAATCGTAATAATGGGATTAAAAGTGAATGTGGTTAATAAAAAAGGGTTTTCGTAAAACCACTCACTTTTACCAAGTGATGTGACAACTGGTGTGGAATAAATAAATATCAGTACGATAAAGTACGAAATAACCTCTTAAAGTAGGCTTTATATTTGAAAATTACTTTTTCCAATGTATACATTATACTTAAAAATTCGCGTTAGAAATTCCATGCGCAAATACAATATTATGTAAATAAACGAGACAATTTATTTTACACTAGACAAAGTCCGAAATCATAGATATTACAAGATACAATTTGTATTCATCAATCCGTAAGTTCAATTTGTATTCGAGAATTCAAAAACCATTTTATCATGAAAATCGCTGTTTTGCTGAACGAGGTAAATTCTTATTTACTTCCCATGGATTTACCTCCCGCATGAATACTTTCAAAACTTTTAAATTTTCCATACTGCAAGACCTTAAAACGCAATGCCGTTTAAGATGCTTTTGTTAGTTCTTTTTATTATTATTATTATTATCGAAAGCAATTTCAAAAGAACAAAATTTGAGAAAATATTACGTCAGCTTGGTAATGTATGTTTTTATTAGGAATTAGCGTCTTAGAACAGAATACGGAGGTATTTTATATTTTTCTAATATATATATTTTTAAAATGTTTCTTTTAGACTTATATATTGGTCAATGAACTGTATTATTTAAATATTTTTTTTAACTATTTGAATATATCATATTCAGTAAATTGTAAAAAAAAAAAAAGTATAACAGTTTTTAATCTATGATAATACAATATGACCTAAGACGAAAAGATATAATAACCTCTTCCGTGGTACCCATGACTCCGAAAACCGTTTTTTAACTTTAGAAACCTTTGAAACCAACATATTTACGAGATTTAATGAAGCGTTAATAAAACAAACTTCCTTTTCCTGGCACTGTTTTTCGAAAACATTTCCGAGTAGATTTTATAGTGTATTAATCAGTTTTCCTAAACCAAATATAGATTTTCAGGATTCTATCAATTCTCAATTGTGTAATTAATTTATGCATGTGAGAGTATATATTAATTTGAGAAAATATTAATTTTATTATTTGTGAGAAATATATTAATTTTATTATTTGTGAGAAATATATTAATTTTATTATTTGTGAGAAATATATTAATTTTATTATTTGTGAGAAATATATTAATTTTATTATTAATATTAATGCTGTTAATTTATCACGTTTGAAAGTAAAATATGTTTGTTAAGCATGAAAATTTTTATTTGAGAATTTATACCATTTTCCGGGTTGAGAAAATTGATTAATACACTATAAAAACATTTCGGTAATATTTTCGAAAAACAGTGGCAGCCAAAGCAACTTTGTTTTTGGAAATGCTTCTTAAAATTTCAAAAATATCTTTATTTCTGAGGCTTCTGAAGATAAAAAACGCTTGTCGGAATCTTGGATAACTCGAAAGTGGTTATTGCAGATTTTCGTGTATGGTTATAGTACATTTTTATACATTAAGAGATATTTTTCTTTTATTACAGTACAGTTTAATAACCAAAGTTTGAGCGATGTTCACAAGACGTGCACTTTCATGTGCAAAACACCATTTATCGCTTCATTAATCTCTATATTTTTTCCTTATGTTACCGTCTCCAATAAATTTAATTTTGTCAACTTTATCAAAAAATAAAGATATCAACATTTTTTTTTTACAAAATTTAAAATCTATTATAATACAAATTTTTATACCTCTGTGCTCGCTAGATTTTCCTAGACTTTTCCAATAGGCACACACACACACATAGTGAAACTTTCTTTTATTAGTATAGATTGCATGTAAATAAATTATGACAATAAAAATATTCTGCTGAAAATTTGTATGGAAAATAAATGCAAGAAGAATTAAAAGAAAATTTGTATTTATTATATTCAACTAAGGAATTTTGCTTCCTCCAAGCAAAATCTAAAATGACGTTTCTTAGCGCAAATACAACATTACTCAAATAAGCAAGAAGACAATTTATTTTGCGCTAGGATAAAAACCGAAATCAATTGATTTTCAAAGATTCAATTTGTATTCATAAATCCGTGAATTCTATTTGTATTGGAGAATTAAAAATCATTTTTTTTCATGAAAAGCGCCGTTCTGATAAGATATGTAAATTGATATTTATCTCACTGGCATTTATATTCCACATAAATTCCTTCTAAACTTTTAATTTTCCACACCACAAGACCATAAAATGGATTATCATTTAACATTTAACTGCTGTTAGCGATCTCACAGACTACTGCTTTTATCGGTTTCCTCAGTTTGAAACTTGTAACTTTCAGTTTAACTGCAGATACTAGATAAATTTTACTTCGTTTGGAGCCTTAGTAATCCTGAATAGGTGAATTTTAATTATAAAAATCCTGTATATAAATATTAGTGCGGAAGGAAAGAACCCTATGAGTTAGTCTCGCCTTTATTCATCCTTCGATCACCGCTCTCCGTGACCGCTCATATCAGTTGTACGATAACTTCAAATTACTGCTTTGCTACTGTGATTACTCTTTGAGATCGCTCGATCGATAGATGAAGAAGAGGCTCAATTACTCCCAGGGCACTGTTTTTGTACTAAACTTCGTATACAGATTTTTTCTTCATTGTAAATTGAAAGTTACAAGTAAACTGTAATATTTGGAAAAAGCAGTGATCTGTGAGACCGGTAGCAGCAGTTAAGGGTTAAGATTTTTTGCGGTTCTTCCTTGTTCCATTATCGAAACAAAAGGAACCAAAATTTGAGAAAATATCCCACCAACCCGTCTATTGGGTGACTTATCTGTGACTTGCATTATTATTTTAATTGTATTTGTTTTGTACGTGTGTAATATATATTACTATTTGTTTTCCTCATGATGGCAACTTTTATATTTCAATCATGTATATCTTTCAAATTATTTTCATTTTCTTGTAACAATTGAAGTTAATTGCATGCGTTGCCGTTTTACCCAATCTTACAAGTTGGTAAAACAGAAAAAGTTTTAACAATTAATATACACCCAGAAAAAGGTATTGATTAAAACAACAAAACATGTTTTGTTGAGTACATTTTGGTTGTTTTAGCAAAATTTTTAGTTGAAGTAAAAAAAATGGTTTTGTTGCTTGGACAAAAAAATATTGTTAACACTCTTACAAAATTTTAACAAAATTTCATCAATTTTACTTGAATTAACAAAATCTGTTTTTTTTTTTTTTATTTTACAATAATTTTGTAATTTCATGATACAAAAACTATGCTTATTAGGCTCGCCACCAGCAACATTCTTATATCGGAGACAAATTCCAAATTTAAAATTTTTTAAACATGTGGCGAATAAGCTAAATATGATTGAATGCAATCTACATTTATATTTATAGTAATTAATCAAGATTTATATTTATTTAAATATGTATGCAGTAATCTTTCAAGATAATGTGAATTTTTTTTCTGATACACCAGTTAAAGCAGGTAAGCAGGTAACATGTGCTAGCCTTTCTCTTTGAGGTTTTATTTTTATATATTTTGTTTCACCTCCTCTTTATAAGGGGCACATTGGTTAAAGCCTGCTATTTTTTAACAAATGCAGTGTAAGCATGTAAGGAAATATAGATATTTTTAAAGATATAAATGTGTTAGAATTCAGGTTGAAGGTTCTATAAAATTCTCTAAACATTGCAAATGTTAATTAACCACAATCTACAGTTTATGTTGTAATATTTAACCCAAAATTAGTGATTCATGAAAGTGGTTTGAGACGCGAGCCACAGAATATTGCTTGGGTTGAGCTTGTGCACCAAATATTTCTTTGGTGAAACTTGCACTGCAAGTCTTATGGCCATGGCATTTTCATCGGCAATGCTCACCGAATATTCCTTCGGTAGAGCTTGCGCTACAAGAATATATGCCATAGCTTCATCGGCAATGCTCACCGAATATTCCTTCGGTAGAGCTTGCGCTACAAGAATATGTGACAGAGCATCTACATCGCAATTCTCACCGAATATTCCTTCGGTAGAGCTTGCGCTACAAGAATATGTGACAGAGCTTCTACATCGCAATTCTCACCGATCGGTAGATCTTGCGGTCCTCCGATCGGTAGAGCTTGCGTTCAATGACTAAATGAGATGGATTTTTTTATCGGCAATGTGGAACAAACATTCCTTTGAAGACACTTAAGCTACAAGAATAAAAGCTTGGCATTCTCATCGGCAATGTGCACCGAATATTCCTTCGGTGGCACTTGCGCTTTACGAATCTATGCCATGGTTTCTACATCGCGCAATGCTCCCCAAAAAACTCACGTCTTGCATCACTTTCATGAATGTCTATACTTGTCTAAAATATTACAGCATAAACTGTAGATTGTGTTTAATTTCTATACAATACATAGATATATTTTACAAAGACATGTTTCACTGTTTATATTAGCAACGACTAATGATGATCTGCTTATATATTATATGTCATTTCCTTTCTTCAATAGAAAGCATGAGTTTAGTCAGATTAACCTAAATTGCATATTAAATGTGTACGAAATGGATAAAAATTGAAATTAAAATTTATTATTGCGTCAAATACATCTTAACTGTAAATTTCACTGTTTACATTTGGAACGATGTGTGCTTTTAAGCTTTTTTTTATTTTAAGGTCGAGGACATCTGAGAGTTTACTGTATACATATATTTATACATAGTGTTATGGTTTTTTTTACATTATGTATATATTTTTTTTATTTATGTATTTTGGATGTTTTTTTTAACTTCATTTTATTAATATATATTACAAATGAGTGATAGCACAGTCATGCCTGTTGTCAGGCACCATTTTTTAACCCGCCTAAATCGAAGACGTTTGTTTTACGGGTGCTTTATGCATAGTATTTTGCACACTAAAACACTTGCAATTGATTTAGTCCAGTCCCAAGCCTGGATAAAAGCGTGAGGGAAAAATGGTAAAAATATCCGGAACTTCTTTTCCTCCCCAGGTTTCAGTTTCACATCTCTTTGTAAAAAAGACAAAACGACATCAATCAAGAGACATTAGAGAAGCGACATTCGGCTTTCTATTTCGCATTTGTAACTGATTGTGGTATGTTATTGAAGTGTTTTGTAATAAAGCATTTTCAAGTCATATTGTGTTTGTTTGATTTGCAATCTACTACATAAACACAAGTAATCAGAAGTTGGAAATAAAAACGAAATAAATGAAAAGGTAAATGACACAAGTAATGTACATACCTTCAATTTCCAGTAATTATCGCAAAGAAAATTACATATATAATTAGAAAAAAAAATCCAGTGTACAGTAAAAAAAAGTTGGAAATTATACGTTAAACGTGACAAATTAGGTGCGTTCATTTCTTGCTATAACTAGTTTTACAATGTAAAAAAATCATCGTTATTATTTCAGTGAAATAATTTATATCGCCTGCTATGATCGAAATGAGGATGCCTTTTTATTTTCTTATTACGTATGCCATGTTTACAGATGTGTTTTTTTTTGGGACCCCCAACAGCGCTGTGAAATTCACCATGGAAATTTTTCTTTGCGAATGATTATCTCCATGGTTTAATATTTCTATGACTCACGATGAATGAATCTTTTGTTTATTTACTTTAATGGATTGAGATATTCGGCTGTCAACATAATTTTCACTGAAGTTATCTCAGAATCTATGAATTTTTTAGCGTAACTCATCTCTCAAGCAAACAAATTTTCTGAACGATCTTTCTGAAAATGTAATTTTTATGCAATTTTATTCGAAAAAATAATTTTGAATAAAAATGTCCGCTTTGGAAAAATACGTATCTAGCCGTATTTATTTTCCTCAGTCACGTGACTTGCGCTTTTACTATATACATTACGTACAATAGGATTTAATAGAATAAAGAAAATTTTTATTAATACCTTTTTAAGTTTTGATTTCATAAAATTTGTAAGGAACTCGACAAAATTCTGCAACGATTATATATATTAAATTTCAAGCAATTCGGTTGGGCAGTTTCTGAAGTTATATGCGGACAGACGGACGGACCTCTGGATTACTAATAATGCTGCATAGCATACTAAATCCTACTTTTTATAATAAATATTAATGTATTTTGTTTTTATTATAAAGGATAAAGTTTTTTTAAAGCATTTTAATCTTTTAAAATAAAGTGTCAGTCACTCGTTCACTTAGTGTCAGTTATTGGTGTTTCAAAATGGAGATGGTGTCAGTTACTGGAGTTTTTGACCATACTTACGAATAAAATTAATTTTTAATAATAAAATGTGTATTTTTTCAAAATTTTGCCCGCAATAATTTTTTAATATATCTATCCTTTCAAAAGCAAAGGTAAGTATAAAATAGATTTACATTTTTGTAATAGTGATTTGAACAAGAAAGAATCCTTAAAGTGTCAGTTACTGGGGGTTTCACCCTATTTGGGATGGGTTTATGCGAGAATGGTTACGCATAAATGAAAAGTCTAAGCAAGGGTTAAATGAGAGAAAAAAGGTTGGGAACCGCTGCTTTAGAGTATAAAGTGTTCTATTGCAAAAATTTGGAGTGCGTGAAATATCAACCTGAAGAATAAAGGAATTATTTTGAAGAATATACAAAGTAAACTATCTTTTTTTTTTCAAACATGACTGAATGAGGTAAATAAATTTTATTTGATTATTTGTACTAGACTCCTGCGCAAGTCGGGTAGCTGAACCGAAAAGGAAAATTCAGATTAAAGTCAACACGAAGCCTGACACAAACCGGACAAAAACATTTTGTGGACCCGAAGCCGACAAAAAAATTTCCATCTAATCGAACCCGAAATAAATCAATACGAACACGATACAAAACCCGAAAATAAAGAAAATTGACCTATTATTTAATGCAATAATTATTAAAAATAATTAAAAAAGTCTACAATCATACACTGTAAAAAAAAATTCCGAGGTTACTAAAATTTTCTCAGTAGATTTGTATTTCACAGAATTTTTTAGTAAGCGGTATTATAAACCTGAATCGTTGCTAGCTGTTTTCTAGTAATTCATTGATTTTCTTTGTAACTGAGTAAGAACAAAAAAAAATTTTTAGTAATTGCAAGGATCAATGAGAAAAACTAAAATTTTTTTAGTAGATCGACCAATTTTTTTTTTTTTTTACAGTGCATCTCTTATATAAATTTTATCTTTTATGTAGAAACATAATCATATAAAGATTCATTTATGTTCAAATCAATTTTTTTCATCACACTTATTCTATAGTTTATTTTAAAAAATCGAGTTCACTCGAATCGTAACTTTTAAAACCCAAACAGAAACTGACCCCAAACCCTAAATAATTAGACTCAACTCGATCCGAACCCAAACCACAACGAATACAATTAATTCAAACCCGACCCGAAATTAATCAAACTCTGATTTCGACTAGCAAAAATTTCTTCTAATATCTCATATTTTGATTACGTAACACTTATTCTAGACTTTATTTTGAAAAATCAGGTTCACTCGAACCGTAACTTTCAAAACCCAAACCGAAACCGACCCAAACCCTAAATAATTAGACTCAACTCGATCTGAACCCAAACCGCAGCGAATACAATTAATTCAAACCCGACCCGAAATTAATCAAACTCTGATTTCGAGGAACAAAAATTTCTTCCAATATCTCATATTCTGAATCGCAAAATTATCGAAAGTATGTTCTACGGACGAAAAAAGAATTTCAAATACTTTTTCACTTTATACGTATGCAATCCGGACTACTCGGGGAAGACTGTAAGAGAAAAACTTCTAAAATGAAATACTTATTTTTAAAGAGAACTAAGAAAAAGTTCAGGAAAATTCCGACAGGGGAATCTCTCACGTTTGGCCAATCAGGTGAGGCGAAAAGTGAAAAAGATCGATTCAACAGGATTCCAGGAGTTCGTCAAAATTCCCGTTTCTAGTTGCTCCGTTTCACCCGTAAGAAACGGGGCCAGTGGCACAGTGTTCTGTCATTGGTTTGACTGTAATTTAAATTTTTAAAGAAAAATATTATTGTACCACATAGGATATTTTGAGTCCAAGAGATATCTTAAAATGTAAGCATTCTAATTATCATTTACTTTGAAGTAAGATTATTTATGTATAAGGCGATATTAACTAATTTTAATATTTATTTAAAATTTTGAATATGGGTTTGAGCTTAAATAGACTCTGTACCCTTTGCAAATTTTTTAAAGAATTTTCACTGACCTCTTATGCATATTATTAGCTGTTACTAGATAAATTTATTTTAACTGGCAAAAAATAATTTTGTTGGTAAAATGTAATTTTTTTTTTTTTTTTTTTTTTTTTTTTTTTGTATTTCAACGATTTTAAAATAATTTCTTCTCCTTCAATTTACAATAATAAGTACTGACTTTTTATAATGCTTGTAAGAGTACTGCTGAAAAAATACTTAACTTTAAGGATCGATTTTGCAATTAATTAGTAGTTTTGAGAAAAAAAAACTGAAATGCATATATTTATTGAAAAATGCTGGAGAAAACACGGATTATGTTAATTTTTTTCTTGTTATTATATTTTAAAACACATCCATAATTTTATTAAGTAGATCATACTGAATCTATCTATGTATATTAAAAAAAAAGTAACAACCGCTGTCACCGCCGACAACGAATTTCTTGTGTCCGAAGGTCTTTCTGGGCTAATATTAAGAAAACTATTGCATATAAAAATATGAAAACTGGTACGTTTTATAGATAAATGTTCGATAAACAGGCTGAGATAGAAAGTTTTTAAATCAAAGAATTATTTTAAGAGATATTTAATATTAAACTCGGTCAAAATAGTTCTCTTTAAAAAGTTTTATAGGAACAAAAACTATGCATAGCAATTTAACCATCTTTTGGAGGGATATAGTTCTCAAGCTTGACTAATCCTTTGAAGGTTTTTTTCAATTTTTTAATTCAAAATTTCATCTTTTTGATTGAGATTTATTACATATTTCAAAAAGGCCATTTATTTGTATTGTTGCCAATATGTAAGTTAAACAATGTATTTACGCGTGACTATTAAAAAATAGAAACAAAACTTTAACGTAATAATTAAATGATCACGCGTTAAGAGCAGTAAATGGGGAATCTTACGTCATAAAAAATGCGCTTACACGTGAATAATAAAAAGAGAAATAAAACATTAAAATAATAGTTAAATTATTACGCTTTAAAAGCAATAAATGTTGAAAATTACGCCATATTTTAAAAGCTGAAATAATAATATTTCCAACCAGTTTCAATTAAAAAAAATATTTACACTAGAGATTTATTTCATATTTTGAGATGTTTTTTTTATTTTTTTAAATGTATTTTCACGTGAATATTAAAAGACAAACAAAAATTTAATGAAAATTACGTCATATTTAAAACGAAACATTTAAAGTGTATTATTTAAAACAATCTTCCTATACAGTCGTTATAAAATTACGGGCTGTAGCGATAATGTTTACTTTGACATTTTATAGAAGATTTTTATATGTTTAATTCATCTTATTTAATCAATCACGAAAACAGTTGTTAGCTGTCCCAACAGTAGTTGATTCGGCCTTAAAATTCCTCAATCAAAGGGAAATAAATGGAAACCTCGTTACAAGAGATCGCCACTAGCCGTTTAATTGTAATTTAATCTAAGGAATCGTTTTAAAGCATTAAAATTAGGATACATTAAGCGTGTTTTTAGAGCTTGCGTAGTCGGAACGGAAGTTGGCGAGCGTAGCTCGTAGGGGGCAGAGCCCTCAAGTATATAAAAAATTAATCAAGACAATGGATTAGGCATTTAATCCATTTTGAAACCAATTTCAAACAATTTAGTACCCGATTCTATAGCGAAAATTGCCAAGAAAATGGGACAGAGTACAAGTGATAAATATTGCAATAATAAAGCATTAGTTGCACTGACGTAACGTCTGCAGTTTCAAAACGGGAGGCCCAGCGTTCGAATCCAGGCGATTCTATCATGTCAGAAATTTATTATATAAACTTTGTTAAAGAATGTGTTAACACTTAATATACAGTACTAGTCAAAAGTCTGAACATGCCCTCGAAAAGAAGCTTATTTGTCGTACATTTTACAACTTGTGTACGAATGCAGTATGATACAAATAACGAAATATATTATTTCCGTACTGATTCAATCTATGGAAAAATGATAGAAGTATATAAAAAAATTAGTTTTATACTTCAGCATTGGACTTTGCCCGCTTTCTCTGGAGTTCCATCTCTACATTGCCATCTAGTGGGAAATCCATCTAACGTTTTGCATTTGTTGTTTGTTTACTGATAAGAGCAGTCGTTTAAACCTGTAGTAACGTGTCGTATAGTAAGGCTCGTCACTTCGATGAAAGCAGAATATTAAAATTACCTAAACAAACTTGCCTAGAAGTTAAAACAAGTAAGTTTTTTGTGAAAATAGTTGTTTATATTGTAAACAAAGCCAATAAAACAGGTTTAATTTCGATATTGAACAGTGCAAATAAGAATTTTCTGAAAATATACTGGTGTGCTCAGACTTTTGACAAGTACTATACATATTGGTTAACTTGCAAGTATAGCATTTTGTATTTTATTTGTGTTATTAATTTTAAGCAAAGTATAAGTAAAATATAGAGTAAGTAAAATATAGCATAGTGTAAACAAAGAATTCATCCTTCTTCTAAGAGTCATAGTACAAAAATTTGTTGTTGCTGTTGTGCTTTTTTGATAAGATTAGTTAAATAATAACTATTTTTGGTTGAAATGTAAGATCAGAAAAAAAAGGTTTATTCTGAAGGTACAAATACAGAATAATATTTTTACCATTTATTTTTTTTTTTACTCTCAGTAACATATTTTCACTTTGTTCTGTAAGGAAAAAATAGATTTTACTAAATAAAAGCAAACGGAAATGTGTGTACTAATTTTGTTGAATAAAAAGACAACATATCTACGTTTTAAAAAATCCAATAGTCTTAATGTTCGTAAGACTTTAACAGTTGTCAAAATCTAAACTATGATTGTTAGTGTTGAAGGTTCAGTACAAGTATATATTGCTATATTATTGCATGCTATTTTGTTTTATACCCTATATAGTTTTGTGTACCAGCTGTACTTTTCTGTAAAATAATGTTAGCGTAGAGTTAATTTGTCAAACATATTTTCATCAGGGTTTAAGGGGGATCTCCCACTGTTTCCGCCCTTGGGAACGCCGGGCTAAGTTTTGGTCAGGGGGTATAATAATATTCCATATCGAAGGCACTTGGCCTTCGATATCTATATCAGGATTTTTTTCCACTTGTTTGTGGCTCGCAGTTAGTAGTTTACTGGTATAGATTAAAGATAACACGCTTTTTAAAAACGTGTCATAAATTTGTAAAAAATCCTCTATCTTTTTTTCCTCTTTCGGAAAACAAAGTGGAGTCACGCCAGATTTTTTTTTCTAAAAAATTAAAAACTACATTTTAAATAAATGACTTTAGAAGAATAGTAAGTATTCCATAAAACCATTTTAAATATCAATTTAGTTAATTAATTTTAATAAACAAAATCTTTCTTTTTTTTTTAATGACAACACAAATATTCTAGCGTATTTTTCAAAATTCAGAAGAAATACCTCGTAAGGTGAAATTTTCAATAATTCATAATTTAGAACAAAAACAATTATATTTTTTTTAAGCTCAAAAATTTTGTTATTAATTGATTATTATAAATTGTGGTTTTTAAGTTTGACAACTTTTAAATAGGATCCTACCCATCAATTAATATCTGTTTGTTCAATATCTTTCTGCAGATAACTATATATTTATAAATATATAGTATGTATGTTCGAGTAAATATATGTAAGAATATACAGGGTGTTTTGAAAATTATCGAACACACTTTCAGGGGTAATAAAACACATGAAGACTAATTACACTGATCGGCACCAAAATCCACCCTGTAAAAATAATGGTTAATCCTTAATGATTTCACCTCACTACATAAAAATGTGGCAATGAAATACTGTATGGCGTACCATTTTTTAGGGTGGGATGGCTTGCTTTTAAAATTATGATAATTTGTTTTTTCAAAAAATATAAGGGGGAAATTGCGTAAATAATAAGATGCATATAATAACATGTAAATAACCTATAGATAAATGAGTATACACATTAGCGAAGATTACCGTGGCAAAAGGAATAAAAATATGTTAATGGATACTGCTGGACACGAAAGAGGAGGAACAATCAAAAACAATGTCCGAGACAGATGCCAACAAAAAATATTTTCATGACATAATGTATTGATTTGTTATTTAAGACAGTGAAAATAATACATATTTTCATGTTTTCTTTTTTATCTAGTTTTCTGAATTAATATAACAATCCTTCATTATTTGCCATTATTAGAAAACCGTTTTACGAAAAATAGTACGTGTTGGAACAATTTGGATGACATACTTATCAGGAAACCACGCCTTAGTGCAATAATGAAAAAAACCTAAGTAAGCAGCAATCGAAAAAGAGTATGTGATTTTTGACGCACAAATCATTTGCCCCCGTCTCCTCGTTATCGAGATATAAAGTCTTAACTTTTGCTAATTTATTTATTTAATTTAGGGAAAAAAGGTGTGGGTTTGATTCAGAAATTTCAATAATCAGATTATTATGAAATACAAATTATATTTAGATATAGTAATATAAAAATGAAATAAGCCCCGCAAAAAAATCCTAAAGACAAATATGACACTGAAACAAAAAATGATTGAAGCGTAGAAAATCGTGGAAGCCAGAACATTTCATGAACTTAAATCTAGTGCAATGATTACAATGATCAATTTCCTGCGAAAAACAAAACTGCAAGAGGGTTTCAAATGCAAGTGGCCGAGTTTGCACTAACCCAGACTTGTACCAAGCATAGCGAATCATGTCGGAGTACTGCGACGTATTAAACTAGAAATGGATAAGTGACTGGAGTTGGATGATGTTGTTACGTTGAAATCGTAACGACCCCTCCTTTTATTCTATCGACTCTTCCTTCCATCCTATTAAATCAATAAATTAGCAAATTTTAAGACTTTATATCTCGATAACGGGGAGATGTAGGCAAATGATTTTTGCGTTAAAAAACACATTTCATGGTGCTCTTTCGATTGCTCCTTATTTATATATTTTTTTTCATTATTACACTAATGTCGTGGTTTCCTGGTTAGACTTAGGTATATCAGATCTATATTGGTCTAAAATGTCATTCGCAACGATGCGAAATTTTATTATTATTAATTTTTAATGACCAGTGTGTATTTTTTGTTTAGACGACACGGTTGCAGTCTGCTTATATAGTCAAGATAGAGCATTATCTTAAAAACAATCAAAACAGATTATTTTATATACTTCTTTTTAATTGTTGAAAGGTGTAAAATAAAAAGATTATGAACAGTATAAACAGGGTTTTATTAGCTGTTGACATATGTTTCAGCTCAATCTGAGCCATTATCAAAACAAACAAAAATATTCTATAAATACGGTCTATGAAGTTATTTGAAGAGCAGTCATTTAATTTTTCCCGTACTTTTTTTAAAAAATTACGCAATTTTAATTTTTTACTTGGATGTACTTGGATTTCCATATCTGTAAACATGGAGTAACTCGAGCCACAATTTGGGTAAATTAAATGATGTTGCATCGTCACATATTGTATTTTTACGTGTTATAATCTCTATGGATTCTCTTATAAAGGATTACAGGGATTAGATAGTAGGGAAAAATTAGTTTACTTTCATTGAAATTTATAGACCGTGCATTTATAGAATATTTTTGTTTGTTTTGATAATGGCTCAGACTGAGCTGAAACATACGTCAACACTCTAATAAAACCTATTTTACTGTTTATAATCTTTTTATTTTACACCTTTTAACAATTTAAAAGAAGTATATAATTACAAGAATATTTTATTTAATGCATGATGATATACAGGGGATCGTTTCTTAGCGGTGACTATTTTTCTAAACCGTTAGTTTTAGATGTATAGTTCTAATTGCAAAAGTGTTTCAAATGTTGTTTTCCATTATCATAAGAGAATCCATTTACGTCAAAATATTCATTTGTTGAAAAGCTACGAAATTTAAACTTTTAAATTGACCCTGTGTTTATCTATACTAATATTATAAAGAAGTAGTGGTGTTTTTTTGTTGTTGTTGTTTGTACGGTTAATCTTTAGAACTACCGAGACGATTTCAAAAATAATGGTTGCAAAATGCTCAAGATCATCTCTACTCCAACATAGTCTATATTATGTTATATCAATACAACAGTTCTCAAGGGGGTGCAGAAGCAAAAGAACGTTCTAAAATTACGATTTCTATGATAATATTTGGACTAGAAACTTAAAATTCTGTGTGGGGGTTACTTTTAAGATGTAAATACTCACTATAATCGGTTTTCGAAAATTCGAAATTTAAAATGGTTAAATGAGCAGAAAACGTTCTAAAAACGTTCTAATTAAGATTTATTTGGAATTGCTAAGGTTAGAAACTTTAAATTTGACATGGCTATTAGATTTAAGATGTAAATGCTGGTACAGACCAGTTTTAAAATTTCTAAAATGTAAAAGGGTGCATAAGAAAAAAGTTCTAAAGCTCATGTTTCTATGATACTGTTAGGGCTAGAAACTTGAAATTTGGCATGGTGGTTGCTTGTTGCTTATAAGACGTAAATGCTGGCTAAGAACAGATTCTATAAAATTCGAAATTTAAAAGGGTGACATTTGCAGAAAACGTTCTAAATTACGATTGCTTTGGAATGGTTAGGGCTAGCAACTTGAAGTGTGTAAAACTAGATTTTTCCCCAAAAAACAACTGAAAGGCTTGATGAATTTTAAGTGCAACACAACGGGTTCATACACAGATAGTAAGTTACATTTAGAAAACGTTCTCCGTGCTCTGACAATTAAAACATCAGAGTTTCCATTCAAATACTGAAAAACGCGTTTTTAGAGCTAGAAAACGGTAATAATTCATAAAATTTATGTAATCATCACTGGGGAAATTTTGATCTTAAGAAAATGGAATTTTAACTGTTTTATTATTTAGAGCATGGAGGGTTTCGTTTCCTAAATATAAATTATAGGACACAGGGACCGTATAAAATTTTTATTTTCCTAACATTTTAAAAAGTAACTATTTTGACGTAAATGAATTTTTATATGATCAACATTTGCTTACAATTGAAGCATTTTTAGTTGCGCTCGTAATTATATAATACGTAGCACCTATAGTCGTCGTCTGGTCCGTCTGTCCACATATAACAGCGCGAAAATTAACCAACAGAATGGTTTGAAATTTAATATAAGTAATCGCTGCAGAAGCTTGTCGAGTCATTTCAAGTTTTATGAAAATCGAATCAAAACTTTAAAGGATATTAATTAAAATATTTATTAAGTAATTTGCTTTTTTTTTTAAATCGGTACTTCCTTGTTATAGCAGACTCTGAGGATTAATCGTCAAGTGACCGAGATGTATCGCCAAGCGGCTGTGCAATTTTAAAAACACAAAATATAATGTTTTATACGGACCCCTTTTAATATATGTTACATTTAGGTAAAAATTGTCCTATGTCTAAAAAGTATACAAATGCCATTGTTTTCAGACAAAAAAATTACAGAGATGAATGATACTTTGAATTTTAGGTAGTTTCAGTGTTTTTTAGCTCTAAAAACGGAAAGACGCGTAAAACAAATTATCTTTGGAAAACGAATACCACATCTAAAAGCTATACCTGATTTGTATATATTTTTTTTAATTGGAAGTATATTACTATCACCAGCGTTTATGAGATAATTGCGATTAAATCTATTTTAAATGATTCTGTATAATCATACGTGAAAATTACAAATATAATAAAGAATTATGTCTTCGCCGAACTATTGATCAATGGAAATGGAGCTATTAATAGTATCTATGTAATGTTTCTGTATTAATAAAAGAATATGTATCGCCGTAATAATCGCCATAACCTCCTGTTTTGAATCGCCCGGTATAATCTTAATGTTTTTATCTAGACGAAAGGGTGCTTATACTAAAAAAAATAGATTAAATAGCTTTTTTTTAATAGCTTTGATTTGACTCAGTCTCTCTCTATCTGTATCATTCATCATTCTATTTTTTATGTAAAATATTCAGATAGTAACAGAATTTAGAAGGGTGGAGGGTAAATGCTAAAAGTGGATTGCGCATGTTTTCTCCTTAATATGGCCTCTCTACTAGCAAAATGTGTATATATTTTTTTCTTTTCAAGAAGACATTGAGAGTGAGACAACATTATCCTCTATTTATTATTGTTGTTATTTTTATTATTATTCTTACTGATGCTATTGTTAATAATACTATATAAGAGGCCTTCTTAAGGAGATTTGGGGGTCAAAATTTTATTTCCTTTATAAAAGCATATTTGAATGATTTGTATTCCTGAAATGTATCTTTCAATAAAAATTACTTCTGAGATTTAAAAAAAATTAAACTTTGAAATTTTTATTTTATTTTTAATTTTAAATTTGAAACTTATTTAATTTTTAGGGTTTCGTTCATCTCACGAAACTATATTCGTCCCACTACGTTGTCTGTCCGTCACACAGCCGGTTCTCAGAAACTATATAACTTACAGACTTGAAATTTTGTGTATTTATAGCTGAGTACCTACTATGAAGCTGAAATTAATAACATTTAAAAAAAATCGTATTATTTTAAAATAGGGAGATAAAAAACCAAAGATCTAACAGCCTTTTCCTATTAAATTTAAACATTTTTCGTTACAGCAGTTGCCAACAATTAAAAATTCGCATTAAAATTCTTTCTACAATAATTAATTTTCTATTGAAATATTTCTACGTGAAAAATGAAAATGAAATAAAAAGTTTCACCAATTGAAAAAAGATTAATATGACGTCACATTGGTAATAAAACGGAAATTTTCAAATGTTTCTCAATAATACAAAGAGTATGAGTATGTGTAAGTACAGAAAGCAAGTTAATACGATGTCAATAAAGAATAAAAAGAAAATTAATCCGGCCTTCTGATTGGAAGTTTAACGGACTTGTTTGAGAATAATACAATTAGAGTATCAATATGAGTAATAGAGAAAGCAAGTAGATATGACGTCAGCAAATGATTATAACGTCATATGAGTTTGAGGAATGTATTGAATTATGATAAAAACCCGACTATGGAAATATTAGCATATTTTCACTTTTTAAAGCTCTCTCTCTATACAACATGTGTAATTTTGGAATTGTTTTTTTTTTACTATCGCATTTAGTCCACATGACAGATATTATTATGACAGAATATAATAGCGGACTGTGCCCGCTATCGGACCGATTCAGATTTTCAAAGAAAAAAACGAGAAAAATAGACCGGTAAATGTTTACTTCATAAAAAACATTACCTTTTTTTTTTTTTTTTTGGAAAATGAAATTTATTTGGATTTATTAAAGAAAGGATTAAGTGTTTTGAAAGGAACATAAAACGAAATCCTTTGTGCGGTCTTCGATCTCATTTACCCACTTGTTTATATAACTCATGAACCACTTGTCCGATTTCATTACTTTTTTCACTATAGTAAGGGGGAAATTTTTTTTGTTATTTTTGTTTGCCGGATTTAGAAAACGTTTACTTAGACAGTTCGTAATAAATTAAAAGTAAAAAAAAAAAGAGGATTTAGGAGAGTGACTTTTACTTCGAGGAATATATTTTCAGAATTTTCACATGAAATTAAAAATTCTGATGACAATGTATTAAAAACTTAAAATGAAAACTCCGTACAAAGTTTCATATATCTTGCCAGAAAATTTAGATAAATCCCAAAATTTCATTTGCGGACAGGGCACACAGCTTTTCTTACAACAAAAAAGTTTTTTTTATATCGACTGATGTAATCATCGTAGAAATAACGTGGTTTGCTTTGGCTAATATATTTCATTTTGCAGTATTTTATTAGCAAGAAAAATAAAAAATTCATTTTTTTTTAGAATTTTGACCCCTTGACCCTTTTAGCCTGTTTTGTACTCGGCGTGACGAAAATGAAGTGCACTAATGTGCTCGGCGCTGCTGAGTATGGTGGATCGTGCACAAGAATTTTTTCTTAAAAAAAAAAAATAACTTGATGTATAAGTATTGTTACGGTTGGTTTCAACAATTTTTTTTTTAATCTACATTAATTATTTAAATCACTTTCTCAACATTTATTTAAAAGCACTTTTTTTTTTTTTTTTTTTTTTTTCTGTTTCTAATAAAAGACTTATCTCAGAAAAGTTGATCATCCTTTAATTTATGATGTTATGTTAATCTTGAGAATTTTAATATTTGATTTAAAGACATTTAATAATCAATATTAACCAACTTTTATCTGGTGTTGTTATAGTAAATTTTTTTTTGGGAATTACATTGTTTTTTTTATAAATTTCAAGTATTCAAATAAAGATTTTTTTTTTTTGATCATTCTTAAATATGGTATGTTCTTCTTTATATGATCTTTAATTAGTATTCTTATATCTACAGCAATCCTATAAGAAAGGCTTAACCTCTCAATTACTGTGAGTAAGGTTATGAAGGCTATGATCTTACTAAATTAAATTTTTTTTTTATTTCTTAAATTTTTAATTCATGGTAATAATTTATTTGAAAATTAATTGAGGTTTACGCAAGGTTATTAGATGTAATTATTGTTCCTATCTCAGTAATGGATATACTGATAATTGATGCTAAAGTAAAATTAAGTCTAATTGATTAATTTAATTTTTAATTATCCTTTCTTTGAAGTATTATTCAAA
This sequence comes from Maratus michaelseni, assembly GCA_963931845.1. Taxonomy (NCBI): domain Eukaryota; kingdom Metazoa; phylum Arthropoda; class Arachnida; order Araneae; family Salticidae; genus Maratus; species Maratus michaelseni. The sequence continues at coordinate 401,494,428 of OZ007590.1, read as the reverse complement.
ACAAACAACAAAATGGTTGTTTTTTAACAAAGTAAAAAAAAAAAAAAAAAAAAAAAAAAAAAAAAAGTTTTCAGTTATTATATAGCCACTATACGATCCTTGGTTAACCGATCTGATCTTGTTCACAATCTCCATAGTTGTTCTAAAATTTAGTACATCATCATATCCCTACTCTATTAACGGATTTAACTCTTTCCCCTTTTGGTCCTCATATTGGAGGAATTTCAGGTTGTCTGCATTTTTCCAAATTATATGATGATTACACTTTTGTTAATTTAATGTGTATGGAGATTTGAGCTTGATCGGGTTGGAGTGGAGTTGGGTGTTCTTTATGCAATCCAGTATGCTACTTGATTTAGAAATCTGTTGCCCCTTACTACATTTAATACTGTCTTAAAATAATGAGTTCAAAATTATCATTGTTGTATTAACCTGTGCGGATTCTTAAGTTTTGATATTTTGTTTAGTTTAATATAATTTGCTCCCTTTTCCATGGCAACAGATTTCAGTGGAGCTAATCAGGGTATACTTATTTTTTTTTTAAATATTTAATTGTCAAGTGAAGATTGAGTAATAAATGTGCTTTTTTTAAGTTTAAGTAAGTTGCGTTTTAGAAAGAACCCCAACACCCACAACAGTATAAAAGTAAAAATAATTAAATAGAAAACACGCTTTCATAAGCATGCAATATTTATCTTAAAATCATGCTTAATATCATGGCTGCAATTCATGTCATTTCAAAAAATTTCCGTTACAATATGTTAATCTGTCGGAGACACCGATTATGGAAAAGTCACAGCTTTAATTTATGTTCGGTACAAAGCGCGAACTTAGTGAATTTATTTAAAAACCAGAATTTTGGCTCTATTTCTGTTTTAAGATATGGGAACAGGAAAGAAAAAAAAGCATTAGTCAAACTATCAATTCGGGATTTTTAAATTGTTTTCTCAGCGTATAATCATAATTTAATTAATATTAAACAATTGATTGATAAAAGGGTTTTTTTTTAATATATGTCGTATTTTATATTTTATTTATAATTTATTTACTACATTTTAAGGTTTAATATATTTCATTGATGCAAATTCAAAGCCATCTTGCCAATTTTAGTGAGCGTGAATGAGCGCATAATTAACTGTTATACAGTTAATGATACGTAGCTCTTTATATACAGCTCTTGTAACTGGTATACAGTTGTTATCATGAAGAATATTTGATGTATCACCTGCAACCGTCTAACGAAAAATGTCTTAAAACTATTTTTCAATTTATTTTTTAATTCTAAAAATATTAAAAAGTTGTACAATCATCGGAAATCCACCAGTGTACATAATTCTTATCATTCTAGCCTGTCAGGGAATTGATGGCAAAATCGATTACAAAATTTCATCTTTTCATACATGAACCAAGTTATGTTCAATAAAAAAAGTGTAAAAATTAGGTTGTCACCGAAATTATTATTTTTTTCCATATATTTTTCATTACAATGTTATACGTGCCAAATAGTTGAATATAGTCATATAAGGGTTACTCAGCCTGTTGCAAAGATGCATCGCTGGGCACAAGAGCGACACCTCGAGCGTTGTGCAAAGGAAAAGCTAGGGAAAATAGATTAAGATGCCGAAAACAGTTTATATAATTTTAATTCTACTGTTGGTTTCTTATAGGTGTCGGAAGTAGCGAAACTGCACTAGTCGCTAGCTTTTACAGTATTTTATAGTGTAGTGCGCTATAGTTTTTACAATGTAGTGAAGCGATTAGTGCGATACATAAATTCGGTAGTTTGTAGCGAGAACCGACGATACTTTTAACGCTAATTCAGGGGGGAAATTAGCCATTCTGCAAATCACGTGGACGAAAGTTACTTCTTTTGTGCAAAATTTATTCTGATCAACAATTTGCGAATCTCAACGACAAATCTCAGATGCAGTGTATTAGCAACACATCGAATGAACTCATAGATTTTCCCCATTGACAATTTTTGCTAATATCAAGTACTAACCCTCACAATGAATAAAGTTTCTTGCTGGCAAAACTTGTCTATTTACTCTCTAGTAGGTCGTTATGTTTAACGCCGGGTTTCTTTTTATTCGGAATTGCTTTATTTACAGATTTAATTATTGTTTGCATTTACAGTTGATTTTCTGTAATTTTCTAGATAATAACATATCTCTTAATTTCGCTACGAAATTTGTAATGTGTGTATAAACTAACATTTTGGAGACATAAACAGCCCTCTGTTATGTCGCATTAATTATATTGTATCCCGACAGACGCGATATAAGGAAGGGTCACTTTATTATTTAATCCGTGTCTTCCATTTCTAGTGTAAATTGAATCCTTTGACAAAAATGTGAAAGTAGCGAAATTGTGACTACTTTTGTAAAAGTAGTTCGTAGTCGCTATTTTTTAAAACAAATAGTTGTAGTTAACTAAATTTTCGATAAAGTAGTTGTAGTTTTCTACAATAAAAAAGCAATGTTTCCGACCCCTGTTTTCTTAATGTGTAGTCTAACTTCAATAAAAAATATTCACGTAGTTGCTGAGTTTTGGGGAGTAATTAATAGAAATGCAGCGTGGTTTAAAATGATGGGAACGATCATTTTATTGACTAAATAATAAATATTATTATATTAATGCACAGATAAACCCTATGCATAGATTTTTATCAAACTAAATAGACAATACAAACATTAAACACTATAAAATAGTTTAAATTATTACAACATAATAAATTGAACATTCATTGGATATGTAATGGTAGCAAAATAATAAGAACGGAATGTATTTTTCTAAATTGTAGAAGTATTACATATCGAGTGCGCTTCCTTTGTGTTTAATAATTTCAATGCAACGTTGTGGCATACAGTTTATGAGGTTTGGAATTTGTCGAAGTGACAAAAAGCGCCACACCTCACAAATGTTAGATTTTAATTCTGCTTTAAAGTTGAAATAAAATATTTTATCTTATTTTTTCAGTAGATATTTCAAGCAAAACTACTCCGAGTGTTCTGCATAGGTTATGTGTAGGCTATTTGCGGGCGAATCGAGTATGGGAATCTTATTATCTTCAAACCACTTTTTTGTCTATTTTCCAGAGTTAATTGGTACATTGTTTTGTTGAAAAGTATAATTAAGACACGCAATTATTTTACATTGGTTCTACAAATGACATTCTAACAAGTGACGATACGTGTATGTCTATTTTCTCGTCCTACTAGAAGAGCAATTCCCAGCTTACCTTCTAAGAAAAAAAGCGATCCAAACATTTAGAGAGCCTCCACTTTATAGACATGAGGTAAACAGGCATTTTTTCCTTTTTGAGGGTCATGCCAATATGAACTAACATCGTACATACCATCGAAATTAAGATACTTTTCATTAGTGAAATTAATTTCAGATCAATTTGTTTGTTGCTTCAGCTGTTTATTTGCAAACTGAATGCTGTCTTATTTATATGCAGGTGTTAAACTCGGATACCGAAGTAGTTTTACATATCTAATGATTTCCCACCTATTAATTGCTTATAGTCCATACCAGTGCTTGACAATATGGTCGCAAGGTCGCCACTGGCAACCAAATTTTTTTATCTGGCGACCAAGTTAATTAATCTTTTTTTCTGCTGTTGTTTTTTCTTTTTCTACAAATGTTGACCTAAACTTTCTTCAAATGAGCACAATCGCAATTTTTCTCCTCATCTTTTCCCAATATTAAAAAATAAACTTAGAATCTATATTCAAACAAAAAATATTTTTAACTTTTATTTTTAAACTGACAAAAATAAGTTCATGAAATGTAAATTTTAAAATAATAAAATCCGAATTATTTGATACTTCGATAGAAAAATGGGCAAAAACTTGTTTTTCTACTTCACTATTTCGTCTCAGCAGATATGGATTTTGTAGCATTCAACTATCCGGACATTTGAAGTATTCGGTAGTCAGCATTTTACAAACTTTCCGGTTAATTTGGCCTTTACAATATTTACTTTTTTCTTTTCTTCTTTTTTTTTCTTAAGTATGTATAATTTCGATAAGTTTCATTAAAAAACTTAGTTTATATTATTTTTCTAAACTATGTAACTAATAAGTCTAAACTATGCTTGTTATTATTTTTTATCAATTAATTCATAAAAAATTTTGGGCTTTTTGAAAATTAGTCACAGGGAAAGAGTGGATGGTGAATACTTTTTACTGGCGACTAGAATTTTTTCATGGCTATCAGATTTTATCAAATTTGTAAAGCTCCGGTCCATACTGATGCTGGCGTTTTTATCTGACTTCCCATTTCCTTTGTTGGCGTTTTTTTTTTACTTGCGACCGTGAGAACAATCAACTGTTCGGATCATTTTGGAAGAGTTCTTGTCCTTTCTGTAGTTTTTGTAGTAAGTTGCCGGATTCTGCAGAAAATTAAAAATGACATTTTTTGCAAATTAATTTAATCAGCAATTTTTTCAAGTGACCATCCGATGTTGTTATAAGATAAGATATGATCCTTTTTGAAGTGAAAAAGCATTTTTCTTCTCCCTATCTTAAAAAAAAAACTGCAAGAATACGATCTGAATACGTTACCTTTGAAATGCTTGGCTAAGAAAGATATGCATAAATATCCACCAATCGTGAGCCGTAGTTTCGAAACTTTTACGAGGTTCTTATCACTTTCCTCCTTCGTACATTTTAGATACAATTTTAAAATGAAGTTAAAAAAGGTATATACAAATTTTAGTAAACTATTCCTTTGATATGAATTGGAATATCATCTGTTGAAATTTAATTAAAAGGTTTACGCATACTGATTTCATTTGTTTTTGCGTCGTTCCTGTTATTTTGCACCCTGCTGTAGATGGTGAAAGTTGGTAGAGGTATGTGTCCTCTTGAACATAGTTAGGATAACATAACAGCGAAAGTTTTACTTTTCGGTTTATTATATTAGTTTTCAAGACGACTTTAAGAATGTAACTTGTTTCAAATTGTGATGATGCAAGTATTATACCTCTTTGTAGAAAATTTTATTCTGTTAGTTAATTTGTATCTTGAATGTTTCATTCTGATAATTACCACTCTAATGGCAAACTGTTGATTTAAAAAGAAAAAAATATATATAAAAGGTACTTGTACCAAATAAGGCCATGCTCTTTATAAAACCATTAGCTTACATCTTGTAGAGACGGTAGCACATACAGTGATCTCCCACTTATACGCGATACACGGAAATCATTTTTCCGCGCCAGTGTTTTTTTTTTAAGATAATTTTCGATTTCTTAAATCGCAGAATTTATAAATCGAATTTTACTGTTTTAAAATAATGGTATGAAAAAGTAATTACTGAACATCGCGTATAAGTGAGAGATCACTGTACGTGATAATTTATGTGATGTGTCCTGGACACGTGAGGATAGTTTTAACCACAACCGATACCGCATTCGTTGTCATTTTCCGGCCACTGTATCTTTATACACGTCGCTGTTAAAGATAGCAAGTAAATTTTCATATAAAATCACCATAAATTATTGATTTAATTGTACAATGTTTGCATGATGTATAAGCGTTTCAATGACGGTTTAGAATGTATATTAAAATAGTCTGTATTTTAATACTGTTTGTGTTTAAAAGTGAAGTATGTGAAAAACAGTAGTCCCCTAATAAGGTGTTGCTTCAATTGCCAAAATGATCGTATCTTAATTATGGGCCTTTGTTCAAAGTGCAAGAAATATGTCAATGAAAAATGTGCAAGACAGACTCGAAATGACACTGATAACGTTTTCTTCCCCTAATGTGAATAACTTTATTTGGAGTTCTTCAGAAAAAAAAAATAATGACTTTATTTTGACATTTTTATATCTACATATTTCATTTTCAACAGTTAAAATGTGCAATTTAAAAACACTTTCTTTATTTTGTTCTATTTTGATGTAATACCTGTATAATATCTGACAAAAATGCCAGTGATGCTGCTGGTGCTAAAAACTTAAACTTTCTCATTGTGTGTGTGTGTGTGTGTGTGTGTTTTTTTTAAGATGTAAATGTTCTTTAAGAACGGTTTCTAAAAATTTTGAAATTTAAAAAGAGGAAATGAGCGTAAAACTTTTTAAAACGTTCTAAATTACGATTTATTTGGAATTGTTACGGCTAGAAACTTGAGACGTATAATAGAATTACGAGGATAAGTCATTAAGTAAGTCACAAAGATAATTAAATAACAACTTAGAATGATATTCACTTCAAAACTATTTTTATTTCTCAACATATTCTCCACCAGTATTTATACACTTATATCACCGTTTTATCAGTTCCCCAACACCAACTGCATACGATTCTTTGGGTTGCTGTCTCAGCCACATTAGAACTTCAAGTTGAACCTTTTCATCATCTGTGAACATTATCTTGCTTCCAAGATGGTTTTTAGTGGACTAAACAGATGAAAATCGCTTGAAGCTAAGTCGAAGCTGTATGGTGGATGTTGAAGAAGTTGCCAACCAAACTTTTGAATTGTCTCCTGTGTTCGACTTGAAATCAGAATGTGGCTGAGACAGCAACCCAAAGAATCTTATGCAGCTGGTGTTGGGGAACAGATAAAACGGTGATATAAGGGCATAAATATTGGTGGAGAATATGTTGAGAAATAAAAATAGTTTTGAAGTAAACATCATTGCAAGTTATTATTCACCTTTTGTGACTTACTTAATGACTTTCCCTCGTATATTTCCCCTCCCCTCAAATATTCGCAAGACTTCATATAATGTAAATGCAACACAAATAGTTGCCACACAGTGATAAAATATATTGTGTGTTTTATATTTGCAAAATATTAGTATAACATTAAACGATTATTAGCAATATCTCTCTTGATAATAGATGCTCTAAACTTTCAAATATGCCATCATTTTATATCGAATACTTCAAATACACTATAGTTAGCTACTTTAAAATTTAATTAATAATGTCATTTGTACCTGTCTATTTAAACAAAATAATAAATTTAAGTCTACTTTCCTGAAATAATTCACTGTAAAAGTTTGGCATATTACTCCATAAACATTTCATAATATGACACTGCTGAAGTTTCACAGCTTTAATCCCTAGGTAAGAAAATATTTTATCGAAAGTGTCTTTAATGAGATTTTTCAAAAGCTATTAAATAAAGGTGATGCGCATGTATTTATTAAATAAACAACTTTAAACGGTTATCAAAGTTTGTAATCCAATTGAATAAAGATTTATTAGCAATTGTTGAAAAAAAATGTAATTATTAAACTAAAACTATATTTTTAATTTTAAGGGTTATTGTCTGTTTTAAACCTCAATAAATCGATTTTTTGTTTTTCATATTTAAAAAAAAATCATACCATTCTAAATAAAAGAAAACAAACCATAGGAAAAAATCAAATTAAAATTGAATCGAATTTAAATTGAACGTGTGTTCTTTAATAACGAGTTTAATTGATTTTAACGTTAGATATGTTTTTCTCAAAACAGCGTTTTGGTACTTGTGCGCACTGTAAGATTAATTCATTCGCGAACAAAGCATTTATTTTGGACTGGTACGTATAATTGCAATTTATACCTACTTCTGTGTTACATAAACGACATAAATTCTATTTTTTATGATTAGGATATTTTTATACGTAATATTTATTAAGATTAAAACAAATAACCTTCTGGGCCTTAAGTATATTTTATATAAGTTAATAAAATTCTGTGTAGGTTTATATCTAACGTATTTATGTTAATAAAAAACAAAAATTGAAGCTTGAAATGACTTTTTGTGGTTGTAAGTCTGTGCGCAACAATTGTATTAAAATTGTGTTTTTCCAATACACGTTGAATTGTTTCAGTTGTTTAATAAAATTTTATTCATTGACATTAAAATTAACAAGTTGGAAATTGTACGTTAAACGTGACAAATGAGGTGCGTTCGTTTCGTGATATAACTAGTTTTACAATGTAAAAAAATCATTGTTATAATTTCAGTGAAATAAATCATATCGAATGCTATGAGCGAAATGAGGAAGTCTTTTAGTTTTCTTATTATGTATGCCATGTTTACAGATGCGATTTTTTTTTCGCCACCAGGCGCGCTGCAAAATTCACCATGGAGATCTTGCTTTGCGAATGATTACCTCCATGGTTTAACGTTTCTATGATTCACGATGAATAAATCATTTGTTTATTTACTTTAATGGATTGAGATATTCGGCTGTTAACGTAATTTCCCCTGAAGTTATCTCAGAATCTATACATTTTTTAATGTAACTGATCTCTCAAGCAAACAATTTTTTTCCACGATCTTTCTAAAAATGTAACTTTTATACAATTTTATTCAAAAATAATAATTTTGAATAAAAGTAGCCGCCTGGCATATGAACAAAGTGGTTTGTCCGTATTTGTTTTCCTCTTACACATGACTTGCGCTTTCATTATATAGATTACGTAATAGTATTTAACAGAATAAAGAAAAAAAAATTATTAATATCTTTTTAAGTTTTGATTCGATTTTCATAAAATTTGAAATGACTCGACAAAATTCTGAAAAGATTCTATATATTAAATTTCAAACCATTCGGTTAGGTAGTTTTGCGCTAATATATGCGGACGGACGGACCAGACGACGACTATAGGTGCTACGTACTTATATAATTACGAACGACCCTAATAATGAACTATATTAATCATCCTGCAAAAAATTATTTCTGCAGTGTTTAATCGAATAAATATGAAGACAACTGTGACACATGAAATATAGGTCAAAAATATTAAACTTTTAGTATCGTAAAACTCACTTCAACAGTAAAAACAAAAAAAAGTTTTATTTATATTATCCGAGTAAGGTTACGAAAGAAAGTTACGAAAGAAAGAAGTATTGGTGCATGTACGTAGATCAGAGTTTAAAAAACTCGGTTGATGCAACCGATTTTGTGCAGTTCGGGAAATTGAAGAATATAATAAATAAGATATATAAAGAACAGGGCTCCGTGATATATATCATGCATATATATCGTGATATATATTATGATACATATGCTATATATATTTTCAAAATATCATTATGCTTGATATTTTATATCTTTCATATATTTGATATTTATTTTTAAAATAAAATTCTATATTATAGTTTATATCTTTTATATTTTCAGCCAAAAAAAGGTGTAAATGGATTTTTCAATTTTTATTGAGTATGTCGTTAACTTTTGCCTCTGTTAGTGACTTTTTTAGATGCTCCATAGACCGTAATGCAACGGAATTCTTTTGAGTGTCTCTGTAAAACAAATTTAAGTCCTATGCACCATATTCTATAGTAAGCCTCTTGTAGTACACCTCAGTAATGTATATCAATATCAATATGTTTGAAAGTGTATAACATCATTTAAATAAACCGCAAATGATTTTTCCCCATAGACCGTAATGTAACGGAATTCTTTTGAATGTCCTTGTAAAAAAACTATAAATGCTACACACTTCATATTCAATACCGAACATGTCATAGTAAACCTCAATAACATATATAAATTGCATGACTGTACATATATATGTACGCGAGTTAGAGCACGGACAGACAGACAGACAAACCGAACTGATATAAACTTTTCAACTATGTTGGAAAGTGTTAAATGCCATTTCAAAAGCTTGTGTTTTAGCGGGATATCTGTATTGGTGCATATAGATCAAATTCTAAAGCTTTTATTTGTTGAAGGAGCGATTTTGTAAGATAGACAAAGAAAACGAAGAATATATTATTTCAGGTGTGAACTACTCTTTTATGTTATGCACAATCTAACTGCAAAAAATGAATAAGGTGTCATACCAAAGGGTGTCATAGGCTTTACACAGTACACTCATATTTCTTTAAAACATGTTGTTTGATTAAAAAATAAAGTTAATTAAAAAATAATCAAAAACATTTTCGCAAATAACCTCAAAGATTAAAATGAGAAAGCTTCTGACGGATACACTAAAGTTAATTTAAATAGGATATAATGAGGAAAAGGAAAAATATAGTATGAATATAGTGAGGATATAGAATGGAAAATAATAATACATAAACCACCATCAAAGCGAAAATAAATACGGTATAATATATGAAAATGGAACCTGCCTTTAATGTGGAAGAATTTTATGATACCGATGTAAATGATTCTATACAATTATACCTGCTAAATTTTTGTGTTATGGAAATTTCTTCTTATCCCTCTCGTGTCCATTATTAAGGGTTTTACGGTATTACAGAGATGCAAAATTTTTGGCGTGCGTGTACCAAACGTTTACCATCAACACCCATCAATATTCTAACGTGCCCAACACGTACAAACAATACATTGAATATTCTCCTTATGCTAAACACTAGTTAATCCAATCCGTCTTTTTCATGCATTAATTAACTAAAAACAAAAAGCGATTTTTCTGTTTATGGGAATCAGGCTTAATTTAATGAAATTTTGATTCTAGATATTGATAAAGAACAAAAATTCACGAATTGTTTTAGTAATTTTTAACTTACCATTGATGAAACATCGAGCTTATATTTATCCAAATTAATTAAAAATGTATTAAGAGGGACATATTTTAAAAACATTTTTATTTATTGAATTAGAATTTTTAGTTTTTTTTTTTTTTTTTTTTTTTTTTTTGTGATGGTTAACCATATAATTTGTAAACAAAGTCAAATCCTAAAACTTCTCCCTTTTTTTACAAGAGTGGGGCAAATTAAAATTATTATAACTCAAAATATTATTCTACAAATTTCAAAATATTTTCATTTTTTAAACAAAATTATATAAACTTTAATTCTGATTCAGCATTTTTTTCATTAAAAATATTTAAGTAAAAACCAGTGGGCCCGTGCGAGGATTTCGCACTGCAATCTAATATTTTTTATCAATATGTAATATTTATTAGATGCAGGTTTAAACTTCTATAGAAAAATTAAGGATAAAAATATCTGCAGAAAAATATCTTATTAATAACAAACAAACAAACTGATTCAAGATTGCAAAAGGCACGCGTGAGAAAAAAAAATTAACAATCGTATTTCAACTGCATTAGAGGATGACGTCGTCCGCTTCGGGAAAAACATGGGACATAGAAATCTAAACATTTCAATTTCACTTTTTAATCATAAATATAAAATAAACCCATGCGGTGTTTTTTATAATCGTTGCTAAGCATCATATAATGTGGTATTTTACTTTTTTGGCAACAGTAATTTGAGGAAAACCTTTCATTTCTTTTATGAAAACAATGCCGATTTAATTTTTAATTATCAGCAAATTTTAATCAAAAAACATGTTTTAGGAAAATGTAAGTGTGGTATGTCAGAAGCCTGTTCCAAATCCGTTTATATGGTATCTCATTCGTCGTTCTGCGTTTCGTATTTTCTGAGAAAAAGGGATGTTGACAGGAGAAATAATATATACGATTAAAAAAATAATAATAAACGACTCATTTAAAAAAAAAATTATATTTTTAAAAGTAATTATATATATATATATTTCTTTTAATTTGATGAATCAAAATTAAAGTAAAAAAACTGAAAAAGACATGTTCCAAAATTTGAACCATTTCTCTTTAACGGTTCTTGACTTATAACAATTAAAAGACGAGAATAAGTAAAAAAACCCGTCATGCAGAGAAACGCAAAAACGTTTCCACGACAACTATTACTTGAAAGCTAGATTTTGAAAAAAAAATATCCTCTTCTAATTAAGATAGAAACATGATTTAAACGTCATTTTAAGCGAATGAAAACAGAGACTGTTTTAATACAATGAAATATTTTTTAAAAATTTGAAGATTTTCGTGTCCTGGACCCTCTTAATAAATTATTAATGAGATTTTTGCTGTTCTATGTTCGATGGAGAAGCCTTTTACATTACTCATATTTTGTTATTTTTAGTAATATACATAGGAAAATAGGGTTCATTTGTCATTTTATTGCAGTGACTGTCTTATGAACTTCATTTGGATAAATAAAGTTCTTTAAATTCATATGAAAACTAGTCGTTGGGGGCCACCATAATACTTACCGATCATGGATATGCAGTATTATATAAAGTATGAAAATAAAACATGTGTAAACTATTTATAAAATGCATTGCAATTCGAATAAAATTCTGGCTTGATGACGTCATAAACTTTAAATTCTCTATTACTGAATTGCGTAAAATAAATATCCTTGTAACTCCAAAATGGATATTCATATAAACTAACGGTTTACTGCGTCGGATTAAGCGTCTCATTTCCAATTAAAATATATCTTCGAATTCAAATTTAAATGCAAAAGAGGGTCATGAAAAATCGAAGAGTGTGGTAAATAGGGAAAAGGAATTTTTTCTATACAATAATTATGAATTTTAAATTACGTTTCCTAAACTGAACTGATTTTAAATTAAGTTTCTCTAACTGAAAGAGTTATGTAGAGAACTACGTAATTAGTAATGATAAACTAGAGATTAAATTATTACTGAGCTACTAACTTATTTCAAGAAACTCTGCGTAAACTCTAGTGTAAATCCGTTTCTTGTTCTTATAGATTACACTCTTCTTCTAACTAATCTAATTTATTAAATTAAATGTCCATAAATATTAGTCTTCTTTAGAGGAATATGCCTAAAACAAATGACAACATTAAAAGTTTAATTTTCTGACAATATAATCTTCATATTCTTGTAATCTTCATCTAAGTGCTGTACAGAAATTTCATTACAGGAACTTGTTGAAAATTTCATAATTTTAACTCAGAGATAGGAAAATTATTTTCATATTTTTGAATCTCTTTTATCGAAGGTGACTTTAATAAGATTTTTCAAAAGCTGTTAGGCAAAATAAATACGTGTATTTTGTGAGTAAACAACATTAAATAATAATGAATATTTTAATCCAAAAGGTTCATCTTTATCTGCTTTATGAAAAATATATGTAATTAAACTATATTTCTCATATTATGTAATTAATATTTTAATCATTAAACTATATTTTTGTTTCAGCCTAATAAAAATAATACGCATTAATTTTTTAGATAAACTGTTAACAAGATGTCCTTTTTTTTATATTGTTTTTATAGATAAAGATATTTTAAAGATCGGTTCTATTAACTGAAGCATACATATCAAACACAAACTAGGTAAAAATATAGCGCCAACGAATCCTAATTAATTATTATTTTCATTATTATGTTGTAATTAATGACCGAAAATTCCGAAGAAACTTGTGCACCTTGTGCTTATATGCAGTCATTATATCGTAGGTTTCTCATCTATGTTATGACTGCTTGGGCACTTCTCGAAATGCATTTGACACTCTGTGATCTGCACCTCAACAGGCGTATGAACACATTCAAGTGTGGTTTGATAGGATATTCCGATCGGGTCTTTTGTCCAGCTAGTTGAACTCTTTCACCTTTATCTCCTCATACCTCACCGTGATAGCTTCCCCTTATGTACTCTGGCGTTATTATGTTGAAATAGAAACAGACTAATATCAAACTAATGCCAAAGAGCAGCGCACAACTGTTTACGATTATTTGACAGGCTTTGAACACTTTGGAGTTTCTTTTAGCATAAAGATAAAATGTTGCCATCTTGAAATGTACTTATTTTATTACGGAAATTAATCATATCATTATAACAGACTACACAATTCATTTTTTCAGTGAAATAATAGCGATGTTTTTTTTTTACATTGTCTTGTATTGGATATTTGCGCATAGTATAATTTTAATGTAACAGATTTGTAATTAATTGTTTGTAAAAGTGTATTGAAGCTTAATTTCATAAAATAAAATTAATATCTATAATATGAAAATCTGCACGTCAAATAAATTTTGTATTCATGCATTTTTGCATAAGAGTGCAATAGCTACTGCACCAATGTCTGAATATTTATAAAACTAGTTATTGTACGAACTCACCTCATTTGTCACGTCTTAGGTACAATTTCCCACTTGATTTACTTAAGGAGACGCGGTACCTTATAAACTACTTCATTGAGATACTTTATCTTATGTTATTGGCATATTATTAAATGGTCTTGTCGAGATAAAAAAGTTAATAAAGCAAAAATGCAAATTTTTGCTTCATTAATTTGCAAACTCTGAAAATTATTATTGTTTTAATACGACTAAAAACATTAAAATTACACTTCTACTACAATTTTTAACATCTTGATATATATTTTTTCACAAACCTTTTTTTTTTTAGAAATGTGCTCTATAATTGAAAAGATCAAATTTCCAAAAAGTTAATTAGTTTAAGAAATAATAAATATCATGACATATATAAAAAAAACAGAGTAAAGTTAACTATTTACTTAACATTTTTATTATTTAAAAATAAACTACCGAAAATCTGATCCTTAAATTTATTAAATGCGTCTTAAGAAACGCCCCAGAAAAATAGCGAGTGGATTAAAAAATATTTGTTGAAGTTTTGTCACTCTGAATATATTGATATACCTACTAGTAAAAAGCACAAATTGAAAAAAACTAATTTAAGGATTCAAACTTTGAAGAATTTAAACGGAAATGGGTAAAGTAAAAAGCAATTATCACCTATTTTTATTTTTCAATTCCTACTATTAGTTCACATTCTCTTATATCTTGTTCAAATTTTTCATCGTTAATAAAATACTTTTTATTCATTCACTCAAGTTAAAATAATTTTTTTTTTAACTTGTAGTTGATGACACTTGATGTTAATACAGTTTTTTCAAATATTAATTCATTAATTAAATTTAACTAATTAATTTTAGTTTTTACATCATAAAAAAGCGACTAAAATAAGTAGCAACGCTTAAGACTTCGGAATACCTAGTCATGGCGTAGTGGTCGGGACTTTCAGTTTAATACACCGAAGATTGCGGGTTCAATTTTCATCGTGGCGAGGTTTTGTTATTTAAACAAAACTCACTCAGAAATGCGAAAAAAGAAAAAGCAGAAATATATCTAGGTTGTATATAAGTAGGCAATATATATTTTTTTATATTACTTGTTTATCTGATCTTTAGAATATTTCGTGAGAATATAATATAGATGTCTAAATTGATTTGAAGCAAAAAGTTAAAAAATTGTTAATTTCGTCATTTTTCTCAAAATGAAAAGGTACCATGTCCCCTTAATAGATTTCCTTAAAAATTTTAGTTTTCAAAGATACATAGTTGTTTATATTCTTTTCAGTTGTACGTTGTGAAAGTTTTCAGTACCTATTTATTAAAGGGTATTTAGTAATATTCTAGAACAGAAGAAATTCTAATGACTTTATAATTTTATTCTTAAATCTTTTGAGAAAATCCTCAGACATATTAAATAATAATTCTAAAATTTAATGAAGCATGCATTAGTATTTTTTTAATTACCTATATTCTTTTCTTTATATCTTTCTACAGTATAATAATTCATTATGAAAGGTATACATATAAAATTCATCGAAACTTTTACAAGAATATCGTACAATTTTTATTCTACTCATAAAATGATGGATCACAAAAGTTTTTGAATGATTCATATTTTAAAGTGCTCTTTTTTATAACTGTATCTGAAACAGCCATAAAAAGATTGAATTGCATTTTCAAGTATGGCAGATTATCCACACTTTGGTTAAAAAAGGAAATTCATATGGAATGCTGAAATCTTCTGTTACATTTTCAAACGGATTAAGTTGAATCAAACTGCAGGGTTACCTTATATTTCATACACATTTCATCTTTTAAATGTAGATTTGGGGATAATAGCATTTGGAAGAAAAGGGTAAGTACATTTAGAATAAATTTTACAAGGTGCGGCATAAGTACACCTTTTTAGGTGCGTTCGAAATTATATAAATACGGAGTAGCTATAGTCTTTGTCTGGTCCGTCCGTCCGTCTGTCCACATATAACAGCGTAAAAACTACCCAACCGAATGATTTGAAATTTAATATATAGAATCGTTGCAGAATTTTGTCGAGTCATTTCAAATGTTATGAAAATCTAATTAATACTTAAAAATATATTAATAAAAGTTTTCTTTATTCTATTAAATCCTATTATGGGTAATCTATATAATAAAAGCGCAATTTATGTGACTGAGGAAAACAAATACGGGCTAACCACACCTTTTTCCGTATGCCAAGCGGCCATTTTTATTAAAAATTTATTTTTCGAATAAAATTGCGTAAAAGTTACATTTTTAGAAAGATCGTTCAAAAAAAAATTGTTTGCTTGACAGATGAGTTACATTAAACAATGTACAGATTCTGAGATAACTTGAGTGAAAAATAGGTTAACAGCCGAATATCCATTAAAATAAATAAACAAAATATTCATTCATCGTGAGTCATAGAAATATTAACCATGGATCATTTGAAAACAAGATCTCCATGATGAATTTACAGCGCTAACTGGTGTCGAAAAAACATTCGCATTTGTAAATATGACATACGTAATAAGAAAGAAAGGTATCCTCATTTCGTCCATAGCAGACGCTATAATTCATTTCACTGAAATAATAAAGATGATTTTTTACTTTGTAAAACTAGTTATAGCACGAAACGAACGCACCTCATTTGTCACGTTTAACGTACAATTTCCAACTTGTTGTTTATATTGTTGATACGTCAATAGTTTCGTATAACATGGCTCAAACTTTTGTTCTGTATACGAACACGAACGAAATTTTCGTACTCATAATTGAATAATTTTCTCTTTTTGCCACTATTGTAATCAATGTTTGTTTTATAAATTTTCAGTCTAAAAAAGCGTTAATTATGTCACACCCTGTATAATGAAAAGGAATTTTAGAATATTGCTTATAGATAATTATGAATCACCCACATAACGCAAGGTTGAATTGACAACATCTATACCAGACTATATCGCATAGAACCATCCGGCGCGTTGACAATGTGTTAAACTTTTATCCATATACTGCTCCTTCATTTACTGAAGCTGAGATCCCAGTCAATGTCATATCACAGTACTCTATGTGTACATTACAGTTCTCTGTATAAAAAAAATAAGAGTTTAAAATTCATTAATAAATATTGTTAGGTAAGTCGGGTTCGTGTAGATTGATAATCGAAGATAAATAGACATTTAGATGTCACATTTGTTTATTTTAAGAATATTGCAGAAAAATGAGGAAATAGTAAAATGTCTCAAATATACATCTACATACTCACAAACATGTGAACATCAGCGCGTTCAAAACTACACTGTTAAAAAATTGCAGCAAACTGTTCCGCCATTCGACCATTTTTATATAAAACGGTTACATAACTGTAATTTAACTCTATTTTGACCATAATATGAGCAAGAATATGGTCAAAATACAGTTTAATTACGGTTATTTAACTGTTTTCTATAAAAAACGGTCAAATGACTGGACAGTTTGCTGCAAATTTTTAACAGTGTATTCAATACAACAGAAACTTCTGATAATAACAAGAATAACAAACTAATAAATAATCTTAAGATAATCTTAAGAGAATACGATTTTCTTCAAGAAATCTACAGAAATTTAAAGATAATTTGCAGATTCAGCTTTTTAAAAAATATATCTATAGCATTTTTGAAGATATTTTACAGTCTTTTTTAATATTCTACGAGAAATAAACATTTTCTTTGGATATTTTACAGAATAATCAGAACTTGATAACTTTGGCAATGTTAATTTTTTTTTTCTAATATTTTGTAGAACATAAGATTTAAACGTGCTCAATAAAATATTTCACTTCACTTGCTTTTAAAGCGTTATTAAAAAATAGAGAGTATTGTTTTTAATCGGATATTAAAAACAATATAAAATTGCACGTTTTTTTTTTTTTTTTTTTTTTTTTTTTTTTTGGTGTGTGTACTTATGGAATAATAATTAGAGTTCGAAAAAGATAAAATTAAAGATAAAATTAAAATATTAAAGATAAAATTAAAATATTAAAGATAAAATTAAAATATTAAAGATAAAATTACTTCAATAAATAAGTGCACTTCGTAAAGTTAATTATTTCATAAGAAATTCTATAGAATATAATTTTAACTTTCAAAATATTCTTAAATTTTGATTTCATAACGTTTTCATAATGGAGTTATTCACGATAATCTGCATAAATAAATAAAATAAAAGGAAGAAGAAAAAACATCTTGTGGAAAAATCTGAAATTTGATAACACTGTCTTTCTATAAAAAAAATCTGGAAACTTAATACTTTAAAAAATGCCGACTTCGTTTACAAATTAATTAGCAAACCATCTATTGTGAAGTATGAAAATTAAAACTACGTCTGATATGTTTTAATATAAATAAATAACCAGCTTACATATTTTTCAGACATTTAAAAGTTAAAAATATTATCATTTCTTATTTACGTCATGTAAGCCTTCTTCTTGTAGTTTTCTATTTTTTAGTTTAAATTGATATTAGACATATTTATC
Organism: Maratus michaelseni; assembly: GCA_963931845.1. NCBI lineage: Eukaryota > Metazoa > Arthropoda > Arachnida > Araneae > Salticidae > Maratus > Maratus michaelseni. The sequence goes on along the minus strand of OZ007590.1, from coordinate 401,476,035 downwards.
TCAAGGAAATTATACTAAATTTCGAAATTGGACTTATATGTCACAAGAAAATGGTTATCTATATTTAGTATATTATTTATTAAACTAGTCAGTTTCACTTAGTATCATACATAAAAACCTTCAGACTATTTCAAATGCATTAATTTAATTTATTTTAAAGTGTTTCGTTTATTCATCCAAGTAGATAAAAAGCAATAAAAAATTTATTTAACAGCTTATAGTAAATACTTGTTTTTACGATAACTGTTATTACCGTTATGGGAACTGAATGTAGGCTTAATTCACATTAACCTTCATGTTATTTTTTAAGTTAATAAGGTAATGGTTAAATGCGAGAAAAATATTTTGAAAATTAATTGCAAACAAATTAATCCCTGATTAAAATTAATATTAATAATTTTATCCTTTTCAAAAGCATTAAAACATTTTTTTAAGAAATGTTTTTTACTTGCATGTTTATTTTTTTATTTTGTGATACACCCTTTCGTAAAGTCAGCTTGAAAGGAAGACATGACTAAATACAGCAAAAGCACAACAATTTATTTAAAATCATATAGTGAGTGGGAGTGAAGCGGATGGATTTAATTATAGGTGATTAAAAATAAGCACAAATTCACTAAAACTGAGAGGGGGAGATGCATTTCTAAAATGTTTATTAAATTCAAACACTCAGCTCAATTCAAAATGGCCTCATTGTCCCACTTTTTTGAGAAAATATTGAGATTATTTCCAGTGAGTAAATTCCAACACCAATACTTCAAATGTCTCAAAACACTGCTAACGCAGCTACCAAAACAATAGAATAGCAATATTTCCAACAGACGCAAATTCTCAATCACATGTATTTACTATCACTTCAAATAGCTAATATGGCTCTCTCTATTCATAACGTCTCATCCATAATATCTATGTATATGATCTCTACCGAAAAACAAGACGAATCTCGAAAATTCTCGAGGAGAGTTCAATTCAGGATTCTAAAAGTCCGCTTGACCAAGTTGCCAATAACAACTTAGGTACGCCGTTCAAGGGCGAACATCAGGAAATGCTACTAGTGAGAGGAACACAACATCAGCTAAGGTATACCTCCAATGCGAGTGGGGAAAAAACTTACTACTGTAAATATGTAACAATATACAAGCTAAGATCCATAATCTAACTACCCATAGAGCAGTGTGACGCCTCCACTACGTCACTGTGAGGTCGATTTGTCCGTTTTATAACTGATTTGTGATATGAATCAGAAACACATTGTTCCAAATTAACATCTCCCACTGCTTGAGCAAAACGTTTTTGATAGAAATGATTTACGTGAATATCGTATTTCTCTCAGTTGCAAATTAAATAAAACTAGCTGATCCGTCCGGCGTTGCTCGTCACCGGTTAAAAAATACAACGAAACGTGAAAACACTCTAAAAATCGATGCACGAAAATTCTTTTGGCTATCGAAAAGTAAACAGAGAGACGGACCCCGAAGCGGAAGTGAATTCAATACAACCCCCTCAAATTTCTGGGTGATTTGATTCACGAAGGGTCAGCTTTTGGCCAACATTATGAAAAGTTGCCGTCCGATTTTCACAAAATTTGCATTTTTGTAATCAGAAAAATAAATTACGTATATACTACGAGTTTCGAATCGACATCTCCAATATTTTTCTTAATACAACAAACAACGAAGCCGGCTAAAAGTAGGTTTAGCAGATTTGATTTTCTAAACAAACCCATCGGCAAAAGGGAAATAACAGCTTTTACACCGCCACGTACCTTAGCGTTATTTATATATATATATGTATAGTTAGGATTTTAGTTAGCAAATTTAGCTAGCATTTTCGCCAAAAAATGCTGCTGCAGGTATGTGAGGGCTGCAGAGAAATTGAATCCATCACATCTTCATTCGGTATTTTGCTACGTACTCTGTTAGTGAGTGCTTTTGAAAGAGTATACACTATTGAAAATGGTTTATTCGTTGGCATGGAGGATATATATATATATTTCCATTGATAAAAATGGCAAATTATATAAAAAAAAACACCAAGTGGCAAAATAAAATTGCTACGTTTTAAATAAATGAAATGTTCATATTGAGAAATTTTTTCAAAAGCATTTGTTTACAAAAGGAAAATATATATATTAATGCAGTTGCGCAAAATACGTAATATATATATATATATATATATATATATATGTAATAATAAAAAATTTTCGCCCTATTTCTTTAGTTAAATTATTCCAAATTTTTCAATTCTTTTTTCCCTCTCTTTTTAAAATATCTCTTAAATCTATTTTGTATTTTATTCCATAACTTAATCAAAATATTCTGTTATTTATCATTCTAAAAATCTTAATCTGTTAAAAGCTACACGTATTTATTAAAACCTTATTCTCTTAAATTGCAACACTGCCTCTAAACGCACCTGCCTAATTTCTTCTTTTGAGACATTTAATTTTTATTCTTTGGAACTTTTATAATACCATTTTTATTTCTATTTAATTCATTCGGCATCCCATGATTCCAAGCGGTTTTCGCGCCCAAAGGCCTTTTTACCTTTTTAATTTGCCGCTTCTGTTAAAGAGTTTTAATCATACGTCAGAGACACGTCTTCGTGGCCTCATTTTTTCATCCATTAGCGAGAAAGCTCCGCCTTCTTTATCCCCCTAGCGCCCTCCGAACATGGATGCGAGTGGACCAGCTTGTTCGCGCGTTTTGTACCTTTGGGCCAGATTTTGAAGTATTTATACGGTTACACTGGCTTCGGAGACAGAATTTACACGAATTAGTGGTTGTCATCTAATTGCCGTCACTGGGGAGTCTACACTAATGCATCGGTAGTATGTTCTTCAAGCTCTACTAATTCTTCAATATCTTCAAATGTGTTCAGTTTTAAAGAAGCGAAAGTTGGTGGAGTTGCTTTCATCTCTGTGATCACAATAAAGCCACTGCTCATCTATTAAGTTATTAAGTCTTCTTTTTAATGTTTTTGGGAAATTTCTTCTGGATTTCACTGCCTCTGCTCAATTTTTACGACTGCAAATACCTTACGATTTCCGATGTGATATACTTCGAGATTTGTCTTCATGGTGAGTGACTCGAAGTGATGCCCTGTCCGGGTGTCATGACTACATTTCAACGATCTCGACTGCGGCTACCTCGATATGATTATCAGGTAATTTTAGTGGTTTCGGACTCAGATGTTCCGATTGTCTGGTGGAAAGAACGTTCAAGTCGCCAGCAATAGCGTTCGTCTATAATGTGCCAATTTTCGACAGGAATGTATCATATATATATATATATATATATATATATATATATTTGTCAAACAAAAATGATACGGTCTAGTGCATTAGCATATTCGGCAGAAATGTCAATCACTTTTATGCTTTTTTTGACGCTACATATACAACTCGTCCCTCTGATATTCATAACTTTTTAATATTATTTACTCTTTTAGTTTTTTCAACATGTTTGAAATTCCATTAGCCAGTTTTACAAGAAAATATTTTAAAAACTATCTTTTACCATACCCCCCATTTAAATAAGATTTACATATTAACTGTTAATGCAAATTTAACAAGGATTTTTCTTAAAATTTTAAGCTCTAACATATACTAGTTTGCGTTATAAATTTATTTGCCTTCGAAAAGTTTGTTAAGCTAAAAAGGATAAAAAAAAGGTAATAAATATTTATGTTGGATGTGTAAATAAATAACAGAATGTTTTGATTTATATTTTTGAATGTTATTACTTAAACCAAAATAAAGGGATTATGATGTATAAATTTTTCAAAGAAACAATTCTGATTTTAATTTAATTTCTTTAGAAACAGTTTTATGCTGAATATATTATTTCGGTTGTGGAATTCTATTTTATTTAGATATAGGAGGTTTATTTAATAATAAAGAAGGATCTAAATTTGATTTGCGAAAACTTTATGAGTGTTAAATATATATAACATTCTATTTGTGTATTAACATAAAAGAAAGGGAAATTAACTGTGAAGGTGTTGACAACAAGCTTATAAAGTATATAAGAGTTATATATCAATGTTAGAAGATCCCTTTTGTTTTTAATTTTTACCTGTTTGTACAAATGTTTGCTTTTTCTATATTAACTTATTTATTAGCTTGTTTATTAACTATTTACTGCTTGTTTATTCCTCGGTCGTTTAAATTTTCACTGTTTGTTTATTCTTTGCTTGTTTAAAGAACTGGTTGAATGTCCGACATGTCTGAAAACTCCTTGATACATTTTAAAATTCAATAAAAAAAAAATATGCAACTGGCGTACGAGAGTTCGATTTGGACGAAAATGCTTCTTATGATCGAAAATTTTCTTTAAAAAAATTAAAAACTTAGTTCCAAAAATTTCTTATATATGGGATACTTCTGCAAAGCTACCGAAGAGATAGAATGCCTCTATTCATAACAGTGGCGAAAGAAAGGAAAATAGAAAGCTCGGCAAGTTGCCTGGCGAGTCGTTTTTTTTCCCAAAATCGTATCGACCAATCGAATTTTTTTGTCCGCATATCGCTATTATCTTACAGAGGCATCCTATAAATCTTGAGTAGTTTCCTATTTTCGCCAAACTAATGTTTGCTGACATGTCTCACACGTTCTGCAATGTGGGTTGCCATAGTTTTGCTAAAAACTGTGCAAACGCTCTATACATCTTTCGCCACCGTTATCTATAAATGCATTCTACTTCTTTGGTAGCTTTGCAGAAGTAACACCATCTATGAGAAATTTTTGGAACTGAATTTTTTATTTTTTTAAAAGAAAATTTTTGGTCATAAGAAGTATTTTCGTCGAAACCGCACTCTCGCACGCCAATTGCTTATTTTTTTATTGAATTTTAAAATGGTTCAAGGAATTTTCGGACACCTTGTATTGTGATCATGATTTGTGTGTGTATGTGTGAGGGAACACGATAGCTCAAAAACCGTATTTCCGATTGATCTCCCATTACCGAAAATATTATAGACCACAGTCGCAAGAACTGCATTAATTTTCGTAAAAATCGGCCGACGGATTAAGTATTTAAACCATTTTCAAACAATTTTGTGACCGATTCTATAGGGAAAATCACGAAGGAAATATGACAAAGTAAAGTGATAAATATTGCGTCGATGTCATCAAACATTACTGACGCGGAGGTAATGTCTCCAGATCTGAAAAGATTCTAAATAAATTAGTCTTTAAATTCAACAATTTAGCAATGGAAGTTCATTGCCCCTGAAAGTTTAAGAGTTAGATGCGTTCTCGGCAGCGAAAAAATGACATATTACGGAATTTTGTTTTAGGAAGGGTGCAAAATTAATTGTAAAACTAATAATTCCCCGTTTTTTTATTGCTTCAAAAAAAAAGTTAAATTTTTGATTGCATGTTACGTCGGAAACCTGCCACCACGTTGACCTGTACCAAAATTTCCGGGCTCGATGGGCAGCATCCTAACTTAGTATAAACTTAATAACTACTTAAAATCTTAGTTTCTTCTTGTAAAATAAGGTTGTCGCTAAAGAACCATCGGATCAAATTTTGAAATTTTTCAAAAATAAAAAAATTCCGCTATTTTTAAATTCTTTTTTTTTTTTTTTTTTTTTTTTTTCGTCTAAACTTTTGATTTTTATACGCATTGGAAAAGAATAAATAAATTTTTAATTTCAAAAATGGCTCTATGCCTTTTACACAATTCAATTATGCTTAGAGGAGTGCAAATTTTGTCCAAAAATGTTGAAAATTGTTCAAGTTGCTGTCCATGTTGAAAAATGTAATTTACAGAAAATCGCTTTTAAAGTTTTAGAAGAAAAAAATGTATTAATATATATTTTTTCAAGTTACACTTAATTTGCTATTCCTGTGCCATACTGTGGATCCTCCTTAATGTACTCATTTAAAAGGGAGTACAATCTCTTTAGTAGAATATTTTTCGGCGAAGTTAGTTTTATCGATAATGCACGCTCACATTTTCGCTCATAACTTTCTTAATAATTCAGATATTACTTTAAATCTTTTTGCCAATAATTATACACACTAGAAGGATTTAATTTATATATGTATATATATATATATATGTAACGAATTGTCCGGGGACGACTTGGGAGAAATAAGTTGGTGACACATAAATAAGTTTGACTCGGGACCTCTCTTGCGGATCTAACTCGTTTATTGAAGCCTTCCTTCTTACAGTCATATTCGCGCGTTCAATCGGAGGTCCCGCGAGCCATTTACGTTGTTTTGAGATCTACATGGCCGAGGGTTTGGCTGACCGCTCAAATGTGCCAAAATTCTGTCTTCTTCGTTATTGCATGTGGTTTTAATCAGAATTTAGGATATTTTCCAGCAGAGGGAGAAAGAGTCAAATTGGGAGGATCATTTATTTTAATTGGTCAATTAGCTTTTGATTGATGTCTGGGGTCTTATGCCGACACCAAGGCTTGGCCGTGCCTGGGAGCCGCACACCACAGATTGCTGCAAGAAATGCAAACTCATCACTTTTAAAACTTAAAGAGATGTCGAAATTGATAGATGAAAGTAATATTTGTGAGGCTGAGAAACAAAGATCACAGGGGCAGATTAGATTTAAGCATTAGATTTATAAGTTAGAAAAAATGTTTTGGGATTTTAAATTTAAATTTTGCATTTTAAAAAGGGTTTATTTTTATCCTTTCATATATATATATATATATATATATATATATATATATATATATATATATATATATAACGATATTTTGAAAGTTGAGAACGTACGTAACCCCTTACAACAATGTTATCGCAGTTTCTTATGCGTCTATGCTGCGTCCTATGAGACAATGACACCGAGAATATTTTACTTTGTCTTCTGTACAACCTTTGCTTTAACACCAATCTTTAAATTTTTTGCATTTTGATTTTCGATTTAAATTGTTATTTCTAGCAAGTTTTAATACCTCGCTGTGAATGATTTAATATTGAAAATTCAATATATATTTTTTTTCTATTTCAACTTAAATATCTTTAAAATTTCCTCTTTTGTGAATTCTGTAGCTTTCGGCATCTTAAATTACAAAAAATAAAGAAATTGAATTTTTGCTGTTATACTGCTACTGAGAAAACAGCTCGTTGGTCGGAATGGTTGGTTGTTTGAAACCAATCCAGCACTTGTTAACGTTAGCATAATATGCCTCAACTTTTGAAACAGTGGCTTTTTAAAAATATATATAAGAAAGGCTTATATTTTAAATAAATAATGCTGATGAAATTATTATAATATCTCTACTATGCTTCATATAAATTACATTATTAATATATATTACGAAATTTTTCCATATATTTTTCTCTTTTGTGGAGCTTTGTATATGATCTATTGATTTGTATATATACTATATAGAATGCTAAATTTTAGTTAAGTTAGGAAACGCGTAGCACAGTTTAAAACTCCCCTTCTGGAATTTCCGTCAATAAATGGAAATGCACACGAGAACTTTTTTCCTGTCCTTTATATGATCTATTGAATTTATACACACCGAAAGTAATAGACAAAAGATAAGTTAAATTTAGAAACGCGTTCAGCTACTGGAAAAGCACTTCCAAGAATTATTGTTGTAAACAGACAGTACTGAATTATTTTATTTGTCCCTGTAAATAAGCGATGAATGCCATATACAAAATAGTCTATAGTAAACCTCTTGTAATGTACCTTATATCAGTTTCAATATGCTTCAAATAGTGAAACATTATTAAAATAAATCGCAAACGATTTTTCTCCACAGACCGTAATGTAACGGTTTTTTTTTAGTGTCTCTATAAAGGGTGCTATGAACACCATATTCTGTAGTAAGCATCTTTTAGTTCACCTCAGTGATATATATCACTTTAAATACGTTTGAAATTGTGTCACATCATTAAAATAAACCGCAAATGATTTTCCCCATAGACCGTAATGTAACCGAATTCTTTTGAGTGTCCCTGTAAAAAAACTATAAGTGCTACACACTTCATTTTTAATACCAAACCTACGATAGTAAACCTCGATAACATATATAAATTGTATGACTATTCGAATATATTTACGCGAGATAGAACACGGACAGACAGACAGACAAACCGAATTCATAAACATTTTTCAACTATGTTAGAGTTAAAAAGCAAAAGTACATTTTTGCGTTTTGTCACTTTACTGGTAACTATAAACTAACTAATACCACTAACTAATATAACTAATTCTCCATTTCTAAGCCTCACAATCGATTTCCATTTCTCATAAGGGACGAGACACCAAACAATAATGGTACGGCGTTCTTTAATTAGAGATTTGATTTATTCTTTCCCGATTTATTTTTATGTGTATGTGTCTTCAGATGCAATTATGTCTATTTTCACTGAATAAATCAATAGCAGAATAAAAACCGGCTCCTCCTATTGTTTTTGATGTTTTTCCTTCCTGCCAATAGTAATTAATTTTAGCCTCACGATTTAAGACACTGCCTGGAGAAATGATGTTCAATATAGCACGAATAATTCTGAATAATTTGAACTAAATTGTGTTATTCATATAACCAGATTTTGACCATCCAACACAAACCTCGTGAAATTCAAATAAATCAGTTAGAGATAATGTTTTATCGTTTAGCATAATTATTATTCTTTTTCCTCAATTGTGAAAACAAACTCAAAACAAAAATAAAAAAAAGTGCCCAGTTAAACTGATGGCATTCAGCAATAAATAAGCAAATCAAACAGCAATTCAAGTCTTTTTACGTGAGTTAGAGCACAGCCAGACAGCCAGAAAAACAAACCGAATTCATAAACTGTTTCAACTATGCTGGAAAGTGTTAAAGATAATATAATAATGAAAAGTGCCCAGTTGAACTGATGGCATTGAGCTCACAAGCTATCCACACTAATTGTATATTATACACTTATTTCAAAGAATAATGCTCCTCGAAAATAAACAAATCGACAATAAATTAAAGGGGGATCATCCCCCGTTCCCGCGCCTTTATACTTAACCAATGAACCCCCAAAACTAATCAGAGAGGCGCTTTATCACAATGAACCTATATACAAAATTTGAAGCAAATCTTATAATTCTGCATGAAAAACCCATTTATCTAAATTAAGCGTGGGATTAGCCCCCCGTTTCCCCCCGCCTTTCTACTTCACCAATGAACCCCCAAAACTAATCAGCGAATCGCCTTATCACAATGAACGTATATACAAAATTTGAAGCAAATCCGATAATTCTGCATGTTTAACTGTTTTTTTAACAGTAAAAATATTATCCCTGCCCCAAATTTCTGCTACCCTCCCCCTTCAGCATACATATATTCAAATATTAAGGGAGATTAGCCCCCAGTTTCCCCTATGTATTTAACCAATGAACCCCCAAAACTAATCAGGGAAGCGCCTTATGACAATGAACCTATATACAAAATTTTAAGCAATTCGGAAAATTCTGCATTAAAAACCCATTTATCTAAATTAATGCCGGTAGGAATAGCCACCCGTCCCCCCTTTATATTAAACCAATGAATTTCAAAAACTAATCAGGGAAGCGCCTTATCAGAATGAACCTATATACAAAATTTCAAGCAAATCAGATATTTCTATCAAGAGTTATCGCGTTACGTACATACATTACGTACATACAGAACCTGCGGCATATCAGCTCTCAGGCTTTGATAGCCTGTGAGCTAAAAAATATGCATACACATCAACCTTCAAGTATTCCCCCATAAAACTACGTCAGCTTCACCCAACTCAAATAAACATATTTTAAACCAGAAATTTTACTTAAACAATAAAATCAAATACGTTCCATATAGAAATGGGAAACATTATACAGGGTGGGTCAAAGTGTAGTTAATTGGAAATAATGAGTGGACTAAGATTAACTTTTCAAAAAGGAAAAATTCTTTTAAAATACTATTGCAAGTATGAAAATGTAGCAGAAGTACAAAAACAATATCGCAGGGAGTATCAGACAGATCCACAATTCATCGACTTAGAATTCATCGGACAAAAGTTTGAAACGAATGGATGTTCATAGACAAACATTCAGGAACCACAATTGAGCAGGAATGTACCACAACACCAAATGAAATATTTGAAGTTTATGAGCCATTAGCCCGCCGTTATCAGCAGAAGATACCGTGTACCAGAAACTCACAACTCATACGTACGATATACTCTTCCCTCTGCTAATGTTACAGCAGTGCAAATTAAACGACACTCCTAATCTAGAATTAGACATCTAGAATATCTTAAGACACTGTAAAAAATTCCCGTTCAACGTTGAACTGTTTGAGGGGGCACAAAAGAACCAGATCATGGTTTGTCTGATTTTTCAAAACTCCTGATTATGGGGATTTTTGAACAATGGCTCAGCTTTTCATCATCTTATGGCGTTATGTAACATCCATTCGGAACATACTATAGTTCTATGCATCCTCAATGCGCTGCTTTCGAGTACGATGTTACCTTTCTGCTTGTCCAGTTTTAGACTGTTATTTACAAGTCAAAAGGTGTCATGTTCGACTTCCGGTTCAGGCTTTAATAACGCGAAGTGTGTTGTATTTCACTTTAAACCAAAGGTCCAATCTCATGAGCCCTTATTTGTAAAGAGTAACTGTAGGCTCTTTATTGTTCAACATGTTATCAGTTTTTTGTTCAATATTTTCCAATTTATGCTTTAGCCTACATCAGTTCATTAGTCAACCGATACCAGTTCTTGGTTCAACCTACACAAGTTTAGGGTTTAACTGGAGCACAAATATTGGAACTTTCACTCTCTTATGATGGTCTGACTTTTGGCACGATGTTTTCTAACATGTTACACCTAACTTATAACAGTGTAAATATGCACTTATCTATAGGTTCGTCATTTGATCATCATGAAATCCTCAGAATACTAGTTTTGAAAATAGACACTGCGTTTCAGAATCAATATTAGTTCATCGCATCCCTTTAAATTCAGTTTCATTACTTTTTATAGTATCATTTAAACTTTCCAACATACACTGTAAAAAATGACCAATGTTTCTTATTTTATGAAAATATGCTATAACCACGAACGAAAATATAATATAATCTTCTGAGTTATCCGAAATTTCAAATAGCATGTTACATTGTCTTTTGAATCCCCAGAAACGAATACATTTTCAAAATTTAAAGAATAATTTATAAAAACTAATTATTTTTAGCTGCCCGAATTTTTCAGAAACGTTTCCGAAGGGTTTTTATAGTGTATTAATTAGGGTCCTCAGGCTGGAATACCTTTTTTTCGAATGTTATCCATTCTCAAGTACACGTTTTCAGCCGCATAAGTTAATTTATACATGAAAGAGTAAAGAAATAATCTTAATTTTAATGTTATTGTTAACGCTGTTAATTTTGCATGTTTGTCTGTTAAACATTTTTTTTTAGCATGAAAATGTTTACTTCAGAATGGATAGCATTCGGAAAACAGGTATTCCAGGCTGAGGACACTAATTAATACACTATAAAATCCCTTTGGAAACGTTTCTGAAAAATTCGGGCAGCTAAAAATAATTTGTTTTTATAAATTATTCTTTAAATTTTGAAAATGTATTTGTTTCTGGGGATTCAAAAGACAATGTAACATGCTATTTGAAATTTCGGATAACTCAGAAGATTATATTATATTTTCGTTCGTGGTTATAGCATATTTTCATAAAATAAGAAACATTGGTCATTTTTTACAGTGTAGTTGAAAATTTTTATGATTTCGTTTGCCTGCCGTTTGTCCATGCTACAATTTCCGTAAATATACCCAGTTTCTTATGCAGTGTAATATATGTTATTGACGTCTGCTATAGCATGATCGGAATTCAAAATGAAGCATATAGCGTTTATAGTTATAAAGCTGTTATCACACGGACGACCATATGATATGAAGTATATGCTATTGCCTCTCGCTTGCTTGGAGCTACACTTTCACGCTGCAACTAGGGTTATTTTCCCTACTGAAAGTTATCTGCTAATGTAAGGAGAGGGTAGTAATTGCAGCAGGTGTTTTAATATTTAGTGTAGAGTTTGATTGATACACAGGAAGCATTATCGCATACTGACATTTTATATATTGCAGTTTCGTTTCGTGTCTGTTCTATATATATAATATTGTGATCATTTTACTTAAAATCCCAAGGTTATAAAAACAATACTCTCGCTAATATAACATTAAAATTCTAAATTATAGAGTCCATATCTTCATTTTACGTCTTTCATTACCTGTAAATATTAAGAATTCTCAACTATTAGTATTAAGTGATTTAGAAAAAAATAGTATATTTAAACTAGTTTTTTTGTCACATGTATTGGAACCGCACTTTATCGCTAAGCCGAAATCTGTAACGCAAAGAAAGATTTTAAATTAAGTTTTAGTTATTTTGCCAAAATCAGCATTATGACATTTTTAGTTAATATATTTTACATATTTTAAATGTAATTCATGTTACATATTGAATGTAATGAAAAATTAAATACGTAATAGAATTTAGATATAGATCCCACTCTTTTGCAGTTTTTTCTTCCTTGGTTTTGATGATTTTAATCATTTTTCAAAAGTTTAAATGAGTGTTTGATATTTTTCGTTTCAAAAACACAATCCTTATTTTTATATATATTATGTACAGTCCTGGGGGGGAGGGGGGGGAGTTATACCCTCTACTAACTCTGCGGCAATCACTGTATAAAAATATCACAAGTAACAATAGATTAGTAATAACATCTAATAATAATGCTGTACATAAATTTTGCTGGGGGAAAGGAGGAAGTTATGTATAGCAATTGTAACATATTCTAAAACTTTTAGTACTAAACCCTAATTTCGACATCATATTTTTCGGTAAATTTTACCTTCGTGTATCAAACTGAAAGGCACTCGTTAAAGTAGTTAAACAGGTTTTATGTTTGTACCTCCTAATGTAAAATAAAAAGTCGTTAATAAAATCGTCGTTAAATAAATCGTCGCAAAACAAATTACAAGACATGTGCTTTTTAAGCATAACTTAAAAACTATTTGGCGGAATGAGCTTTAATTTTGGGTTTGCATATTTGAAAATTCTAGAAATCTATTTCTGTTAGAAAAGTTTTACGTTACTATTCATTTTTGTTTTCGAAAATATATAAATTTTATTTTATTTTTTTATTTTTTTTGTAGGGAAGCAAAATATTTTAACTGGAAGGGTGGGGGGGGGAGGGTTATATGCGTTATTTATTATTAATACAAAGTAAAAAAAAGGGCACAATAAAGGGCTTAACAAATTGAAAAACATATAAAGGTTTATAATTTATACACTGCTAGGATGGGGAAGACAAAATTGTAGGGTGGTTGAAATTCAATAATTAAAAAGGAAAAATAGACTGAAAAGGACATTCTCACCCACATACATTAAATATAATAATCCAACATGAAATGAAAAATTAGCCAGAGCCAGGAATCGAACCTGGGTCCACAGCGTTCCGGGATATCGCTATAACCACTGAGCCAATCCGGTTGATTCTGAATTTGCAATTTCTCACTAATAAACCATGTTGGAGAGAAAGTCGCCAACCATCTAACAGACAACCTTGGATGACCGAACAACTGTGATTAGATTTTTATTATTCCACTGATTTACGAATAAATATGTATGTCTGTATAATAGTTGTATATCTTTAAAAAAAAAGATTATCAAGATTGTTTTAAAAGAAAATTATTAAAAGAAAATATAATTAACTATAAATAGCTACTAGATTAAATTTTCATTTATTAAATTTTATTTTTCTAAAAGTATACAAAAATTTTCTGCACCCCCCCCCCCCCCTCCACTACAAAATTTAGATTCTGAACGCTGCATGCTAAAAGGAGGTAATAATTTGTAGTGCAATAAAATACCTTGATGCGTGTTTGCTTGCATTTTTATCTTTGGCGACATAATTTGGCAACAAGTACGAAAAACGCCAAATATAGCTGCAGAAAGTAGTTAAACTAGTACAGTTTGAGAAGTAAATAAGTGACTACGACAGTACAATTATAACATAGAGCAAATGATATAAGGAAATGAAATAAAATAATCGCAATAAATAACTTTAAATTAGTAAATAAAGTTCTTATCGGGAATGTAAATCACGAACTCCGAAGACACAATCGACGCATATGTAATTCTTTAATTTCAAAATAACTGCACATTTTTAAAGTTCTTTTCGTGTATAATTGGTCCCTGTGTTACTAAAGATTTGCTTTTTTCTTAATTCTTCTGTATTTTTGGTTTCAATATTTGCGACCACGCTAAACATGAGATGTTGACTTACTGACGGTGGCCATCTTGAAATTTTTAGATAGCTCTGATTGGTGGATTTCGAGCTGATGCCTATCGTAGAGGATACAAACTACTGTAAGTTAGATCTTTAAGAAATTACGAGAAGCAATCTATCAAATGGGACAATTTAGAGCGTTTTCCTCTTGAAAAACGTGTTTCGGATGAAATATCTGATATTGACTATGATATGAGAGTACGTGTGATAGCACCATTAGAGTTCTGTTATACATTATGATCAATGAAGAGAAATTGTTTGCAGTGCATTTTAATGATGTTACGCTACTGAAAACATAGTGAAATTGATATGTATTTCTGCTGTGCACTGAAGTAGAGTACAGAGTGCGAATCATTTATAATTCATTTACAGGGTCATACAAAATAATTCCGTTGCATAATGGCCTACAGAAAAAAATCACTTGCAGTATATTTTAATAATATTAGTAGATAATAATTAGGGGTTCTACGCCAGCGGTGGGTGCGGTGGTGACCTTCTGTGACTGTGAAGGTCACCGGAAGGGACAGGTGTAGACACCGGAAGTCGCAGGTGTGGATAACAGGCATGTTGAGACATAAAACCGGAAGTAAGACCAGAAGGGATTAGGAGATAAGGACAGGATGAGACGTATTTTTTATGGGTTTTAATCAGATTCTTTCTTGACAGGGAAAATTTTTCTGCATCAGCAATGGCGACCTCACAAGGTTAGCGGAAGGGACAGGTGATGATAACAGACATGTTTATACAGGAAGTGATTCCGTAAGTAAGGCCGGAAGGGATCAAGAGATAACGTTAGGATGTTCTACTCCAGATGTGCTAACCTCGCAAGGTCATAGGAAATGACAGATATTGATAACACACAGGTTGAAACAAGTATCTTTAGACAGGAAGTGATTCCGTAAGTAAGAAAGAAAGAAATTAGGAGATATCGGTAAGATGTTCTACACCAGATGTGCTGACCACGCAAGGTCATAGGAAATGACAGATGTTGATAACACACAGATTGGAACAGGTATATTTAGACAGGAAGTAATCGTGGGTCTTACCGGAAACAGGACAGGAAGTGAAGTGTGATAAGGCTTTCTGACTTTATAAAAGTTTAATATGAATTTTTTTTTCTATAAAAAGAGTTTTAATTAGGTTCTTTCTTGAGAGGGAAAAAAATTAGTTTTTTAATTTCATAAAAGTTTTTTTTTTTTTCTCACCTGAAATAAAAATTTTATTTGCTAACTAACACCTAATATAAAAATGGAAATCTTTCTGACTTGGTTTTACTTTATAAAAGTTTAACGTGAAATTTATTTTAAGACTGGAAACGCGACAGGAAATAAGATCGGAAACGGGATTAGACATGCTTTTTTCAAAAAGGGTTTTCAGGAAGCAGTAAACATGTTTTGGGAACATGTTTGGGAGCTTGTTGGAACAGGAAGGTAGTTTAAAAGACCGGAAGTGATTAAGGTGTAAGAGATAAGGAAAGTAGGAATATACACGTAGATTTTGTTCTTTGTAGAGGGTGAAATTTTGTTTTATTTTTTATTTAAAGTGTTTTCATTTTTTTAAATTTAATTTATTTAAAGAGTTTCAAATTATTTTTTATATTATTTTTTTGTAGTGTTTTACGTATTATTTTAATTTTTAGTGACATTGGAACCTGCAATGTTCTGTATCACACATGTCTTATCTTAGGTTACCAAGGATGTGTGTGTGTTGTTATCTCTTTAAATGCGAGAGATGGTGACTTCAGACCTGCGTTGAGATATCTTTATCATAGTTTTAATGAACTGCAGGAAATTGCCTTTAGCTATTGAGTAATTCGCGAGTTTTGGTTTAATATGAATGCTATTACATCTGTTTGTTTAATTTACAAGCACATTTCTCTTACAACATTCTGTCAACAGATCATTTCCATATTCGAAATAATAATTTAGAAGGAAAATTTTTATATGAAAATACTATGAAATGTCATTTATAGAGATTGACAAAAATAGCATGCTTGATTCTTTCTTGTATTAACCTTATAATTATTTATTTTAGAAATATAGGTTTATAGTTTTGTTACGAAAAATCACGTGTTTACATATTTTAAAAACGAAAGCAAAGTGATTTTTACAAATGTAACTATAAGCTATACACCCACGCATTTGTGTTATTGAATTAAATTACAATGCTTAATATTGTATTCACCGTACTATTTTCCTGCAAAAGCCGTTTCACAAACTTGTGTACTGAAATTAATGTGGCATTTTTAGGGAAAAAATTAATTCAAGTCTTTGAGACTAATATTTCAAAGGAAAAAAAGATTTGTCATACTTTCTCTTACATTATATCTTCCGTTTTTAAGTTTACAAATTTGTGGAGTAACTTAAATAATCGGTTTTATGCTAATTAAACAATATATTTTTTAATTATATGTTTTTTTAATTAACTTGTAATAGCTTCTTTTTATTTCTTTTTCTTTTTCTTAAAAGGGTACTGTAGAATAACTTATGTCAGAAATACTACATCCTTCTTTAGTTAAATATGTTTCACTTAAGACATGACAAAGTGTCTTAGAAACATTTCATTTTGGAGTTAAGTGATTAAACAAGAAAAATATTATTTATAAAAACACAACACATAAGACCAGTGACTGAGAGGTTCTGGTTTTAAAGCTACTAGACGTTTGGGATTAAACTTCTCTCGCGCTCGTCGACCTAACCGTTCGGAGTTTTCTTCGAACCTTGTCAATAAGAGTTAGGATCCCTTAGAATGATCCCTAGAGTGACCTGTATCCCAAGCGTAGATAATCGGTTTTAACAAATAACCATCTAACCACAATACATAAGACATTTTAGATCATCACATAAGACATTTTAGATCATTACATTTAGTTAAGAAGTGATTTGACGTGCAAAATATTATTTATAAAAACATACAATAAGAGAATTTTAAAGATTTTTTCCTTTCAAATGAACAATTTTTAACAAGAATTGAATGACTATTTAACTTATAAAAAGAGCGGGTATTTTGTTTTGAGTTATACGATTAAAATGAATTTTCATTATATTTGATTTTACACAACCAACATTTTAAAAAAAGAGAATGGAATCTAGTTTTTATAAAGTAACGTATTTCAATTTTACAAATACTTCACCCCCCGTCTTTTTCCCCCCTCTTTTGGTAGACTTTATACATATAAGACATAAAAAGCGTTTTAGAATACATCATTTAGAAATTAAGTGATTTGATAAGTAAAACAATATTTATAAAAGCAATAGATACCAGAGTAATAAGGATTTTTACTTACAAATGTACGAACTTCTGATAGGTAAGACTTTTTAAATCATTGTGCAAGAATTAAGTGGTTATTGAACTTATAACATTATATGATGAAATAATCACATGACGTATTTTTAAACCAATAAAATGTCAGTATTTTTAAACCAATAAAAAGTTAGTATTTTTACACGAGCGCCCTCTATCATTATATAAATTTCAATGAAACGAGTTCGTAACATTCTACTGTGACCTGATATCGTTGTTATAGGTTGTATTTTTCGTTAAGTTAGTTTTCATTTAAGTTATTATGGAACGAGTTATGAATTCTTATGTTGGTGATGTAACCAACTTGGAGTGTCAACTCTCATCACCAAAGTTAAATAATCAAGAGATGGATTCTACACTTTTATCCAAAGAAGGACTCGTTTCGAATTATGAAGTGAAACCCGCCTCATCAGAACTAAAGAAACAGAAGTTACCCCATATGTGTAAGACGTGTAACAAAGCAATTCCTCGAAAAGTTAACTTAATGTTTCACATGAAATGTCATTTAAAGGAAAAGTCTTTTCGTTGTGAGGTGTGTGCTGAAGTTTTTTCACAAAAGAGTGATTTACGTAATCATCAAAAGATTCACAAATCGCCCAAACAATACAAGTGTAGTGATTGCAACGAGATATTTTCAAGAATGCTGACTTATTGAAACATAAGAAGACTCACAAGTCAGGAAAACAACATTCATGTACAAAGTGTAGCGAAATGTTTGATTGTGATTCAGATTTAGTACAACATTGCGATACTTATCATAAAGTTGTGAAATCACCTTATTCAAAAGATTTGTTATTTGAAAAAGTGAAACATTTTAAAAGACACCATGATGTGCGAAATATTTGTACTAAAACTATCATTGTGTCCAATGAGATGAATCAAAAAGACACCCACCGCTGGCGTAGAACCCCTAATTATTATCTACTAATATTACGCATCAAACACAAAGAAATTGATGTACATTACTGAGATATACCTCAAGATACTTACTGTAAACTATTCTGTATACAGCACTTATCGTTTATTTACAGGAACACTCAAAATAATTTGATTAGAATACTGTCTATGATTTCTGGAAGTGCATTTTCAGTTGTGGTATTTTCTTTTAAGATAAACTAAATTTTTGAATATTACGTGGAGTGCAAAAATTCTACAGATCATATACTGGGATGCACAAAAATATTCGTAATTATTACTCCCTATGTCCTTAAATTACTTAAAGGTGGTTTTTATTTGTGTTATGGATTTCATTGCTGAATTATATTTAGTGAACTAACAAATGTTTGTAGTATATAGATTATAAATAAATTCATATGCAATGCTAAGAAAAGAACTGGATATATTGCCGTCCATGGACTATAAGTTGGAAGTGCGTTTTTGGATGTGTTGTGCATTTTCTACATGGAATGCATTTTCGCTTAGAATGTGCACTCTCAAAAAAATCCGTGAATTGAACAAATTTTTCCGTTCCCTTTTTAACACTTTCCAACCTAGTTGAAAAGTGTTTATGACTTCGGTTTGTCTGGCCGTATGGCCGTCTGCCGTATGGCCGTCTGCAGTATGGCCGTCTGGCCGTCTGGCCGTGCCCTAACTCCCGTGAATATGCTCGGATTGCTCTGCAATTTATATATGTTATTGCCGTTATCTGTAGCATGCTTCCTATTTCAACGGAAGTGTGTAGCACTTATAGTTTTTTTACAGGGACACTCAAAAGAATTCCGTTATATTGCGGTCTATGGGGAAAAATCATTTGCGGTTTATTTAAATAATGTTTCACTCTTTTAAACGCATTGAAATTTATATATATCACATAAGGTCCATGACAAGAGGCTTACTACAGAATAGTGTGTGTATAGCAATCATCGTTCATTTACAGGGACACAAAATAATTATCTACTGTCTGTTAACAATAATTCCTGGAAGTGCGTTTTAAGTTACTGAACGCGATTTTAATTTTAACTCGCTTTTTGTCTATTACGTGGTGTGTATAAATTCTGTAGATCCTATACAGGGAAGCACAAAAGTTTGCGAACACATTTCCGTTTATTGACAGAAACTCAAGACGGAGAATTTTAAACTGTGCTACGCGTTTCCTAATTGAACTAAAAATTAGCATCCTATGTAGTATATATACAAATCTATAGATCCTATACAGGACTGAATAAAAGTATTCGGATATTTTTCAGAATATTGTATATGTTGGAAATTCCTGAAATTATGTTTTTAAATATGTTATGCGTTTTCCAAATTGTTTACTTACATATTATCTTTTAGCTTATTAAACGGTATGATTTGTAAAATTATTTTGGAAGCGTTGGAAAGTGTTACATAATCTATGCTTGACGCATGATTTTTCGTTCTTTTTTTTTAAACACGAAAATATCCGCTTTGATTTGCTTCGCTACCTCCAAAATACGAAAAACTCACCAATTTAATACAAAATATACCTGAAATTCTCCAATCTAAGTCTGTAATTTTTTCAAACCACAGGGGTGTACCGGCAACAGTGCAGCGTGTTACTTTTCCGTATTAGAAACGGAATTTTTACGTATGTGTTTTTCTTTTAAAACACGGAAAATCTTAGAAACGAAGGTCAAATTTTACTGGAATTCCCCAGTCAAAAGACAGAAATTTCTTTAAATAACAGAAAAATCTCTTCCAATCACAAGGGTGTTCCGGCAACTTGCTGTCTGTATTTTTACGGTTTTTGATGAAATTTATTTTGAGAGTGTGGTGTGTATAAAAAACAGTAGATAATAATACAGAGATGTAGAAAAGACTTCGAGTGCACTTCTGCCTATTGAAGGAAATTGCTAAATGTGGATTATTAACTGTTTTATGCGTTTTTTAACTTAAATAATTATTAGCATAGTAAGTAATATATACAAATCTATAAATTATATCTGCAAAAAAATTCGAATACTTTTCCGGCTATGAACTGCAATCGCTGAAATTGGGTTTTTAACTGGGCTTTTTTGCTATCCTTTTTCTAATCTGCTATTTTATATAGTTTCTTTCCCTTTTTTTAACGGATAAGTTTGGTTACTGTATTCTGAATGTGCTACAGTGTTTCATAATTAATGCTTGAGATATGATTTTTCTGGTTTGTTAGATTTTTTTTTGTGAGACGAATTTATCTGAACAATTAATTCCATATGTAAGAGTTCTCTTTATTTATTTATTGTTGCATGATAATTACGGTAAAATAAAAAATAAAAAATCTAGATCGTTCTAGCATGCTGTTATGCATGCTAGCATGCTAGCACTAATTTTCTCCATGCAATGCTAAAATACTAAAAGATATTCTGCGAAATATTGAATAATTTATACTAGTAACCATTTGTTTTAAGTTTTCTGTAAATTTATTCAGAGCTAAAAACCGAGATTCTCTTTAAAAAAAAAAGAAAAAAACAGAAAAACTATTGCGTAATTTTGCATCTATGAAAATATCCAGAACCAGTAAATTTATATGATTGAAATTACTCAAGTCGTAATTTTACAACTATAATAAATAAGCACAGTATCGGTTTTGTTGTTGAAATTGTAAGTAATTTATAACACACTGTTGCGGGCGTTTCGCGCTCTTTATAGCAGACACAAACATTCTTTTGAAACTGAGACAGAAACTTATTGTAACAAAAATTTGCAATATATTTAAAACTGGTATACTATAGTTGTAAATTGAAGCGAATTGAATATTACCTACTGCCTTTCTCTGTACATATTTTCCGGTAGAAGCACTAATTTCTTCTTTATATTCTACCAATCCTGAATGAATGCTTTTAAACGAGGATTAGTGTAAATTTATGGTGTATCTTTGTTTATTTTTTGTGTTTATGTAGAAATGGTTAAAAGTGTATTTTATAGTCGAGTGTACTTATGTCATTTCAACGCCATTTTAGTTTTCAATGAAAACAAAATAATTTTATATCTCAATAAATCAAGCAGAAATAATAAATATGTCTAAAATGAAACTACTTAAACTATTTAGAAACATTCTGAAATGTAAAGCATATTTATTATAATTAAAATGACAGAGAAAATAAATTAATATTTCTGAAGTTGATTGCTCTTAGTTTCTTATTAAAAATACATAGAAATAAATCTTATAGTTCGAATCTTATAATCAAAACTTCTAAAACTGCAAATTGCTAAACAAATTGATTTTAAAACTTGGGTTTCGAGAAACATATTTGTTTTAATTAAAGTTGTTTCTTTCTGCATTTCGTTGATGCGTTCGTCAAAATTATATACCACGTGACATAATTACCAAAAATAACAACTATATGTCTAAAATTAAACACTAACTTGTCAGACAATGATCAAGAAATAAATATAAAGACAATACTCTTTTTCAAATTACTAATGTCTTTCAAATGTTTGTTAGAATTGTTTTAAAGATAATTAATTTACAAAAGCTTAATTAAATGTTAAAAGGAAATAATAAGTGAAGGATGGATATTCAGTTTATACATCTAGGTCATTCATTCAGGTACCAGAATGGCAATATAACAAATGGCGATTTACTTAAATTTATACATTTAATATATCGCGGCATTGTTTAAAAGCTGACATCCTTCTACCATGCAATACAAGGTATCAAATATTATGAGACATTTGAGTTCGTATGCTAGATAAAGAATGTTTTATAAAAAAAATGTCATTCTAATTTTGAACAAACAAACCCATTTATTTCAAGGATTTTATGTATCTACAAGTTTTCTTTTACCATACGCTTGAAATGTGCAACAAACATTAAATATTTTTTTTTCTTTACAGATGAACTTCTAGGAAGTATCTGTATGTGACTAGGATACTGCAATGGAATAACGCATTTTTAAAGGATACATGGTTTAGGAGTATTAACTCTAACAAAAATATCCAGCTGGTCATTGTTTACTGATCATGGCGGAAGTGTACGGCAAAATCGTGAATTTTTCCTCCGAACTTACAGATGACCAATGGACGAACGAATTAGCTTTTACTTTCTTTGAGTTGAAAGAACATACTACAACATCAAGCACGGTAAAGAATGACTTGACCTTTCCAGAAAACGATTGTTCGGAAGAGAATGAATCTCATCTACAAGGTAAGGCAATTGAATCACAAATTTATATCAATAATTAGACTGGGATATCTAAATAAAATGCAATATCTAAATCACCGAACTGTACTATCTAAATCACCGTTGTTATATAACAAAGGTATGAATGTGATAATCTTTATAGTAATGCACAAAACATTATGAAAATTTACACCAGGTACAACGAATGGAAGAAGAGTGACTATTAACGGATAAACACGCTGTACAATAACAAAAATCACTAACTGTGGCACACTCACTAACTGTTAATCCCTAATATACTAACTGTGTGAATGGTTCATAGTCCTCAAGGTATCACAACAATACCAAGAATTCTGCCATGTATACCTATAATGTGCAAAAGAAAAGTGGTTGTGAATTAATGAATATAGCTTGATAATTTCGTTCCAGTTGGTGCGCAGTTGAATACTTATAGAGTTATGTAGCATAGAATTATGTAGTATAGAAGCAGCATGTAATGTGAAAATATATCAGTGATATTGATATCAGTTCAAAATTAAACGAAAGTTTGAAAATTGTCACAATTTCAGTAAAGATGACTGGAAATGTGTCGACCGTTAGATGGATACTTTTATCGTATATATAGAAAAATTGCTTTAACAAATTTTCACATTACATGCTACTTCACTCTATAAATATTCAACTGCGCATCAACTGGAACGAAATCATCAATCTACATTCGTTGATTCACAGCCAGTTTTCTAATATATCAACGTAATATAGTAACTGTGGGGTTCATAGTCCCCAAGATATCACAAAAATGTCAGTAATACTGCCATGTTTACATATAACATGCAAAAGAAAACTGGTTGTGAATCAATGAATATAGCTTGATGATTTCGATCCAGTTGGTGTGCAGTTGAATATTTATAGAGTTATGTAGCATAGCGTTATATAGTATAGAAGCAGCATGTAATGTGAAAATATATCAGTCATATTGATATCAGTGGAAAATTAAACGAAAGTTTGAAAATTGTCACTATTTCAGTAAAGATGACTGGAAATGTGTCGGCCATTAGATGGATATTTTTATCGTATCTACAGAAAAATTGCTTTCACAAATTTTCACATCACATGCTGCTTCACTCTATAAATATACAACTGCACATCAACTGGAACGAAATCATCAAGCAATTCATTTATTTAGAACCAGTTTTCTTTTGCACGTTATAGGTAAACATGGCATTATTCCTGGTATTGTTGTGATATCTTGAGGACTATGAACCATTCACACAGTTATTATATTAGAGATTCACAGTTAGTGAGTGTGCCACAGTTAGTGATTTTTCTTATTGAACAGCGTGTTTATCCGTTAACCGTAACTTCTTTCAAGCGTTGTTTCTGGTGTAAATTTTCCTATTGTTTTGTGCATTTCTATAAAGACTATCACACTTGTAAAACATATGATGATCAGACATTCACAGGTTCTTTTGCCGCCATTGTTGCATGAAATAGTTTATCAATCATGTTATATCAAAATAATAACTATTGTATATAACACAATGTTTATAATATTATATATATAGTATAATGTATGTAGTATAGTATTTAGCGCTCACATTTAAAGTTATCGAAATTGCCTTTAAATACGAGGAAACAAGATCTTATATAAATACCTACAAGTATAGCTAGTTAAAATTATAGTAAAATGTTACCCATTGAAATATGGGAAAAAATAATTATTTAAAATCCCAGTTTGTACTTAAATGGTTCATCAAATATTTCTTAGAATATCTTTTATGTGTAAAATTTCCATGCCTGTTTTAAATAATTCGCAGAATATCACCTATAAAATTATTTAATTCCACATACTTAACTCTTGAAGACTTTTCCATAATTTTACAAAGACGCATTACGCATAATCACTCTTCTAATGTTGCACTGTCACATAGAGCGTAGCTTTTACTATCATTCATAAAGGTCAAGATGCTTAAATATGCGCATATCTGCGAATACCTCATAGTTTATTTATAACTACCTCAAAGAGATGATTTATTGACATTGACAATGTATCACAATAAATCCCTTCAACTATAAAAAGTTCTCTTTTGAAGAATAAATTAACCTTTCGGAATAAATTAACTTGAAACAGGTGGAACTTTTAGATGTATGTATAGTTCAATGAATTTTTCAATAAATTTCTCGTAGTATAAAATATTATTTTTGGGGTAAAACGTTTCAAGGAGATATTTTGAACTCATCATTTTGCCTTGTGCTAAACGTCTGCAATATGTGATTTGAAGAAATAGAAAATGATTTTCAACTCATTTTTAAGTTTTACTTTTTGTTAGGTGTTTTAAAAAGGAATTGAAACGTTTAATTTTTTTTAAGCTAAATTTTGTTTTATCTAAAATGTAGCTGAACACTCTGAAAAACTTTTTCATCAAAAAAATAATAAGCATTTACAGCAAAGTTCTTCTCTCTCCCTGACCCCACCTTCACGATTTGATGAAATTTACGTATTTTGATTAGATCATTTCAAGATATATAAAGCTTGGTTCAGTTGTTGTTATTTGAAAAGGGAAAACCGTACACAAAAATTCCATTTACGAAATGAAAGCTATTCACAATACAGTTGCCGTAATACCTTGATTTGAACCGTGACACACAGTTTAAGATTGGGGAGTTTTAAGTAATTTTTAGCTTAGATTGGTGAAGTTTCCGTGTTTTGAGAGAAAATGGTCCAATCAAGACGAAGATTTTTGGATAATTAACAGACACATGTATGTCAATTTACGGTTTTTCAAAGTGTATTTTTTTAGGTGCGTTCGTAATAATATAAATACTTAGCACCTATAGTCGTCGTCTGGTCCGTCTGTCCGCATATAACAACGCCAAAACTACCCAACCGAATGATTTGAAATTTAATATCTATAATCATTGCAGAATTTTGTCGAGTCATTTCAAATTTTATGAAAATCGAATCAAAACTTAAAAAGTTATTAATAAAAGTTTTCTTTATTCTGTTATGTTCTATCATACGTAATCTATATAATAAAAGCGTAAGTCATGTGAAGGAGGAAAACAATTAAGAGCTAACTACATCTTTTTTCATATGCCAAGCAGCCATTTTTATTCAAAATTATTTTTTCGTATAAAATTGCATAAAAGTTACATTTTTGGAAAGATCGTTCAAAAAATTGTTTGCTTGAGAGAGGAGTTACATTCAACAATGTATAGATTCTGAGATAACTTCAGTGGAAATTAGGTTAACCGAATATCTCAATCTATTAGAGTTAATAAACACAGGATATTCGTTCATTATGAGTCATAAAAATATTAAACCATGGAGGTAATCATTCTCAAAGCAAGATCTCCATGGTGAACAAAAAATCGGTATAGTATTCGTCGTTATTTGTCAGTTTTCACTGGATGATTGTAAACTAATAATGACTTTTTCACTCATTGCGAACAATAATAATCTAGATATTGCTCTAGCAATGCAATATAAATTGGTAGATGTTTCGGTTAATTTAAATACAATAGCTCACTAAAACCTCTGAAAACGAACTATTTCTATAACAGAATCTTTTCTGAAACGGAAAATAATTGATGGTCCCAACGGAAAAACTACCATACATTTATACCTCTAAAGACGGTAATTTGTCTAAAAGCGAATTTTTTTCCGTTTTCTACCGATTTTGTTACGTAATATTTATTGTATTTATAACTGTACAAATTTGAGAGGTGCGGTACTATTATGGAATAATTAGTTTGTAATTCTAATCATAATTTGTATTTATACATTACGTAATCTTGTGAAAAAATGTCGTTGTTCTTGTCGTTGTTCTTGTCGTTGATCAGTTGCATTTGTTGTAGGGAAGAAGGGAGGGAGGGGTGTTGCATTTCTATTATCCGTTTATTTTCTAATCCGACGGTTCCGCGACCGACGATTGTTCGAATTTTTACTATAATATAAATTTTATTTTGTATTAAGAAAAAAAGTTTCTGATTAGTTAAACTTATAAAAATTGATTACAAAAAATGTTAGCGACTTTAAAAAAAAAAAAAAAACTCTTTCACACTGCAATTAAAACTGCTGTAAATTTCATCGCGAGCGCATTTTAAATTGACGTCAACAGTACTTAAACAAGGCATCATTAAAAATTTTATTTATATTTGATGAATGTACATTGAGAAATGTCATAGTTTTCTCTTAATTAGATGCGCATATCATTCTAGATAGATGTTGGAAAATAGGCATTAGAAGAGGATTAAATAGATCGCTTCATATAGCAGAACAAGGAAACGCTCATTATAAGTAGAACATCCATCCTAATCTAGATGAAGTTTGTAGCTTTAAAATTACAATAATGAAAACAAATTCAAGAATACCATATTAATTAAACCTTGCAGAATGGAAATGATATTTATTAACTGGCTTCCAATCGAGGAGGTCCTCCTCCGTTTCTATTTTAGTAAATATTAGCACATTAAAGTAAAACAAATCACGTGAAGTCGGTTTTCTTTTATTTGTCTTCAAAATTGCTTGTTTAGAAAAATAATTTGTTTTAAAACTTGGAAATATTTTTAGCATCTGAAAAAGTTTAGTTTTTGACATTATGACTTTACAAATAAGTTTGCGCTCCGGGCTATGTTCCATTGCGAATGTATTATAAATTGGCTTCAGCAATACTTAATATATAAGGTATCATTAATAGTTTTATTTATAGCTTAATATGCATTGCGAAATGCCATTAAACAAGAGATTTTTAATTTTAAAAAATATAATCAACAGGTATTGTTTCTTATCTTATTGCCCTAATACTTACTTATTCCACAACACGAATTTTAGTGAGAGGAATTTTGCTTTTTGTGAAAAATATTTATTGTTATTCAAATTTGCTTTAAGCTATATTGTTGCCAATATCACTCATTTTGACGCGCATAATAGACGATCATACATTAAAAGTTTTTACATGACTCTGTAAAATAAACTATAAACGGCACGAAGAATAGTTTAAAAACATAAAATAACACTGTATACCTTAAAAATACATTAAAAAAATCGCGGCAAACGGCCAATTTTTACAAAAGATACATCCTAAAAAGTAAAACAAAAGTCCAGAAGATAGATAATAAGACAATTATACCGTTTTTTAGATCCTGGGGAAATTTATAATGGGACCACCATCAAAATAATAACCAGTTTCTAAAGTAAAAGTTCATTATCACTTGTTAGCATGTTAAAAATATGCTACAGAAAAAAAAATCAATAAAGTTTGCAACAAAAGCTTTCACTACATTTTTCTAGCAATTTAATTTTTTGTTACATAAAAATCTTCTTTCACTAATGCGTCTTCAATTTGTTTTAATGGCTGGAATCATTTTTCGCGTATGAAAATCCTCAGTTTTAGAGCTCTTTCACTATACAAATAAATAAGGCTGTGCTACAGAATAAGTTTTATTTCAACCACATTATAAATTGGATTCAGCGGTACTTAATACATATGACATCATTAAAAGATTCATTTATAACTGAATAAGCATTGCGAAATGTCGTAGTTATCTCTTAATTACATAGCATTCTAGACAGATGCAGCAAATTATGCATTATAATGACGATGAAATATATCGTTTCATATTATAGAACAGGGAAACGGTCATTATAAATAGAAATTCGTACTCTGAATAAAATATGTTGTAATTTTAAAATGACAAAAAATGGAATTAAATCAGCGATAGCATATTAATTAAATCTTGCACAAGACAAGTGAAATTTATTCATTTTTAGTTGCGTTGGTAATTATATAAATACGTAGCACCTACAGTCGTCGTCTGGTCTGTCCGTCTGTCCGCATATAACAGCGAAAAAAACTATCCAACCGAATGGTTTAAAATTTAATATAAATAATCCTTGCAGAATTTTGTCGAGTCATTTCAAATTTTATGAAAATCGATCAAAACTTAAAAAGATTTAATACAATTTTCTTTATTCTATTAAATCCTATCATACGTCATTAATTTAGTAATATCCCATGATACGTAATGATTCTAGGTTGCTATGGTGATTACGAGCTATTTAAGATGGAGTCGTATTATTTCCGTATTACTAAATTTAAAAACCTAATTTTAATTCTAAAATTGTTTAATTATGGCAATCCTATAATCTACCGAAAGTTTTTTGGATATAGATGTTTCCGGAGAAATAGATATAAAATGGAAAATGAGTCTAAATATGGATTTCAAGTTCTGAAATTTTCAAACCTAGGCTTCGGTTTCTCGTTGGAATTTTCAGTCAATGTCAAAAAAAGATAAAATGTTGCCAACTTAACATGTACTTATTTTATTACGGAAATTAATCATATCATAATAACAGACGATATAATTCATTTTTTCAGTAAAATAATAACAATGACTTTTTTTTAGATTGTCTTGCATTAGATATTTGCGCATAGTATAATTTCAATGTAACCGAATTGTAATTAATTGTTTGTAAAAGTGTATTGAAACTTAATTTCATAAAATAAAATTAGTATCTATAATATAAAAATCTGTACATAAAAACAATTTTGTATTCATGCATTTTTGCATGAGAGTGCTACAGCTATTGCACCAAGATCTGAATATTTATAAAACTAGTTATAGTACGAAAGCACCTCATTTGTCACCTTTGACGTACATTTTCCAACTTGTTTTAAGTGTTGTGTCGTTATTTCTGTGTTCCTTTAACTCCTCTCTCATATTTTGTATTGATACTGTGATGCCTGAAATTTTTTTAGGTGTATAAATAAGTGTTAAGACGTTTTAAAAACGCATCT
This sequence comes from Maratus michaelseni, assembly GCA_963931845.1. Taxonomy (NCBI): domain Eukaryota; kingdom Metazoa; phylum Arthropoda; class Arachnida; order Araneae; family Salticidae; genus Maratus; species Maratus michaelseni. Next base: position 401,446,571 of record OZ007590.1, on the reverse strand, counting down.
ACTAACCCGATTAAAAAGTTTATTTTTTTTCCCGCAGTCCTCGTCAGTATTGAATTTGAAAGAGAATGTCGCAGAATTAGTCCGTTATAGCTAAGTTGGCTTCATTTCTGACAACCTATTTTTGTCGCCAAATTTGTCGATATTTTGCAAAGTTGCGAGAATTTGACGTTGGCGAATATAAATATATAGTGTTACGCATATACAAGTTGGAACAATGGTTACATCAATGAAAGAAAATTTGCCGAAACCATATTCACTAATACTCATAAATTGAACCCGTGTATGGATGAATTCTGCTGTCTTGTTTGAAAATGTCAGTCACCATAAAATTTCACACTGCTATATCTCAGCCATTTTTTAAGATAGAGGCAAAACAAAAATTGCTCCGGAATCCTTGGATCAAGGCCGAGCATTTAACGGTAAAACCTTTTAGGATTTCTAATTTTTCTGTGCAGCTCTTTGATTTTGAAATCTTTAAGTGGCTATCACTGCGCCCCCTTTCGATAGAATATCCCCAAATTTAACTGGGACCTGCAGGTCATAGTCAAAAACATACATATGAAATTGGGTTTTCAATTCTATGCATAACTTCATACACTTTTCGATGATACAATAATAAAAATGGCACAAAAGTCACTATCGCAGCTCCCTCTTCCGGCGGAATATCCCCAGATTCAAGGAGAACCTACTGGCCATCGTCTCAAAACTATAAATCAAATTTGGTTAAATTCTATTCATAACTTCACACACTTTTCGATGATACAATGAGGACAGTCACACGGACAGACGGACATTTTGTAAAAATATGTTTTTCGGAATCTCTGACCCCTAAAACGTATAAGTCCGGCAAAAAAAATCGGTTACCATGCTTTCTTCTTTTATAGAGAGATTAAAGTAAAAATATATATATCGATCTCTACTTTATGTATGACAGTTTTAGAAAATATTACAAGTAATTCAGTTTTTATTCCCTCGAGTACATTATATTTGTAGTTAACAATAAAGTTAGATTGGAAAAGAATTATTCGACTCAGCCTTTTTCTCTTGTGTCCATAATTCATGAAAATAATGGTTCTTTTATTCTAACTCTTTTATCGAAATCAAAACTTTAAAGCATATTATGCTTTCAATTCTTCTTTGCGAATATCTTTGTGTTAAAGGTAATCTCTATTTCAAATTTAACCCTCTTTGCGTCAAGCTGCATACAATCCTTAGTTTTCCTACCCATAATTTTGAATAGCAATTTTCACCTTATTTAATTACAGAATAAATATCTATGCTTAAAACAGTTAAAAAATTTATTCTTAAAAACGGATGCTAAAAAATAAAAAAATGTGAAAGAGACGCTCGTCCCAAAGGGGTTGAAATTTCTAGTCCTGGTAGTTTCTGAAGAATCGGGATTTCAGAAGGTTTTCAACTCAATTTACTATTTAAACAATCGATTTAAAAAAAAAAGAATCGTTGTTTGTGAGCATCTACAATTATTACTATATTTATTTTCAAATTTCTTTCAAAATGAGCTTGAGAAAAATGGTGATGACGAGGTGACTTTTTATTGTTTATCCCTCGTTTCACACGTTTAATATTCGAATTTTTGTAAGCCCTTTTAGTGAATATATACATGTTGAAAATAATTTGTGTAACATATATTAACTTTCTTTCTCGAATAGTTCCACAAAAATCGTGATGAAGCCATGATTTTATAACAAACTTCCTCTATTTCACCCATTTCAAAATCGATTTTATAACAAACTTCCTATATTTCACCCATTTCAAAATCGATTTTATAACAAACTTCCTATATTTCACCCATTTAAAAATCAATTTTTTTTTTAACACAACTTTCAGATTTGCATTTACGTGTTAAAAATAACCTACTTACTAATTCAATGTTTCTAGCCTCATTAATGTCTAAGGAAACCCAGATGAAATGCGATTTTCAGAAATGCTTATAAAAGATTTTTTATCCACTTAACTCTTTTAATTTCAAATAACATATATAGAAAATAATTAAGAAAGGCTAATAATTAAAAAAAAATATTTTCAAATTCATATTCGAAAAAAAATATATGAATTGTAATCTATGAATTTTTAAAAACATAAATCTATTTCTAGAAACTTTACATTAGCGAATTCAAAATTACAGCTCCTTCCGCCAAATAGTTATTGCGTTATGCTTTCAAAAACTACCCGCATTACAACCTGTTTTGCAAGTACTACAAAAGAATTTAACATTAGCAACTCCAAACTTTGAACCTGTGTAAATCCAGAACTTTTTGACCAAATAACTTACTGTTTGGTTTCCATAGAGAAAAATCGAAATATGGTGTCAAAGTTACGTGTTAGTAAAGAAAAATTTAAATTTTTTTTACAATTTCTATATCTAGATGACCTCCTAAGAAAAAGTTTGGAACAGCATGAATTATTTGACGTTATTACAAATCATGGTGCCAATCACACTTTTATACGCTGATTTGTGTCAGAATTAGTAGGGTGTGCATGTGTTTGGGAGGGGGGGGGGGGACTGCCTATTTTTTTTCCACTACAATATCATAGCCATAGTATGTACAAATGTAATCTTGAAAAACAAGAACGAAAAATCATGCGTCAAGCATAGATTATGTAACACTTTCCAACGGTATCAAAATAATTTTACAAATCATTACCATTTAATAAGCTGAAAGATAACATCTAAGTAAACAATTTGGAAAACGCATAACATATTTAAGAACGTAATTTCAGGAATTTCCAACATATACAATATTCGGAAAAATATACGAATACTTTTATTCATTTATGAATTGTAACCTATGAATCAATTAATAGAAACCGATTTCTCGTTTCCGCACTCTAAAAACGACATTTTCAAAACTGAGCAAAGAATACTCAAATCTGAGTATGTCGCATAGTCAAAATGTCTCCGAATCAAAATGAGTCAAGTTTGAAACATGTATATACTCATTTCTAAAAACATGCACACACTCAAGGATAAAACATCATGTGCTCCTATTTGAGTATGCCCATGTTTAAAAACTGAGAATGAACTGTCTTCTATATGCTCATTTTTGAGAATTTCCATGTTTCAAAAATAAGTTTGAACTGATTAAAATAATTTTTGAGTATGTCCATATTTCAAAAACGAGTATGAACTGACCTCTATGGGCTTAATTTTGAGCATGTTCATGTTTCAATATTCTGAGTATTTCTGGTATTTCAGAATTTAAACCATTGGATCGTCCTATTTGAAACAAAAAATTTCCTAACAAAATGAAAACATCGATTTACTCGGATTTCAGAATGTCATTTTTCTCAATGTGAGTTATGTTTCGAAACTTACAAGAAAATAACGCCATAAATTTCCACGAATAGAGAAGTGAAAACAAAATAAGTTAAATTATAGCACATTTACGTGCCGTTGATTGTGTATTAGGAGGAAATAGAAGGTAATTACTGAATCCGACGTTTTTACTGCTATAAATGACCGAGAAAAACCTTGAATTTGTTTTTCTTACCTTTTTAATTACTAGTAAATCTGCAGATCAAGAGCCTCAATGTCAGGTCTAAAAGTCATTATTCTCTCACTTTTCATATTATTTAGGATCTTACAATCCGCAATTTAATTTTTTTTTTATATTACATACATATTTATAGGCAGATAAAATACTTCGGAGGTTTCAGAAATTATTAGAAGCGTTAAATTAAACATGGTTTATGGAATGATATTCTGAAATTCGTATGAACTTCTTATTCTTGTAACTTTTTAGATAAAAAAATAAACTTGTATTAAAATAAATTCTTTATTTATGTCAATAGAATACAAAAATAATTTATTTTGATAATGAAATATTGCAGCAAAATAGCGCGAGTTACTTGAATTTTATTATTTTGACATTCTTTGAAATAGGGTTGCTAATTAATAAATTAAAGAGCAAAGTAAAAAGAAATGCATTTTAAAATTTGTAAAAAAATATGAAAATAAAATGTTTTATATTTCCCGAACATATGAAAACAATTTTTCACTAATTTAAACAGTTAGTTTCTAAATTCTAAAGAATGTATCAGCAAACTTTCAAAGCTATTTGATATATTTAAAACCTCCCTATCGAAATTTTAGCAGTAGTAATTTTACGTTTAAATCCATTATTCAAATATGCGATTTTCATTTCAGTTAAAGATGAAATTTGAAAATCGTCTGCATTCCCATAGGAAGGCATTATGAGCTAATAAATGTTCTATATTTTTCGAACGAATTAACCAAATATAACCAAAAACTATACAGCTCATTCCGGGTACCTCACCAACATACCCACCAAAAATCAACCTAATCGGATCATTTTTACGGCAGTTATCGCGGAACAGACAGACAGACAGAGAGAGAGAAACGAAAACTTTTCGCGTCTCCACAGTGAGCCTCAACTGACGTTTCGGAAATTATATCTGAATAATAAAAAAACTCAAAATTTATGAAATAGAAATGCGTCATACATGTTTATTATATTAGCGTTGCATCTCTGAAATGGCAAAAAATAACTATATGTACACTCTCGAAATTCCTTACATTCAGTTTCCAACTAATCAAAGTCACATCATCATCACAACTGCTATTGTCGCTGAAATCTGCATTCACATAGTCTATGAATAGTTCTAGTCATATGAATTCGTAAGTCATATCTTCTTCACTATCATCTAGCTAATTTGAAATTCCAGTCACTCTGATAGTTTGAATGACCATTTCCAAAGAGGTTGGGTTACACATTTCGAATACCCACAAACACAAGCACAGTGGTTTGAATTTCCAAAAACGTGGTCATAATATGAAATTCTGCACGAATGCGTATGACAGGGATTATTTAACGGGTGCTAATTACAAATCTGTTATCAATATAGCGAAAATTAAAAAAATGCTGATACAATATGTTGGACAAAATGTCAAACAAATCGATGAAATAAAATTAATCCAATAAAGCCCAGCGGTACATTAATGCAACACTATAGCTAACAATATTTTTGGTGTTTGCACACCAGTAATTATGAAAAGAAAATTTCGCTCTATTTAATGACCAAAAACTGTTCGATAAAATAAGACAAAAATAAAAGTAGTATGAAATGCAATATTTCCATTTTTCAAGAGAAAAATAATTGTTCCGTTATAGGGTTAAATTATAGTACTACGTGGGTTTGAAAGGTAGTAAATTTTTAAGTTTTTTACTTTGCGGATAACAAATGTGAAATAAATATTCTTCAAAGAAGAATATTTTATTTATAAACTTGTGAATATCAAGTACAAATTAAAACAAGTTGGAAACTGTACGTTAAATGTGGCATGGGAGGTGTTTTATAGCTAGTTTCACAATATAAAAAAAAATCATCCTTATTATTTCAGTGAAAGGCATTACATCGTCTGCTATGAACGAAATGACCCATTGAGCTTTTTTTTATTATTACGTATGCCTCGTTTACAAATGTGAATTTTTTTTCTATCAAACAGAACTGTAAAATGCACCATGGAGATCTTGCTTTGCGAATGATTACGTCCATGGTTTAATAATTTTATGACTCATAATGAACGAATATCCTGTGTTTATTGACTCTAATGGATTGAGATATTCGGCTGTTAACGTAATTTCCACTGAAGTTATCTCAGAATCTATCCATTTTTTAATGCAACTCATCTCTCAAACAAACATTTTTTTGTTCAACGATTTTTCAAAAAATGTAGCTTTTATGCAATTTTATACAAAAAAATAATTTTGAATAAAAATGGCCGCATGAAAAAAGAAGTGCTTTGCCCGTATTTGTTTTCCTCAGTAACATGACTGGCGCTTTTATTATATAGATTACCTACAATCATATATTCTAATACGAGCAAATCTTGTGTGTGGTTATATATGCAAATTTTATCTTAAAAACGGCTGTAACGATTTTGACGAAATTTCGAATCCTACCGTTTTGGGGCCCCAGAAAACCATTGGGCTAGGTCACATGTTCGAGAAAATTCGATTAGCGGGTCATTTTGGGTCATTTTGGGTCATGGTCTAGCTAATTGTATCTAAAAAACGGTTCAAACGATTTTGACGAAATTTTATATCCGACCATTTTCGGGCACGAGAAGACTGTTGGGCTGGGTCACATGTTCAAGAACTTTCGATTAGTGGGTCATTTTTGGGTCAACGCGGGTCAAATTAATTTTATCTAAAAAACGGCTCTAACGATTTTGATTAAATTTTGTGTCCTACGAGTTTCGAGCACGATAAAATCATTGGGCTAGGTCACATGTTCGAGAAAATTCGATTAGTGGGTCATTTCTGGGTCATTGTGGGTCAAGATCTAAAAAGTGACTCAATTTACACTAAATTTTGCATGCAATGGTTTTCGGGCACGATAAGACTGTTGAGCTAGGTCACATGTTCGAGAAAATTCAATTAGTGGGTCATTTTGGATCATTTTGGGTCATGGTCAAGCTAATTGTATCTAAAAAACGGTTCAAACGATTTTGACGAAATTTTGCATCCGACTATTTTCGGGCACGAGAAGACTATTGGGCAGGGTCACATGTTCGAGAACTTTCGATTAGTGGGTCATTTTTGGGTCAAAGCGGGTCAAATTAATTTTATCTAAAAAACGGCTCTAACGATTTTGATTAAATTTTGTATCCTACGAGTTTCGAGCACGATAAAATCATTGGGCTAGGTCACATGTTCGAGAAAATTCGATTAGTGGCTTATTTCTGGGTGATTGTGGGTCAAGATCTAAAAAGCGGTTCAATTTACACTAAATTTTGCATCCTATGGTTTTCGGGCACGAGAAGACTGTTGGGCTAAGTCACATGTTCGAGAAAATTCAATTAGTGGGTCATTTTGGTCATGGGTCATGATATTTGAACTCAAATTTAATTTTGACCGAGCATAGCTCGGTCTTCCCTGCTCGTAGGATTTAATAGAATAAAGAAAACTTTTATTAATATATTTTTAAGTTTTTATTGGATTTTCATAAAATTTGAAATGACTCAACAAAATTCTACAGCGATAATGTATATTAAATTTCAAACCATTCGGTTGGGTAGTTTCAGCGCTGTTATATGCTGACAGCGGACAGACAGACGGACCAGACGACGACTAGGGGTACTACATATTTATATAATTAAGAACGCTCCTAAAAAAGGAGATTCAAAATGACGGATTGACGGATTCCATACGTACAGATGCTAAATTTCGCTATTTTTTCAAACCAGATTCAAGCCTTTTACGCTTTGTACTAAAAAAGGTATCTTGTTTCTAAGAGGACTTTAAATTATGCTGTACTTTATTTTTTTTTTAATTAAAATAAATAGTTTTTTGTTTGAAAATATATTTGAATTGAACCAGACCCTGGAAGTATGAATATACCATGATTGTAATTCTAAAAATTAAAAAAAAAATGTATCTTTCTTTCTTTTATTTTTAATTTTAAAATTAATAGAATTGTAATATTAATAATATTTTCTTTTTCTGAAATTAAACGTTCTGAAATTAAACGTTTTGCAGATTTCTTCATTCAACTTTAAAATGTTATTTAACTCCTTGTTTGCATGTTTTTGAATCGCCACCGTTTTCATGTAGCGATGGCCACTAATCACAAGGGAGGCAAACAATCATTTTCTTTTTCTGATCTTCCTGATGATCAGATTCATTTTATTTTTATAAATTTGTTGTTTAAGGTTTTCCTAATGTAACGACGATTTCCGTTTAAAAATAAGTGGAAATTCCTGCTCGCAGATCAAACCAGCATAAATGTTGTTAATTTAACGGCATCCCAACACTTAATAGAAATATTTTTCTAAAAATTACGGGATATTTCTTTAAATAGTACGCAGTTATTTGACTGAAAACATTTCTTTCAAAATCGTCTTATAATTTTATGTAAATGATATTCACAGCAAAATAATTTAATAGCTTTGATCGTAAATTTTATGAAGAGCAAGCCTTTATGAAGCCTTTTATGAAGAGCAAACCTTATATAGAAGTAATGCAATAATAAATGGATTTGCAGGTATAGTACATCGTAAAAATGAAAATGAAAGATAATGACGGGAAAATGTATGCAAGATTTGGTATATTAAATTCTTGTTTTGCATGATTTTATCTCAAGAAAAGTCGATTTATGATAATGTCAACATTACAAATAATCTACTATCTAAAATTACGATTTTGAACCAAATTGCTGAACAACATTTCTTGAAATTAATGTTTTCTTACGCTATAATCCCATTAGATTGTTTGATGTCGAGAAAATTGATCGTTTTATTGTCGAATAATTAAATCATACTGAATCGAAATGACGCCTTGAGGTTAAGGTGCATAACGTATTTGGAAAGCCTTTTGGTATTATGTATTTGTAAAGGTCAAGTTATTTTATTCTTTGTGTTACATAAATATAACATCTCTCTTGACTTAGTTACAAGAAATAATTAACTTTTTTATTATATGTTTCTTTTACGCAAATTTGAACAAAATAAAATTTTAGAAAATATTTTTGTATAAAACAGTCTTATGTCACTTGAAAAAGAATGCACAAAAATTAAATAAATAAAATTTCATTACATGAATTTACTTGTAAAATGATTGCAAGGCAAATTATAAATCTATTAGGGATGGTTAGTTCAATAACGCCATTAAGAAACTGGTCTCTCATTTTTGCTGTTTAATTTATTTATATACATAAAATTAAAATAAAATCCCCTGTATCTTTTGATTTTTGGGTTGAACCAATCAAAGGATTTTTATTAATATTTTTTCGATGCCTCAATAGAAATTTTAATTACTTTAAATACTACATTATTATCAAAATTGGATATTATCCAAAATTCTTCTACATTTATGAATTACACGTAAAGGTCAAAACAAGAGATTAACCATAACCAAGACTCTACAAATTGAAAATAATTGTGGTAGGCAGAAAAAATATCCCGTGGCCAGTAAAAAATATCACCCCCTCCACCCACCTACATACACCATTGTCAGTTTTGTTTCTCATTTTTGATACTTTCCAACATAGTTGAAAAGTGTTTATGAATTCGGTTTGTCTGTCTGTCCATCTGCCGTCTGTCTCTCTGTACTCTGACTCGCGTAAGTATATTCTGATTTCCATGAAATTCATATATGTTATTGATGTTTATTATGGCATGTCTGGTATTGAAAATGAAGTGTTTAGCATTTATAATCCGTTTACAGGGACAATCAAAAAGTTCCGTTACATTACAGTCTATGCAGAAAAAAACATTTATGTTGTATTTTAATGATATTATACTATTTTAAACATATTGAAATTGATATATATATATCTGAGGTGAATTACAAGATGCTTTCTATAGAATATGATGTGCACAGAATTGATCGTTCATATACAGGGACGCTCAAAACAATTTCGTTACATCACGGTGTCTTTCGAAAATCAGTTGCGGTGTATTTTAATGATATTACACTATTTCAAACATCTACAATTATTGTACAGACATAAATACATTAAATACAATAATCCACCATGGAGTGAAAAATTAGCCAGAGCCAGGAATCAAACCTGGGTCCACATCGATCCGGGCTGTTGCTCTAATCACTCCGGCCGATTCCTGACTCTGCAATTTCTCACTAATAAACCAAGTAGGAGAGAAAGTCACCAGCCATCTAACAGACAGCCTTGGATGACCGGACAACGGTGAATAGATTTTTACTACTTTGCTGAATGCAGGAGTTATTTATGTGTGTTTTAATATATTTCAAACCTACTGAAATTGATATATATCACTGAGGTGAATTGCAAAATGATTACTATAGAATACGGTGTTCCTATTATTCATCGTTCATTTACTTACGGGAACACACAAAATAGTTCGGTTACAGTACTGTCTAAGGACAATAATTTCTGAAAGTGTGTTTTCTGTTGTGATACGCATTTTTAAATTTAATAACTTTTTTTTGCATATTACTTGAAGTGTATAAATTCTATAGATCATATACAGGACTGTACAAAATATCTTTTAGTACTTTTCCTTTTGCTGGCGGAAATTGCTGAAATGGAATTTTCAACTGTGCTATGCGTTTCCTAACTAAACTAAATTTCAGTATGCTATATAGTATATACAAATCTATGGATCGTATACAGGCTGCACAAATTCTGATATTTGTTTTGACTATTGATGTTAATTACTGAAATTAAGTTTTCCAATGTGTTATGCGTTTTACAAATTGTTGTGCATAAATTAACTGTATATTATAAAATTGTACGAGTCAAACTTGCTGTGCTATTAGATACATTCTACTAGTCAAAATTTTTAAAAACTTTGCTTTGCACTTAAATTTTGAAAGAATGATTTTAAATTTGAACCATTGTATAATTATGATTATGATTATATTCAAAACTATTGTTTACTATTATTTTTTAAAGCTTTTCAAAGTATTCCATTATATTGCTGAACTTTAAACCTAAAAATAATCCATTCCACTACTCACATTTATCAGTACATTTAGTTCTTAAATATATCGGCTATATAATATTATTTTTTAACATACAACATCACCAAGTCATAACAATATCATATTTTCTTGTATCTCTACTCGTAATATATACATCTTTTAATTATTTCACTTTTTCTAAAGTATTAAAACTAATTTTCTTAAAATTCTGAAAAAGATTAGAGTTTAACAATTTATGAGGAATCTAAATTAAATTTTTCAACGAAAAAATTGGTCAAATTTAGAATATTGAAATCGTATGACTACGACAAACGTGAAACTTCAGCTATTCAACATTGTCCATTATATAACTTCGAAATGAATGTATATTAAGCGAACCATACAAAGTTATTCACGGATTATTGAGCATATTTAATAGACTGTAACTGCAATCTTACGGCATTCAAGCGGAGGAGAAGCCAGCAGCAAATTATTATTGAATATTTGGGTATATAGACATACATTGAATTAACGCAAATACCAGTATTTACAAGAAATATAACGGTTTTCTTATACAATATTCTATATTGAGAAGCATCCTGATTTATTGTACAACCTAGTATGTAAGATAAAAGAAATTTAATAAAGTTTTAGTAAGATGAATTCAATTCTAATAAAACATGTTGAAATAGAAATGTGATTTTTATAATTACAATAATATTTTTCATTTAGTGTGATACTATTCAGTGACGTAAGGGAATTACCTTTAAATATGAAAAATTTTCTCATTTTAAATTATTTATTTCTGAACAGTGTGCAAAATCCGGTATTTAGAAATTCGAGTCGTTGCCGTGTTATATTCCCTTTAAACAAAATGATTCCACTGAACAACATTTCTACTTTACATTTTTATTTCTAAATTTATATTTCTACTTCAAAAGTATTTCTTTCTTTCTTTCTATTTTTTCTCAAAACGATGAATCCTGAGATGCAATCTCATACCATTCATGTTAACTTCATGAAATTTTAGACATAGGGTGAAACCCCCAGTTATTGACACCTAACCAGAAACTGACACTTGAACAAAAATGTAACTCAAATAAACATTTTGTTGTAAAATTTTACCAAGTAATGTCATCTAGTGGTAAATGAGACACTTATTTTAAATTTGGAGTCAATTTATTCACCACTAGAGGGCCAAAAACAAATTCAATAAGAAAGAAACTTTTGAAAATACAAAAAGGGCCATTTTGAAGCAACCATCTTATTTTTAAAATTAAGAAAGCGTTTTTGTATTCTATTTGTAATGCAACCATCTTAATTTTTTTCTTAAAGTTATACATATAGAAATTAGTTTAAAGATGTATATGATATATTAGGGCCATGATTTAGGGTTTATAGTTATTTAATTTAGCTTAATGGGGGATGCTAGTTATTGGTTCCTAGAACTTCATTTCACCAGTCATTGACAGAGGTGTTAGTTATTGGTTATATTAAAGAAAGTTCAAATCTATTATTTGAACTGTTTCAAAATGCATAATAATAAATTAAATTTATCTTGTAGTAAACACTATGAAAATTTAAGTTTTTTTACCTGTGTCTGACCAGATGTTAGTTACTGGTTCATAAAAGTCAGTTATTAGATATCTGCATTACTAATAATTCAATACTAAATATTACTGCTATATACTCTTACTCTATACTGTGCATTACTAATAACGCAGTACAATATACTAAATCCCACTTTGTATAATAAATATTAATGTATTTTGTTTTTATAATAAATAATAAAGTTTTTTTTAAGCATTTTAATCTTTTAAAATGAAGTGTCAGTCACTGGAGTTTGTGATCCTATTTATGAATAAGTTTAATTTTTAATAAAAAAATGAATATTTTTTCAGAATTTTGGGCAACAATATTTTTTTAATATATGTCTACTATCATTTCAAAAACAAAGATAAGTATAAAATAGATTTAAATTTTTAAATAGTTGATTTGAAAAAGAAAAAATCCTTAAACTATCAGCTACTGGGAATTTCAGCCTATGTATTGCTGTTTGAACAGGCTGCATGTTAAAACAAAAATATGTGCAATATGTTTTGATTAAATTATAACTATAATATATACAACAACATTGATCAAATATTTAATTAAGTATAATATGTAAAATACATTGAATAAATATTTAAATAAGTATAATAATATATATATATACACATAGTAATGTGATACCCATATATAATCTCAAATGTTTTGTAAAAATATTTTTCACATGCATTTTTCTTTTTTTTATTTTACGAAATTATGTTCCAATATGAAAATTTTCCAATATTCCACAGTTTTATTCAAAAATAAAACTTTCTTTCATTATATCCTTTAAAAAGCTAATCATGAAATGCACTTTACATTGAAGTAATGTGATACCCATAATTATACTCTTTACCGCTAGCGTATCATAATTATTATTTTCAACGGAGTTACAGCAATTATGTTGGAAACTTTTTCCCACTTTAAAACGTAATTTATCATTTCTTTGTGCATGGATGTAACATTAGAAAGCCAAGTTTTTAAAAAATTATTCGTGAAGCTGCAGACAAGATTAGAGAGAAGGCGAAAAGTTGTTTTAAAGAACTTTCTCAAAATAAAACCAAAAACGTATAGCGTTAGTAGGTTTTTACTTAACATTTGAAACATTTGCATCTCCGCATACACACACAAACACACTTATATATCACACACACACACACACACACATATATATATATATATATATATATATATATATATATATAGGGTAAGAATTAAAAAAAAAAAAATTGTTTATTACACTCCATTTCAAAACTTTTCTTGTTTTTCAATGTTAATTTTTTTCTTTTATTAATCTTGTTATATAGTCGATCGAGCAGTGAGAAACACAATTTTTAACATAAAGCTAGTGTCTCTATAGAAATCGACTATTGTTTATACTTGTAAATTCTCTGCCCTTGAAGACGTGATTTACAATATAAGCTTTCATCTCTGTTTATACTCTTGTTTTTTCATTTGAATTTTACATATTTCATTTCTTAGGACTACATCATTTAATTTGTAATTTCACTCTGCTATTTAATGTAGTGATTTCATAATATTTGGTCAATATCTTATGTTTCAATAGTTTAATTGTAGAGAAAGGCTTTATATATCATATATATATATATTATTTTTGATGTCAACATCTCTTTTCTACGCGCACACAAAACTTCCAACGATGAATGGGGCATTATTAGAAAAATGGGGTATCATAAAAATCAGGCCATTAAAAATCAGGTCGTTAAAATACGCTCATATAGCATCGTCACGTCACATTGTGACAGTGTGGTCGTTTATGTAAAGTCATGTACCATACATATGGAGTCACAGTATTTGTATGGCCGTTTAAGCTTTTTTGTAAAGTTACTGTGTGATCAATTTGTGAAGAGTGTGACATTGGTGACGATTCTGCATCGTGTCGGGTGGTCATATTATACCCGAACCCAACGCGATCTGGGTGGTATTTTTCTCTATTGGCAGGTTTTGGATTAGAATCTTGCATCAGGTCGGGCGACCAGAATTTTTTTTTTTTTTTTTGGGGGGGGGGGCTGTAGGTAGGATTCGTATTAAAGTCTTACATCGGGTCGGGTACCCAGATTTGACACGGACCCAACCTGGGTACAGTTTTGATAAAATATTTGGTCTGAAGACTTCAATAGCACCAATAATTTATATTAATAAAATCGTTGCAGTTATTTTAGCTCGTTATTAATTTTTTCAACTCAAACACCCTCTTAATTTAATATAAAAACAATGTTTCAGGAACTTCATGCTAGGCTATTAAATTTTTTGTCCAAAATCGTGAATCAAATTTTATTGCCCGCATGTCCCATTTGTGCAAAATCCCACAAATTATTTTCTACTGATGACATTAAGCACAATGCTACCAAGATGGGTGTGCAATTTTAATAGATTCCCTGGTTCTCTAAATGTTGTTTTTATATCACTAAATATTCAGCAAAAGTCTCATTTCATTTTGATATAGCATTTTAATTTCAAGTATAGTATTTCAAGATTCTTTACAAAAAAAATATTTTTATTATTATCATTATATGGTATATATCCTGAATCAACTAAAGTGTTGGAGCTGCCGACTATTTTTATATTCAATCGTACCACAATTTACAATTTTTTTTCTTTCTGGCAGATTTTTCTTATCTTAAAAATATCCGAGCAAAATTTGATAACAGAGATTATTAAACAAAAATGGTACGAACAGAATGGAAAACTGGGTACGTATATGTCCCAGTATGTCCAGTAATCTAAGGATTAAGCAGAACATTTCACATGAACACAGCATGGTCTGAAGTTTTTAAAAACATAAAAGCATAAAGGACCTTCTAAGAACCTATGTCTTCCTTTTAAGGATAATTGTATACGAATACAGATATTATCAGAATTTAGGCCAATATAAATCAATTAAAAAGCATGGAACTGATTTACACCTTGTGTAACCAGCTGATTTGCTGCAATTAGGTCTCAAAAAGGCTTGAATCTGATTCCTTTTTAAGGACTATCATTATAGGAAACTGGGTGGTTAAAAAGCATCTGCACGAGTATGAAAAATCAAAGTAAAGTAAGGTGGGAGAAATCAGGTTGGTCCACTCTAGAATTTCGCGTCCGTGCAAAATGTACACATATTGCATTGCATTTGTTTATTGAACGCTTCATTGGTGCTCTGATTCATCGACGGCTTCGAATTCAACAGCTTCCTCGCTACTTTCTTCAACAGGAGTTTTGTTTTGAAAGACGTTTTAATAACTTTAAACTTTAAATTTAAGGCTATGTTTATGAGAAGTTTTTAAATTATTATATACATATAATGTCTCTGAATAAACATTTAATTATAATCACTTGGATGGGGAAATGGGTTTCTAATTTTACCCATGTGTTGTAATCGTCCTTCATTTTATTATGGAGACAAGATATCAGTGACTATAAGTTCTACATGGTTTCCTTCAATTTTTATCGTTACCAGAAATCCATTACCAGAACAATATCGTGGTTTTTTAACACCCGATAGTTAGAAATCTACCACCGAGAAAACTTTATTTTCTTATAAACTTAACGCATGGGGCTTGTACTCAGTACTGCTTCAACAGTCTATTGAGTACTGTTGGCCCAAATAGGCCAATGGTCGAGGATCAATGATTAGTTTCATGACTTTATTGTACAAGGGCATGACATTAATCCTTTAGCAACTGCCGATCTTGTTAACAACTCTATGTTGAATTTTTTTTTTCAAAAAAGCTTGCGTTCAAACCATTTGTAATATACTTTTTAAATTTAAAAATCTTTTAACATAAGAAAATCACAAATAATGCACACAAAATCCTTAAAAAGGACGAAAACTTTTTATACCATTAAACATTCATTACAGTAAAAAGGTTTTTATAAACATTGTGTTAAAAAATGCATAAAGGTTTCCAATTCTATGCTTACAGAAGTAACAGACAGCTAATTCTTAATTAAGCAACAAAAAAGGATTATGGTTTAAAAAGCCGTTAAAATGAAGTATTTTTGCATAATCTCTCATTTTATAATTGGATATTTTCAGACAATTTTAACGAGTCGCTTACACAAGCTGAAGTTGTTACATTAGACCTGATGTTTTTATGATGATATATTTTACCAATAAAAATAATTTTAATTAACGCTTATACTATCATATATGCTTTCAGGATAGGAAAAATAAATAATTCGAGCAAATTTTTATGTTTGTAAGAGTGTTATAAACCATGCTATGAATAACTAGAAATTTATCTTATAAAATAGATAAATCGCCCGTTATTTTAACAGAGTAAAATTAAAATGTGAAACTACCTTCATTTTTTATGTAAACCAGAAAAATGTATCATTGCCAAGCTTAAGCAATAAAGTCCGGGTTTTAGTAATCTTCTTCGTTTTGCGTGTTTTAATGGACTCCTATATTTATGTTACACTATATCATGCTTTGATACGTTAAAAAATTGCATGTTTGAAACTTATTTTTAAAAATCATCAAAAAACAGTAAGTTAAGTTGGAAAACTTTATATAAAAGTACATACATTTGTCCGTTTCGATGGAATAGATTAAAGTTATGCAATATTTAGAATCAAAGATATATGCAATCAAGCGATAGTGAATGTTGTGACACCTAGTATTACTTTTGAACTTACAAGGAAGGTCTCCTTAAAGCGCATACTCAGAAAATTTTGTAAAAAATGCTAATGAAGCTACACATGTATGTAATAAAGGTACAGTGAAATTTAGCTGCGGAATCCCAGTAGAAAAACTGCAAAAAAAAATAAAATACTTTCGAGTATTTGGCGCAAAAAGACGCGATTTGGCTAACAACATTTTTTCCTCGCGAAACGCAAATGATTTTAATGCATTTTGAAATTGCATGTAAAATGATTATTCGAATGCGCAATACTTAATGAATTTAAACTTAAACTATGAAATAGTTTATTATTTTTTGCATAATATATATAAGCTACTTCATGTTGCAGTTATTTAATTTTATCACTGAAAAAAATATGTTCTATGTTTTGGAAGCTGTAAATATCTATTTTATGTTATAGCGAAGCTGAAATTTAAGTTATGTGTATTATTGAATTATTAAATCTGTTTGTTTTTGTTTTTTTAAGTTGCAAATGTTTATTTTCACTTTTAGTTAACAATCGAAATAAAAAAATATATGAATGTGTAAGGCATATTAAAGTAAACGAAGAGTATGAAGGAATTCTTGTTATGAGACCTATGAGATTTTGTAAAATTTGAAAACTTAAAATTGTCATTAGCTTAAAAAAAAATTATACGAATGGATTATTCCTAGGGCTCTTGATACCATACCATCTTGTTTAGAATCGTTTGCATTTTGCGTTCAACATTTTCAACTTTCTGTACATTTGCAGTAATATTAATTAAAAATATTCTTTAAATCAGATTAAATAAATCACTCACGTTTTTTTCTCTATTTATTACTGATTGAATGAAATTGTGCTATTGTTTTATACTCCATTCCACAATTTTTTTCTAATTTAAACGGCTTCATCTGTTATACAAGTAATTTTTAAATGTATTTTAAAAGGAAAATACCGCTGACAAACGAATTCGTTATACATTTCTATATCGAAGAAGTCGTTGTTTCCATAGCAACGATACTTTTTTCTTGAATTGACAATGTTCAGAATCGAGCTTATTTTTGAGCTTGAAACAATTTTAATCAATTTAAATTTTGTTTTAAATCGTAAAATACAATCATTAAATTTCATTATATGTACATATAAATGTGTACACAAAATTGTAGTTATAAAAATGTATTTATTATGTAAGTTAAATTTACATAAACAAGTTCAGCATGAAAAAGTTTTTCCTTGATCCATTACCACCCAGCGCTAGATCACCTACAACCGAACAAAACTTCTAAATTTCAATACCAGTATTTTTGTACGGAAATTTTCTCATTATCTACTCTCAAAGTTTGAGTCATTAAATAACTCAGAATTATTACATGGGAAAAACTGGTGTCGAAGAATTAAAAGAAGTGTAAAAAACAGTTGGGCGTTAACGGGTTAAAGAGTATTTGTCATAAAAGCGTATTTTTTTTAAATTTAATTCCGTCGCCAACCGGTGATAAATCGCCAAATAAACGAAATTTTAATATTTTTATACAGACGTTATATCGAGGTTCCGCAGAAATTTTTTTTATAGACGTATATATCCTCATAAGAAGAGCATTCTGTAATTTTTTCAAAAATTTCTGAGTATGCGCTTATGGATACCTTCCTTGTTAGTATTACTGACGGTCACGTTTGTTTTTTATAATATAGAGTGTGTCTCAAAAATGATTGAGGGATTTTGAAAGCCAATAAAAAAAAAAAAATCGGAACGCGATATTGGTGGAAGCCAATAAAAATAAATCGCAATAGAAATGTATCGTTTGCGGCTTTATGTTTGGGAAACCAGGGAATTGTATCCCACCAATTTGCAAATTTAGTTAAAATTTCAGAAGGCGATACTCCAAAACAAGAACTATCCGCTGTACTAACGAATAAACCCTTTTCAATAGGGTATACCATGAACATAGAATTAAAGAAAGACTTCCAACGAAATAGTGTTCATATCGTGTCGCGACTTTGAAACGAAATAGCAGCTGCACAGCTACGCGCATATGGTTCTACACAGCCGGCCAGAATCCCTGCCAAGGCAGCGCCACCTACAACATCAAACCGGAACTGTATATCAAATACCCACCAGACGACAGACGATTTGAAGAAGCAGACGAACTGGTGACGTATGGAGAATCCGTCTTACCACATGCGGCACCTATTTGAGACTTTTTTCGAGGAACGATTTTCTTCTTGGAAAGGCTATTTCGTTAGAAGTCCGTTTTTAGATCTATGTTCATGGTGTATACTCTTTCAAAAGCACTCACTAACAGATTGTGTAGCAAAATAACCAATGAAGATGTGACGGATTCAATTTATTTGCAGCTCTCGCCTACCTACAGTGCCATCTTTTGGCGAAAATGTTAACTAAATTTGCAAATTGGTAAGATAAAATTCCTTGGTTTCCCAAACAATACATTTCTATTGCGTTCCGTTTTTTTTTTTTTTTTTTTTTTTTTTTTTTTTTTTTTTTTAATTGACTTTCAAAATCCATCAGTCATTTTTGGGACACTGTAGATCATAATGTTTTTCAATATGGTATAATTCTCAATTTTTCTTAATTACACTGACTTAAAATACACTTTTTAACGCTATGAATTTCAATATATTTCGTCCTGAATTCAATTTATTCTGCATATTAAATGCAGAAGCCATTTGATTAATTAGAGATTACATGAGAAATAATTTTGTATTAAATAATCATTTCATTATTATAGTAATGTCAAATTTGATTTGATAAACATTTGTAACATTAATATTTAAGATTTTGCGTATAAATAGTATTATGGCTAATGTACTCCAAAAATTTCAATTTTGTTTAATAGTGGAATATTGGTTGAAGTTCGTAAATTGATCTCATCGTGAATTAGAATCAGGAACTGTAAAATATCAAAATTCTAAAACATTTATTCAGTTTTTTGTAAAGTTAGTCATGCAATCGAGTTTTCTTCTCAAATCTATATTGTTGTTGTATAAAGACTTGTTTTTTATGTAATATATTCTGAAAACGTTCTTCAGACTTTTAAGTAAAACATAGAAAGTTTAAAAATGTGTAAAAAATTGCAAAGTTCTGCTTGAATCAGGTTACATTACCAAAACTTTTGTTGGAACACGTTTTTGGTTTAGTCTTGTCACTCCAGACGCTTGGTAAAAGAGACGCTTGGTAAGTCGAACTCGTTTAAGGTTCTCAAATGATTAACTCATGCTTTTAGAAAATCCCCAAACTTGTCATCAGTGATCAGTTTAGGGGGTGGATCAACATCAACATCATCCAGAGCACGCGACCAAGACAGAATGGTCCTTTCTATCATGGCCATTTTATTCATTTCTATCTCTAGGCCATTCTATCTTGGTCGCGTGCGGAGACGAAAGCATACTTAAATGACTTAAACATTTAAATCAGTTTTTAATATTTTTAAATATGGCACTGATGATGGAGCTTTAGAGGCTCCGAAACATCTGTTTGCTATTTTATATATTTTTATGTTGATCATTTATTTTAATAATAAATCTTTTAATTGATTTTATTCGTTTCTGCTATTCGGATGTGATTCTTGTTGTCCTTAATAAAAGTTATATACACTTTTTCATTTAATTTTCAAGCGATCGAAATCGTCGTTAAATATGAGTAAACGAGATGTTTAATAAAATACTTACAACTGCAGTTAATTAAAGATACAGTAAAAGGCATTCTTGAAAATATATAAAAAATAACTTTTAAAATTCCAGTTGGCATTTAAATGTTACCTTATATACTTGTTAGAATTTCTTTTTGTGTAGAATTGTCAGATATGTTTTAATAATTCGCCATATATTACCGGTTTAATTCCGCATATTTATTTAACTGTTGGGGACTCATTAGCAACTTTACAAAGAAGCTTTGTGCATGATAAATGTGCTCATGTTGCACTGTAACACAAAGCACAGCTTTTATTATCATTCATAAATAGTAATATGCTTAACTATGCACATAACTACGCTTTACTTATGGTTTATTCGCAAATATCTGAAAGAGATGATTCATTGCCATTGCCATTATATCTCAACTAGCATCCATCAGGACGAAATGTCAGAGCATTGAATCGAATAAAATTAAAAGACAGTATTTAAACAAATGCGAAAAATCATGCGTCAAGCATATATTATGAAACGTTTTCCAACACATTTGGAATATTGTAACAAAACTTGACTGTTTAATACGGTGAAAGATGGTGTCTAAGTACACAATCTCGAAAACGTAAACACATTACGAAATCCGTTTTAATTTTTATCATAAATAGTAATATGAAAAATATCCGAATTACTTTGCACAGCTCTGTATATGATCTGTTGATTGTTATATATGCTACGCAGTATGCTAAAATTTATTTCAGTTAGTAAATGCATAGCACATTCAAAACTTCCAAACCAGGAAAGGGTTATGACCCAATTTGCAATGAACCCAAATTGGGTAACCTTATACCAAAGAATCTTTCAACACAAATTGTTTTTTTTTTTACCCATTTTAGGTTTTATTTTTTTTCTGTGTTTATTGTGCCTGCTACATGTTGTCAAATTTTATGAAATTTGTTTGAAAACACTGCATGCTACAAGCAAAAAGCATGCTATTTTTTTTTTCGTTTTTTAAACCTTTGAGCGTCTGGGGGCTTCCCGGCATTTTCATAAAATTGTTCGTAAAACTAATCTCAATTTATAATTTCTTTCCCTGTTTGTTTCTGAAATACACTTCATATATCTTTATTTTACACATATCCTAAAATACAATTTTCTTAAAAATATTTTGTCGACAGCCGATTTAAGTTGCTTTTGTGAAACGGAAAAAAAACGGTCGAACCGCTCAGAGAATTAAAAAAAAAAACTTTCATGGCACTACAAAGGATGTGAATTTCTGTTCACTTTGTTAAACTGCGTACAACCAA
Source organism: Maratus michaelseni (assembly GCA_963931845.1). Lineage (NCBI taxonomy): Eukaryota > Metazoa > Arthropoda > Arachnida > Araneae > Salticidae > Maratus > Maratus michaelseni. The sequence goes on along the minus strand of OZ007590.1, from coordinate 401,425,003 downwards.
CAGAGTGAAAAATATGTCTAGACTAGGGATCGAACCCAGATACCTTGGTATAGCGCACCAAGTGCTTTACCATTTAAGCGATCCGGACGACATCCAGTCTGTCATTTTTTACTAATATACGTTGTCAAGGCTGCAACTTCACAGCACAAGATAGAATATTAATATGAGCACACTATTCAGTGGCTTACATGAGACAAATAAGTCACCAGCAAATACAAGACGAATAAGTTGCTGGGAACTTATTCGTCTCCCGTAAGCCACTGCTCATGTTGGTATTCCATCTTGCGAACTATGTGCTATTCTTTCATAAATGGATACGAATATTTACAGGGTAAATACAAATATTATTTTTTATTCAATTTTTTATCGGTCTCTTAAATGACCTCGTGACTAAACGGTCAGTGAAAAATATCAAGTCAACCATGTTCTTTACGTCCCTGAAGATCCAGACGACTTCGTCGAGTATTACTCCAGATATTAGACAGAATGTGTAAAACTGAATGTGTCCATCAATTTTTGTGTCTATATTGTATATTGGATTGTGTATCTTTATGTAATGTTGCGTAATCAAGAACAGAGATATTTTTAACACCCCTACAAGCGTTTTTCACGTATTAAAAATTAAAAACACGCCTTAAAAATTAATACGCGTATTTTCAAGCTATGTATTTTTAAATAAAATTTAGCATATTTTATTACAGCATATATAAATTACGATAGCTCTGTCAACTGATGTCTGTGAAACAGGATTTCAAGCCAAAAAATTGTCTAAAAACTCATAAACGCAACAGATTAACGTAATAATAATTAGATTCATTGACCCGCATAATTCTGAATTCACAGACGAAAAGAGAAATGTTGTTTTTGCCTTTAATTTAATGATGTCATGGGAATTCAGTCATGGAAAAAGAAAAAATGCTGCTGAAAATTTAATGTAAATAAAATACCTTAAAGGATTTAGTTACTTTTATTATGCAATGATAAATACGTAACTAATTTAACTAGCTGATTTAAAATTTCAAAATATAGAAGAACATGGGTACGTCTTTATTTAATATATTTACGATTTTGTTATTTACTTTTTCTATTAATAATCAAATGTATTTGGGCGGTTGCTCTTTTCAAATTAGGCTTGTATATGCTATATGTTTCTTTGCAGCCTCGTTATAAATTGGCTTCAGCAGTATTTAATATAAGGCATCGTTAAAAGTTTGATATTAGACTGAATATGCACTGTGAAATGTCATAGTTTTCTCTTAATAAGATGTATATAGAATAGATGCAGCAAAATGTCACTATATTGAAGATTAACTAAATCGTTTAATTTAATACCAGGAAATGTTTAATTTAATACCCAATAAAGGATTTTGCATTGTTGTCTAATATTTTCTAGATGCAATTTAACTTCTAAAGAAAACTGAAGAATAAAAATGTCAGCAAACAACATTAATCAAGCCAGAATATCATGTCATTTATTCCATCAAACTTATAGTGAAAGCTGATCGAAGATAGCAAAAGGACGCGCAAGAAAAAAATAACAATCGTATTTTAATTGCATTAGAAGATGACGTCATCGGCTTCGGGAAAAACACGAGACAAATAAAGATAAATTGAATACATATAAAATAGAATTTAATTTAATAATACAAAGCATTCATTTTAAGCTACATGTGAAATACAACTGATTCGATCGATAGATGGCACCTTTTGTTCTATGAATTCGAATTGGAGTTTTGTTTTTTAATCATAAATATAAAATAAACCCGCGCAACAACAATGTCCTATCTTATCTTTCTTGTATTATTTAATTTTTTATAATCCCTGTTGAGCACGATATAATGCGGTATTTTATTTTTGTGACACCATTGATGTGAGAAAAACCTTTAGAAGGGATTTTGGTACTTCTGCAATATCTCGTCGATCACTTTCGATAAAATCAAGAACGGAAAATCATGCTTCAAGCACAGATTATGTAACACTTTCCAACACTTCCACAATAACTTTGCAAATTTTTACCGTAAAGTGTAAGATAATATCTAACTAAACAATTTTGAAAACGCATCACATGTTTAAAAATCCAATTTCAAGAATTATCAACAATATTCGTAAAAATTTCCGAGCTCTTTTGTACAGCTCTGTATAGGATCTATAGATTTGTATATATACTAAATAGAATTGTAAATTTTAGCTTAGTTGGGAAACGCGCATCACTGTTTAAAATTTCCCTTCTGTAATTTCCGACATTAAACGGAAATGTACTCGAGAAATTTTGTGCTGTCCTGTATGCAATCTATACAATTTATACACACCAAATAATAGACAAAAAATGAGTTAAATTTAAAAACGCGTTCAGCAACTGAAAAAAACATTCGCAACAATTATTATTAATAAGCGGTACTTTAACCGAATTATTTTGTGTGTAAATGAACGATGAAAGCTACACACACAATATTCTACAGTAAGCCTCTTGTAATCTACGTTAGTGATGTATATCAATTTCAATATGTTTGAAATAGTGAAACATTATTAAAATAAACTGCAAACGATTTTTCTTCATAGACCGTAATGTAAAGAATTCTTTTGCGTATCCCTGTAAAGGAACTATAAGTTTTATGCACACCATATTCTATAATTAGTCTCTTGTAGTGCACCTCAGTGATATATATCAATTTCAATATGTTTGAAATTGTGTAACACAATTAACATAAACCACAAACGATTTTTCCCCATAGACCGCAATGTAACGGAATTCTTTTGAGTGCCCTGTAAAAAAACTTATAAGTGCTACACACTTCATTTTCAATACCGAACATGCAACAGTAAGCCTCAATAAACTATATCAATTGCATGACGATCCGTGTATATTTACGCGAGTTAGAGCACGGACAGACAGACAGACAGAGAAACCGAATTCATAAACACTTTTCAACTCTATTGGAAAGTGTCAAAAAAGAAAACTATCGCCAAACTATAACGTAACTAACTGTACGCAACTATGCATCGCAGCTTTTTTTTCAATGTTTTTTCTCTTTTAATATTGTAACATCACTGTTTAAATAATTAAGTAGTATTTTAATTAACAAAAATAACTAATAAATCAGTAAAACATCATTAAAAATACAGATAAACGTCAATTTAAAAATCACTTGATGACGTAATAACGCATGTAACAAATCTGACGTCAAGTGAATGTGACGCCACGATCACGCATTTTTGGCATTAAATACTATAGTTTGGCGATCGTTTCTTTTTATGGAAAGTGGTCGACGGGATAATGGAGAAGTGCCGGAATGTTTAAGATAAACATTAAATGCTTATAAAAGAGTGGGTTTTTAAAAATATTTTTACTTTTTTACTTACTTACCATAAGTTTTGATCAACTGAAACATTTGGAATGTGATTTATTTAAAATGTTATCAATTTACAAAATTTTATTATAAATAAATAAATAAATCGATTTTCTTTTCTCAGTTTACCTTACTACTTAAAAGTTTCTCTCATAATTGGTCCCCATCTATCCAAATGTTAGTTTGTATACATAAGCTCTAGCAAAACTGATAAAAATTTGCATTTAAAGTGCAATTGAAGTTTAACTGATTACAAAAGTTAAATATTGAACTCCACTTTATGTATGACAGTTTCAGAAAATGTCAAAAGTAATTCAGGCTTTATTACCCTCAAGTGCTTTATATTTTTAGATAATATTAAAGCGAGAGTTTAAAAGAATACTTCGTATCTTAAAGTATCCAAAGTTCTCTCCCTTGAGTGTATTATTCCGAAAAATAATGGTACTTTTATGTTAATTTTTTTGTCCGAATCTTTGAAGTTTTAATATTCATATTACTCTAAATAAATCTTCTTTGAGTATTCAAGCACAATGGACACTTAAATTATTTTTTGCAACTGGTTTTATTTTACAATGAATTTAGTACCCGTGCCATAAATACGCATGCACTATAATTTAAATTAGGTAATTAATGTTATTTTTATTAGCGACGAAGTTATATAGTTTTTATTATGGATTTTTCGGTTATAAATGTGTGGACGGGTGCCAGAAACTGGTTTCTATTTTTTCTATCGCTCTTACATATTTTCTAAATATCGCATAAATTAAATTTTTGTTTCACCGAATAGGGAAAAATATGCATCGAATGAATTTGTTTAAAAACTGCAGCTGAATTTAATGACTTTTAATGACTTTTTAATTAATATTCAAGGATAGAAACGTTTTATAAATCCATCCCTTTAATGGTTTGACGTCATAATGTAAAGTAGCTAGTGGCAGAGTTATCACTTTTGATAATTGATTGCGTAGAGCATATTTAAAAGAATAAAAATCAGATTAACCAATAAGATACCCAACTTTGATGATGCTAAGCTCAAATCTACCAATGAAAAGTCAGATTTTCATTTTATGATGAACATGAAATTAATATCAAGTTGAGTTAAATTGGTCAAAAGATACGTGCCAACAGAATATGCGTGGAATTGTATGTATCAATTAAACTTATTCTTTATCTACATGAACTTTGTTGTGAGTTCTCCAGAGATACAGAAAAAAAAAATCTGTAAATATCAGCTATATTGAAGTTTTTGGATCATATTTCAATAAAGCAAAGTCATTACAAATAATAACAAGAACGAAAAATCATGTGTCAAGCATGGATTATGAAACACTTTCCAATGCATCCAGAAAACTGTGACGAAACTTCACCGTTAAATAAGGTGAAAGAAGATATGCAGTAAACAAATAACACATTTAAAAATACAGTTTTAGCAATTACCTTCCATAGTCAAAAAAGTAGGCGAATTATTTTGTGCAGCCGTGTATGTGATCTGTAGATTTGGATATATACTACATAGAATGATAAAATTTATTCCAGTAAGAAAATTCACATTTAACATTTTTCGCCAGTTGATGGAAATGTACTCGAAATCTTTTGTACAGTCCTGTATACTATATAAAGATTTTTGTACTCACAACACATAAAGCTAAAATTTAATTCAAGCAAAAAATGCATAAGGCAATTTAAAACTCACTTCCAGCAATTACCACCATATAAACGACAATGTATCTTGTTATTTGCGTAGCCCTGTATATGAATTTATTTATTTTCCACAAATTTCTATTAGTTTACTAAATATAGTTCAGGAGGAAAATGCGTAACACAATTAAAGATACCCTTAAGCAATTCATTCCCATAGTCAGTAACATTACGAATTTCTTTGTATAGCTCTATATATAATCAACAGAACTTATACACACTATGTAGTATGCAAAAATTTGTTTAACTTAAGAACGCAAACAAAAATTGAAAACGTAATTATCACACATAGACTGTAAAATATCGCACTTAAATCTGTCGCCGAACTCTTTTGTATGTCACTGTAAATGAACGATAAAAGCAATGCACCCATACTTTTCAGTGAGCAATTTATCGTTCGCCACAGTAATGCACATAAAATTCATTATATTTCAAGTAGTGAAACGTCATTAAATTACTCTGCAAACGATTTTTCCCCGTAAAACAATGAGTAACAAGATTCTTTTGTGTGACCATGTAAATGATTAAAAAAGACTTTGCACCTCATATTTTGCAAAAAGCATGTTATAGGACGCTTCATAATTGTGTATCAATTTCGTCAAGTTTCAAGTGGCGTAACATTGTCAAAACGATTTTTTCCCATTGACTGTAAGGTAACAGAATACTTTTGTCTCTCCCTGTGAATTAACTATAAATGCTACATACTTCATTTTCAATAGGGAACTTGCTATACTCAACGTCAATAACGTGCAAAATTTTCAGGAAATCCGAGTATATTTACTGGAGTTAGAACACGGACTGACGGAGAGACGGCCAGACCGAATTCATAAACACTTTTCAACTAGGTTGGAAAGTGTTAATAAAAAGGTCTTAAAATATATTAATGAATTGTTATTATTTTTTAAATTAACAATTTTAAAATTCTTTTTTCTTTTCCAATTTTGGTATTTCAAACTAGATTTTCTTTATCTTATAGGAAGGGTACTTTGATGTACAAAACTAAGTATCGGATTTTTAATGCAATGGTTAGATCAGAACAGAAAAATTATTAATTGGATCAGGAAAATTTCTGGAAAATATTGGGCTGCTGGTAGCTCAAAAACAATATCCTGGAAAATTCTAATTTTTTTTATACCTAAATATACTCGATAAAAAATAACAACAATAGAATGTGAATGGAGCTTTCTGTATGTTTCTGATATTTTCAAAAAACATTACTTGCAGCATTTCGTGCAAATAGCTGTCCACTATTTCCCACGAGCGGTCCTAGTTATTTTTTACAGAGCAACTGTTAATAAAACTAGATATTCAGGCATAAGTTTTAGCTTATTCGAAGTATCTAAATATTTTCCTTTCAAAAACTATTTAGATTTTCGAATTTGGATAATTAATTTCGTTACAGTTTAGTGCAGTTTAGTTTAAACAAACGTAATATTTTTCTTGCTGCACAATGCACAAGTGATTAAAAAAAAATACATTTGCCCTGCCTCGTTTTCTGAGTCTACTTTTCTAAGATTTTTACTTTACACGCTTTATAAGATTTTTTCTGTTTAACAACATAATATTTACTGGATTTATACTTTAAGTATAGACGCACAATTTATCAAAGATTCAGATTTGTATTCGTAAAAGATTATACTAAATTTGAATAAGCGCATTTCTGTTTCTGATAATCTCAGTCTTTTTGCTTTCTCAATAAATCTTTGAATGTATCTTAACTTGTCACGAAAATTTTTTCCACGGCATGTTTAGCAATGCATTGCATTAAAAACAGTAAAATGACTATTAGCTTCAAAATAAATCCCACCATATTCAATAAATTTGAACCTCAAGACGAATCCTTCCGTCTAAAATAGATTTAATCTTCCTTTTGTCGAGATGGATTTTACAATATCTTTGTTTTGCAAATCATAAAAAATAACGGGAAACTTGAATGCATGATGAATGATCTGTGAATTACTTTCTTTACAGTCTTAATACTGCCTGTCACTTTTAATACTGATTCTGATGTGCATTTTACTCTTTAAAACAAGCCGTCGCTAAATAAGACGCGAAAAACTATTTTACTAACAAAGTAAGATACATATGAAAATTTGCGAAGGAAACAGGGAGACAATGGAATAGAAATTGACTTACAACATAATATAATCTTTTACGAATGAAAAACTAAATATTTTACTAATCGAGCTTAAACATTTACATAAATATCACAACTAGGTATTGTGAGATAATTGTCAGATATACTTAATGTTTGAAAATTAATTATAAGACTGGATCAAATGAAAACGGAACAGTGGTTATAATTTGTTTTATTTTTGGATGAGTGTGGTGTATCTTTGCTTGAAGGTAGGGCGGGAAGTAAGGAAGGCAACCCATGCTGCATAAATGGACTTGCCCTAGGTAGTCACGTAGAAGCACGTGATATATGCTGGCAGTCGGCCAACAGTGTCGTCCGACCGGGAAACCGGTTATTTTTGTTATTCATCTGAATCTGCGGAATGTTTACGAGTAAGAAAGACCAACGCAGTATTATTCTTATTTAGCGGCAGAATGAATTTGATTTTGCGAAGTGCATCAACGAATGAAGGCAGTGTATGGATAACATGCACTGTGCATCAGCGAATGAAGGCAGTTTATGGAGAACATACGATTGTGCATCAGCAAATGAAGGCAGTGTATGGAGAACATGCGATTGTGCATCAGCGAATGAAGGCAGTGTATACAGAACATGCACTGTGCATCAGCGAATGAAGGCAGTGTATAGACAACATGAACTGTGCATCAGCGAATGAAGGCAGTGTATGGAGAACATGCACTGTGCATCAGCGAGTGAAGACAGTCTATGGAAAACCTGCAATGTGTATCATCGAATGAAGGCAGTGTATGGAGAACATGCACTGTCATTGACTCGTATGCAGGGCGGCCACAAGCACGTCCGCGAGGGAATCTGTTGAAACTTCGGTGGGCAGTGTTGCAATACCAACCGTACAGTCTGGATCTTTCGCCATATTACTTTCCCATCTTTGGCCCGCTGAAAAAGGCATTGAAGGGTTGCGCTTTTACTCGGACACCAAAGTAATGAACAATGTTCTAAACTGGCTTCGGATTTCAGCCAAAGGACTTCTATGAGCAAAATATTCACCACTTGGTGAAAAAGTGGGACAAGTGCGTGTATAGCTTTGGAGAATATGTTTGAACTAAACCATGGCATTTCATTCTGTGGTTCCTGTTCTGTTTTCATTTGATTCACCCTAATATGTGCGTCATTTAAAATATTTAATTGAACGTATACTTTTAATAGCTATTTGTAAACCATTAATTATAAATATATTTAAGTGATTGAATGTGGTAAAGATTTATTTTCGAATCCACATAGGTTAACAATTTTCATGTTATTCGGAAGTAGTGATGCCAGGTGTACAGGTTAATAGACACCTAAAGCGGAAACACTGTGCGGGACGCCAAGTGTTCCGATTTTTTTTTATAGTTTACAACTACTTTTAAATATTATTGCGCTTTTTTACAAATAGTAATAGTATTTTACAAAAATTTTTCTTTTTATAGTTTCATAAAGTGGCATTAAAATTTTGAATGCTATATCAAAGGCGATTATTGTTTGAATACTTTCAATTGCAGTCCCTTACAATACTTTAAATTACATTCCTTTGCATTACTTTAAATTGCAGTCCAGCGAAAACACTGTGCGGGACGTGAAATGAAATGTTGCAATTTTTTTTAGAGTTTACAACTACTTTGAAATATTATTGCACTTATTTACAAATAATAATAGTATTTTACAAAGATTTTTTTTTTAATGTAATTGCATTTGTTTACAAAGAGGCATTAAAATTTTGAATGCTATAATCAAAGGTGACTATTGTTTGAATATTTTAAATTGCTGTCCCTCAATAGTAATAACAGATTGCATAGAAGGTATCTGTATCTCATAATAACTAAGTGTTTAGCCTAGCTAAGGATTCTGAATTCAAAGGCGTTGATTAACTTTTCTTAAAAGTTGTCTTAAAATTTCAAAATTAATTATTTGTGTCATTTAAAATTAATGTAATTACTATTGCATATGTGTTTAATTTAATATATATTTAATTATATATTTTAAATTGTTTATTTATAAACCATAAACTACAAAGATATTTAAGTGATCAAATGTGGTAAAACTTTCGAATCCGTATGGGTTAACAAATGCATTTCAAAAATAAATAACCATAATAAAATTAAATAAATTGTTTGACAGATAAAATAGCTGTATAATGAAATAGCTGACAAACATATTTTTCGAAAATTTAATATAAACCATTCGGTAATATCAGGATTGAAAATGTTAATGTCAGTCAATTTGTAAATTTGCCAGTGAATTTCTCACTACTATTTGATTCAAAAAACGTCATCCACGTGTTTAAGTTAGAATAAGATTTATGGGATAAATTTGACTTATAAAGACATTTTAAGAAAGTGAGACATCAATGTAATTTCTCCTATAAACTTATAACATCAGCGTTGTTTAAATTCTTGGAAAAAAGCCTTCAGAAAAACAATTCCTCTGACACATATTAAAAATCTTGAAATAAAATACCACCCTATCTAGCCAAAAAAAAAATTTTGATTTTATATAAAAATTATATTAGCCTGTAAGAATGCCTCTCTTTTATTATTTAGACCAAGAACATTGAAAGATATTTAAATAAAATAATCTGAGGATAACATATAACTAAATTGTTGCGCTCTGATGCAGAATAGAAGTTACGTTTTTGAGAACACGAAATAATTTTTTTCGAAAGATAAAAATTTAACTTTATACAGTTCAAAGTTTATTAAATAAACAGATTAATTGACACCCCAATAATTTTTTTTAACAAGAACGAAAAATAATGCGTCAAGCATAGATTATGAAAAACTTTCCAACACAGCCAAAAAAGTGTAACGAAACTTCACCATTAAATAAGGTGAAAGAAGATATGTAAGTAAACAGATATCTAGCTATATAAACAGCTGCTACCGTTGCTTAAATGGGCACTACACAGTCATATATAGACTGTGCCTTCATAATTCATATATCATCTTCACTTCTATCTATCTTTTTCGTAATTATAATCACTTTGAAACTTTCCACAGAGATTGAGTTGCACACTTCGAGATTCCTCGCACAGACGGACGGAATAAAAAAAATCGTGTCTATCGTATTTCTCTATCAAAAAAATATTGCTTATTATGCATGAGCAAATACGGTAATTGATTTTCCGAAATGTTATGTTTAAATATTTCTCCACATACATAGCAATCAAATACTTCAATTTGTTCAACTAAAATGTCTTAGCTATTGGAAAATCTATAGGTGAGTATATATAGTTTAATGTAATGTAAGATTTGAGTAGAAACTAAATGAGATTTGTAGTACAAGTAAGTACTGTGTCTTATGCCAAATTTGATGGTATTTCACCGAGTAATGCCAATTTGTGTGACTATTTGACACGCGAATTTGGGTGAAATATGTATATAAAATTAGTTAAACTATATCATATGTCCTGCAATGAAACATTATATTTTCATGGTTTTCTCATGTATCGAGTACCATAAGGTAATAGTGTGACGTTACATTTATGTAATCGTAACGCCACATGCTACGTTAGATATAGAAGTAATTAGATAAGTATTACGCACTTAAAATAGATAAAATATTTGCTAAAATTACTTAAAATGTGCTTAAAAAAAAACATATGTACAAGATGTTATAACATAGTTTAATCCCGAGATCTTTCGAACACACACGCGTTGATTTTCAAGGGAAAACGTTGACTGCCGACAGAATTGTCATTTCTACTATGCTGCTACATAACGGTTTTGAACAAGGGCTAGTCTATCAATCTGTTGGGGTGTGTGAAAAGTTCATACGTTCAGGCACTGGTGTCTTTGATATTTTCAAAATATTGAACCATATCTCAGGTATTTTGCAAGATAAACCATCATTACACGAGCTATTTCTTTTACTCAAAATTTCTAATGATTCTCTGATTTTAGCAGTATAATAGTTCGCTGTAGGTACTATAATTTTTGCGTTTTTAAATCAATTTTTATATTTTGTCGTTGGTATAACCTTGATAATGATGTAGAAGATCGGTTGAATTTGATGTGTCAGAAATATGTTCTTTCAATCTTTCTTTAAACTTACGAGTTGCCATGCCCATGTACAATAAATAATTTAGCATTTCTGTACAAAATGGTGTAGAATAGATTCCTGCGATGTCGTTGTTGGGTATCGGATCGATTTCCTTGTGAATTAAATCTTTTAACTTTGTTGGGGGTATAGCTATTAAGTTGATATTGAATTTCTTTAAGGCGTATCATAATTTGTCATATAATTTTGGTACATAATCGAACTTTCATAATTTGAGACCATTCATGTTTAACATATTCTTTGGATTTGTCTGTTTTATTTCATAAATGGATTTATTTATGTGTTGAGGGGGAATTCAGTTTTGTATTGTAATTTGTCTAATTTTATTCAATTCATTTTATAGGCATTACCAGTGCAAATATCAAAGGCACGTTTTATATAAAATTTATAAGCCGCAATTTTATATGAAATGGAGAATCGCTGTCATAAGCGATAGTGTTATTCGATATACACTGTTTTCTGTATACTCTTCTTTCGATTGTTCTTTCATCTATGTTTTTTATTAATTCAGTATCCAGATATTGTAAAATCCTTTTATTCTCCAACTCTAATATGAAAATAATGTTCTTAAATAATGTTCTAAGCATGAAAATACGAAGAGACAACAACTCAACTCAACAATTAGTTTTTCACTGATGATGACCGAGTAGTTCGGTTGAAAACGTTTTGAATTTTTTAAAAGAACTTTAATGTGCTTTTAAATGTTTCATGTATGTTTTTACGCACCTTCAAGCAATATATTTACATTTAGTTGTATCTTTATGAATTTTAGTTAATAATGTTTTTGTTGGTTTCATTAACTTTCTTCAAAAGATCATTTAAGATTGGATAACAGGGTCCCAAATTATGAATACATGGTCCACGTATCGGATCCATAATGTTGGTTTTAAATCGATTTTTTTTTTTTACGCGCATTTTTAATTCCTTCTATTAAAATGGTAAAAGAAATCTAATGCCAGAAAGAGAATTAAGGTGAATTAAAAATCATCTTTTTAACTTATAAATATATAATAATTTCATTTTCATGAAGAAAAGTTTTGCCTGTTTAACCACTTACCAGCCTCCTCAAAAGGGCAACTTTTTCCTCACTGAATACAGTATCTGATATACACTGAATACACTGAATACAGTATCTACAAGATGATTAAAAAAATCTCAATTTTTTCATAACTTGAAGGTATTTGAAAGCATATTCTTAACTTGCTTATGTTTTTATAAAATCGGTTTCACCAGTGAATTTAAGCATTAGAAAACAGTAACTGAAAGTAACTGAAATCATATATCCTAAGCTATATAAAAATTGTACTTCGAAGAACAGATAGAGTCTAATTAAATAAACTTTAATCATTAAAAAGACCCTAAAATGAAATTTAAAATCAATATTTTTCGAAAATTTATGGAATATTTTTTTTAGTGATAGACAGTTCTTTAATCAAAATCTCAAATTCGTCTTATCGTCTAAATAATGTTCTTTACGAAACAGTTTAATAACTCCTGTCATAAATTTTATGGAGATTGTTATTAGCTTGGAATATATAGAATAACGATGGCAGTATAAAATGCATATACGGGGATAATACAATGTAAAAATGAAAATGAAAGATACTGACAGAAAAATTTATGCAAGCCTTGGGATATTAAATTCTTGTTTTACATCCTATTGGCTCGAGAAAGGTTGGTTTATGATAGTTTAAACATTTGTATATTCCATTTCTACATCTCCGAATCTATAACGACTTTTCAAATCATATATTCGTTTATGTTATTTTTTTTATGTGCGTTCGTAATTATATAAATACGTAGCACCTATAGTCGTCGTGTGGTCTGCCCGTCTGTCCGCATATAATATCGCAAAAACTACCCAACCGAATGGTTTGAAATTTAATATATATAATCGTTTCAGAATTTTGTTGAGTCATTTCAAATTTTTTGAAAATGGAATCAAAAAGTAAAAGATATAAATAAAAGTTTTCTTCATTCTATTAAATCCTATCATACGTAACTTATTCAATGATATCTCATGATAGGTAATGACTGTATGTTACCTTGGTGATTACGTCCTATTTAAGACGGAGTCCTATTATTTACATATTACTCAATTTAAAAACCGAATTTGTATACTAAAATTGTTTAATTATAGCAATCCTATAATCTACCACCAGTTTTTTTTATAGATGTTTCCGGAGAAATAGATGTTAAATTAAAAGAGTCTAAATATAAATTTCAAGTTCTGAAATTTTCAAAGCTAGCTTAAGATTCCCATTGGAATTTTCAATAAATGACAACAAAAGGTAAAATGTTGCCAGATTAATATATACTTATTTTAGTAAGGAAATTATTAATGTATTAATAGCAGACGATATAAATATTTATAAAACTAGTTATAGTACGAACGTGCCTCATTTGTCACGTTTGACGCACAATTTCCGTTTTGTTTTCATCTGTAATCCAATAATATTGTTTGCTGTTGAGAAAAATTATTTTTTACCTTAAATAATTGAATTAAAAATAACTGAAGTGGAAACTTTTAGTTTAATTTTAAGTAACGAAATTTAATTAAAGACATTTCTAACTTGAAAAACATTACTTACAATTTTGTGTCAGATCAGACATAAGTATCCAATTATTTTAACCTTTATATTACAGTAGCTGCGTAGCAACCTGTTCTGTTGCATTTAAATTGCAAGACGTGTTTCGATTATTTGGGTATTAGAAATCTGGTTGTACTATACATTTCAAGTTTCTGGGCCTAACAATTCCAAATAAATCGTAATTTTGAACGTTTTCCACTCATTTCACCTTTTTAAATTTTGAACTTTTTAGAAACTGTTCTAACACAGCATCTATATCCTAAAAGTCACCACTATACGAAATTTCATGTCTTTAGCTCCAGCATCAGAAAAATTCCAATTTTAGAACGATTTTGTCCCTGCAGCCTATTAGATTCCGATTGGTCTGTTGCGACGAAATATTTACGAGAGTTTGAGTACGGACAATTAGACAGACAGACGGTAGATGGCAGACAGACAAACCGAATTCATAAACACTTTTCAACTATGTTGAAAAGTGTTAAGAGAGTTAATCACCAGCACCTAAGTCGCGGTTATCATACGCAGTGTTTATTGTATGAGTATTTTGGTTTTAACGAGTATTTTGAATAAATCTAAGGAAATTTTTCAACAGTACATTACCAAAACAAATATTTATTATTCGATTCATTTTTATGTATGGACATATATTGTACATTTTTAATTTCATTTTGATGTACGTTTTTGTTAATATAAAGACTTTGATTCAAATTCATTAAGAAAAAATGTTACTGAGTTAGTTTTGGACCAGTCTGTACTCACTTTTCCTACTGAACTTTAACGTAAATAAAACAATAAGATCTCTTACAAGTAAAGGTACGATAGTCTGTGGCAGCGAATTTCGATTTTTATATCCCATTCGATTCGTCTCATTGAGCTTAGTAGTTTTATACCTCGAATATAGGCTATTGAGTTTTTATAATGACAAGGGGCCGGGTCAAAGTTTAAAATTCCGTTCAGTGAAAAACAGATGCCTTCAAAGAAATAAATGCGATTTAAGTTTACTAATTGTTTTTACAGTGCCATACATTGTCAATAACTACTATAAGGTTATATTATTGCTTCTATTATAAGAATTTGTGATTGCAGATAAAATATTCGTACGCTACTTGACAGGCAGGTTTTCGCAAGTTATGATGTCCTCGTCTATATTTTTGTTCATCCTGTCATTACTTTTTCGCAAATTACGAACAAATATCTTTGTAACCACACATTGTCAATTTGTATCAGTTAAGTTAATCCCTATGTTCAAGTATAGATTTTCCAAAGGAGGATACATTGATAAAGACGAAAACTCTACGTCACCCCTACAGACTACCGTTTTAAAATTCCAAAAAGAAAGCAGAGCTGTTTTGAATGCGTCGCCGAGTCAGCTGAAGAAGCCTTTGCTCGTTATGCACGCTGTAATAAATATTTTTGCTTTACTCACTTCTTCGGAATGAACAATGTGCCAAAAATTAATTATTATCAATGCATGTCAGTGTAAGAATCATAAATAAATTTAAATCTTACTCATTTCTTTCACGGCAACTGGTTTTCAATGAACGAAATTTTAAACTTTGACCCGGCCCCCTGTCAATATCAAAACTCAATAGCCGATATCCGATGTAGCAAATTACTTCGCTCGATGAGATAAATCGAATGGCGCTATACAAATCGAAATTCGCCGCCACAGACTATAGTACATTTACTTGTTAGACATTACTTTTAACAGTACATATTAGCTCTCAGATATATGAACTTAAAAAATGTTATTTTTTAAGCTATACAACACCATATTTTCATATTTATCTCTGCTTTTATTTTATCCATTTTTAAATTATTTGAATTTTTATGCTAAAGTTGTAAAAATATTTTCTTTAACATTTTAAAGAGAGTTTACGGGGTTTAAAAGTTTACGGGGAATTTAAAATTACTTTTTAAGCAGGAAAAAAAAAGTGAAATTTAGAACAGCGAAACCCTGTGCAAATGACAAATGGGAAGTTTACAGTTCAGTTATTCAACATTGTCCACCCTATTACTTCAAAATAATAGTACATCAATAGAGCCATCAATGTTATTTACGGATTACTGCTCATATTTACTAGACTGTAAATGCAATCTTACGGTACTTAAACGGAAGGAGAATGCTAGAAAATATTATTGAATATTCATGTGCTGAATATACATCGGAATAATGGTAATATCAGTAGGGTAGATTGGGTTTTGACGCCGTAGTTTTTGATTTAATTTTTTATAAAATCGCCTGTTGTTTTTATTTGTTATTTATTAATTTTTTGTTAAAGTTGATATATTTATGTATGATTTAAAAATATATTTCATTTTAGAAATGTCATAGAAAGCATTAGAAATTCTGCTTTTGTAAATGCTTGCATTACGGCATCTTACCCCAAGATCGGGGTAAGATGGCCATCTACATAGCAATTACAGAAAGAGTGTAAAATTTTTTGGATGCTTTCCAAAGGTGTTAAGCCGGTAAACGTGAGGTGCTAAGTTCGAACCCATGTTGCGCTCGTAGGCCAAGCAGTTTTCCGTAGTTTTTTTTCTAATATTGAGGTAAATGCGAACTTCTTAGTTCCTCTAGAAATAACCCCACAGAGAGAACCCCTTTGTCGGTTTTTATGCCTTGCACAGATAATCTATCAGAACCGTAACACACACGCAATACATCACCAAAATTAATAAGGGAAGGTACTTTTTTACAAAGAAAAGTTTCAAAGACGAATTTTAAAAAGATACGATTATATTCTTAATCGGACAATGAATTTCACCCGTAACAGACAATGAGTCTCACCCATGCTTCTTTACATATAACTTGATTTAATCAGAATTGTGCATTATTATTATTATTATTATTATTATTATTAAAAAGAAAAATGGCACAACATGATAATTCTAAATAGAATACAATATCGGCATTTAAGAACTGGGAAATAAAAAGGTTTTTGAAAAAAATAATGACGAGAAGTGTTTTTTAGGATATTTTGAAGGGGAATAAAATATTAATTACGTATTTTAAAGTAGAAAGAGATTTAGATAAATAAAATAAAAGTAATATTATTTAAGATAGGAAATAATTAAATAGTTAGAGTTATAGAATAATTTTAGAAGGGAAAAGTTTTGTGGAATAAATTTAATGAAGCGCGAATATTTAAATTTTGTAATATATATTACCTACATTTTAGCTTTTAACAAGACTTCCATTATCGTAATTAAAAAAAATACCAAAAGTTATTAGGTTGTGTTCGTAAATTCCTAGTGACTTTTCCGAAGACAGGTCATGCTGTACTTGCAGAGGACGTCTTTTGTAAAATTTCGTATATAAGAGTTTCAGAGATGAAAATATTCTTTATTTACCAACTTTAAATTCAAGCATCTTTCATAGATTTCCTGTTAGAAACATATCTATTTGTTTACAGAATGTTCTTTTTACTGTTGCTACTGCGTTTTTAAGAATGCACAGAAAATATTAGAAAATTTCGGATTCTTATCTTACCATACGTTTATTGGAAACGTGTTTCAGAAGAGCAATCTTTCGATCTTGATAGTCAGATAATACCAACATTCTCAAGGGTGCTCTTTTAATTTTTTGGTTGAACAAATTTCACTCCACTGTGTTCCTAATTTCCGTCAACATAACATCTGGGAAAAAGTCAGCATAGTGAGAAATTTTCGTAATAATAACTCCATGCTTTTCTAGGGTAAAATTTTTAATCGAAATAAAAAAAATAAAAATAAAGTCACGTCATCAAAAATATTTGAAAATCGAAAACCTCACGAATTACGTTTACATCATTCTATGAGCACAAACGAACAAAGCTTATTCTCATGGCAAGTTTTGAAATACATAAACAACAAAGTATTTAAAAAATCTTTAGTTAATTCTTTAGTGCTTAGTAGACGTTTTGTGCGTTGATACGTCAAAAACAGAAGTGGGAACTACAAAAATATAATAAAGCAATGACAGATAAATAAGAGAGTATTAAAATCCTTTAGTTAATTCTTCGATGTTTCTTAAAGTTTGAAGCATTTCTATGTCAGAAACACGAATATGAGCCAAGTAACATAAAGCATTCAAAACTTATAAAATGCCGCTGAAAAAGAAACACTTTCATTTCTATAGGTTTTTTCTTGAAACATGAAAGAAGTCTAAAATGTAGTCTAAGAAAATGTAACATCTCCAGCTGTTATCCAGATAAAAGAAAATTCTGATCATATACAAGAGCCACAAGATATCATTCAACTGAAAGCATTCAAAACTAATAAAGAGCTATTAAAAATATATCGCTTTTGTTCCTGTGTTTGTACTGTTCCTACATTTTGTCGGAAATGAACGGAAAACATCTCTGAAAAATGTATAATGTATTCAGTTGTCATTCAAATAGAAACAAAATCATGTGGTACGCAAACATCTGCACCACGTAGATAAAAGTTTTCCTTCAAATCCAAAATAAATAACAACAAAATGTTTGAGTGGTCAAAATATTGCATGAAAACATTTACATCAATTTAACAGTAAAAAAGTATTAAGTACATTTTTTCATGATAAGTTTCGAACTATGCTGAGATAACTTTTAAAAGGCTTCAGTCAATTTTTAAATTTTTAATAAAATTTTCTTTCTTTCATATGCCCAAAATTGAAATAATAAAGCATTGACATTCATAAACAATAAATGACAAAACTTTTAGCTACTTCTTAGATGTTTAGTTAAAACTTCGTTTTCTATACGGCAGAAACAGAAATATAAGCTATAAGCAACAGAAAGCATCCAAAACTCATAAAATGTCTCTAAAAACATATCGTTTTTATTCCTATAGGCTGCAACCATGATAGAAGAAATCGCTAAGAAAATATAACACCTCCAGCTGTTATGCAAATAAAAGAAAATTCTGATGATACAAATGTGAGCCACAAGACATCATTCAACTGAAAGCATTCAAAACTAATAAAGAGCTACTAAATATATATCGCTTTTATTCTTGTATATTCTTATATTTCAGCGTAAATGAAAGGTAAAAAAACTCTGGAGAATGTATAATGTTATGCGAATGGAAGAAAAATCGTGTGGTACGGAAATAGTTTGCCAGTTGTCTCAAGTTTCAGTGACTCCAAGACCTGTCATCCATAACCACTGAACGGTACGCTAAAAATCCGGATTTTTCATGATGCACAAATTCTTTTTTCGTACCATGTATACATTTGTTAGTCTGCATCGACTGGAAATTAATGTAGTAAAACCTGTGAAGACAGAACCTGTCTATAACGAAAAAATTCATAATCCTTTCGAAAGGTATACCTTAAAAATCTGCTTGTCTTCTTTTGTGATTTATAGCGATTCTGTTTTTCAGAAATTTTATTCGGTAAGGTTTTGTTCAGTTAACCCAAGAAAAACAGACCTATTAACAACGGTCCGTTTATTTAAGCTTAAATATAAGAATATACAAGAATAAAAGCGATATATATTTAGTAGCTCTTTATTAGTTTTGAATGCTGTCAGTTGAATGATGTCTTGTGGCTCACATTTGTGTTTGCATATCATCAGAAATTTTCCTTTATTTGCATAACAGCTGGATATGCTACATTTTCTAAGAGATTCTTTCTTTCATGTTACAAGAAAAAACTTATAGCGATGATAAAAGTGATGTTTAGTGGCAGTTTATGTTTTGTTGCTTGGCTCATTTTTATGTTTCTGACACATAAATGCTTGAAACTTTAAGAAACATTGAAGAATTAACTAAAGGATGTTAATACTTTGTTATTTATCTGTCAATGCTTTGTTATATTTTTGTGACTCCCAGTTCTGTTTCTGATGTATAGACGCACAAAACATTTATTAAACACTAAAGAATTAACAAAAGATTTTTTAAATACATTTTTTTTTATATCTTTCGAAACTTAACATAAAAATAATCTTAATTCTTTTGTACTCATCGAATGATGTAAACTTAATTCATGAGTACAGTATGTGCCAAAACTTAATTCGTGAGTACATATTATATCAGGTGTTTTACTTTCAAATATTTTTTGTTGACGTGATTTTATTTTTATTTTTCTATTCCGATTAAAAATTTTACCACAGAAAAGCATAAAGTTATTACTACGAAAATTTCTCACTATGCTGATTTTGTCACAGATGTTATATTCTTTAGATGTAAAATATTCATAGTCCCAGCGAATTCGCTTTCACAGGTTTTATTGTATAAGATTGCTGTGTTTATTTAGTTTGGTAAAACCTACTAAGACGGAATCGCAAAAGACTGGAGAAAAAAATCAGTTTTAAACATATTTCCGTCTTAACAGGAATAAGTTACATGGGATTCTTACTGAAGTGCAATGAAATGTTTATGTTTGAAACAAGAATCCATTATAAGCAGGTTTCGTTTTAATAGGATTTATTGTATTTTTATGTCTCAATTTAGAAGCCGTTGTCTCGCTTTTTGACCTGGCAACACTATACGGAAACACCTGCACCATATTATGCAACAGTTTAGATAAAAGTTTTACTTCAAATCAAATATAAATCACAACAAAATGTTTCAGTGGTCAAAATATTGTAGGAAAAAACTTACATCAATTTATCAGTACTACAAAAGTATTGAGTAATTTTTTTCGTGATTAGTTTTGAACTATGATGAGTTTTTCCTTTAAAGCGCTTATTTAGTCAATTTGTAAGTTTTTATTAAAAGTTCCATTTTTTGACGTGCCCAAAATAGAAACTTAAACCACAAGAAATAATACAACATTGATATACATGAACAATAAATGGCAAAACTTTCATTTAGTTCTTCGACGTTTCGTTAACATTTTGCCATTCTATACATCTGAAACAAAAATTTAAGCTACAAAGTAAAAGAAAACATTCAAAACTAATAAAGTGCCGCTAAAAATGCATCACTTTTATTACTATAGGGTTTTTTCTTGAAACATGAGCGAAAGAATATCTAAGAAAATGTACCATCGCCAGCTGTAATGCAAATAAAAGAAAATTTTGATGATATACAAACAGAAATATCAGCCGCAAGACATCATTCAATAGAAAGCATTCAAAACTAATAAAGAGCTACTAAAAATGGATTGCTTTTATTCCTATATATTCTTAAGTTTTATCAGAAATGAAATGCAACAAATCTCTGGAGAATGTATACTGTCCAGCTGTTATGCAAATGGAAGAAAAATCATGTGGTAAGGAGATAGGGTTGCCAGGTGTTCCGATTTTCAGTGACTCTAAAACGCCGTAACTCTCCCCTCTGAACTGTACGCCAAAAGTCCGGATTTTTCATGATGCACAAATTCTTTTTCGTACCATGTATACATTTGTTAGTCTGCATCGACTAGAAATTAATACAGTAAAACCTGTGAAGACAGAACATGTCTATAACGAAAAAAATCATAATCCTTTCGAAAGAAATACCTTAAAAATCTGCATGTCTAAACAAAAGTCTGTCTAAAACGAATTCTTTTGCGATTTATAGCGGTTCTGTTTTCCGAAAATTTATTCAGTAAGTTTTTGTTCAGCATACCCTGTAAAAACAGACCTATTTACAACGGAATTCTTCTTTAGAAGTAAAACATTCATAGTCCCAGCGATTCCGCTTTCACAGGTTTTACTGTACAAGATTGTTGTGGTTATTTAGTTCAGTAAAACCTTCTACGACGGAATCGCAAGGGACTGCAGAAAACAATATCTTTTAAACATATTTCCATCTTAACAGGTATAATTCTATGGTATTTTTTACTCAAGTGACAATGAAATTTTTATGTTTGAAACAAGACTCCATTGTAAGCAGGTTCTGTTTTAACAGGATTTATTGGATTTTATGCCTCGATTTAGAAGGCGTTATCCCGCTTTTTGTGACACTGTACCGGATCTGGCAACACTATGCGGAAACAACTACACCATGACAAAACACAGACAGCAGGAATACATAAAATCAATTGCTTGAATAACAGAAACGAAAAAAATCATATCCTACATAGGCATGACGAAAAGAAAAATTGAAAAACACATCAGAGATCTATTATTAAACAAACACACAACAGCCCTTGCAAGATCAAATATAATAAACCCCATTAAACTCGAAACCCTGGAAATAGAAAAAATACCGAACTATAACAACCTACATAATGCTCTAATAAGAGAAACTATCGAAATCAGCACATCAAAAGTCGAAGTCTGTAATAACATAACGCACGCAACAGTAGACTCTCGCTGGAAAAAGTTGTTAGAAGACGGGGAGAAAAAAGAGAGAAACCAATGAGATTAGAGGAAATTTGTGAATACCTAGTCAGAGATAAATAGAGAAGAGTGGATACCTGAAATTATAACTGATATTGCTCCGGCTGGGGCGAAAACGTTCTTGTAGTGGTGACAGTTTTTATTTGAAAATTTTTGACATTTTTATAATGATGGACTGTTTTTTTTATATAGAACTTTTAACATGTTTTTAAGTGAGGCCTGATTGTAAAATAGGTAATGTGAAGAAGAAAGATACACCATACTACGCGACAGTTTAGATAAAAGTTTTACATCAAATCAATCATAAATCACAACAAATATATTACAGTAAAACATTTACATCAAAATATTGCAGTAAAACATTTACATCAGTTTATCAATAAAAAAGCTTTTTTTTTCATGATAAATTTTGAACTATGATGGAGGGTTTTTTTTCAAGTGCTTTAGACAATTTTTCAGTTTTTAATAAAAATGTTATTCTTTGATGTGCCAAAAACAGACATGTAAGCCACAAGAAATAATAAAGCATTAACATCAATAAACAACAACTCACAAAACTTTACTTATTCGACGTTTCAGTAAAACTTCGTGATTGTATATGTCAAAAACATAAATGAAAGCTACAAACAACAGAAGATATTCAATTCTAATATCCAATGCCAATAAAATATATATAACTTTTATTCCTATAACTTTCTACTGAGAACATGAAAGAAATCATTTCTAAGAAAGTGTAACGTTCCCAGCTGTTATCTTCCATTTCTTATAGCTAAAGTGGTTTAATACCTTAGATGCAGTGGCTACTAAGTTTTTTTTAAGAGTCAGATCTTTTTTTTCTTTCAAACAAAACTGACGTCACAACTGAAAGTGTCTAGAAAACGACGCCATTTTCATGTAATCATTGTAGATTTAGTTTTTATAAATGAAAATGTAAGTTTCTATTGAAAACTATTGCCATACGAAATAGAATTTCACAAAATGCTACTGCATTTGGTTGAATCTTTTATATTTTTTTCGTATTATTAGGGAAATCGTATATTTTTCTTCTACACGTGTCAAATAAAACCTGCATTCTGTTTTATAAAGCTGGGAGATTTTACTGTGATTGGTCAAATTAACGTCATTTTTTTAATTGTCTTTTTAACGATTTATGAGCATGAATGCACAGAGCTCTATATTGTAATCGCAGTGTTATTGCATTTTTATTTATTTTACCCAGACGATTACCATTGTTAACACCGGCAAATTTAAGTGGTTCTGTTAGCCTAATATGTATATATATCTATACAGCATGATTTTTTTTATGTTGTGAAAGTAAAACCTTATAACAAAAGAACCACTGATCCAAATGACTTTAAATTTCACTAGTGTGCTCTCCCAAAGCAATGGGAATTTTTTAGACGTGGTTAAAAAAAAAAACCTTAAAATTCCACCGACAGATGGCGGTGTATATACAGCAAAGTCGGAAGACGAGCTTGTACACGACACACGTACAGTGACGATAAAAATCTGAAGCACGCCCACCTTGTGTTCATTATTCTACGGTTACCTCAATATAGAACTAGGAATATTGTTCCTAGTTCTATGATTCTCGCAATGACTGTGCCATTGTTGTGCTTTGTTAGTGAAACTGTATTATCAGAATAATGACAGCACAGCAGCTGCTTTTAAGAGATTTAAGAAAAGGTTCAATGACGACAGAAAGTGTTGAAATTTGAACAGACTGCTTCACTAAGCCTAAAACCCGGTAGAGGAAGGAAACCAGTTGATGTGAACCACAGCGCCATCTGTTGGTGGGATTTTAAGTTTTTTTAAACTACGTCAAAAAAATTCCCATTGCTTTGGGAGCATACTGATGAAATTTCAGGTCATTTGGATAAATGATTCTTTTGTTATAAGGTTTTACTTTCACAACTTAAAAAAAAATCACCCTGTATATATCTATACATATATAATTCAAAGTTGTTTGTTATGTTCCTAATACAAATCTATATATATATTTTACCGGTTTGCACGAAACTTGAAATACATACCCGGAAAAAATTACTGGCAACTTTACAAATTTCCCAGACGTCTCTTTATCCTTTTTTTTAACCACTAGTCAATCACTTTTTTTAATTACCTGTCATAATTTCTCATTATACAAATATATTTTTTTAAACTTTCAAACACATTTTTTCTTTCCTATTGCCGCTCTTTAAGCAATGCGCACAAGAATTAAAAACAATATTTTATAAGCCAATGAAAGTTCATCTTCATTCGCTATATTTTCGGATCCTTAATCGGCGCCGCAAACTGAACCGATAATGCGCGTTTTTCGTAAGGGAAACTCTCCTAAAATGACATACCCTAAGAAAAAACTTCTTTCATTTATAGAAATTTTTTCTCATGACCTTTATTTTTTAACAAACTAATTTTGCAAAGTATACAAAATGCAGTGGTGTCATTTAAAAAGTAACTTAATAAAGTCACAACGTCATAATACCGATTTATGTAAAATGTTGCTCTGTGTCATTTTATCTATAGTGCTGTCGTAACACATCCATTAGATACTATTAATTTAACTTGCATACATCACAAATAAATATTTTTGTACATCGAGCAACACCGGCACATTCACTATACGCCCACTTTGAATACTTAACACATTTTATCAACTCCTCCTTCGGTTATGAGTGACTGAATAAGTCATTGCAATAAAACATGCTTCAGAAACTTCATCGGTAGAAAGGTCCATGTCTTTGCGTCATCATTGGATGTAAGATAGCGAATTTTCTTCTTAGTCTGTAAGTGTCTTCACGTCTTGAGTGGGAATTATGTTTCTCAGCAGCTATTGTCTTCGCTTCGGCAATATTATGATAGGTAGTCAGAACTTTTGTACCTTCATGCTTCCTCCTTTTTACAGGATGACCTAACATAAGTTGCACGAAGAAGTGGACATACGTCAAGTTGTCTGATAAATGAAGATGGTGAACGTGAATATGCTTCCGGTTGAAAAGAAACACACATCTTCGGTGTATCGCAAAAAAACAGATGTAGTCGACTTGGAGTAATTGGAGGAGGTGACATTGAAACTGCGAAAATTGAAATATTAGGCCTAGATAGGCTGTTACCTGTAGAACTTGTGTTGCTGCCGTTGCTTTCCTTATTTCCTAGTGGACTTTCTGTCAAAACGCAAACACAAAAAACCTGATCAGGAAATATGTCTGCCGGCATGTCATTTAGCTAAATCATCATTTTATATGTACAGAGGTAGTATTCGAGAACACATGCATTTATAAATTTTCGCATATACAGAAAATAATCTAAAAAGAAATAAGTACTCACCTTATACTTCAGATATGTAATCACAGAAATGAAATATAGGTGCAGGAGCACCAAAAATTAGTCCCAAGAAATTTATGACGAAAGTGTAAACAGTTTCTTTGTAAACAATGAAAAATGCAAACTTGAAACCTTCGCCATTAAATGCTTATCGTTGCCAATTGATTCTAAAACATAACTGTGTATCGTTAAGGGTGTACCTCAAGCGACAATATCAACAAACATAAGTTACGTCATTTTACCTAAGTATGTCATTTTGGGACAGTTTCCCCTATATAAAATTTAAAAAAATTACCATTGTATTAAAATGGTGTAGAACCTTCATTTAAATGTATTTGGAATTAAAACACCTACTAGATACAGTACAGCTATTTCAATTTTACGAAAAAATAACAAAAATAAAAGAAAATATCAATAAATATTCTAAAATAATAATCTCCTAAATATGATGGCACTTTCAAAGGATTAAACATTTAATGCTCAAACTAGAGTCAGCATTAGACAAAGCAATTATGCAGTTTTCATACAATCAGTGCACATTTAATTTTCATGAATGGAAATTTAAGCTTCTTTAAAAAATAATGCTAACAGTTCCAATAAAATCGTAATTTAGAACGTTTTCCGCTGATTTCATCAAGTTTCTATAGCCCTAACAGTGCCACAGAAATCGTAATTTAGAACGTTTTCCGCTGATTTCATCAAGTTTCTATAGCCCTAACAGTGCCACAGAAATCGTAATTTTCGATCTTTTTTTCTCGTGCACCCTTTTAAATTTCGAATTCTTTTAAAAACTGGTCTGTGCGAGCATTTACGCCTTGAAAGTAACAGCCATGTCAAATTTCAAGTTTCTAACCCCAACAGTTCCAATTAAATCGTAAAATGAGCGTTTTTAGAACGTTTTCCGCTCATTTCACCCTTCTAAATTTGGAACGTTTTTGAAGCCGTTTATAGCGAGTATTTACATCTTAAAAGTAATCACCACACACAATTTCAAGTTTCTAGCCCCAACAGTATCAGAGAAATCCCAATTTTAGAACGTTTTTTGCTCCTGCAAGCCCTTGGGCGTTTGTTGCACTGACATAAAATATCGCCAATATTCGATTAGAGATGGACACCAGAATTTTCGTATGTCGCATTTCTTTAAACTATGTTGTAAATACAGGTTTAAATAAGCCGGATGGTTTACACATGCTTAAAGTTTGATACTTATGTCTGCGAGAAATAAAATGATCTTCCTCTTTTTATCTAAGCGTTATTTATGGCAAAAAAGCCACTTTGCCGGATGGTTCTAAATTAAAATGTCTTCAACCATCAGAAAAAACTTTCGTATAAGATTTCTATAATGAAAAAACAAACTTAAGTATAGAAGTTTAAAATAGTATAGTAAATAATTTTATTTCTGAACCAAAAAAAAAAATTTCAGTTCTCCGAACCAACTTAGATGGAAATTTATCTTTTACCTCTCCTTGAATATTCTTCAAGATTGAATTTTGTTTACTAAAATAAATTTCAACTATTGTATTAAATTTTAAATATTCTCCAATTTAATATTTCTTTAGTTATATCAATCATTGAGCATACAAACTACAAAAATTTATTTTACGATAAAGCGTGTTAAAGTTTCATTTTATATGCATTTTCTGTTTAATTGTAAGTTTGAAAATGAAGATAAATTTAGTAAAATGTTTTGTCCTGGGAAAATAAATTAATGCAATATTTCTCAATCTTTTTTTTTTCGAGTACGGTATACTTAAACCCATGAATAAACTTCCTGATATTCTAGGCACACTAAACTTATTATGAACAATTGAATTTGCATTTATATGAATGCAAATAAAATGCCCAGTAAAAACCAGAAAAAAGGGACAAAAATAATTTATTGTAACTTGTAATAAAAATATTGTTAAACTTCGTATAAATTTTTTTATATATAATTTCTTTTTAACATACATTAACATTTATTATCTGAGCTTTACTTTTTCTTTTAATTTGATTATTTTATTTGCAAGAAAGGATATTCGGTAATGGTTTGTTATAGAGGCATTGGCGTTATTTTTAAAAAAGTTTGGAGCAATTTAGGTTTCAGGAAGTGCAATTTGTTGACAAACGACATAAACAGCTTTGAAAACAAACCTGATGAACTGTTATGATTATTTATATATATATATATATATATATATATATATATATAAGCAATCGAAAAACTGTTACACTTCATGCAATGCAATGATCGATATATCAAATAAAAGACAATTTATTTGCAAAATTCAACCCAACAAGCAGATGTAAAATATTTGCATTACAAGAGGGCGTATACGGTGAAAAGCGCACTTAGGGTGAAAATTGCCATTTATTCACGATATCAATGTCCTATTAGTTGGATATACTATGTTTTTCCTGACAGCAGCATAACGACGTGGTATTGAGCCAATCAATGTTTCGGCTCTTTTTACTCTATTATGTAGTGCTATGACACAATTATAGCCTCAATTATTTCTCTTTTATTGGATGCGTGCCTGAGATGTACCAGGTTTTTTTTAAAAGGAACCGCAAATGTTCTATGGAGTTCAAACCTGTACTATTTCCTGGTCATCTCAGCACCTCTATGTAATTCTCTATGAACCACTGTTTGCATATTTATGCACTGTGGTAGGAAGCTGAATCCTGCTGGTAAAAAATGGGGTATTACCTGATAAAAGATCCCTGATAGAAGGTAGAAGTTTCGGTTTCAGGATGATATCAATGTACTTTCTGCTGTTCAGTGTATCATCTACGGCATGAACATTTGCTGACATTTCCTGACATACATGTCAACACTTGTATAATCTTTGTTGTCGCTTGAATGCAATATGGATTTACCTCCTTCCCGATGCGACGTTGCACATATTTTCTCCCATCACCACTGAATATCGTTATCTTAGATTCTTCATTTCATATCACTAGTTTTCACTGAGTTTTTGTACATAAAATGTGTTCTTTTGACCACTGTATTCGTTTCTGCCGCTGCTTTTTATTCCGAAATGGCTTTTTAGGAGAATCCTCTCTTTTAGGCCAACTGTTGTGAGACTTCTTCGTGCCGTTTTTGTTCTCACAAAAACCACTGAGCTATGTATATAACAGTCGTTCTGAGTCCGCGGTCAGAAGCATGCAAGGCAAAGGTAAAAAATAGTTCGCATTGCCAATGTTAAATAATAGTTTTATTATTCACTATTATCCTTTTTATGATTCTCTAATTAAGCTATGCTAAATTAATAAATGATTCTCTAATCATGTCAAGGGAATACGATAAACAAAATGTTTTTGCCATGAATGTGAAGTAAAATGATCGTCACTGTCCTTTTCCCCCCCTGAACGCTGGAAAAAATGTTGGGAAATAGGAAGACAGATCTCTTATTATATCTGGAGCTCAGTATCAAAAACTTCAGTTGCATTCCGTTCATTTCTGATGACCGCAGATAACGTCCATCTGTACCTGAGTCAAATTTGTTCTATTATCCTTTATCGACAGCTGTTGTGCACGTTTTGCGGGTCTTTCCCTTCTTTGTTTTGTATAGATTGTGTTTAATGATAGCGTAGACAGAACATTCGTACTCCTGATGTTGTTTAATTCCCACCAAAACTTCTCTCGCAATTGCTGCATGCGAAACATCATTTTCACGTAACAGAACACTATTGGATCTCTTTCTGGCTAAGCACTTTGCCTTAACGGAATTGTTTTATTTATTTTTTTACAGTGCCAATAGCATTAAACAATACACACAAACATACAACCGTAATTGCTCTTGCACCTGCTCATAAACTACAGCTCGTCATTGGTCCTCAGAACGCCCATTCCGATTGGCTAGCAGTAGTTGATACTAAAATAAGTTTCTTGAATCTCAATCACCTGTGCTTGTCATAACATTCGTTGTAATGCAAATATTTGACCTCTGTTTATTTTTTTTAATTCAAAATTAAATTTCCTTTCATTTTATATATGACTCATTGCACTGCGTGATGTGTAACAATATGTGTGTATATATGTATATGTATATATGACCTGTATATATATATATATATACCATTATATTTATATATAAATTTTATTTATATTGCATATTACGCATTATTATTTTTATATACAAATTACATCTGCTTGTTTATAAAAATAAAAAAATGACTTCTTTATATTAAATAAATTGTATAAATATCGAAAAACTTACAACTTTTATTTTCTATGAAATCATCTATATTTAAACGTTTTCTTTGCATATGCAAAAGTCTTTAACACTTACATCTGCTCGAAATAAAACTAACTATCCCTTTTACTTACCCATCATACGTAGTATAGGGTAAGTCTTGTAATCGTTTTGAAAATCGAAATTTTTTTTTTGACGGATTTACACGTTTCAGACACTGGAGATTCCAAAAAACATATTTTTAGAAAAAAAATTTTGCCGTCCGTCTGTGTGTCTGTGTGTCTGTGTGTGTGTGTGTCTGTGTGTGTGTGTGTGTCTGTAAACGCTCTATCTCCCGAAAAAATTGAGATAGACACTTGCAATTTGGTATGTACTTAGTATGTAATAATGGGAAGAAGCCTATTTCATTTCAATAACCTCGATTAACCGGATCTATTTTTTTCGGACTCCCGAAATATTCGTTCTGATAAAAGGTGTATAAAAATTTTCGAAATTGTTTATTTTAAGAAATGAATGTAAAAGACAATAAAAAAACACAAATTTTGCATAAACCATGAAGTCGATCGGATAATTAGTTGCTGAGATATTTGTAATCCTATTTTCCACACTCTTCGATTTTTCATGACCCTGTATTTCATCCAAATTTCACTTCAAAGATATATTTTAATTGGAAATTTGACGCTTAATCAGATGCAATAAACCGCTAGTTAATAGGAGTATTATTTTTGGAGTTATAACGAAAAACCTCTTTCAAGCAATTCAGTAATCGAGCCTATAAAGTTATGACGTCATCAAGCCACGATTTTATTTGAATTGCTATGCATTTTATAAGTAGTTTACACATTTTTGTTTTAATATTTTACATTATGCATATCCATGATGGGTAAGTATTACGGTGGCCCCCAACGACTAGTTTATTTAAGTTATATTTATAGCTAAAGGGACGCCATCTTGTCAGATGGTTCTAATTTAAAATTTCTTCAGACTTCAAAATTAAGTTTCTTATAAGATTTCCATAATATCGAAGAAAAGACCATTAAATATTGAAACCCAAAGTAGAGACTAAATTTTTTCTTTGAGCCAAAATTAAATTTAAGTACCCCATTAAAGATTTTCTGGAAATATACATTACATGTGTTGGTAATATGCTGCTTCATATGTTTTTGGTGATTCTGCAATGTTGAGAAGAAATAATAACCAGATTAAATTTACAAATAGATATCAACAGTTATTTTTAAGAATATACCCTATTAAAATCCATGCGCGCATCTATGTAACCTCAAAAACTCAGAAATCACAGGGCGCAGGGCTACGAAATTTTGCACACGGGTTGCTGGTAAGGGGTCCATGAACGATTGGGGCAAAAAATTCGAAAATTTTAAATAGATTTTTTTTAATGTTTTTGACGAATTTTTGCCTTTTTTATGTTCAACCCGTAATCGCGCGAGTTCTAACCAGTTCTAAATGTTTACTGAAATGTGAGATATACATATTACAAGCGCCCCGCTGCAATACTAAGAAGCTGTAGCGGGTATTACGATAATTATTTTACCTCGCATGCAAAAAATTCCAGATTATTTAATTGCGCTTAATTATTAACTTTTTTTAAAAATAAAGAATTTTTTTTTATCACAAACATCAACAAAACTTTTTATCCTATTTATTCCCTTATTCCAAAGTTATCGTTTTATCGTCTGCTGCCATAGCAACATGATAAATTAAATTTCATTTTAAAAAAATGCATAGTAGTAGAAAAATATTTTTCTACATATTACATAGATACATTTTGTTGTACTGATTTTTATTTCTAATTTTGGTTTTAGAATTAAATTCATGAACACCCGTGCGTAGAACGGGTTAAACAGCTAGTATCATGTTGATTTGCGTACGTAAATTTGCGGTGACATATAAGTAAAAATCTACTGTATTTGTAAAAAAATAATAATAATAAAAATAATAATAATAAAAAGTACCAAAAATTGGTCAAGTGCGAGTAGGGTTCCGCACATTAAATTTATTAATTAATAACCTCCTACTACCCCTAATTTTTTTCAGAATTTTAGTTTCAATAGATTCGGAAATAGGAGGGAGGGGGGGGGGGAGTATATTTTTCCAATACACTTTCGACTATATCGCTGAAAATATAATACCTAATATTAAAACAAATATATTTTTGAGTTCGATGTTACGAGATCTTTTGCAAAAACAATATGCAAAACGATATACAAAACTGTATTTTATATATACAACCGAGCGCTTTCGAGAAAATCTTTGCTTATCTTCAGGGTTTTATGTACTTGCGTTTTGTTTTGTAACCCTGAAGATGAGCAAAGGTTTGCTGGAAAGCGCTCGGATGTATATGTAAAATACTGGTTTGTAGATGGAGTCAAAACTCTTTCAGTAAAATATTTTATGAAATGGTATGTATATGTTTTTAGGACATTTATGTTGATTTTAATTAGTATTTGTAGTACAAGGTAAATATAGATTCAAAGAGAATGTTTTGTCATAATTCACTTTTTTTAATTAATACGTAGGACGCTTAATAAATGTTGGGGGCCTAAGTACTCAAATTGCCTTAATAGGACCTTCCCTACTTTAGAAAAATATAGGCGCTTCATATTCTCAGCTTCTCTTTTTTTAACAAAAGCTAACTAAATTTAAAAGTAGTTTTCAAAAATATATCTGGTCACATTATTTACTTATAATATTTAATAATTTTTTTAATTAAAAACCAATCTCCACTTTTGTTTGCGTTCAGTTAAATCCAATCCAAAGAATCAGAAATAGTGAACAAGTTAAAGAAAATTCAAAAAATTATTAGTCTAAAGATGATATTTAAGATAATTTCTAAGATTACAGCAATGTATTTTCGTGACTTTTCCAATTTCAAACCTTAATGAGAAAGACGATAAACTTTAATATCATCGATTTTATATGAGAATGGCGAAAGAAAATCTTGACCTCCTAAAGCTAATAATTGGAGAAATTCAATTGTTAAAATTTTGATCATTAAAACACACCTTATTACTGTACTGGAAGGAAAGTATACTAAACTGAAAGAAAATTCAAGTAAAAATTTCTTTAAAAACTTACTTTAATTGCATTTTCCAATTTTTTTTATTATATTCCATAATAAAAGATATCTTTTGAATTCTAAAAGTTTTATGTTACCCTCATTTCTGTGAAAACATAGGAAGATTTGGAAATTTAATATAGAAATTTAATTGATAAAAAATGAAAGTTGTAAAAGGTATTTCATTAATAGTTTTTTGAACAAAAATAAACAATTCTTCTTAATTATTGATGAAAACAATTCAACTACTTTCGCCTTTTACATATTTATAATAAACATTGCAAAATCCTATTTAATACATGATTTGAAAAACTCATTTTATCGATTTTTTTAAAGCATATTTTAATTAAAATTTAAAGAAAGTACTTTTACAGTAACTAGACTGTAAACAATTACAAAAATTGACCTAATCTAGCAAAAAAGTTTGTAATTTTTAAAGTTAAGTTTGACAGGGAGGCACCTTTATCACTGTAACTCCACGTTAATTTTTTAAAAAAAATGCACGCAATTTCATATTCATAATTATGTAACTAGACTTTTTTAAATTAATATATTATAACGAAAAATTAATGTATTAGAAAATAGAAGAACGTTTTCTAATGGCACATCATACTAGTTACACTTTAGCAAAAACCAGAAAAAAATTTCTTTAGTAATAATTATCTGAACACAAAATTAAGTCAGAATATAAGTAGATAATTAAGAAAATATTACCATAATTTAATTTCCTACGGCTAGTCATTTAATTGAAATAATATCTCAAAATCAAATCTACGTTTACCTAACTGCTTATGGTTAATTTATCTGAAATATATTTTGTTATAGTAAGAAAAAGTAATCACTCATTCTAATTGCGTGTTTACGAAGACATGAAAATTCAATGTAATTTTATATTATGGATAGTAAAAGGAAATTAATCAAGATATCATTATATAATGCAAAATAATAGTCAGCTTCATTTCTCGGTTATTACAAAATATATAAAATTTATGTTATAAAATTTTCGGAGTTAGATTGAAGTTATAGAATTAACGTTAATTTAAAAATCACTTAAAGTTTTTAGAAAATTAAGGTCCTCCGCCCCTTACGAGCTACAGTCGCCAACATCATTATGAATAAAAAAATAGTCAGCTTCCCTTCTCAGTTATTACAAAAGAAATACAATTATGTTATTATATTTTCGAAGTTACATTGAAGTTATCGAAATAAAGTTAATTTAAAAATCACTGAAAGTTTTTTAAAAACTAGCGGGATCTGTCCCTGACGAGCTACGATCGCCAACATCATTATGTAATGTAAAAGAATAGTCAGCTTCACTTTTCAGTTATTACAAAAGAAATAAAGTCTATGTTATTAATTTTTCGGAGTAAGACTGAAGTTATAGAATTAAAGTTAATTTTAAAATCACTTAAAGTCTTTACAGAACTAGGGGCTTTGCCCCTTACGAGCTACGGTCACCATTTCCGTCATCACGCTAATTTTGATCTATTACACAAAGGATTATCCGATAACGGACTATTGAATGATATTATCATGGCCAGTGCCGATCTTCTGTATTAGAGTTGTCATTTAGCTGCCTTTGACTGGGGGATTTTTCTGTTCTAAAGGTCGTATCTATAGCTGTCGTGACAGCTGACGGTTGTTTTTGTTATTGATTAAGTAAGATCTAGCACACATTTGAAAATCAGCTTCTACAAAATTGTTAAGTAAAAATATGTGGTTGCCTCCCGGACTTTTATTATAATGTCTAGAAAAAAAGCTTTATTTTCTAACGCTATAAGAAAATCTCGTTAAATATGATGTATTAAATATATTGTTTTAAACATGACGCAATATTTCCCATTTAATGTTTGTTTTTTTTTCACGTAATAATTCAAGTTTTCTTTCCCTTTTAATATACACGTATAAATATTTTTTTCAACTAAAAAGTGTTTAGAAATATTAATATATCGGCTTTTTAACTAACCATTTAAAAATGTTTGTTAGGCTGCAAAAGCAAGGTGAGTCGATCAAAAATCACTTCTAAAAAAACAGAGTTGAGGTGCAAATTTCCGCAGACGACTCTTAATTCAACGGAATAGAATATTTCAAACAGTATTTTAAATTAAAATTTATAAGTACAGTGTACTTAGATTAAAACAATATTAATTTGATTAGTTTTTTTTTTCATAAAAAGGAAATTATTTTTACAATGTAGATTAAACGAAAATTTTAAAAATTGTATCTTGTAAAATACGTGATGTTGATGTAATTATAGTAATATATACGATAAAATGCATACGCTCAAACATTGTATCATAGATTGAAAATAAGCAACATTTTTAAGAATTATTTACGTAAAGAAATAACGTAAAGAAATAACGTAAAGAAATAACAGTCTCTGAAGTTTTACTTCATAATATCAATGAAGGAGACTTGCTAAATATACCACAAAGAAGACGCTAACACAACGCGTTTCGAAAGAAATGATCATTTTTTCATCATGCGCTAAAAGTACTCACTGTCATTATTATTGTTCTCGTAGTGATAGGGCATTCTATAGGTAATACGCAAGCGTCAATTATAGCACTTTTTAGGTGAAAATTAACGATCTAATCCAGAGATAAAACAAGAACGAAAAATCATGCGTCAAGCATAGATTATGTAACACTTTCCAACGCTTCCAAAATAATTTTACAAATCATACCGTTTAATAAGCTAAAAGATAACATCTAAGTAAACAATTTGGAAAACGCATAACATATTTAAAAACATAATTTCAGGAATTTCCAACATATACAATATTCGTAAAAATATCCGAATACTTTTATTCAGCCCTGTATAGGATCTATAGATTTGTATATTTACTACACAGGATGCTAAATTTCAGTTCAGTTAGGAAACGCGTAGCACAGTTTAAAATTCTCCGTCAGGAGTTTCTGTCAATAAACAGAAATGTGTTCGAGAAATTTTGTGCTTCCCTGTATAGGATATACAGAATTTATACACACCACATAATAGACAAAAAGCGAGTTAAAATTAAAATCGCGTTCAGTAACTTAAAACACACTTCCAGGAATTATTGTTAACAGACAGTAGAGAATTCTTTTGTGTGTCCCTGTAAATGAACGATGACTGCTATACACACACTATTCTGTAGTAAGCCTCTTGAAATGCACCTTAGTGATATATATAAATTTCAGTGCGTTTAAAATAGTGAAACATTATTTAAATAAACCGCAGACGATTTTTCTCCATAGACGTAATGTAACGGAATTCTTTTGACTGTCCCTGTAAAGTAACTATAAGTGCTATGCACACCCTATTCCATATTAAGCTTCTTCTAATGCACCTTAGTGATATATATAAATTTCACTGCGTTCAAAATAGTGAAATATTATTTAAATAAACCGCAAATGATTTTTCCCCATAGACCGCAATGTAACGGAATTCTTTTGAGTGTCCCTGTAAAATAAACTATAAGTGCTACACACTTCCGTTGAAATAGGGAACATGCTATAAATAACGTCAATAACATATAAAAATTGCAGAGCAATCGGAGCATATTTACGGGAGTTAGAGCACGGACAGACGGACAGAAGGCAGACGGCCATACGGCCAGACAAACCGAAGTCATAAACACTTTTCAACTAGGTTGGGAAGTGTTAAAAAGGTTTTTTTAGCTCACAGGCTATCAATGCCTGAGAGCTAATGTTCCCACCGGTTCTGTATGCTTACGTATGTGTATGTACCTATGTAACCCGATAACTCTTAATAGAAATATCCGTTTTGCTTCAAATGTCGTTTATAGTTTCATTGTGATAAGGCGCTTCCCTTATTAGTTTTGGGGGTTAATTGCTTAAGTGTAAAGGGGGGAACGGGGGGCTTATCCCCTTTAATTTAGATAAACGGGTTTTTCATGCAGAATTATACGATTTGCTTCAAATTTTGTATGTAGGTTCATTGTGATAAAACGCTTCCCTGATTAGTTTTGGGGGTTCATTGGTTAAGTTTAAAAGGAGGAACGGGGTTCTAATACCCCTCTCCCTTAAATTAGACAAATGGGTTTTTCATGCAAACTTATCCGATTTGTTTCAAATCTTGTATATAGGTTCATTGTGATAAGGCTTTTCCCTGATAAGTTTTGGGTGTTCATTAGTTAAGTATAAAGAAGCAGAATTTGGGGGGGGGGAAATCCCCCCTAATTTAGATAAATGGGTTTTTCATGCATAATTATCCGATTTGCTTCAAATTTTGTAACAGATTCATTGTGATAAGGCACTTCTCTGATTAGTTTTGGGGGTTCATTGGTTAAGTATAAGGGGCGGGAACGGGGGACTAATCCCCCTTAATTTACTGTCAGTTTCTTTTTTTTTTAGGAGAATTATAAATAATAATATATAATATATAATTTGTGTGTATAGCCTATATGAGCTCAAAGCCATCAGTATAACTGGGCACTTTTCTTTTTATTTTTTGATCCAACAGCTGACGAGAGAAATTAAACTATACCGTTTCCAGCGGAGTGGAAAATGATTAGAATGGTGGAATATACACACAAAATACATACATAAAATATGTACATACATGTATACATAATATATATTGTGATAGATACACAAAAGAACCTATAAGACTCGTTATCCCGTTAGAGGACAATGGTGGAAAACTTAATCTAAGGTAGGAAATTATTATCATAATGATCATTAAAGGATTAAAGTTGTCTCAAAGTTGGCACAATCTCTTTTTGTATCCCCATATTTAAAGTATGGTAATATAGAAAAGTATAGTAGTTTAGAGGCATGTTGATTTTTCATCTATTGTTTGTTTTTTAGATCCTTTTTGTCCAGCAATATGGGATTCATTCTACTGTTGGCCAGCGACACCTGGAGGCGTCAACGTTTCGAGACCCTGTTCCTTGATATTTGGATCGCACAATGTGAGGATCAACGGACTGCACTCGCAAAGTGACGGTAAGGGCATATTTTAAAAATTATATTTAATCACATTCTGTAAGAGTTAATATATATATATATATATTCACAGGGGGATTCAGCACAATGTTTACAAACTTTAAGAGGTGGTGGAGCATATTAAACAAACAATTTTTATATAGGAAACCAGGGAAGCAATCTGCTCGTTTAGTCAAACATACAAGGCAGTTCACTTCAATCTAAGGCCGAATATTTGGGCATAACTTTAATAATAAAGAAGATATTTTAAAATGATATTTACAAAAGAATTAACTTCATAAGTGCAAAATGCGACGGAATCACGAAAATCTCCAGAAGTGCACAGTAATTTGGTCGGTGCACCGTATATAATATCACCTACATTACGAAAAGTCTATCGCCTACTTTAGCATTAATTGAATACGGATATGGCCAGTTCCATCACATTAAATGCAACAATTTTGTGAGATAAGGTGGAACTGGTCACCATCTGCCTCTAAATAGTGCTAAATTAGGCTATTCCCTTTTCACAATGTAGTGAACATTGCATACGGTGCGCACCGAGGTGAATTGCTGTGTGAGTTAAGAATACATAGAAATGAATGCAAAGGTGCATTTGTGGAGCAAAAAATGTTCTGTGTATTACACGTGAAAAATAAAACAATACATAACTGATCAGCTACACTATGTATTGAAAGGTTCAGAAGTAAACGTGTGTACAAATAAAAATAATAATAAGCATTAATAATAATATCCGGGATACTGAAAAAATAATACATCGAAATTTTTGTCAGATGCTTGGACTTGGAGCAGGTAATGTAGAAGAGTACCTGGAGAGCAATTCCTTACCTCTGATCTAGAAATATGAAATAGAGAAGACATGGAATGAAATGAAATAATTCTCTCGTGGAGATCCAGCCCTTAAACATAAGCTTTTCTCCACGAGGGGAAATGTTTATTGGAAATTCCTATTTTAGAATACAGATGTTGAATATTAAATTAGAGATTAAAATAAAATTAGTACAAAGTTAGTTTTTACAATACTAGTTCAAATCACAACATTTCTTAATATTTTAAAATATATATATATATATATATATATGTTATATAAAAATTTTATTTTCCTTCGCATATCCTTCGCATTTATTTCGCATTATTCCTTTAAATTAATCTAACTTCTGACATAGTCATTATTTCCTTAATTCTTAATAATATTTATTCCTATTTAATGTCCTTTTAAAAGTAATAACACGTATATTAATAATTATCTTATTCCAAATCTTAATCAAAAACTTTAAGTTCATTCGTACCTTTTATCAACTCCCCAATCTATAAAATTCTGAGAGACGCTTGTTGTCATTTCGAATGTTTTTAAAAGCCATTTTTTTTAATTTTTATTCCATGCTTTGCTTCGCGCGCTGGGTATTTTTCACGTCAAAATCAATGCGCAGCTACGAGGGGGATTCTTTCGTGTTAAATCTTCTCCCTCGCACCTCATTCGCTTAGCTTAATTTCGCCTCTCACTCATTGGATCGTGCTCTCGTTACGTCGTTTTCAGTAACTCTACGCGCCGTGAACAAAACTCGCTAGCAAGATTTGGAGAGCAGATTTATGTCGTGTTTTGAAGTGCTGACCAAATTGTTATCTGGTGTTCATCTTTTTTTAGAATTTCATAACAGCTCTTTAAGATCTATTAAATGATGTAGTGAGCAATCGTCAAGCCTGAGGGCTATAAGTTTATACCGGATACTGTGGGAACTGTTACTGGCATCGTTCCTGGTTGTTAATAAACAATTTATTTGGAAATTGGCTGCATCTTATTGAAGAAATTCTTGTAGTGTCTCATCATTGCCTACCCACCTCGCCATGATTCTTGATACCGACTGCGATCATTCTACATCTTTAACAAACTGCCATTTTCTCGTGGAATATTAAATCATCTTCGTAAAAAGTTCACATATATAAGAAAAACTATAAAAGAAAGTCATTAGAAAATTTATGAAAATAATACTTAATCATAACACAACTAGTAATTTTGCATGGTTCAAATAATAAGCTGAAATAGGAACAGTATGAGTACAAAATTGTGATCAGTATGTGAACTATAATATACAAATTTCAAAATAAAATATATTTTATTAAAAAGTACTTTATAAATGTAGGAATTAATGTAGGTATTAAAAAGGATCACAGATCCTTTTTAATAATGGAGAAATGTTTATTCAGAATGTTGTAATTTTCTTTTACTTTATCATACTTTAAAGGATCAAACAGAATTATATTCATATTTTGTATCACTGTGACATTTTTATTGAAATTGAAAGTATGTCTCATTAGAGAACAATTACCATACATGTAATATGAAATAGAGACATCCGAAACCATAGCTAATGTCCAGAAAACGTAGCACTAGAAACGCTCAGAATAAAAGTTAATCTAGAAAAGGTCAATTAAAGGCGCCATATGAAATTTACAATTAATAAATAACAATTAATACATAACAAATTATAAAATAACAAATTACCATTAATAAATAATTACCAAATTATTCAGACATTCATCGATAAATCGAAAAAAAGGATATATCGATAATTTGAAAACATTTACCATCACTTTGTATGACATACTTGAATATAATTAACAAATACGTACTCAGAAAAATCTGATAATAATATTATATTATACTCTATTTCATATATTATAGATTTCAAAAGAAAATGTTTAGCAAATGTGCATATACAATTTGCAATAATATAGCTTACCTTTTTAAAACTTCTTTTTCGTCAATTACGTGTCAAAAATGTAGATAATCAAAGAGTGAGCGTGCTATTTCTCAGCATCTTCTACTTATCTCACGAAGAAGATATCTATATCTTAACCATGATCTGGATGTTATTTAGCTTTCTTGTTAGCTGGTGACAGGCAGTAGAAAGAAATAATAATATCGAAAGGGCAGAATCGATTTACTCGATGTACAAAGTGTCATTCATAATAACGAAGGTCTGGATATTGTATTATCATGTATTTTCTGGCAACAGGTCGCATAGGTCATTTTAATTCATATATCTTGTGTTTTATTTCTTCTTTTTCTTGTTTCATTAAGCGACGAAGTTGCTTATTGATTTCAGTCGATGGAAAAACATCATTAATACATGCATATATATATCGTATCATTTCCTTTTTTTGTGTGCTGTAACAATTTAATTTCAAAATTGCTTTCATTATTATCACCATTATTAAGATTGCATATAGTTTTAAAATAAGACAAAAATAATTTATAGGTGTATTTGAATTATTTTTAAATTTGTAAATATAGTTTATTTCATTAACTGTTAGTGTAATGGATAAATGCAATGTGCATTTATAACGGTTAACATGGTTTTTGATACTTGTTTTACTGCTATGTTTATCTTTTTGTTTAACAATTCTTCATTAAATATGTTTTTGCATTTAATAATGCTCCCTATTCATTGATTTTTGCACATATCCTGTTCAGTTATTCAATATTAGTCAATTTTTATTCAATTTTCTTTCAATTTGACTTTGTAATGGATCGGGCAATTTGAGTTAATAAATCTGGCTCATGTGTATTTACTCAAGCAGAAACCAATTACATTTTACTTATATTAGTGGAATATTGATTGGCCTTGCTAAAGTGTTCCACTATATAAGTTTCCAATTGCTTCTTGTAATAATTTTCACTTTCTGAACATTGAATTTTTTTCCACATAT
Source organism: Maratus michaelseni (assembly GCA_963931845.1). NCBI lineage: Eukaryota > Metazoa > Arthropoda > Arachnida > Araneae > Salticidae > Maratus > Maratus michaelseni. Next base: position 401,383,702 of record OZ007590.1, on the reverse strand, counting down.
TTTTAAGTAATTTTTCTCACTTATTTTAATTTTGAGAATATTAAATTTTTGGATATATATAATTGTTGCATTATAATTTTCAGTTTATCTATTGTCGATTGTTTATGTGGTATAATGGTTATTATTGACAGAAGTTTTATTATATATATATATATATATATATTACTTTAGTTCACAATTAGTTAACTGTCTTTTCCTACTAGTTAGATAATAGAAAAATTCTAGTAAAAAGTTATTCAGAAACGTGTATTTTTTAACGATAGTTTAGAATTTTTTTTTTTTTTTTTTTTTTTTTAGAAATTCTTTAATAACAAATTTATTTAGAATTTTGAAAGTTTTACGTAACTCTTATTTTTTTTTTCAGAAAAAATAGCAGGATGTAAAATTATGGAGACACTTAATTGGAAAAGAAAAGTGTTCAAAAGTATGCTAATAATAGCGGTGAATAAAAAAATATTCATTCATTGCTAAATGATATTAAATAAAAACCATAAAAACAGCAAAATACTTTTAATAAACTGTCTACATGTTTCGACTTCATCGAAACCTTTATTAAGAAAAATAAGAATATTCTACAGTCGTACAATCTCTAACGCAATGATTTGAAAGGCCCTCATTAACTGTTTTCACATTTTCTCTCCAATTACGTACTTACATTTATTTATTTTATCTTTACTTTGATGTTTGTTTTCGTATTCATAACCATGGAGTGACTCAACCCATAATTTTGGTAAGTTAAATGATGCTGTTTCATTACATATTGAATTTTTACGTGTTACAATCTCTGTGGTTTTCTTATAATGGATGGATAGTATAAGACTAATCCATAAAAAAATGTGGGTGCTTTTGGTTATAGTTGCCCCCGAGGATAAATCACCAAGCAACCAAGATTTATCTCCAAATTAAAAAGCTTATATGACATTATAATAAAGTATGATGTATGTAATATTTCGTGACGAATGTATGGTCCTTTTATAGTCATATATGACGTATATATATGACATGATGTATATATGGCATATAAGACATGTGTAATTTATAGATATATTTCTCTTACGTGGTTCGGAAATAAGGCTGAATTTCTAGCTTACCGTTTGGCAACAACTGTAGTTTCCAGAGCTCAGACCAAGGAATAGACTAGATTCTGTAAGATCAGCTCTGCCTCCAATCTCCAATATGGCAGCCAATGTGAGCACAGTGAAACTCAAACTAGCAATTATTAAAAATAAAGTAACATGTACGTAATCCAAAACGTTTGAGATCACTCCTCATTTTACTTATGAGTAATATCGTAATTTCAAATGAATTCTCAACTTTTATTTAGAATTTATTTACGAATTTCACTCACACGAAAATCGGAGAGAATAAAAATATCAACTGTCTAAAGTGCACCTGCTGCCATCTGTTGCCGTGGTGATGAAGTAAAAAATAACTTATTTTGCAAAATTCTATAATCTATTAGAACAGTAAATTGTCGAACGAAATTTAAACAATGATTATGAATTATGAACCATCTTCCTATCACATAATGTTTTTTAAATGAATTTAAACCGTGCTGTACAATATTATAGGTGCAATGAGTTTTAAACTAATTGTGTTTCAAAGATCCTTTTTTCATAGTATTTAAATGGTTTATGCCCATTGGTAGCACCAAATAAATGTATTTTTAATTGTGTTTTCAACGAAGTTTTCAATTGCTTTTTTACATTGAAAAAATTGTCAAATTCATATATTAAAATGATTTATGGTAATACTTATTCTGGCTAGAATTGTTGCAAAATAAAAAAAAGGCAAGCGAACGAAGGGAACTGGGACCGCGTAGCGGTCTCAATGTGAATTACTTTGCAATTCATGGGGTTGGCGAGCGTTAGCGAGAAGGGGGTTGAGCCCCCTAGTATGTATATAATGACATATATATATATATATATATATATATATATGGTATAATGTGTCGCATATATAATGCCGTATATATACGATATGCATGAGTGTTTGGGATAAAAAACGCTTTTCAGAATCGTAAGTTACTCGGAAGAGGTTATTGTATATTTCCGTTCGTGGCTATGTTGTATTTTCATAGAATAAGGAACACCGATATCTGTTTTTTTTTTTTATTTTACAGTGTAGGTAAACGGACCGACTCAAATTGGACTAAATTGGAGACCGCTAACAACAATTAATGTTAAACAGCCATACATTGAAAAGTGAAAAATTATGTTGAGTTCCGATATTTAACTCTTGTAACCTGGAAACAATGTTAATATAATTAGTATTATACAATAAATGGAATTAGACTTCAGAGAGATAAATTAGTTCCTCGCAAGTTGTATTAAAAGGACTAAAAATCTTAAAACGCAATTAATTCCAGATAATGCGTGTAAATAGATTCCCGGAGGAAACAAAGTTGTCAGCGTTCGCCTGACTAACTGTCATTGAATGACATAACAGAAAACAATTCGTAATACTTGTTAATTTATTGGCAATATTTAAACTGATTTGTTTTCAATATTGACTGTCGGGATTCAAAAATCAATTATCCAGGTGTTAAAAGAAATGCACGCTAAAAGCAGGTTAACATTTCATTTCTGTTGAATATATAAATGCGTAAAATTTTGTTAACCCGGATTATTAATATCTTTAAAATTGGTATTTAAAGTCTGATTATTCTATGGGTAAAATAATGTAAACTAAAAGAGAACTGTATCTTGATTTCTGCTTAAGTACATTGAACAAATTTATTAACTCACAGCAATTTATAACAACATCTTTAAAAGTATTTGTAAAAATTAACATATTTTAAATGTCATGTTATTTTAAAGAGTATTCTTATCGACTTCATGAATCATTTTACTTTCACGGATTCAGCACAATTTGTTTTGTTTCCTACAAAAACATTATACTCTAATTAAAATCGTTTAAATGCCAAACTATAAATGCTATAGAATTCATTTTTAATAGCGATCGTGCTACATATAGTAAACGCCAATAACATATAAAAATTACAGGGCAATTCGAGTACATTTACCACAGTTAGAGCACAGACAAATCGAAGTCAAAAAACTTTCCAATTATGATGGAAAGTGTTAAAAAAACACGGCAAATGTTGTAATATTTTAAAATAAATTCAGTATCCCGCGCTTTCTACCAAGAGTAAAAAAAGGCACGGAATTTTGCGTAATCGAGTTCAGACAAATTAATATATTGTAACAGACATTTTTGGGGTAAAAACATGAATTGCAGTCATGAAGTGATTCGTGATGTTTAAGATAAACATCTAATGCTTATAAACGAGTTTTTTTTAAACTATATTTTACTTTTGTACACTGGTGTTCAGAAATATATGGCAGTACTTAGGATTGTATGGGACTTCCTCCTCAATTTATCAGTTATTGCTGTAACTTTTTGAGTTTTCACTATATTTCACTGGTCTTTTCATATGAGGTGCCCTATAGTATGGACTATCAAATCATCACAAAAAAATTTTTTGCTGTAGTTTACGCATGCGCAGTTAAAATTTATTTCATACAAATACCGATATCTCATCAAATATTCAACATATTAATATTTTAATTTGCAATATTGCAAGTTTTAATTGCAAATTTTTGGAAAGCGGTGTTAAATTCGGTTGAACACTCTGCATGCTATATATATAAAAAAAGAACCTTTTGAATTTTTCATAGAAACCTTAACATCTTCACTAATATACGTGCTGTGCTTCCACACATGCACACATATGTTGAACAGGACCTACACATAGTCATTTGCTACAGTGACAGACCATTTTTAGCATATTCTGTTACGTGGGTGATCGAAAATATCATTTTATTTTTAAAATTATTATTTCCCCCTCCTCTAATTATCGTCACGAGTTTCAGTAGATATTCCACGTAACGTCTGAAATTGGTCACTGCTCCTTAATTTCTAAACATCAGTGTACTTTTTTAACATAAAACGTTTTCTTTATCTCTTCCTATTGATGAATTATCGTGAAGTCGAAAAATATTTCGGAGTAAAATTTACCCTTTTAATGTGAATTTGGGCAACAAAGAGTATTTGCGATACATACCTGCATGATCCCTACATATTCCCAAAGTTTAATCATTTTTAGGTGCGTTCGTAATTATATAAATACGTAGCACCTATAGTCGTCGTTTGGTCCGTCCGTCTGTCCGCATATAACAGCACATAAACTACCCGACCGAATAGTTTGAAAATTAATATGTGTAATCGTTGCAGAATTTTGTCGAGTCATTTCAAATTTTATGAAAATCGAAAATCAAAATTTTAAAAAGATATTAATAAAAGTTTTCTTCATTCTATTAAATCCTATCATGCGTAATCTATATAATAATAAAAACGCAAGTCATATGACTGAGGAAAGCGAATACGGGCTGACCATCTCTTTTTTCATATGCCAGGAGGTCATTTTTATTCAAATTTATTTTTTCGAATAAAATTGTATAAAAGTGACATTATTAGAAAGATAATGCAAAAATATTGTTTGTTTGCGAGATGAGTTACATTTAAATATATATAGATTCTGAGATAACTTCGGTTGAAATTAGGTTGAAAGCCGAATATCTCAATCCATTAAAGTAAATAAACACAGGATATTCGTTCATTATGAGTCATAGAAATATTAAACCATGGAGCTAATCATTCGCAAGGCAAGATTTCCAGGGCGAATTTTGCAGCGCTGTCTGTTGTAAAAAAAAAAATCGCATCCGTAAACGTGGCATACGTAATGAGAAAAAAAAAGGCATGCTCATTTCGATTATAGCAGATGATATAATTCATGTCACAGAAGTAATACGGATGATTTTTTTCACATTGTAAAACTAGTTGTAATACGAAGGCGCCGTATTTGTCACATTTAACGTATAATTTCCAACTTGTTTTAATTTGCGGATTTGAAACGTTCCCTTGTGAATCAAATTCATTTAAAATTTGCATAATTCTCATGAATAAATTTTTCTTGTCGTATCATCTGCCCCGCAGTTTTAGAAAATATTGTCTAGATAATAATTCTGAAAGTTAATGTTAATAAAATATCCAAGATTTGCGTATTTTAGAATTACGTATGAATTTCTTTACAAATTTAATTTAACATCGTCTACGTATGATAATTTTGTTTGCGTCTACGATCACATCTTCAAATACTACCTATCTAACACAAATGATAATATTGGCATAAATTAACAAATAAAATTTCTATTGACTTTAAATGAAAAGCTTTAGTAAAATAGTAAAGTTTATGTAATCATTATGATCAAAAAGCTTGAAAGAGATTTTGAAAATTCTAATTAATTATCTAACTGCATAAGTAAACTAAAGACACGAAATATCTAACAGAACGATTCATTTGAGATAACTTTTGCAAATGCAGCTCCCAAGATAATTTTTTTTTTTACGTTTTCCTAATTAAATATCGAACGATTAACAGTAATAATCACATTGTTGTTAATTAGCGAACTTTACAATGAATTGCATTCTGAAATAACTGTTAAAATTAAAAACTATTTTTTTTTTTGCTCAAATAGAAGGCGATTAAACTTAAGGATGTAATCCAAGTTGCACTATATATAAACGCAAAACAATTTATAGTGATTTTATTTAAAATATTTACTTAAAATAGTAAAAATTAAAGTACTTAAAGAGTAAAAAAGTACTTAAAATGTACAAAAAGTACTTAAAAAGCTTTGAAAATACTTAAGTATTTCAAAAAGTACTAAAAGTATATAAAGAATCAAAAATATAAAAAGTACTAAAAGTATATAAAGAACCAAAAATATAAAAAGTACTAAAAGTATATAAAGAACAAAAAATATAAAAAGTACTAAAAGAATATAAAGAACCAAAAATATAAAAAGTAGAAAGGGATAAATAAAAGTGGAAAATGTATTTAAAATTATATCTATAAAAGTTTATATAAAAAGTATATATATAAAACTATACTATTTAATAGTATAAAAAGTTTAAAATATACTAAAAGTACGAACAAGTACTAAAAAAGTACTTATGTACTAAATTAAAATACTTAAATAATAAAAATAAACAAACAAAAGATATGGATTTAAGAGCATTCATTAATAAGAAATTCTGTCGAGTATAAATATTTAATTCTAGAAACCCCAGCAACATGGTTAATGTAATAAATTTTATTTGAATTGGACTTCGTTAATGTAAATTAATTATCTGCATTCGTCAGTATGTGAACAGAATTAAGCGTCTTAAAGCGCGATTTATTGGACGTTGAGTTTGCAAATGTATTTATCCACTGGAAATAAAACTTACTACACTATATCCTAAATAGATGACAGAGAATACTATATCGCGATAGGGAACAAATCGCAATGCTTGTTAATTGCTAAGACATCAGAAATAATTGTTTTCCAGATTGACCTTTGATACCTAAAATTGATTATTTATCACTAAATTGGAGATATGCAAACATTAATCCTTGCAATTTCCACATAAGCTGTACCGAAACAATTTTCATTAGCAAAATACATCCTATATATATGCAGGATTAGGTTTCTTGAAAACATCCACTTCTAACAAATGTCATTCCATAATTAATAAGACTCAAGTCTTCAAATTTATTCCCTTCCCATCACAAAATAAAACTAAATAGTCATAAATTAACAATTCGAATATTCTGTTGAATTTAAATATTTAGTCCTAGAAACCTAGTAACGCGATTAATGGAATATATTTGATCGAACACCTTGAATTAGGTTCCGATAATAGAAATTAATTATCTACATTCGTGTGTATGCGAACAGAATTTAAACATCTTAAAGTGCGATTCATTCAACATAGAGTTTGCAAATGTATTGCCTGAAGTAAATAGAACAGTCTACGCACTCTTCCAAATAACTGACATTGAATAATATATTCTAACACAGAATAAATCGTACTTCTTGTTAATTGGTAGAATTCGTGGATAATTGGTTTCCAAATTGACTGTTGATTGATATTAATTAATCCTTGCCTTTCACTTAATTCATTCTCTTCGTTCCCTTCTTTATTCGCCTTCCTACGTAAACTCACCCGGTCTGGCGGGGCGTTCCTATTGGTCTCTCCGTCACATGTGTTTTCTGACTCCGCTGTTGTTTTTGAAGACGTCGCCGCCATTTCATCTTGGCGCGTGCGAAAAACGCAAGCAAATTTACATGGCTTAGGATTTTAAATCGGTTTTAATCTTTTGAATTGGCACTGATGATGGAGCTTTAGGGGCTCCGAAACAGCTGTTTGCCAATTTATATATATTTAATTTGTGCTATTTCACGTTGTACATTTATTTTATTTTTAATATAACAGCACAAAGTTTAATCCACCTTTTTAGAGATTAATTAATTGGTCAAGTGCGAGTATAACTCGCGCTCAAAGGGTTCCGCACATTAAATGTATTAATTACTATTTATTAATTAACAAACTCCCACTACCCCTACTTTTTTCATAATTTGAGTTTCGGTAGATTCGGAAATAGGAGGGGGGAGGGGACATATTTTTGCAGTACACTTTCGACGATATCTCTGAAAATCTAATACCAAATTTAAAACAAATGTATTTTTGAGTTCGGTGTTACGAGATGTTTCTAACGATATCATACGCGATACATAAAATTACATTTTTTTAAGTAACTTAATTAATATCTCGACTAATTGCCGATATTTTTTTCGAAAATCCTTATCAACTATCATTGGATGCTGCTGCATCGATAGATATCTCGAGCGCCCATCAAGTACCCCGTTGACCGCCCGTAAAGTAAAATTTGTGAGTAAGGGAAAAATGTATTTTTCTCAAAATCTATGTGACCTAGAAAAATCGCTATAGTTTTCCTGCAAGTTTAAATAAACTCCTACTACCCGTAATTTTTTCATAATTTTAGTTTCAGTAGATTCGGAAATAGATTGGGTAGGCTGACATATTTTTGCAGTGTATTTTCGACAATATCTTTGAAAATATACCTAAAATTACAACAAATGTATTTTTGAGTTCGATAATACGAGATCTTTCACATGATATACAAAAAGAAAAGTTGTTTTTTCATGTAACTTAATTGCCCCCCCCCCCCAAAAAAAAAAAAATCATAAACATATTTGTGAGTGATTAATAATCTGAAAATTTGTGGATCAATTAGGCTTTATAACTTTCCCAAGTTTGAACTTTTCACATCCAATATTTTACGAAAATAAATTAAAGCATTTATCTAATTATTAGACTTTAAGAGAAATATTATGTTTCTTAACAGAACTCCTACGATCCTTTCATCAGTTGTTTATTAAAATGTAATCTACTTGTCCATACAAAAGAATTATGATAATATTGGCAGTGTATAAGGAGTTAATTAAGAAGAATAATACCTTAAAAAGATAGAAAATTAACAGTGCAATTTTCTCTGCAGCAATATGACTATATAGTTTTAAGCGCATGAGATTTGCAACAATTAGTTACAGCAATAAAAATAAATTTGCGAAGAAATACGTTCGCTAAATTATAAATAAGCTACCAACACGATTATGAAAGAATCCATCATTTTTAATCCTCTGTCTTGTTAAAAATGTACCCTAGAAATTCAAACTGCTAAATCTCAGCCATTTTTTGCGATAGAGAATAAATTTTAAAAAATGTTCTAGAATCCTTATATCAAGGCCTTACACTTAATAAAATTTTGAATTTCTGATTTTTTTTTCACTTTTTGAGTTTGAAATATTTAAGTGTTGAAACCATTTATCCATTTGAAACAATCCATTTTGAAACAATATGCTGATGAAGTTGGTGTGAAGGTTTTAGGACAGGTGAAAATGTACAAAAACTTTTCGGAATTGCTTTCATTCGGGTTGTTGCAATAGAGTGCTTTCTATTTTTTGTAATGAAAACTACCTATAAACTCTAATTTGTTTTATTGCAACTATTGCGTAATTAATTGCGTATTTATTATATCTTTTATTTTTATTTCTTACAGATCAATCAATTTATAGTCCAACTACTGTCGAAACTATTAAAATAACAGGAAAATAATTGTATTATTATAAATACTGAAATCGTTTCAATAGTTCCCGAGAAAAAAGTACATCAACGTCAGCTTTTTTATATACAATTTCGCAACTGTTGCAATCCTTTTTAAAATCGAAAAGCAAAAAGATTTTTGAAAAAGGCATACCATTTTTCTCAGCTATCCTTCTTTCAACCGATTACACCAGATTTTAATAAATAGATTTAAATAATGAAACTTTTACTGTAAAAACTCAATAAAATGTCTTCTTGGAACAATAAAATTCAGATTCAAAGTGATTGATTGTTTTTAGGTATGCTCCAATCTTCAATAATTGCTTTGTCTTATCTATAAAAGATGAATAAAAAAAGAACTTGTCAGGGTCTTACACATTCTTCAATGAAAATTTAATTAATTTTAACTCTCGCATACACTGCAAAATTAGTTTTTATTATCCTTCGTTTTCGTTCACCTTAATGTAGGTTTGAGCAAAAACAACTTCCTGATTTCAAATGTAAACGGCAAAGCAATGATAGACTGTATTCAATATTTTATAGTGTATTTTGAAATATTTAAATATTTAGCATTTTGTTTTACATAATTACATTTACATTTACATTTCATTTGAAAATAAAATCCTACAAATACCTATTCTCTTCAAAAATTTTTAAGATTAATGAAATATTTTAAATTTAGCCTGATTTGATATACAATATATATATAACCGTTATAAGACAACAACACAGAAACATCATACACAAATAGGGGAATAAAAATCAAAAATTGAAATATGAACATATACATGTTTGAATAATATCCAGAAAAAGAAGAAGAGAAAAATATATAATATGTGACCAAGAAAATATAAAACAAATTTGAAAAAAGTGAATTAATGAAATATTTGTGGAACTGTAGCAGAATCTTCAGGCATTAGTTACCCGAGATTCCACAAAAATGTACGATTTCATCCTTGTACAAGCTAAAATAATACAAGATTTGTCCAATCTCACATTAACAGACATAGAAAATCAATGAAATAAGAGATGAAAATGTTTGAAGAGAGGATGCATTTCCTCATAAAAATCACAGAAAAATATGCATTATTTGACAAATCTGCATATGTTGCCAAAGAATATTTACAAATTCAATAGATGTATTAAATGAGAAATGAACGACTCGCAAAATATTCAAGCTCTACGAATCAAACCAAGTCGACCCAGAAATTTAAATAAAGTGATAAAACCAGAAATAAATTAACAGTGCTGCCATGAAGTAGCAATACAATATAAAAAATCAGAATTATTCATTACATTGCGGAAAAATCTTACAATTTAAAATATATACTGAAATTAAGTTAATACATTACAAAAATCGATGTATATAATGAATGATAAGGAGAATACATTAATTAAATTAATTATTAATAAAATTATAAAATAAAATTAATAAATTAAGTAATAATAGATAAATTATAATAAAATAAAATAAAATAAATTAGTTATATCTGTGACAGTACAGAAGAATATTACATATAAAATAATAATAAGAATTAAAGGGGTGAAGAAAACATTTAAATAAGACAAATATATTTATATAAAAGTAAGATGATTCATGGAGTGATTTAGATATGACATTGTCCCACACAAATTAAGGAAGTTAATTAAATATTAATAAATAAAATTTAAATTGCATAAAGTAGATGATATGAAATCAGTTCTGTTAAATAGAAAAGTGGTGTGCTGAATCAACGAAAGAATAACAAGTAATGAATAGATGCATTACGAATAAATAACCTCTCTCGTTTTATTTTGTAAATAATAAATTAACCATTGTGCATTAATTTACATACAACACCACCCTCCTCCATACTCTAACATGTACCCTGCCATTTATGTATACTTCGTGACTATTTAATTTGATTAATTTCTGATATTCTTTTTCAATATTTCTGAATACGTGTTTTAAAGCCATTCATATCCAAAAATCTGCATTTGTCTGTTTCAGTTGCATATTAAAATTTTATTGCAATAGTACTACTTTTATTAATGGTAGAGTACGGACAAATAGACAGACCAACTGAAGTTATGGCTATAATGCTTTTTAAAATAAATGTGAGTGCCACTTAAGAATCTAAAAACCACTTTTGGGCCAAACCACATTTGCTGAAATCCGCCATGTGTCTATGGATTCGATTACGATAACGAAAGATTAATCATAAGATTAGATTAAACATAAAATACAACAGTTTTGCATTAAGCTGAAATCTGTAAACGGAAAAACAGATTTCAAGTTTCTAGGTTTTTTTTTTTTTCAATTTAGTGTGGTTATTGTATTATTATTATTATTATTATTATTATTATTATTGAGAAAGGCGTCAATCTTTCATTATAAGGCACACTAATTATTCACTGGTATATATTTACTATTTTCTAAACTTTTTTTTTTTAATAAAGGATACATTTTTGTTCTTAAATAAAAGGGTAAATTTGTTTACATTTTATAAAAAGCACGTAATTTTTTTTAAAAAAGAAAATATATACTTTATAGTTATGCGGATTTGAGAACGTTTAAAGTATATAATTATCGCACAAATTTTAAGATAAATAAAATAAGTGCTATTCAATGACTTTATGTCTTCATTTGAATCCTAAATGAACTTTATGATGATATTTAGCAAACAATTTTCTTTGTGTGGAATTATTTCTCAAATAACTTGCGAGATATTCATTGTGTTGAGATCTATTTTCATCATTATTAATATAATAATGAACCGACAAAGTAAATCTAGGAATAAGAAAAAAAATGCACATAAAATTAATCTTCGTCCATTTATTTTCGCGAAACCAGATTATAAAAATAAGGATGCTTAAAGAAAGTCGCTCGACTTTTGTTTGTTTGACTAAAATAATCAAGCATCTTTTACAGCAGGAGATTAAAAAATAATTTCTTATGGTCCATGGAAATTTAATATTTGCTAGTCATGTGGGAAATATCTATTCCTTTTTTTATATGAAATATGTAGTCGGTCAAGGAAAGGGAAAAAATACGAACCCCCCCCCCCCCCCTCCATCTATTTTACCAACTAATAGCCCGAATAATTAACCCGTATTTCCATAATACCCGAAGTACCTGTACCAATAGAAAACTTATAGCGGATAAAATTCTTTACATCTTTGTAGAAAATTTTTTTAGATTATGTATTGTCATAAAAACATCATAATACCGTTAGTTGCATGGATTTAAAAAATCATGCAACAGTCTTTTTAGGTGCGTTTGCAGTTATATAAATACATAGCACTTATAGTCGTCATCTGGTCCGTCCGTTTGTCCGTCCGTCCGCATATAACAGAGCAAAAACTACCCAGCCGAATGGTTTGAAATATAATATGTAGAATCGTTGCAGAATTTTGTCGAGTCATTTCTAATTTTATCAAAACTGAATCAAAACTTAAAAAGATAAAAGTTTTCTCTATTCTATTAAATTAAATCGTACATAATAGGGTGGGCCGAAAAAAACTTTTTTTTTATTCGCTATACCGCGGAAAACTTGGCTTTAGGGTTGCTTAGTAAAATAGAATAAAAAAAAAATTAAATTTTAATTTTAGCGGCAGAGCAACTCAAATAAATTTATTGAAAAGCAATAGTTTTCTTTCTTTTTTAAAGCTATAAAAGAAAAAAAACCGCTATAGTGAAAAATCTTTAAAAGAAAGATATAAAAATACATTATAATAAAAAAAGAAGCAAAATTACTTCATTTGAGGTAGCGCAAAGCATTTAAAAAATCCTTAAATTAACGCAATCAAGTTGTATTCACTCAGTGAATGTTGGCCGGATTGTGGGCCGGGTCTTTTTTTCTGTTTTGATTCGCTATACCGAAAAAGACTTGTGTCTTAGGGTAGCTAAGTAAAATGCAAAAACAAAATAAATAAAATTTTACTTCTGATGGTAGCGCAAAAGGCCTAAAATTTGAGAAAAAACGCGAGTTTTAGGCCAAATTTTCTCAAATTTTAGGCCTTTTGCGCTACCGCCAGCAGTAAAATTTTATTTATTTTGTTTTTGCATTTTACTAAGCTACTCTAGACACAAGTCTGTTTCGGTATAGCGAATCAAAACAGAAAAAAAGACCCAGCCCACAATCCGGCCAACATTCACTGAGTGAATACAACTTGATTGCGTTAATTTAAGGATTTTTTAAATGCTTTGCGCTACCTCAAATGAAGTAATTTTGCTTCTTTTTTTTATTATAATGTATTTTTATATCTTTCTTTTAAAGATTTTTCACTATAGCGGTTTTTTCTTTTATAGCTTTAAAAAAAGAAAGAAAACTATTACTTTTCAATAAATTTAATTTATTTGAGTTGCTCTGCCACTAAAATTAAAATTTAATTAATTTTTTTTTTCATTTTATGTTACTAAGCAATCCTAAAGGCAAGTTTTCCGCGGTATAGCGAATCTAAAAAAAAAAAAAAAAAAAAAAAAAAAAGTTTTTTTCGGCCCACCCTAGTACATAATCTATATAATAAAAGCGCAAGTCATGTAACTGAGGAAAACAAATACGAGTTAACCACATCTTTTTCCATATGCAAAACGGCTATTTTTATTCAAAATTATTTTTTTTCGAATAAAATTACATAAAAGTTACATTTTTAGAAAGATCGTTCAAAAAAATTGTTTGGTCAAAAATCTGTACATTAAAAAATGTACAGATTTTGAGATAACTTCAGTGAAAATCAGGTTAACAGCCGTATATCTGAATCCATTAAAAAAAATAAACAAAAGAGTCATTCATCGTGAGTCATAGAAATATTAAACAATGGAGGTAATCATTCGCAAAGCAAGATCTCCATGGTGAATTTTACAGCTGTCTGGTGTCGAAAAGTAAAATCCGTATATGTAAATATGGCATACGTAATAATGATAAAACAAGGCATCCTCAATTCACTCATATCAGACGATATAATTTATTTCACTGAAATAATAACGATGATTTTTTTTACATTGCATAACTAGTTATAGCACAAAACGAACGCACCTGATTTGTCACGTTTAACATACAACTTATTTTAATTTGTACTTGATATTCACAAGTTTATAAACAAAATATTGCTTCTTTAAAGAAGTCAACGTATCCGATGATCACAATTTGCTCTACATTAACATCTTTTATGAGATATATAAAACAGCAAATAATTACAGTTTTAAGTTTTGCTTTTTTTTCTGTTACCGAAGAATCCTAACAATAAATATTATTAAACATGAGAGTGCAGCATATGGTTTTAATAATATTTCTCTTCGAGTACATTTACACACGTCATAAATTATTTTTCTTTCTGATATACTAATCCCATTGGTCAATAAGAAAACGTCCTTCCAATATTCAAGCATCTTTGACTTTCTTAGGTTCATTTGGACGAAGATAATATAAAGAATACGTTATTATTTCACTGTATAAATGTTATTAAACATGTTATTTTTATTTCTAATTTAATTTGTACTATCGGAAGAACCCGGCGTTGTCCGGATTTTTAAGAATCTTTGTTCAGAAAAATCAATTTCAAAATTAAACATGTTGTACAGAGAAGTTCCAAAATGTTAAAATATGTCAATATTTCCATAACCGGGTTTTTTTTTCATGATTCAATACATTTCTCAAACCCATATGACGTTATATTCATCTGCTGACGTCATATCTACTTGTGCTTTCTCTGTTACTCACATTGATATTCTGTTTGTATTATTCTCAAACATTTGAAAAAGTTCGTTAAACTTCCAATAGGACGTCATATTAATTTTATTTTTCATTCTCTAATAACGTCCTATTAACCTGCTTTCTGTACTTACACATACTCATACTCCTTCTATTATTGAGAAATGTTTGAACATTTTCGTTATATTACCTATATGACGTCCTATTAATATTTATTTCAACTGTTGAAACTTTTTATTTCATTTTCATTTTTTCACGTGGAAATATTTCAATAGAAAATGAATTATTGTAGAAAGATTTTTATTGTGGATTTTTAATTGTTGGCAATTTTATTTTCTAAAAATATGTTTTTCGGAATCTCCAGTGTCTGAAACATGTAAATCCGTCAAAACATTTTTTTTTTCATTTTCAAAACGATTACAAGACTTACGTATGATGGGTAAGTAATAACTAAACACGAGTTTAAACAAGAACGAAAAATCATGCGTCAAGCATAGATTATGTAACACTTTCCAACGCTTCCAAAATAATTTTACGAATCATACTCTTCAATAAGCTAAAAGATAACATCTAAGTAATCCAAATACTTTTATTCAGCCCTGTATAGGATCTATAGATTTGTATATATACTACATAGGATGCTAAATTTTAGTTCAGTTAGGAAACACGTAGCACAGTTTAAAATTCTCCGTCTGGAGTTAAATAATACGGAAATGTTTTCCCGAACTTTTGTGCTTCCCTGTATAGGATCTACAGAATTTATACACACCACGTAATAGACAAAAAGCGATTTAAAATTAAAATCGCGTTTAGTAACTTAAAACGTACTTCCAGGAATTATTGTTAACATACAGTAGAGAATTCTTTTGTGTGTCCCTGTAAATGAACGATGACTGCTATACACACAATATTCTGTAGTAAGTCTCTTGTAATGAACCTTATATAAATTTCAATGCGTTTAAAATAGGGAAACATTGTTTAAATAAAGCGCAGACGATTTTTCTCCATAGACGTAATGTAACGGAATTCTTTTGACTGTCCCTGTAAAGTAAGTATAAGTGCTATGCACACCCTATTCCATATTAAGCTTCTTCTAATGCACCTTAGTGATATATATAAATTTCAATGCGTTTAAAATAGTGAAACATTATTTAAATAAACCGCAAATGATTTTTCCCCATAGACCGCAATGTAACGGAATTCTTTTGAGTGTCCCTGTAAAAAAACTATAAGTGCTACATACTTCCGTTGAAATAGGGAACATGCTATAGATAATGATTATAACATATAAAAATTGCAGGGCAATCCGAGCATATTTACGGGAGTTAGAGCACGGACAGACGGCAGACGGCAGACGGCAGACGGCCAGACGGCCAGACGGCCAGACGGCCAGACAAACCGAAGTCATAAACACTTTTCAACTAGGTTGGAAAGTGTTAAAAAGCAAAGGAACTTATATTTATTACCAGAATAACGACAAAAGTCGTTTCAGGAATTTAAACTTAAGAATCTGTCGTTTCAAATAGAAAAATTTCAAACTTGTTTTGAGGAAATAAAGATTTATTTTATTAAAACTCTTTAATTCCTAAAAAAGTAAAAACTTTTTCTCACAAACTATGCGGGTTACTTTAGAGGTTGCGTATAATTGGGATTTTGTTTTAAGTAACACATAGTTTTAGTTAAAGAAATAAATAGTTTTATCTTTAATTACTTTCTTCGGTACATCCTTTTTGTCGCGGACTTGGCGCCTTTTTAAAAGCGTTGGCGCTGTTCGGGATTAAGAAAATGTGATTAGTTACCAAATGACATAAATGGCCATGAAAACAAAACTGATTAAATAAAATGATTTTATATATGTGTATACGTACAGGGTGATTATAATATAAGTATTTCTATTTGGAGGTGTCTGTAACTCGAGGAAATAACCCGAATGAAACCAAAATCGGTACATTTACTATTCGAGAAGGGGTAAAAGTATGAAATAATAAAAAAAATAATTGCAATAATCACCAACATATGGCGCTGCTGAGTGTGAAATGCAATGTGTAATACAAGAAGAAAGAATTAAGACGTCAAACCGGATGGAATACCTAATTTATTGGAAAATGTGACAGTGAATGTGGTTACGCTTTCGCATGGTGGTGCTGATCATGTTCAGGTTCCACATGTCATTGTGCTGGAGGACACAATCCAGGCGGTGACGACGTGCTCAACTGCGGAATGTAACGCATCAGGAGTGATGTTTCGCACATGTTGTGATATGCGGTAAAGTCATTGAGGTTTGCGATACCTCCACGGTACACATTATTACACTTTACGTTTTACACTCAAAAGCGCCATCTGCCGGCGATTATTACAATTAATTTTTTTATTGCTCCATTCTTCTTCCTTCATCTCGAATAGTAAGTGTACCGATTTTGGTTTTATTCCGGTTAGTCTTTCAAGTTACAGACAGCTCCAAACAGAGATACTTATATTACAAGCACCCGGTATATTAAAAAAAAGTTCTGATTACACTCTATTAGATAAATTTCTTCTGATTGCATATAATAATAGATAAATAGCTTCTATATGAAAATGTCTATCCAAAATAAATTGTATATGAAACAGTAAGTAGGCTGTCGGACAGTACGTATAAAAATTTTCACTCTTTTAGGTCCTCACCACTATTTCCGAATAGTAATCGTTGCCATATTTTTCTGCCTTTAAATATGACGAAGATTACAATTCGAAATTATTAAGCTTAACTAAACGATCTTGTTGTTTTTTAAAGCGAGAACTTTAACGTTTAGAACACCATGCTATCTCGTCGACGTAAAACAATCTGCTACAATGGTCAAGTATCGAGTGAGTGAGACCTCTTTTCCACTAGTTAGCTGCGAACCTTCTCGAACCATTTCAACAGCTATTCTTCATTGATACATCTCTTGTTGGTTTTAAAGTTAGGCCTAATTGAGACGGAATTGTCGAATTCCTTCGAAAAAAATTATTAAACCATTTGCGCCTCAGATGGTTATCCACAAAATAATCACTTAATACTCACCTATTGCACACTGTTTGCAGCGGCAAACCCATGAGGGGCGCAAATCTCTGCGCGACTTTCAAAGCCTTTTTTTTTAAGTTCAAATGTAAAAGTGTCTATCACTGGTATCCAAAAATTACTGGTATTTGGAACAAGTTGTATTTAGAAAAACTTTTGTCATGCTCTAACCAGTAAAATAGAAACAATTTCATTTTTGTAAGTCCAAAATTTACTGAATTGTGATACTTCAAATTTTATGGATTTTGAGACTTTTCTAGCAGTAAAAATGCATAAGTTTTTGGTTTTACTCATTAGAGCATGGAGTTCTAAGTATAACCTTAGGCACCAAGACAACTTTTTACGACCCGGGCACCATACAAAATTTTTTGATAACTTTTAGAAAAATAAGTATTTTAATGTAAGTGGAATTTCATATCATGAAGAACAACTTTCTGAACATTTTTACAATATTGGAACTATAGCTTTAAAACTAACAGTTTAAGAATTAGCTATTGATCCGGTATTATTGTGTCCTTGTTACGAAACTGATGGCTTTTAATCTCTGTAATTAAATGCGTTAACACTAGAGGGATGCAGGAGCAAACCCATTAGGGGCGCAAATCTCTGCGCGACTTTCAAAGCCTATTTTTAAAGTTCAAATTTAAAAGTGTCCATTACTGTTACAATGTAAACCACTGGTTCCATTACCCTACATTAATAATATAATAAAACAAAAAAATAGATACAAACGATGTCATAAATGACAGCATTTTGGTATTCATCCGTAGTCTAACCCAATTTAAAAATGTTTGGACACAGAAGTGTTATTTAAAAAGTAAAATTTAATAAAATCTATAGACACGTTTAATTAAAAACATTTTCTCGTTCAAAACGTGTTTGGCCTGGCCTCCGGCAGAATACCAAAAAGTTAGCATCTATCCGAATTGTATAATCTCCTATGTTGGAATTAAGTTAACAAATAAGTTTTAAATTTTCTGATTAGTCTTACATAAAAACAAACTGTTCTAACTCGGTGTAGTGACTGCATTTTCCATGATACTGGTGCTTACAACAATTAAGGCTTAATGATGTGGACAGAATTTTTTACAAAAAGCAACACAATGTGCACATTTCCACGCCCTTAATCCTTGGAGATGCATTATGTCATCGACATTATTCCCATGATTCCTAAAGTTTTTAACATTTCTCGCCACCATGTTCTGCCACCACGTTTGTGGGAATCAATTATCAATGAACGAATTCAAAGTTCAAGCATTGTTTGCAAACACTGATCTGGAAACTCGATATGAATTAATTGTCCAATAACATTTTGAATTGGAATACGTTTAGGAAATGATTGGCCGACATTAATATTTTTCAGGGTTCTGAAATAAACTGTACCGTTACGTGAATCTGTATTTTAGATAATATACACAGCAGACATTTTTTTAATTTTCTTATTTAAAGACAGTTATTAGTGTAGCAATTTCTTATACTAATTTATAAAACAACTGTATTTTCAGTTAGACACTGCTAATTCTTTAAACATAGTGCTTACATTGTTATATTTATATATACATATATAATTTTTTTATGTTGCAGCCGAGGCTTATCGTATCTGCACACCGGAGGGTCTATGGCTCGGAAACTGGACCAACTACAACCAATGCGTGGATCTGTTGCCGGACGGACAGGTAAATACATTCTTACTACAACGGGGCTGTAAAGCCTCATATGGAAATGGGAAATTTCTTTATTTTTGTCAATAGCTTTTTATTTTCCATAACTTTTCATCCTGCTTCTTTCCTTACCATTTCTTAAATTTTTGTATCATTTGTATACTATTTTATATAACCGTTTATAGCTCAACAACTTCGATTAAAAAAATATTTACTCCGATGTTAGAATACATCATTGAAGCATGTAAAAAATAATAATAAAATGATTACAACATAAAAATAAAAAATATATTCACTGAAAAGTACAGGGTAATTACAAATGAATATCTCAACTTTACAGGGCTATTAAAAGAAAAGAAAAAGTACAACCTTGTTGTTCATCGGAAATGAAATATAACAGATGAAAGTTTAAATTCAAGACAGTTCAGTTATAAGTGTTAAATGCGACTCCCTTCAGGAACATGAACGATATCCAGGCGGTACGATAACTCATCCCACATTTTTTATTCAGCATGTCTGGTGTGACTCTTTGAATGGCTGCAGATATGCGTGTCCTAAGTTCGTCAACGTCGGTTGCTAGCGGTGGAAAAAAATATGTGATCTTTCATGCGGCCTTACCAAAAAAATCACATGAAGTGATGTCCGTGATGAGTTATCTATCGTACCGCCTCGATATCGTTCGTGTTTCTAGAGGGGCTCACATTGCACACTTATACTGTGTTGCATTTGAACTTTCAACTGTTAGTTTTGATTTCTGATTAACAACAAGGTTGTACCTTTTTTTTTCTTTTAATAGCCCTTTAAAGTTGGAACATTCATTTGTAATCACCCTGTACTTTTTTCACATCTGCAATAAACAGAAAATTACATTCTTCTCATAAATAGTGTAAATTTTCTAATAAAAATTGCAAAGTATACGAAATTACCTTTGTAAAAATCTTTGGACGTCTCCAGCCTTTTTAATTTTACAATTATTTTATTCATAACGATAAGAAACAGCTCAAATAATAAATACAACATTGACATGAGAAAGCAACTTCGTATCGCCGTCTGTTGAGAATTCTATGAAAAGTTGATATATGTATATATGGGTCGCCCAAATGAAAGTGGCACTACAGTCGATTTGAGAAATGGTTTAATGGTATTAATATAAACTAGTATACAAAAGAAAGAAGTAATGCAGACGGAACAGACAGGCTAGACAAAATCACCTTGTAGGTTGAAACAAGTGGCTCAGCGGTCAACGAGACGATGGATACCCTGGGTGAAGAAGCTCCGGGGTTGGTTGTGGAACCCATTTTCAACGGCAGCTTGGACCTCATTATCGTCGGTAAATCGCCGTCCCTTCAGACCTTTCTTGAGTGTACCGAAGATGTGGCAGTCACACGGCGAGAGGTCTGGGCTGTACAGAGGATGTTTGAGGGGGATGTACTGCTACTTCCACTACGAAAATCCCTACACCATCGGAATACCGATCTGCGTGACATACACTCCGTGTCATACACACGATAGATTTCACTAGCACTCACATTTTTCGCTGTTAAAAATTAAACGACCGCGCGTTGACACCGTTTGGAGGCATCGATGATGCGAACGATGCCTTTTACTGTGCTCCCACGCTAGCACACACGATATCGACGATATCGCATGCATTCCCAGCACTCTGCGCCCTCTATAGGAGCATGCGCAGTCATCTTTCTTTTCAAATGGCGGAGCTATTACAGCAATGCACTTTCATTTGGGCGACCCTTATGTTAATTGGTGTGTTGAAAGATAGCAGCAATAAATAAAATCTTCTTTTAAAGCCCACTTTATTAGTAACATTGATTTTTGGGTATGTTCCACATATGTAACTCGGTGATACAAAGGGTCAAATTAACTTTGTAATTTTGTAGCCGATTTTTCACTTACTCCCTGATATTCAATAATTGTAACAATTATGCATACACATGTGTTTCTGATGACAATACAACATTTTAATAGTTTTGCAACTCAATTATTAATTAATAAATTGATTTTAAGGCATTGTTACGTTTTTCAGCCGCTGGTGATAACTCGCCAAATAATCTTCATGGTTACAACTGTTTCGAGTTTCAAAAACAATGGAGTTAATTTTGCGTCAAACCACACTTTCCAAAAACTAAACTGGCTGTGAATCTGGAACAACAGAATATAATTTTAGTACAAAAAGTAGAAAATAAAATAAAAATAAAAATAAGGAGTGTAATATATATATTTTGAGCAGCAGATTAATTATTAGCGGATCAAGTGATAGTTTAATATTAACTAGGTTATGTTTATACGTTGTAAAAACAATTTAGAAATCCTCAATAGATAGTTTAATAAATGACCTTTTTCCTTTCCTGTTAGAAACGCCTAAAAGTATATATTTTAAATAAATTCATTAGATCGCTCTTTCTAAAAAGAGTAAATTAAAGCGGTGAGCCGTACACGGGCCCATGCCAAATTGTAAAGGTATTTTTTGGAACAACATGAATTGTAGTCATGAAATTAGGCATGATTTTTAAGATAAACATTGAATGTTTATAAAATAATTTACTTTTATTGGACTTTCGTGACAAATTTTTACTTAGTTGCTGCTTTTATGCAATTTTAAAGTAGGTCTTCGATCCCTAATAATTTCTATTCCATTTTAGCTAAAAGAAAATATTTCGTTCTTTTCCAACTATCGATTTTCGGTTCAGTCCCTATTTTCGTTCCACTAGAAAAATGGGGTTGTTTTCGGTTTTTGATTTGACTTCTTTCCAAAGCAGTGATTTCACCATATTTTTAAAAAATATACAATTCATCTGTTACAAAATATCATCATGTCAAATTGTCAAATTCTTATTTATTTATTTATTTATTTACTTATTTATTTATTTATTGACCTAAGACTTTCCACAATTTTGTAAAATTATATTTTAAATATAAAATGTAATATTAACTTCATTTATATTCAAGGTCTAATTCTCTTGTTTCAAAAAGTGTCAACAATTACAGTTTGAAACTAAAATGTTTCTTACAAGAGCAATAAATGTTTCCAACTTCACGAATAAAAAGCAAAACCTTTTATTCGATTTATCAGCAACCCAGATCACGTTATATTTTCAGTAACTTTTTCACAATTCCTGCCTAAAATAGAGCATCCATTAATCTGCCTTATAAAAAACCAAACGTTTTTATAAACACTAGAATAAAATCTTTCACCGTTTTTCACTTAAAGAGAAAAGGATTCCATTTTGGAATTCCCTATGGCTAGTTCTTTTTTCTTCATTGATTTTTATTTTCTGGACTTTTACTTTAAAACAAGAAAGGAAAACCATGCGTCTAGCATAGATTTTGAGACGCTTTCGATCATTGTCACAGATGAATGCCCTTATGCACTGGAACCTCTTCGAATAAATTTCCTTGTATGAACGGTTACTGCTTTAAATGTTTTAGTGGTCTGCTCAGATGTGTTCGAAACCACGTTGAATTCAAACATTTTCCTCCAGGAGGGATCCCTGCAGCTCCGTGGGCGCACATTATGGAGTACCGGAGGGCACTTTCAGACCATTAATAAATTCAGCGTGGTCGGAAACTATCTGACAAAATTTTAAAGGGACCGAAGTATTGACTTAAAATGTGTTTCCGCAAATGACGCGTATAAGCGCAATCTATTGGCTCTCCCCGGGGGAGGCTGTAACGCTCAACGGCATGGTTCGCCAAGTCGAGTGGCCTCCCTCAGGCATTAAATCTATTGGCTCTGATACGCTGTCTTTCACTACACCGTTTACACTTTTCTTCGTCACCAGCACTTACACGTGTTATTTTTGGACACACATTCTAAGACGAAAAATGCTTGTTTAGGTCCCCTCTACGACTTTCTAAAATTTTGCCAGGTTTTTTTTACGATCACCCTGTATACAATTTGAAGATATACAGGGGAAATGTTCTATCCGGGTTAAAACCTTAATTCCTTCCTGATTCGGAATTAATGTCATGTCACATTGTTACAAAAATGCCATCAACGGCTTTGCCGCGCACGTTCGTTGATATTGTAAAATATGTGTTATAAGCATATGTGAATAATAAATGCCAAATGGTTCAAAAGTCCAGGTCATAATGAAATTGCTAATCCAAGATGTAAGTGTCTTAGTCGCTTAAATCTTTTTCTGCCAAATTAGTGGATTTTATTTTTTTATTGAGAATTTCAGAATATTCACACTAGAAAATCAGAATAGTAATTTTCTCTTTATTTAATGACAGACATTTCGTGATTAAATAAAGCGAACATTACTGTTTGGAATTTCAGGGATAAAATCGGAATTCCTGAAAGAAAAATCCGCTAAACTGACAACACTGTCTGAGAGAATTGCAGTCGGCTGACTAATATTCACCATGATACAAGATTCTATACGACATGGAAAACTAATTATTTCAAAAATCAATAGTACAGGGCGCGGTTGCAAAGAAAACAATAAAAAGTTAAAATTTTGCAATGATAATAGTCTTTTATTTCTTTCGGCGGTGTTTACCGACGTGGTTTACTTTTTCCAGCTTCAAGTGTTCAATGTGTACAACACCGCATTTCGAATCTCAATATAGTCGCGGTATTATGTCTGATATAGCATGAAATAGCACATCAACAAAAATGGCTGCTATTTCTAACGTTTTCTTTTTTTTTTTTCAATTCTGATAAAGTCTTTCAATTTCTTCAATAAGCACGTGATTTTTGAGAGTCTCACAACCAAAATACACTGGATTCCAAAAATTAAGGAAAAGTCACAAAAATAGCGATAACTCATTTGAAAAGAAAGCAATCCGTATGGAATTTGCATATATTGTTAAATAAAATATGCTGAATAAAAATACCAAATGCAAATTAATGGCGTTGGAATCGCATTGCGTCATCTGTAAGGAACATAAAAATGCATGTTAGAGAATAAGGCTGCAGTTGTCGCTGTGATCATAAATATAAATCTGGGATAAGCCAATTCATTGCAACGACCTTGAGGCATCATTTGCCCGCAGAACTGCGATTTAGAGCTATTGGGAGATAGGAGGCAGGACAAAGTCAGACAGAGGTGGCTAGATGGTTAAATGTGAGTACTTCTGTGGTTCATAAGCTTTGGCAACAATTTTAAATCACTGGTTCGGACTCAAGAAGGTTCAGCCAAGGACGGCCAAGGGTTTCGACAAGCGCCGATGACCGATATATGTGGTTATGTGTACGAAGAAATAGAACCACAACCCCTTCTCCTCTTAGATACTCCCTTGCTGCAGCCCCTAGAAGGTTGGTGTCAATGTCTACCGTGTGTAGAAGGCGTCACAAAGATAGAGTTAATTAATAGCAAATTAAATGTATGTAATTTAAATGTTTCACATTTTGTTCCTAAAATACTAGAGAATCCAACTGTGGTCTTCTCGGGTTAGAGACCATAGATGAAAAGAAAGATTTTTAATTTAGAAAAAATAGATTTTTTATATTTAATATATTTCTTGATTTACCACTAACAGCACCGAAAAGCATTTATACATGAACCTATCAATAATATATTCAAATAAAGTTTTGAAAGATAAAAGCAATATTTTCCTATTACCACATGTCAAGAGTTATTAGCTGAAGAAATCGTCAAAGATTTCGCTACTTACAGCAATGTTTTTTATTCTGATAATTTTAGTCGTTTAAGAGCCACGTGTCTGTTAAATTTTCCTTTTATTTATATTATTTTATTATTTTATTTATTTATTGATGAAGTTTTAATTTCGCTACGGAATATTAGCTACAAGCATTTATATGAACTATTTATTTTGTTTCAGCTGCAAACGGGTTTATTTTTTGTAGTACGGCTACTCGCAATAGACATAGACAAAAAACAGAATCATGTTTTAAAATTACTTTAAAAACCATAAAAAATTTAATAAATTGAAATACAGTTTTCAAACCAATTGCATTAGAAAGAATATTTTTTCCCATATTCGGTGGTGTAAAAATTGAAATTGTGCAATGTTTAAACGTTTTAAAAAAAAATACAGTAAAAGCGAAATTTGCGGGTCAGTTAATGCCACCATGAATATGAGGTCAGCGTTATTCACGCACATATTTTTCTTTATAATACATATTTACTCTTTATACTAAAAATATACTTATAAACAAATAGAGTAAAATTAATGCAAAGTTTTCAAAACAAAGAAGTGATATAATCTGTTCATTGAATGAATTTCGTAATACAACAGAGATAGATTGCTTTGTGATCTATCACTATTTATGAGTACTTCATTTGATATGCATTACAACTCCTGAAATCTGAGGTGTCCCAAGGTGTCCCACCCATTCTACTAAAAACATTTTCTCCTCGAAACATGAAAATAAAACTAACAAATTCCTTTGTTTGAAAATGATTGAATACTTAACACATAAAAGTAATCATGAGCAAATTATTATTATACAAATTAAAATAATTTGCTGTCACTCTAGACATTAATATAAGAA
This sequence comes from Maratus michaelseni, assembly GCA_963931845.1. NCBI lineage: Eukaryota > Metazoa > Arthropoda > Arachnida > Araneae > Salticidae > Maratus > Maratus michaelseni. The sequence continues at coordinate 401,357,815 of OZ007590.1, read as the reverse complement.
ACATAACGTAAAGTTTATAATTACGTGATGAGTAAGAACAACATTTTGCTCAATCGTAACTACAAAGTAATGTAATATTAATAGCTTATGTGACACTGTAGAATTGAAAATTAAGCTTATTTTTAACATGTTTTTAGAAATAAATTATCATCACAAAACGTTTAAATAAACTAATTAATTTACAATTAGCACGCAATGATTCTTTATTAATCATTTCTGTTTTGATACGAAAGCTAATTGACATTCAAATAGTTAACGTAATTCCCAATTCTCATGGGAAGAGTATATTGTGTTTAACTGATTTTTATTTATATAATGAGATTATAATTTTCTCTTTCTGACTTTAATACTTCAGTTTCTATATAGGATTACAGGAGCAATTTCATTTTTTTTTTGTGTGTGTTTAGTTATAGAGATATAAAGGAAAAATCTCTCATTATCATTAAATATATATACATATATGCTAAAAGTGGTCAAAGTAAATACAACTTTTAAAAAATGTTTTAATAAACTTTTAAGTTACTAGTTTCTATTAGTTTCGTACACACAACCGATGACATTCTCAAAATCCGTGATGATAAAATAAACTATAGGGTGTTTCAAAAAGAATCATCCGATTTTTAAAAAATCATAACAATTCAGCTTTTAATCCGTTTTGATCGAATGATGTATAGGTAGAAAGAGGAAAATCTCGAGTTTCACGCAGTTGCTGACAGGATGCGCAAACGCTTTTCCTTGACCCGCCACTACCGTGTTTGTCCGACCTCCAAGATCACCAATACCTCTCAGTTTGCGATTTCTTCTAGTGGGGTTTTATAAAAGACTACATTTATCTGCGTCTGCTTCCAGCTACATTAGCCGAACTGAATATACGCATAATAGGAGCCATGGAAGCAGGGGATGCAGACATCCTTGCAAAAGTTTGGGACGAATTTGACTTACCGTATAGACATAGAGATTCGAGACCATTTTTGGTTTCGAAAATTTTTGTTCCCGTGTTCTGATCGCTCTCCTTTGATTAGACAAAGAGTCTGTGCGTCGACGTCGCTGCACCCAGCGGACTCTGAGTAGGTTTCCGAAAGCTACGTCAGAGCTAAAACAGAACTTTGTCGCTTGCAGAACCTGTCCTATTCTGCAAGGTCACCTGAAAGAAGGAAGTCAGTAGGGTTTGACTATGGATTGTAACTTTAAGGATATGACGGAACAAACAGCTGTTTTAACAGCTCAGGGCACTACGCCTGATATTGAATCACAGGTCGAGATTGAAGACCAAAAGCAGCTGCTGCTTGCGATGTGCGAGTCGCCATTGCCCAGCGCTGCAAATAAGGGAGACGGCGAAAGCTCGAGCCCAAGCGTCGCCTCACGCGACAGCAGGTGCACGAGCCCCGTCCTCCCAGCGTCAACCTCGGTAGACGCAGGATGTCAAACCGAAAGCAGAATCGACTCAGCCAGTTTATCTACTGCAGATATGGTTGAGTTCTCGGCTGTTTTCGTCGAGGATTCTCACGTCGCACTGACAGAGATCCTCGGGAGGATGGGTAAGGACAGAAACCTAACGGCAGCTAAGAGACAGGGTTACACGGAGCTCATTACGCCATTTATGGAGTATGTCTCGAGGCAGCACAGTTGGCTCTGTTTCCTCCACGGGAAAACCTCACAGAAGGGAGAGACACACTCTGACGGTTGCGACGTTGGTGTGGGCACAACGCCACATCGTACGAGGGACGTCCGCCGAATGTCAGATCGTCTCCCCCGGACGGAGGCGGGACCAACGCTTGGAGAGACATTAGTGTCAAAGAACTCGTTCTCAGACACGAGGTCAATAACGGTGCAGACAAATCTTCCAAAAAAGGCTGCCAAGTCCACCCAAACTGGCATGTCAAGGAGGAAGAAGCTGCGTCGAAAATGGAAGGACAGGAAGAAGCGGAAGACGGAAGTCTCAACGTGCCCACCTGCCGACGAACGACCCGAACAAAGCCTAAAAAAGGCGGAGACCAGGACGGTTCCGAAGGAGGGCGAACTTGAGCATACGTCAACCGCGGACTCCTCGGAGAGGCAGCCGGACGTCCCAACGTGCCCTCCTGCCGACGAGCGACCCGAACAAAACCTCGAAAAGGTAGCGACTACGGTGGCTCTGAAGGAGGACGAACTTGGGCATACGGCAGACGCCTCGACCTCAGAACTTGCAAAGACAGCTGACCTGCCGACCAATGAGCAGCCCGAACAAAACCCCCGTCAGGGGGCAGCGACCAAGGCGGCTCAGAGGAAAAGCAGGACTGCTCGAAAAGCAAGGGACGATCCAGAGGTCCTTAGGGTTGCAGAAACTGACAAGGCCGGGCAAGACAGTCCACCCGCCGAAGAGACTTCCAGGCGTCCTCCCAAAAGGAGGAAGCAAAGGAAGACTCAGAGGGAGGACAGAGACACCCACACGAGTCAGAAGAAGCACCCAGACAAGGAACGTTCTTCCTCCAAGCAGGGAAAGTCAGGAAAGAAGTCGAAAGTGAAGAACCGAAAGGACAAGCTGACTTCTGGAAAGACGGACCCAACCTTGAACGCACGTCCAAAAGGGGAAACTCCTCAAAAGGGAGAAGAACCTTGGACAACAGTCGTTAAAAAGTCGAGGAAGAAGCTGCAGAAGTCGGAACAACAGGGACACCCGAAAGATGGCCGAAAGGCTGACAGAGTTCCGACACATTCTGCCCGACAACGACCTGGGAAAATGGCGGCCCAAGGTCAGCGGCAGGGGTCTAAGTCCTCGACAAAGACCCCGCCGAAAGAGGAATTCATTCTCTTCGTTCGCCCAAAGGGGACAGGCGAACATGTCGTAGCTTCTTCCGCTGAGACGCTCAAACTAGTAGCAAGCAAAGTAGACCCAGTGAGCTCCAGAATTTCCATCAGGAGCAACAGACCAATCTCGGGAGGCGGAATAGCCTTCCACGCTCAATCCGCGGAAGACCTCGCGAAGCTGGAAAGCGCACTGGTGAATACAGAGCTTGTGAAGGATCTAGCAGTAACAAAGCCCAGACGGCGTACCCCTGAAATAATCATTTTTGGGGTCGTTCCAAGTCTGCCAGAGGAACGGATAGTTGTTGCACTTCAAGAACAAAACGAATCCCTCAAAGATTCAACTCTTGAGCTGCGAACCTGTTTCGCCAGCGCGAGAGGCCGCAACGCTGTCCTCTCAGTAGACGAAGTTTCGTATCAGCGCTTGAAAGGGCTGCGTTCACTGCAAGTTGGCTGGGGTCAGGCGGTGTTCCGACCGAACCGACGTCCGTTGGTTTGCTATCGTTGTTGGAGGTACGGCCACACACGTTCAGTTTGTCACAGAGCGTCCCTTTGCGGGAGATGTGGGGCCAAAGGACACGAGACGATAGGCTGCACTCTACCACCGAAGTGCCCTAATTGTAGCTTTAGGAATTTGCGCAGAACGGAAGACGAAAAATTGTCGACCACTCACGCGGCAGGTTCCAAAGAGTGCCACATCCACCAGTTGGAGTTCGAGCGAATCAAAAGGATCCAAGATGGAGAGTAAAATTCATTTTGCCCATCTGAATTGTCATAAGGCAATTGCTTGTATGGATCAACTGAGTCGTGATACGATCTCCCTGGGTTTGGATGTGGTCTCGTTGAATGAACCGCATGTCGCCGAAGGTTCTGTTAGCGGCACCCCCGAGGGCTACGTGCAGGTTCACTCCGCAGGAAACCGCTTCCGGGCGGCCCTATGGGTGAGCAAGCGCATTCACTTCGTCTCCGTCCTAAGGCGTTCTGACGTGGTGGCAATCCGCTGCAGATGGTCAGGGAAGGACGTACTAGTGACAACTTGTTACTGTGCTCCATCCCAAGACATTGACCTTGTGCTCGTACCGTTGACGACCCTTTTAGGAACCTACCCGAGTGACAATGTCGTTCTAGTGGGTGACTTTAACGCTAAGTCAACGATCTGGGGGCAACGGCCGACAGATCCGCGAGGGCGAGATGTCATCGCACTCGCAATGAACGCAAACCTGGAGTTTGTCAATGACCCGGATAGCCTGTCCTCCTTCTCTGGTTCTCAGGGCGAGGGGTGGATCGACATCCTGTTGGTCCGGTTTTGCGCAAACCGCATTACCGACTGGAGGATATCCGAGGTCCCGTCGCTAAGCGACCACCGAATCATGATGTGGGATTATCAGGGCAAACCAGCCAATCGCCTCCCGAGAGATGTCAGCCGTCGCTGGTATAAGAGGGACTTGGTCTGGGATGCATTCTCCCGCGATCTGCAAGCGGCAGATCTGATTCGGTACGAGTTTGCAACCCCTGATGAGGGAGTCGAATACTTGATGTCGACTTTGAGTCGGCTATGTTTTGAACGCAAAAAGCGCCGACCGGCAGTGCGTCGTGAAGCGTTTTGGTGGTCAGATCAGCTGGCCAGCCAGCGAAATCGGTTGCGTGCGCTACGTCGACTCTACCAGCGAACGCTGGAGCCGGCGGAGCGGGGGAGACTTGGATCTCTCTACAAGCGTAAGCGGGCAGAGTACATGAAGGCGATCCTGTACGCAAAGCGTGCTTCGTTCCGAAGATTCATCTCCGAGGGACTTAGTACGGACAAACTAGGCCAGGTAGTAGAGGTGGTGCGAGGTAAGTGGCGAAGGGAAGCCCAAGAGATGCTTGTGCTTCCATCCGGACAGGTAGTCTCGACTTGGGAGGAATCCCAGGCCGCACTTACAAGACACCACTTCCTATCAGCTGATGATGTTTCCCAGGTCGCATGCATTAAGACCGACGAACCGACTCTGTTTTCAATTCATGAACTGGAATTTGCAGTGGAATCGCTGCCGCCGGATAAGGCGCCAGGCCATGACGGATTCAGTCTCGCGATCGTCCGAGCGGTCTTGAAACACCACCCTCAGTGGTTGTTATCCTTGTACAACCACTGCCTGAGAGAGACTTGTTTTCCGCGGACATGGAAGCGGGCCATTGCTGTGTTTTTTCCCAAACCCGGGAAGGAGCGTAGTGACCCAGCGACCTACCGCCCTATTTGTCTTTTACCGGCCTTCGGGAAGGTTCTAGATAAAATGTGCGCTACTCGGCTGGTACTATATTTGGAGTACAATCGCCTGATCGATGCAAGGCAGTACGGCTTTCGCAAGAAGGTCAGTACGGTCGACGCACTCCATCGTGTGATGGAATACATAGCTACCTCTAAGAGTCGTGGAGAATTCACGTGTCTTCTCACGCTTGACATCAAGTCAGCATTCAATAGTGTTCGACGAACAGACATTCTCAGATTTCTGGAAGAATTGGGCGTCGAACCATGGCTCCTCGGATTGATAGAAGACTATTTGTGGGATAGATCTATCATCCAATCAGATGACGGGGACCACTACTTTAACGTAGGAGTACCCCAAGGTTCGTGTCTCGGACCATACCTCTGGCTAGTGGTTATAGAGTTCCTGTTGAGACGATTGCCAGACGATGATGACGAGGCCTATGTTGTTTTGGTCTTCGCCGATGACGTCTTTGTGGCTGCAAGACGAAGGGCTGCCATGGGGTTCGCGCCGTTGCTAGGACCGGTCCTCTCACGGATCCACGCCTGGGCGACGGAATGCAGCCTCACTTTCAGCTTTGAGAAATGCGGCTACACGGTTATGAAACCCAAGGGCAAACTACAGCACGCCCCATCTATTCCTATCCTCATGGAAGGAAACAAAATCGGCTTTAAATGGCAGATTTTGTACCTGGGTCTCATAATCGACCACCACCTAAGTTGGATGCCGCACCTGGCCGCCATCCAGGAGAAGGCATTTAAGGTGTTGAATAAAATGAACCGTCTCTCAGGAGCCACATGGGGTCTGAGACCGAAAGTTAGAAAGATGCTCTACTCTATCATAGCGGAAAGAATCATTCTTTACGCGGCATCTATTTGGTATTACTCAAAGAAGGTAGTGGTTGCAAACAGGTTGCTTAGCATGCAAAGGAGCCTACTCCTTTGCGTAACAAAATGTTACGCGACAACTTCCACGGATGCTCTTCACGTCTTGTCAGGGGTACTCCCCCTCGACTTGCGTGCGGGGCTGGAAAGGGACTACACGGCCCTTGTCCGTTGGAAGAAGAGCGTTGACGGTACCGGACTAGACTCCGAGACAGTCGACCTCTGGAGGCCCACTCCCAGACTTGAGGATCTCTGGAGAGTCCGTTGGACCGCGGATTTGGAGCCGCGGACTTCGTGTTCGTACTACACGGACGGATCCAAGCAAGAGAACAGCACAGTAGGCTGTGCGTTCCTCGCTGTGTCAGAGAACCAAGTACTTGCGGAGAGCCAGTTCCGTCTCTCCGATGGGGCGGAAGTGTTTGCGGCGGAGGTCCATGCGATCAAAGAAGCAATCACCCATGCCCACAGGAGAGGTCTCGGGGAGCTCGACGTCTTCTCAGACTCGATATCGGCGCTCCAAGCGCTTCACGGACTTGTGCCTCAGCACAAGGCCATTGCCGAGATTAGGGATCTGATTAAAACAACAGGAATTGAGGTTCATCTGCATTGGGTCAGGGCCCATGTCGGTCACATCTTTAACGAAAGGGCGGACAAGTTGGCAAAAGAAGCCACTGCTCGACATGACGTCGATGTAGTGATTCCAGTCACGCGCCGCCAAGCCAAAAAAGACCTCTTTGGACGTGCCTTGTCCGAGTGGCAAGAGAGATGGGACCGATCTGGGACCGGGCGCAAGGCCTATGAATCTTTCCCACGCGTCGGCATCCGTCGACTGCAGGGCGATTTCTTCATTAATCAGGTCTTCACGGGACACGGCACCTTTGGCGATCATCAGGCTCGATTCTTTCACCATGACTCTACATGTTTTTGTGGGGTTGAGGTGTGTGACATCAGCCACGTGCTCTTCCGGTGCGAGCTCTGGAAGTCTGTGCGGGAAAAGTACTTTCCTCGTGACTTTCGGACGCGAACGCCACGCGATCTCTGCCTGTGTGGCTACGCCAGAAAGGGTGTCAGGTTGATCATTCACCGACTCCTTATGCGTACATTAGATCGCAACCTTGGTCGCCAAAGAGCAGGCCGTAATCACCGAGCTCTTCCACGCCCACACTTGAACGCACTGCGGACTGCCCGTGGCCCCCACGGCGCAGGACGTAGAGGTAGAGGTAATGGTGCAATAAGTACGCAGGCTTGAGACTCGTCTCATAAGCCGGCAGTGTCTGTGATAAAATGGGCTAGTCACAGTTGTGTATATATATGTTGTTGTTGTTGCAGTTAAAGTTTGATATATATATATGCATGTTGTTGTTGTTGTAAATTTAGAGTTTATATTTGTTGTAGTACTAATCCCTTCTTTTTCAGGATCCACGGCAAAAGGGAACGTGACAACCTCTGTAGGTTGCCCACACCCCTCGAGCCGTGGTAAAGCAAGAGCCGTCGTGGTAGCTCGACATATGACCTAGCGACCGTCTCCCCCTATGGGGTCTCGCGAACGAAGTCGTCGGGGGTTCCACGGCGGTTCATCAAGGTTCCGTCTCTGCGGAAGTTTCCTCCGAGATGTGGGGTTACTGCCGCGACGACTACGTCACCATACCTTGGTAAAATGACCTGGGGGTCCGCAGTGGGGAGCGGCCTCAGGCCGATCGCAGCGCCGGGCGAGACAAAGCCCTGGTGCGTTAAAAGCCCTTCAGAGGCTTGGGTGCGATGGTCGTTTACGCGCGTCGGCGACCCCCGTGGGCGCCTGACGGCGCAGGATAGTTTTACCGTATAGACATATGCCGTGCGTCCAAAGGTGGACATATTGAGCGCCTTTAACTTGGTTTGTCAAAAAACCTTACAATTAGCCATGTAATACAAAATTAATGTTAAGCATCTGTGTTCATTATTTTTCATAATATACGCATTTCAAATCGGGTGATCCTTTTGGAAACATCCTGTATATTTGCAAAAATTTGAAATATGAACTTGATAAACGAACATCACGAGATATCATGTATCATGAAAGTAGGCGCTTTAATAAAAATTATCATACGTAAACGTTGTTTATTTCATCTTATTTTAAAATTTACGAATTTATCTCGCGCCAAATTCTAGATAAATCAAAGGAGGCTGATTGGTTGCATATGCTCTCGCCGTGTATATAAATTTCTATTGTTTTACGGAGAATAGATGAGAAATAAAGTCTTGATGGATAAATTATTTTACTATTTTTAAAATTAAACTGTAAAAACTCTATGCTATGTAGTCTGGCTAAAGCTGTAGATTTCTTGTTTCTCATCCTTGTTTCTTCACGTTCTTTCATCCTCGTTTTAAACTTCCTATTCGTCATTCGCAATATTATATAAAAATGACAAATAGAAAGTTTAAAACGACAATGAAAGAACATATAGCAGATATCAAATACAACAAGAAAACTACAGCTTTAGCTAGACTACATAACATAGACCCTTTAGAGTTTAGTTTTTAGAATAGTAAAATAATTTATCCATCAGAGGTTTCTCATGATCGAAAGTTTTGTCGAAGCAAATTAAAATATTTAATTCCAAAACCTTTTTATTGATGACGCTATATATTCAAAGCTGCAAAAGAGTATTATAAACTAGAGATAAGTAATTTTAGACTACTTATTTTGTACAATCTAGTGCCGCATTTCAATGCATATACGCTTTGTAACTCTAATCAATTCAAACGATATGAAATTTGATTTTACACATGATAGATTTAAAAAAAAGAATAAGTGATTCGTAGGTACTTTTATTTATTTTTTTTTTTTTTTTGCATTTTTCCAGCTGTGTTTGTATAACGTCATTTGTGGTCGAATTCTGTAACTAAACATTTAATTTGCAACAAAACTTCCTATCAAGCGAATTACTTTCGCCAATTGTGTACGAAAATTACTTGATATGTTATTGAATTTTAAAATGTGTCAAAAGCTTTTGGCCCATCCTAATCAATGAGTTGAAACTGTATAATATCATTAACATTTGCTCAAAATAATAACCAAAAATTAGATCAGAATGTATGCAACATTTTCCGTGTCTTTGTAAATTAATTACAAAAATTACTAGTCACCTAATTCTGTGAGTAACATGTTGTATTAAGCCTAAAAAAATACCCCAATTTCATTCCGTTTAAAGTAACTTGACTAAAACACATTTTAAAATTGACACTTTTAGACTGTAATGTGTTGGAAAATTTGTGTGTTCCTAAAAAAGAATTATAAATACTACTCACCAATCTATGCATTAGAAGCTATTGAGTAGTAAACCTCCATGACATATGTAAATTTTACGGCTTCTGAAACATTTGTGAAAGTTAGAGTGAGGACAAACGGAAAACAAATGAATCAAAATCTTAAACATTTTTTATCTATAGTGAAAATCATTAAAAACAATAAATTAAAAAAATTATATTCAGAATTCACCTTTTCAGTTTCCATCGATTGCTCGCTTCATCCAAATTGAATGCACTTTACTAAATATTTTTGTTTGATCTGCAGGTAAAATTTGAAAAATTATGTAACATTAAAACTTAAACAAATTTAATACTTTATTAAGTAACCGGTTTGGAAATTAAAATCTGAGGTAAGATTAAGGTAAATAAGAAGCTTTAGAAAAATAATCTGAATTCGGAGAGTTTTATTTAAAGTTAAATAAAGTCTTTTAAGTTAAGTAGAAAATTATATAAATAGAAAAACAATTCCAAATTAAGTTTTGAGATAAGGTTATACTATGGCAAAAGTCAAATGTACTTTATTTTCTCAAATGTAAGATAAAGTAAAATTACCGAATTGACATACAATCTAATAATTTTTAAGTTATACAATTTGCCTTCCTTCAAATGTTAATGTTGATGTTGATAGAGCTTAAAATTTTAAGTATTTTCAATATAATATTTGTAATTTAAAAGTATTTATAAGAAATAAGATTGACTTAATTAGGCTGATCGACATGGTATTTCAATGTGGATAACAATGCAGGATTGCCACAAGAACACGACTGTAAGAAACAATCCCTTGACGTCGGTTTTGTTTATTTATTTATTTATTTATTCATTTATTTAGTGCAAAAAATTACTTGTTTGGGAATAAACTGGGTTTTGGAGACAAACCTTTTTAGACAAAGAGTAAATTTTCAAAATTCTGCCTTTCCATATGTCCCCAAGGAAAACAAAAACTTATCGGATTCGAATAACAACAGAATAAAAGTATTTGTTAAAGTAATTATGTTTTCGCCTTAGTAATTATGTTTCCTGCTTTTATAATGTAATTTTGTTTAATTTTATTAAATCATAAATGCTTTTTATACCACTCTCAATTTACCCCGTGCGTTCTTAACGGATACCTCCGTTTTTTAATTATCAAAACATTTCTAAAATATATACTTAATTTATAAAAATAAAATATTAAGTAATAATTATTTAAGTAATAAAATATTAAGTAAAATATTAAGTAATAATTAAGTATCTAAAATATATACTTAATTTATAATTTAATGTGTTAAAATCTTGGCGAAACTGGGTAAGATTTTAACACTTCCCTTATAATTAATAGATATTTTAGAAACACATTTTGAAAACTAACCAAAAAAAGAAGAGACATTAATATTTTAAACTTTTTTTTTGTGTGTACTGTTCTTAAGGGAAATTTATTTTTTTCTTAGTTGTCGAAATATTTATAAAACATATACTTAAATTTGTTTGAACTGTTAGACTCTGATTCAGTTTTGTTAAGATTTTAACACATAAAAGTTTAAATTAAGTATATATTTTAGAAATATTTTGAAAACTAAGAAAAAACCAGACATTACTAAGAACACTAGCTGGCCGGCCCAGCGTTACCCGGGCCCGTGGTAAAACCTTAAACAAACCCCGAATTTGTATTATTTTACATATTTTACCCGATTTTGTATAAATTTATATTTTTAATGACAAAATCCGCAAAATCGTAAAAAAAAAATTACTTATTTTTTAAAGTAGGATCGTTATATAGTTTTAAAAAATAGCTTTTGTTGTCCAAACTTTTCGAAATTTTCAATGGTTATAAATATAACGGTTTAGCCAGTGTAAAAATTACGTAAGAAATATTATTATCTGGTTGTAAAATAAACATGTTTTCTTTTCGCGTCGGGTACATTAACATAAAAAATAGTATTCGTCGTCCGATCTCTCTGAAATTTTAGTCGTATATAAATATAACTGTTTCCAAGTCCTCTATAAAATTATGTGAAAATACATGCATTTTAAATAGTAAAAACGTTACCCGAACCCAAGCGTGACCGCGGAAAACATCCCGTTATTATGGGTTTTCGCCGAAAATATCTCAGATTTTATTTATTTTTTAAATACTTGTTCTCGCCCGAACACTTCAAAATTGTAGTTGGTGATGTAAAGCTGGTCTACCAAGATGCTCTAAAAACATTGTGTCGAAATAGGAACATTTAGTAACTTTTAGCTTAAGAAAAAAAAATCTTCTCGTGACGTGTGAAATGACCTGCATTCGCCGGTGTTTTTAAAAAGGTTAAAATCTGTATTTAAAACAAAAATTATACCGTCTGTTAGAAGAAGGTTTGAGTTCTAAGAACGTGTGTTTAGTTTGTCCGTATCTCTAAAATTGTGCTATTGAGGGGCGTTGGCGTAAGGGAGAAACCACAAGCACGGGAAAACGACTCTTTTTCAAAAATGTTTTTCAAAAGGTTAACATAATTTTTTTTCAAATTGATTATGGCATTGGAGACGTAAGAATGCGATCTTTCAGAACATGCTTTTCGTTTTTAAATAAACCAAACGGTTTAGTCGATAGAATTTAAAACAGAATTGCGAAATAAACGCATTCTTCGTGTAAATGGTTCTTCATTCTCATGCGATGGGATGAATCGGGTTCTGGGCATACGCGAGTTCTGAAGGCTGATGTGTTATTGATCAGTTTTTAATTAATATTTTTGTTAATTCTCAAAGTATTAAAATTCTGAGACTCAGGTGCACAAGGCCAGACCTTGGACTATCTCCACCTAAATTTTCAGACTTCTAGGTGGGCTAGATTTTGCTAGCCATCGCAGTCAGACAAACACACACACACAGAGAGCGAAATTTTCTTTTATTAGTATAGATTACACAGACAAAAAAAAGTTTAAAATATTAATCTCCTGAAGAAATATTTAAAAAAATACGAAATCAATTACAAACCCATAGGTTTAACATTAGCGAGGGGAATTTCAGATCTCACTGACCAACAACCTTAAAATAATCTACATCAATTGATTCTTGAATATATCTTGTTGCGTGGTACAAACGTATATTTCCTATATATATAACAACTAATCGGATGGGCTAATCCCAAAACTTACTTCTGTCTCACGCATGGTAATTTTTCAAAATAACATAATATGAAGTTTGATAAAATTCCATTAATTCCACATGACTATCGTTGAAATCATGTAAGTCCTGAAAAACGTAGCATACAAGAGCCACCTGTAGGGCCATTTACACCCAAACCTAATCAGCAACAACTTATTTGATGAAAATCCATGCATTAGTTCTTGTGACATAGCTATCTTGAAAATCGTGAATAATGCAGAATAGCAGCAACACTTGTAGGGCGATTTACACCAAAAACTAACCAATATATATCAAAGTCTAACTGAATCTATAGTTTTATTAAATTCCTTGTATTAGTTTTTGAGATATAGCGCCACAAGATTTTTGTCACAGACAGATAGACACACACACAGACAGACAGACTCACAGACAGACATTTTCTAAAATCAGTGAAATCGTGTTCAGACTCTTCTAAAACGTATGAATCCGTCGAAAACCGGAAGTCGAAATTTTTCATGAATCCAAGATAGAAGAAAGTAAAAAACCATGATTTCTTGCAAATAAAAATTTCCCAAAAAGGCAACGCGCAACTATTACCCGCGGCAATAGAGAATTTTTAAGTTCCATGCTATTTGAGATTGAATCGAGTAAATCCAAGAATTCTTCCTCCCAATTCCTGAGTTGAAAATACTTTCCCTACTCAAAGTATCGATGGGATGTGAAGGAAAATCGTAACCGCGAACGGTCGGGTAAGCAGTGATTTACGTTAAGCTTCTATTTTTTTATGCTAAAGGCTCTTGGAGTTTTAAATCTCGCATGATCGATAAAAAATAGCCTTAGGATGTTTCATTTTCTAAGATGAGTTTCTAAAAATATTTAAAGGTCGAACATTCCTGTGTATTTTTTTAAGTGCTTTGGAAATGTTAAAGGCATTGGCTCGTGAAAGTTTAGCCAAATTTTCGTCAATCCCGTTAAAGTTGAGTCAGAAGGTTATTTAAATTTCTTGAAATTTCAGTTCAAGATGGGTAAATAACCAGAAGAATCATTTTGAAAATTATTTGATAAAAGAAACAAGCTATAATAAAAGTTCTGGAAATGTAAGGCGTTGGGGAAAAAAAATATATAAAAACTCAACAATTTTAGATAGCCTAAAAACAGAACATTATGATTGCATAATGCCCGTATTACATTTAAATCTTATTTTATAGAAAACCAGACATCAGGCATTAGTATTAATTTTAGAGAGCAACATTCGTCTTTTCATATTACTTTTATCCTTAAAAAGCACATTACTTCTACTTGATATTCTTTTATATTGTCAGTAAAATACATACATTATCGGTAATCATAAACACATATTTAGTTATTCTCTTTAAAAACACATATACTAGATATAATCTGACGTCTTAAAAGGTATATTACACACCCAATTTATTGCACAAATTCTTTAACAGTTTTTATATTAGTGACAGTTAGTGAAACACTAATGTTTATACACAAACGTTCCACTACCATTATTAATGAAACTTTATAAACATCAAAAGCTAATAATAAGCAACTCTCTGGTATATATCAATTATAATTGCTTTAATTGGTTTGCGGGACATACAATGTAGTTCAGTCAAATAAACATGTCACTTCTAACTGTTTTAATTCTTTTGCAGGACATGGCAGTGGGTCACCTCACCGTCAGTTACATCATGTTCATCTGCTCTTTTGTTTCTCTACTCACCCTTTGTGTCACCCTCGGTATCTTCTGCTACTTCAAGTGAGTCACGCATATTCTTTGACATTTACGTCTATAACTTGTATACGTATCATCCTGTTTGAAAATATACTTTGCATTTAATGGGACTCGAATTCCTTTATGTATTAGAGTAGTAAAATATGCAAGGACTGCATACTCAGATTTGAAACTTTTGTACAAACTATAGTAACCCAAATTACAGAACTTGGCGGTACTCGCTTCGCCAAGTTCGACTACTTGATTCATGCTCCTATTCTCCTATCTACCTCAACCTAGAATATCTCCATCGAAATTCCCAATGAAATTCCAAATGAAATTCCCAATTAACATGATTTGACCTGATCGCGGCCTGTGTCCAATCAGATTGATGATGAATACAATTTGAGCGTTGGACCCAGGTTTTCTAGGTAGAGGTTGATGGTGAATACGAGCATTAGACGAGCAAGCAAACCTTAGTTTGGTAATAATGGGAAGCTTTCCAAGTCACGTTTTGCTTAGAATATTCTTAAAAAATCATCAGATTTTACTGTCCGTATGGCGCTACTGCGTTATAAAAAGATACTGTATTTTTGAATAATGTATTAGGTTTTTACACAGACAAAATCAATCCCTAATCAGATTCTGTGTCTGTTTTTACAAGTTTGTTTAGTCGATAAACAAAGGGACAATCCCAGGTCAGGAACAGAGATTCCTGTGAGTGTTTGTGTATCAATAGACAATAGCAAATCAATACATATGAATGCGATAAAGTGCACTTGTCAGGTGATCATGTCCTAAAACCCCCGAAAGATTGTGCTTCAATTACGCTTCCATATATAATCATATAAATTACTCTGTTTACCGAGCAGCTATGTTACTAGTAGACAGTACTCCAGACATCACAGTTTTAGCTCTCGATTAAAGTTTCGATCAAACTATTTTTTGCATAAAGAATAATGCTCAATTATTTTTCAACTACAACTAAATATATATATGTATATTAATTTAAGACAAATTTAAATAAAACATGTTGTTGCGCATATATAAATTAAATAATTTACGTAGAGAGTTTTAACTATGAAATTTTTCATTTTTAGGAAAGTAATGGAAAAAAAGCATATACATATGCAGGTTGTATTTGTTCCGTCGACAAAATTTCACATTATACTATTATTTACGCGAATAATCTATTTTTCTCAACGAAATGAATTAAAATACATAACATAAAATTAAAATGTTCTATTATAATTAATTTTTTTTCTATTACCATATATATATTTTTAACTACAGAGAAATATTAAAAAATATTTGCAAAGTATTCTCTTTCGAATATTAACATGTACTTAATTTTTAGATAACATTCGGCAGAAATAAGGGTTACTTTAATCTGAATCTTCCGCTATAATGTTACGTAAATAATGTTATTTATATTTTTCTAATGCATAACATTACTACTTAACAGCCAAATTATTCAACAACAGCAACAACGCAAAAACATTTAGAAAATTCGCACTCTCAGACATATCTTTTCATTTTGCAAATATAGTTACTTGACTTTGAATCTAAAAATGACATTATTCTAATAGCTTAAATTTTATTAAAAAATAGATTTACGGAAAATTATCATATCATAATTACAGACGATATAATTTATTTTTTCAATGAAATAATAACGAAGTTTTTTTTTTCATTGTTTTGTATTGGATATTTCTGCACAGCATAATTTCAATGTAATAGAATTGTGATTAATTGTTTGTAAAAGTGTAATGAAACTTAATTTCATAAAATAAAATTAATGTCTATATAATATAAAAATTCGCACATAAAATACATTTTGTATTCATGCATTCTTGTATAGGAGTGCAATAACTATTGTAGCAAGATCTGAATATTTATAAAACTAATTATAGTACTATCGCCCCTCATTTGTCACGTTTGACGTACAATTTCCAACTTGTTACTTTCATATTAGCCACATGCAAGCGGTCAATCTCGAAATATTTCACTATTTATAGCTACTTTTGTGGTTCTGATTATTTCAGTCTTTAAGTACGTTGTTCGATTCCATATCTGTTAAATTCGTGTTTTTGTATTTATTTATTTATTTGTAAAGTTTAAATATTGTTTGGAAAATTAGTTACGGAACATTACACTGAAACATATAACATAATTGCTGAATTAATTACATTATTATAAGTGCAAATGAGATAATCTTTCGTAATTGGGTTGCAAGAAGATTTTGAAAAATTGAAGCTTGAAAGATATTTTAAAAACAATAAAAAAAACAGTCAATTGCGATACCGTTCTCAAACAAATTGCATTTGAAAGTACATTTTTTTTTCTATTCAGCGATCTAAAAATTGCAAATTTGCAATGTTTAGAAGTTTAAAAAAATTGCAAATTTATTAGTTTGTTGCTACCGTCAAAATGCCATCACGGACATGTGTTTGCTTTATAGTATAGCTGAAGACATGCCAGTGTTTTTTTTTTTAAAAAACACGTACAGGTTCTAAATTACGAGACCAATTCCTTTCTCTTCCTTAATTTTTGCTTTTTTCAAATCTGCCAATTCAACAAAGTTAAATAGAAGTGCAGCGCTGCCAACAAGGCTAATGTCAGGTGGATTACAGCCATGCTGTGATCAGGCGAATATCGCCCCCGCACTCAGGTACTGACTCGTCAAGCTAGGCACTCATGCCGGGCAGGTAGGAGCCTGGTTAGTGGTATAGAAAAATAAAGGAAAACACGAACACTATTGAAGGTGAACAAGCTGAGTTCACTATACATAATCTTGTTTGTGTTAATTTACCAGCTATCTGCCCTAAACCGAGTGAGTGTCTGGCATTTTGTTTTTAAAGATTGTATTGGTCAGACGTTACTGTTTAGGATAGTAAAAGTAAATGGTAGGAAATACAAAAAAGCCTCTCCTGTCATCTAGCACCAAAGAACTATTTGCCATAACCCACAACCTATTAGTGAACCTGTAAGTTACGTCTGTCTACTGTACTCGCGAATAGTTTAGGCGGTTTTGATGTAACAACTTTAATAGGAACGCACGTTTATTTAACGGCAGAACCATTTAGCTCGTTGAATAACGCTTCAAACAATTTCTAATGTCTTTTTTTTCGGATACGAGGCTCTTACATGCGAATGTTTTGCAAATTTTGTACCACGCCACAGTATGTAGCGTCCTCCATCAGAGATTTTTGTTACTATTTTTTCATTGCACTAATCATTTTCCGTACTAACTCCACATATTGAGGCGTTATCTCCATGGGTTGCCTCTCCACAGCGTTCCAAATACTGATCCTTTAATTTAAATCACCTGGTATATAACAACTTCTACAATTTTTTTTTGTTTTTAAATACTAAATTAATCTTTTTTTCTTTAAATTTTTAGTAAAGATAGTCAGTTTTAAAAGAATCTACCTCGAATTCACTTGAATAATATACCACATATATTTTTTCAACTAAAGAGAAGTATTAAAAATATTTGTAAAGTATTCTCTTTCGGACATGTATCTAATTTATAGATAACATTCGGCAGAAATAAGGGTTATTTTAATCTGAATCTTCCGGTATAATGTTATGTAAATAATGTTATTTATATTTTTTAAAGCATAACATTATTTAACATCCAAATTATTCAACAACAACAACAACAACAGTAAACAACATTAAAAAATCGCACTCTCGAACATATCTTTTCATTTTGAAAATGTATAGTTGTTTGACTTTGAATGTAAAAGTGGCATTATTCTAATATCTTTACATTTCTTTAAAAAATATCAACTAAAGAATGACATTCGCCCATTAAATTTATTAACCGACTTCTAACAGCGGGATTTATACAATTCTTTTGTATATTTTTGTATTTATTTATCTATCGCATAACATTTACATAACTTTTCACAGGCTTCTGCGATTTCCATAATTATTTTTTTGTGTAAAAGTACTGGTTGTAATAGTGGTCCCATTATAAAATTCATAAGAATCCAAAAATTATATCTTTATCTTTCTGCCTGTTTTCTTGTCTTTTTTTTTTTTTTTTTTTTTTTTTTACAAGTTCTAAATTTTGTAAAAATGTGAAAATTGTCCTGCAATTTAAATATGACGTTAAGGTACACAGTTCTGCTTTATAATTTTAAAATAATCGTCAAATCATGTTTTTTTTGTTTGTTTTTTTACAGGGATCCATAAAAAATCTGAATGTTTTATCGTTCATTGCGCATGAAAAATCAGCGTTATTGGCAGCAATGGTATTTGAAGTTATTGTAGATAAGAATAAATAATTGATTTAAAAAACAGTTTGCTTTGCCAAACCACAATCACACAATTACGTTTTAACATAGTAAATATAAGTACAATAATATAAGACACAATCTCTTGAAGTCGGTTTTATTTTTTACACTCTTTTGTTCAATTCATGATTAATTACTTGATTCATACATGTAAAGGTGGGATTTTGTAACAGATTTTTAATTCAGTTCTCTGTAGGGATAGAATTATAAAAAATTATGTACACAGGTGTGTTTCCGAAAACAATACAACATTTTAATTTATCTAGAACTTAATTTTAAATTAATAAATTAATTTTACGGCATTTTTCCAATAGCAACGTATAAATCACTCAATATTCTTTATGGTTACAACTGCATACGTGTTGCAACAACAATAAAGTTAATAATGGCAATCCATGTTCGCCAAAATAGGCCAACTTGCTATGAATCTGCAAAAATAAAATATTTTAAATACTCAAAATTAGAAAATAAAATATTAATAAAGAATAAAGAGTGCCATAGTATTTGTTTAAAATACTATTTTAATTTCAAATTGCTTGTAAAAAATAAAATTATTTTACAAGCAGTATTAGAATTTTTTTTTTCAGAAATATTTCCAAGATCACATTTTCGAGAATTAAACATGTGGAATAAATAGAAATGCCAAACAACTGTTCAATGTCACTTATTTAAAATGCTAATTTTAAACAAAGGGTTCTCCCAAGCGGATTTTAAATACAATGAAGGGATTTTAAGAGTTTGAAAATGTATTCTCAAACAGATTCTAAATATTTTAAGTAACAATGGAAATTTTTCAAAAGTCCCTCGCGCTTGAAATTTCAAAGTTCAAAGCTTTGAATTATGAGTTTACTTTTGAAAAGTGATCGTCAACTCGCAAGACACGATGTGACCTAAAAATAAATAGTGCACAATAAGATAATCGCACAGGGAAAAATAGGGAAATGTAGGGAAAAACCGGATACCTTATTAGATGCTTCCTGAAGACCGAATTTCTGAGAAGACTTTAGTGTAACTTTGCGTACATACACTGCACTTATAAATGTATCATAATATCACTTTAAATATATGATTAGTTCATCACAATTTTATTAATAATTGGTTATTGGTGCTTACATATTTTCCAGGTGAAGGAAATAAATCGCCAAAAATGGTCGTCAATCGCCTATTTTATTTATCGTTGTAGAATATAGATTTTCAAAAGTCACATTTTTGAAAATCTTTTTTGGCTCAAAGAATTCAAAAGTCACATTTTTGAACTTCTGAGGTATCTCAATTTGAAAATTTGATCAAATACTCAAATCAAAATATATAACATAAAGTTGTTTTGCCAATTTCTAAGAAACATTTCAGATATTCTGAATAACAATATGGCACTACATTAATGATATACACTTTCTGTCTGGTAAAAAAGTTATAGAAACATCTGGGGGAAAAATCGAAATCTAAGACTTATGCTTCCACCTAATGACATTAGAAAAAAAAATAATAAGTAGGATATTATAATTTACAATATTAAGCAACAGATTACAGTGTCAGATTTATTTCACCAAAAATGTGGCTTGGCACTATCTTGCCCCGATCCCCTCAATTGGCAATAGTGTTCAAAATGGTAATTTAATGTACATTTAATAAAAAAATGATATCGTAAAAAAATATAAATATTATAAAAGCAAGCTGCAATAAAACAAAACAATAATTTAGTATCCATTTATTAAATACATAACATCAAATTGACAGCTTTTAGCAATAAACGATAGTAACGATGCTAGTTTTATTTCCAGTTGTTAGGTATGCCCACCTGAAAACATATATCAGGTGGAGTAGAAAGTTTTCCGCCAAAATATGTTTTATTGTAAAATGATAAATACATACGAAATCATCAAAGCTAATGAGGATAGTAATCTCCGTTTAAATCTACAATCGTTTACCGACGTTTTGCCAACATTTCAATTCCTTCTGCGAAAAGTTGTGGCGTGCGCGAGTCCAGAAAGGGATCGACATCATTTATGACCTCCTGATTTGAATGGAAGATTGTGCCATCAAGATGCAGCTGCAGATGTGAAAAGAGATAGAACTCTGAAGGGGCCATGTCGAGACTGTATGGTGGATGTTGCATCAAATCCTACTCCAGCTTGTAGAGCGTCCAGCCGGTTATTGTACTAACGTGTGGCCGGGCGTTATCTTGATGAAAGAGAACCACCTTCCCTCTGAACTCGTTTCTTCGTTTTTCGAGAATGGTATCGCAAAATTTGATTAGCATGTTGCGGTATATTGCACTGTTGATAGTTTGTCCGCTTTTCAGGTACTCTTTGTACAAAATTCCACGACAATTCCACTAGATGCAGAGGAGCACCTTCTTGTTAGTTAAGGCACGTCTTGCAACCGAGCCAGCTGATTCCCCACCTTTCTTTATGGCTTGTATTGTTGTGGTACACCCATTTTTCATCACAGGTCACAATTCTGTCCAGAATGTTCTCTTTCCTTTGATCTCTGAGCAGGGCCAAACAACAGTTTTTTCTCCTGCGCTTGGTCTTCAGCAGTCAATTCGTGAGGCATCCAGCGGTTGAACTTAAAGGTTAGGTTTATGCGTTTTAGAGCATGAACTATTGTTTTTTGGCAAATGTTAAGCTCTAACGCAATAGTTTGTGTTGAAACATTTCTGTCTTGATCAATGATTTGCTTTAACTGCTCACAATAAACTTCAATAGGGCGGCCGGAACGTGGTTCATCTTTACTGTCAAAATTTCCAGCTTTAAACTTCCGAAACCAAACTTTGACTGTATCATAAGAAAGAGTATTGATTCCTAAACTTTCAGACAACTTTATGTGGCATTCAGTCGCACTGAGTTTTTTACGGAACTCATAGTAAATAATCGTTCTGATCTGCTGACTTGATAGCTCCATTTTAAACACTTTTTTGAAACACAAGATAATAAATTTTTAACAAATAAATTGCGCAGTCATATAGGCCCTGCGCTCTGCTTTCGAATGCAAAAATTGGTTGGCTGAAAAGTTAACAACCGCACGAATGACAGCTGTTTGCGCGAAGGTATCTCCCGTTGGCGGAAAACTTTTTACTCAACGTAATAATATAAATATTATGTAATGTAAAAATATATTGTATCAATGAATGTAATATATCATATCTATATATATGCTATTTATATAGTTATACGTATATAAATTATTCCAACACTGCCTTTAATATGGCAACTATATATACAGGTAAATGCAGAACGCAAAAAGAATAAGGGTTACTGTAATTAATATTTTCGGCGCCGTTGTTGGCGCAGTGAATATGACCTGGCCCGAATAATACGTAAGTACCTGTATATTTATAAAAAGTCAAATCATCTGGTCTTAATTCCCCTCCCCCGCTCCAGTGTATTAAAACCCAAGAAAACAGGCATACAGACAGACAAAAGCTTACTGTTATTAATATAGATAAGCGTCTAATTTTCAAACATTTTCATTATGAAAATTATTAATATTTCAAATTTAAGTTAAAAAATAATTACAAAAAATGTGCGACAAATATTTTAATATATATCTTAATATTTGTTTCTTTTAAAACGAATGTATTCCTTTTTTTTGTCCCTGTACAGATCTCTCCAGTGTTCCAGATTGAGGGTGCACCGGAATCTTGTCGTGTCGCTCATCATCCACTCTGTGTTGCTCATCATCTTTCCTTCGACAGTCATCTTCAGCTCAACGTCACCCACCTACACAGATGTAGTAAGTTTGCACTGCATGACATTGTTTTTTGTTTAATAGACTCAGTACCATTTCGAAGTTTCCGTAAACATTTCAAACCAATACGAAAAAAAAATATTCCAACCAAAAAATTTTCAACTATTTTTCAGTAAACATTTCAAAATTTGTGGAAAATAGAAATTTTAAGATTTTTTTTATGTTAAAAGAAAACAGTCCGTGCATCACAACAGTCCGTGCATCACAACAGTCCGTGCAACTTAAAAGTGCATCACAGGAAAATTTCAGGATTGTACTCCTCCTAGAACTCCTGTTTTCGCAAACATTGTGATTTGTCTTCTCTACTGAATAAAATCTTTAAGAGGCTTTAAGCTTTTGTGCTTTTAAAAAGTACACTTCATATTTTCAAGATGCGTACACTTTTTAGAATTTCCAAAAAATCTGACACAACTATTTCAGATTAGAATTTTTTTTTAAATATTTAAATGGCGCAATTTGCCGTGCCTTAATTGAGCGCAAAATTTGTAATGTTTTATCTTAATAAGTAAGGCAAAAAAAATCTATTAAAAATTGCGGTAAAAGTGTAACTGTTAAAAACAATACAAATGTTTCTTAATTTACGAAAGTATAATAATATAGAATGTCAAGGCGGCATTCCATATAATACAGGGTGGTCATAAAGTCTTTCCTTGATTACAATAATTTATTGAAGCAAAAATAATCTAATTAGGCATATGCTTGTTTCAATATATTGTAAAGACATTTATGAAGTTTTTAATACAAGTACATACGTCAGTAACGTTTCATGTGAGCATCCTTGGTAGCTCGAAGAATGTCAAAGCGGTATTCCATTTCTCGCCACGTATTGCCCACATTTTTTTGCTGTCACACTACACATAGTATCTGTGATCCTGAACTTGGGGGTTTCTAAATCTTTTACTGGTATTTTAAAAACACAAATTGCACAAATTATGCTTATTAGTTGCTAAAATCAGTGTACAAATTGTTTTAAACTCATAAAACAACAACTTTCACTTATAAGATTGCTGCCTTCAATTCATTCATCAAGCGTGCTTTTCTGGTTTGTTCAAGTGAATTCATCCAAGATGAACTTAATTTTATCAGAGATATCGCCATTGACCATGGTTTCCCTGCTCATCACGTACAGAAAATTATAGAAAAATTCAAAGGCCATTTAATTCAGCATCCTGTCCCTAGCAATAATAAACCAAACTATCGGAAATTCCAATATATACCTATTATATTTGAAAGGATTAAAAGGGCCCTCCGTAAATATAATATCCATCTTATTGCTGTCCCTCCCAGAAAATTGGTTGACTTAGTTTCATGTAAATTAGATCCTATCCCCCCTGATCAATTCGCAGGTGTTTATGAAATCCCCATTAGCTTAAATAATAATAGTATAATTTTTTACATTGGTATGACTAAAAGAAAGTTTTTGGAAAGGTTAAAAGAGCATAAAAACGACATAAAATTTGGAAAGTTATCCACTGCACTCTCCCGGTTTTACGCTAAAAATAATGATACTGTAATTAATTTCGATAAAGCAAGAATTATCCATAGGTTCAATAACCCATTTAAAGCCGCCATTAGGGAATCATTGGAGATTAAAATTAGAAAAGATTGTATTTGTAATGATAACTTTTCTTTCAACATACCTAGTTTATGGGATACATTTTTAACCCCTTGTTAATTCATTGTTTTGTTTTTCGCTCTTTGGCAACAGAGAGCGCCCGCTTATTTTATTTAAATTTTTCCATACTGTTGATTTCAATTTTCTCGTGTCGAAAATTAAAAGATCACTAGTCGTTTGTGTTGTTCCTCTTCCCCGATGATGGCTTTAAGTTTAAAGCCGAAACATGTAGGATTTTAGCTCTTTTATGAGTTTAAAACAATTTTTACACTGATTTTAGCAACTAATAAGCATAATTTGTGCAATTTGTGTTTTTAAAATACTAGTTAGCAGTGTAATGTCCAAATGGATTCAATTGTCTTTTACTGGTGTTGCAAACATTCTGCCCTTTCTGAACTATCAAAAAGAAAAAAAATCTAGAGTATTTTTTCCACCCGACCGATCCATCTTTCAGGGAGTTTGTCATCAAGAAACTCAGAAACGGCGGTAGAGACTGGACTAAAAAAAAGAACATGACTTTTCGATGATTCAAATGTTACACAATTACATTCAATGGTTATTTCGTAATATTTTTTTGTAATCATGATCACCCTGTATAACCACAAACGAAAATACTCAATCACCTATTCCAAGTAAAAAAGGATTATGCGAAATTTCTTAATCTTTAAATACGTCACAATCTTTAAAAAACTCAGTAACCAATACATTTTCAAGGTTTAAAGGAGCATTCATAAAAACATTTTTGTTGTTGTTGTAGTTGCCACTGATTTTCGAAAACGTTTCCGAGTTGTTTTTACAGTTTATTAATTAATTTTCTGAAACCGGCTTATCGTTTTTTAGGATTATTGTTTTTTATTCATTCTCAATGAAACATTTTCAGCTGCTTAATTGGATTTATACATGCAAGAGTAACAAAATAATATTAATTTTAGTGTTAATATTAATGATGTTAGTTTACCATGTTTGTCTGTAAAACATGTTTAGTGAACATGAAAATGTTTCATTGAGAATGTACAGCATCCTTAAAAACGTATATTCTGGGTTTAGAAAACTGATGAATACACTATAAAAATACCCGGAAAGGTTTTTGAAAATCACTGGCCGCAACAAAAATTTCTTTTATATAAATGCTTCTATAATTCTTGAAAATGTATTAGTTTCTTAGGGTTTTAAAGATGTAGAACGCCTTTCGAAATCTTGGGTAATTCTGAAAAGGTCATTGTATGTTTCAGTTCGTGTGTAGTATTATACTTCTGTAGATTAAGTAACATTTTTTTTTTTTTTTTTTTTAACAGTGTTATTTTGCATTTAATTTTTCAAAAAATAAAACTTTTCTTTTAACATAAAATGAAAGCAATTTTAATATGCTAACATTTTGACAGTCAATTTATATTTCTATGGCATTTTGTAACACAAACATCACACTAAGTATGAACGGAATTCCAGCCACATCTTCCTTTAAGCGAAAATTTTGAAACTTTTTTATCTCGATATAATATTTTGATAATGGATGTAAGATTTTTTTTTTTCTTTTTTGGAAATGCTTTATAAAATGCTTGATGTAGTGAAGTATAAATATTACAATATCCTACGGGTGATCCTAAAATCGTAATATTTAACCGTGTCTTCCACAATTCGATTCAGCACTCCACACATAGTTCGATTTGGGATGCCATAAATTCAACTGCATATAACTTTGTTGACAATATAGTGATAATGCATTATAACGTACGATTCCTATACGAAATTTAATGAGAAACCGATCCAGAAAACCAATTTACGAATTAATTTAATAAAGGGGGAGAAGCTTCTACTTTTTTTAAAACTATATAGGTAACCAATATTTCAACGACTTTCAGAAAAGGGATTTTCTACTGTTTTTTAAATTTTATAACAGCCCCAGATTTTATAATAACATACGGTCGGCAATGTGTTAACAACATTAAAAATAATTGTTGACCGGAAGTTTTTCTTGAAACAGTAGAAAGTCTTCCGTTTTCTGAAAGTCGTCGAAACATTGGTTGCCTATATGGCTTTTCAAGTTTATGCATCAATAAATGAATGGTGCAGATGCAAAAGTCCCATTATCCACCTTTAAGGTATTGAGTTATTCATATCACCGTGTTCGCATTTTTAAGGTGAATCGGACTGTAATAGTGATTTGGACAAAAACAAACATATTAAGATTTTTAAAAAAATGCTGAAAATCTCGTTTTGATACATAACTTGCATTATGCAACAACTGTTTTGCAGCAAAACACACATTTTCCAATTCAACCAATCAGAGAGGTACAGAGGTAAGAAGTGGTGTAAAATGTTCCACTAATTTAATGACAGTGAAGCTGTTATTCCACATGTGTGCTTTTATCCATAATTATAATTTGCACTAGATGTTTAATTTTTTTTTTCGTTATCTGGACGACTTTAACACAACAAGCACGCACAATGTATCAGCAAAAAAGCCGGAACACAAAACATGTACGGATGCAATGGTAGAGGATGCATAATTGAAGAAAAGTAGGTTGTATATTCATATGCAGATCATACAAAGGTCGCACAGATATACAGGACGTCTGATATATAAGTTATTGCTGAGAGCGGTCCTCTGACAATAAAAACACCGAAAGTACCTTAAGAGCAGAAGCAGTTAGTCCAGGACAGTAACGAGATAAGTATGAACTGTTTCCATTCGAATAAATTAGGAGAAATTAATCCTTGTCTGTAACAAGCCCAATACACAATTGAATCCTTTTTTTGAAGTTGATTTTTTTTTATAAGAGGCAGTAGCGAAAAAAAGAAGACGTCTTTCGAAAGTACAATGAGGACATCTGGATATCGCCAGAAAAATATCTGTTTAAAAAGGCAAAAAAGTCCGTAGCAGAGGCGCAGCAATGTGGTAGGGACAGACAGGAGAAGATCATACAATCGTCAATCATAGTGGGTTGAGTCCAAACACATCCGCATCTGTATGTCGCTTTCAATCCGTCGATGAGAGGAACGCCGACGTACAAAGAGTAAGATCTTACATGCGAAAGAACAGAGAGGATCATTCTTCCAATGGTACGTTGGGAGCTTCGAAAGTAAAGTATAGCTTAAAAAGTACAGTCCGTACATAGTCCAAATTGATGTAACTAGCGGGGGGAGGGACAAAACCTGTGCCAAATCCGCATTATAATCCGCAAAATTCGTAGAATCAGGAACATCAGGAGACCACATTGGGAAACCACATCGAGAGACAACACCGGGAGACCATCCCATCACAATTAGCTTCATTTCACGCACCACATATGGTATAGTTATTTTTCTTGTCTAAAGCCGTAAAACATAATAGATACATTGCGATGCAAAAACCACAAGTACGTTGCCGAGGAAGCTAATTTAAAGAAACATAAAAAATCAGAAGACTAGTTTTGATAACAGAAGTCTGTTTATTTGAAGCATGAAGTACGAAAAGTTGATAGTTAACTGGATGGGATGGCCCCTTTAGATATAGGTGTTGTACGTAGAGAAGATACAATCCAACTGTGTCAAAGAATATTTTCATTTTAACGCCAACATTTCCTTGGCTCAGATCATGATGGAACCAAGTCGCCAATTTTAGAATGACCGTTAGGTTGAGGTGAATGGATATTTTTGAATTAGAAGGTTTACTATCAAACATTATTTATCATTTCCATAAAATAAAATGATTGTATGGAAACCCTGTAAGTAATCAAAAATATATCAATCGAAAGAGTCGTTAAATAACTACAATTGATTTAAAATCTGACATGTTTATATCTATTTACATCTATGAGAGCTTGTAAAAAGTAATTAATGATTGCATCAGATCAAGAAAGAGTGAAATGAAAATTGTACGCACGTCATTCAATAAATAATGTGAAAGATTTATAACACTTTTATATTAAGTTAAACCCTATCAAAGGAAATGAAATTAACTGATCAAATGTTTACAATTGCATCAGCAATATGAAAAGAAAATTATTATATCTAATAAATCAAATCACTAAATGATTTAGTGACAGTTAATGCTTAAATAAATTGTAAATAGATGTTAGTGAAGATTTTTCATTATTTCACATTGGTATATAATATAGACTGCATAAATGTAAAATAAGCAAACTTGATAATAACTAGAAAGAGATTGGTGACCTTTTATTAATGGAAAAGCATTCTTAAATTTTGGCATAAAAGTAATAAACAAATCGTTTGCAGTTAATTTAGAAACTTAACATTTATATCGATAAAATAAAGGAAGTGTTTACTTTAGGATTACATTATCTTATATGAAAAAGAATTTAGAATGATAATAACTGATTTTTGATAAAAATGAATTAAAATATATGATCCCATCATAATGTGCAACTAGTTGTTATGGCAACAAATATATCGCACAAAAAATTGTGCCAATATATCATGTTTATTAATAATAATCAGTTTTTTGAATTTTGGTTAAGTGGAGAGTATGAATTTCGCATCTAAACACTTCAAATATTTTACAATATCCGGATTTAACATATTCTTACAAGCTAACAAAATATGGTATAAAACATGATATAAATACATATTCTTTTTAATAAAGTTTTACCGTCACTTTATGAATTAAAAGTTACATATGTGGAAATAACGATCCAAGACTCGCTGTTATCAGAAACACATGGTTATACAAACACGGGTGTACTCGGGACCGGCCAACAAAGTGTTAAATACCCCGTTAATTACAGAACTTTAAAGTTTTGTTGAATGAAATCCTTTCTGAATAAGATATTTTCATTTCTTCACATACACAGAACGAAACATCATTCTATTATAGTATGGGATGTGTAGAAATTATACATAAGAGTCATATGTAGGATATCTAGGGTTATGTTAATGACAGTCATCTAGTGTTTCGTATGAGAGTAACTTTAGAAGCAGTCAAGAGGAAAGCTTTTCATTGGACGAAAAGGAAACATCCCCTATATAATGAATCCTTTGTGGTTATCTTGGTCTTTATCAATGTTTTCCGTGACTGCTTTTGAACATGATATTTCAGTGTATTGTTTACGTTCAAAGATTGTCTGGCAGAATGATTTTGAACTGCCGTATTACACGCTAGAGTAATTCTGAAATGAGTTAATAGCTGTTACTTTGTTAAAAATGTCCTTTAGTTTGCGGACCGTTTGTGGGAAAGACTGCAAACCTTGGCACTATACAGAGAAAATTTTACATAGAATTTATTGCGTAAGGAAAGGATGTACATAGGACAACACGGATTTCCATCGCTTTATGCGGTTTAGAGTCCTCCACGGGTCGGGCTGCACCCGACTCAAACCTGAAAATTCTACTTAAAGTCAAACCGAAATACGAACCGAACCCGATAAAAAAAATCGTATGTCGACCCGAACTCGAAACACTTCAACCGGAACCGGAAGTAAAACAAGATTAATCCATATTTTACTATAGTTATGGAAAAGTAGTCTACAATTATATCTTTAATATCAGTTTTATCTTTTATGTATAAAAATGAACACACAACTACTCATTAATATCTAGTTTAATTTTGTTTTTTTAATTAAATTTGTTTGTTTGTTTTATATTGAGAAAATATTTAAAACTTTTTTTTGAAAAGTCGAGTCAACCCGAACCTGGCCTGAAAGAATCAAAACTCGACCCGAACGTGAAACATTAGTCAATCCCACCCGCAGCTTCCCGCTCCGAAAACAATTAACGTCAACCGCGGGCCGAGTCAGGTTCGGGTAAATTCGGGTAACTCGACCGGATGCAGGACTCCAATGTTGTTGCAGTTAGTGCGGTATTTATTTTTTCAGAGGATCCTTCGATTAATGTGCGGAAAACTTTCATTAGTGCGCAAAGCATGAAATGAGTGATTCATTTTGTCATCCAAACGGTGCCGAATAATCATGAAAATAAAACAGAAATTCCACAAGAAACATGACCAAAGACGCGACAATTGGACAAAGTCCTTATTGTGTAGAATTGAATTTAAAATTGGCTTTTTTTTATGTTTGTTGACTGTCGCTTATTAAATTAGCTGATACGTTAATGTTAATGAAAGTTTTTATAAATTAGATAAATTTTATTTAAAAGTTTGAAATTAAACTGTAATATGTACTTTCGCACAAAAACAATATCGTAGTACATTATTAATTTATTTATTTATATATATTGGTTTGCAAAAAATAGGTTGAGGATTTATTGTAATTTTTTCATTTAAATGTATGTTCCGATTAGCGTGGTATTACCACGTGATAAATTAACCGCACTAATCGAAAAAAAAAGATATTTATCTCTCGCCCCGATGTTTTGTAATATTTTTTTAATATCGCAAATGATTCTACTAAAAAGTCAATACTAATGCTTTATTTACCATAAATTAGAATTATATCCTATAATACAAAGATATTTCAAATATAGTATTTTTGAATTAAATGTTTTAAAAGTATTGTACTGCGACTGAAGTTTGTAACGCTACAAAAGAAATGTGAAACAAGATGATGATTAACAATTAGTGTATTACTACGTGATCAATTAACCGCACTAATCGAAAAAAAAACATATTTATCTCTCGCCCCGATGTTTTTTAATATTTTTTAATATCGCAAATGATTCTACTGAAAAGTCAATAATGCTTTATTTACCATAAACTAGAATTATAATTCTATAATATAAAGATATTTCAAACATAATTTCTTTGAATTAAATGTTTTAAAAGTATTGTACTGCAATTGAAGTTTGTAACACTACAAAATGAATGTGAAACAAGGTGATGATTAACAATTAATGTAAAATGTACTTTATTTCATGAGGCGTTATTATGCGATCTAAATAGAAAAACTATTGTTGGCACAATATTTTATGATATTTGTAATTCTTTTCGAAAGTTCATTGGGATATTTTTATTTGAAAATATATAACTAATGTCAACATTTAGTTCAATGTCCATTAATTTTTGGTATGACAGTGTAAAAAATTTTCAAGAACATAAAATATTCGTAGAGTAAGTATTAAAATAAAATCGGAAATATTATCAATAAAGATAAGGTATTTTCAAAATATTTTTGTCCTCGTAAATTAACTTAAGATAGTACCAATGTTTTTGGAACATTGATACAATACGGAAAAATAAAAATAAAAATTACATTTATTTTATTTTATATATTTATTTACTTGCGTGGGCATCTTTAACCACGTAAGAAAATGCATAAAGAGCAACCATAACTCTAATGCTAAGCCTTTCTAAATAAAGCAGGACATTAATACGATATTGAATGGGAAATCTGAACTTATATATATATTTAATGAATGCTTATATTTCACGAGAAAAGATTAACGTAATCTTTTAGCTATACAGAACAAAAAGTGAAAGAATTGCATCCGTTATTAATATTAACTGGACTAACTTCACAAATCTCTATTGCAAATACTGCACTTTTATTTCGTATATAACTTTCATGTATTTTTGTCACGAATTCTTCAAAATAAAAGCATATTTAAATTGAGACATGAGTGAAGTCTCAGTAGCGTTATGTAGCAAAAATTAAATTCCGGGAAAATTGAAGAGGAAACTTTTTGTCGTAAATTTTCTCTATCTATTTTCTTGCTGGTAACATGTTTAAACCGAAAGTAGTGTCGCGTCTTTTTTCAGGACGTTATTAGTCCGTTCGGTCTTTTTGCCTCCACATAGAGAAAATAGAAGAAAAAAGAAACAATTTTCTTATAATATTCGAATTTTACATTTCAATGAAGTTAGAAATTTGCAGTTTACTTAAATTATACATTTTTCTCATGAAATTTGGAATAGTGGGAAAAGGTAAAACTGAACTTACACTAGTGGTCGGATTTTTCAACGAATGTTAACTTGTAAAAGTGAATCTAAATGCTTGTAAAAATGAACCTGAGAAGAAAAAAAAAACAGAGACGTTTTGTTACTTGACTATGGTGATGGAGAAACAGTTGTCAGCTACATGGAATTTCCCCCATTGTATTTGTAAGGGGAGAAGCTAATTGATATGGCTGACAAAAATACCGATACGCGACTACGATCGGGTTAAATTGATAATGAAGATGACACTAAACTCTCACAGAAAAACTTATCACCATTTAGTTATTAATAATTAAAAATTATTATTACTATTTAAATTATTAAATATAAAAATATTAAATATTTAAGAATAATGTCTTACATCTTCACGAATAATTGAAATCTTAGTTGAGGTGAGCGACTGAATCTCTTATGCATCCATTCCAACGGATTCTTTGTGACGCTACTCCTTCAAAATTTTTCTGCCGATGATATTCAAATTCACCACAGTCATAGCGACTATGGCCGGCATGGTTAAAGTAAAAATTATCTGATACAATTCTTGTTCTTGTGTAGTAATTATAGAACATTGTTGTTGTCGTTTTAGCCTTCAAAGCTTAAATTCAAACCCGTGTGCGCGTTTGTTTTCATAATTTAGAACGTGTGAAGTTTCGACTAAGGAATTCTACCCTACACTGTTAAAATTTTGCAGCAAACGGTCCAGTCATTTGACCGTTTTTATAGAAAATGGTTACATAACCGTAATTTAACTCTATTCTTACCGTAATATGGGCGACAATATGGTCAGAATAGAGTTAAATTACGGCTATGTAACCATTTTCTATAAAAACGGTTAAATCACTGGACAGTTTGCTGCAAATTTTTAACAGTGTAGGTGCCAGTACAGTAGATCAACGGTTGCTTAAATATGAGTTTGAAACGCAAGAAGTATGAAAGAAAAAAAATATTAATGATCGAAGACAAATTTTCTTTCAACACTCATTTCAAAATCAGAAAACGCCACTGTCCCCTTCACGACATCAAATAAAGGTTTGTACATTCTGAACTCGCTCTGTTCAATTTCGTGCAGGTCATTATAGGCCTGCAATGGATCGGCAAACGTGATTTTAACCGAAACTCATTCGGGTCGGATTGGGTTGGCAATAAGTTTCGTCGTTGCAGTTCGGGTTCGCGTCGGTTTGAGGTTAGGTTTTGCCGCTTGCGGATCAGGTTGACCCAATTTTTCAAATGAAAGCCCTAATTATTTTTCAGATGAAACACTATATGTATGAACATTGTTGAGTATATATTCATGTTCATTTTACTCCATAAAATATAAAATTGATATTGAAGGTACAACTGTAAGTTACTTTCCGTAATTTTATTAAAACATGGATTAATTATTGTGTTCGGTTCAGGTTTGGGTTTAAATATTTCAAGTTCGGATTGAAATATTTCGGGTCAGGTAGGGTTGCGAGTTAACTGTCGTGTTTTTGTCGGAATTTAAGTTCTGTTGAAATATAATTTTTGGCTTCGGGTCGGGTATAATCCGACCCGAGCAAAATTCTAGCACGTATGCGTTTCCCTAGTATCATAGAAACTCGACAGAGTTTCTCGCCAAGCATAAGAAACAGCAATGCATTGAACCGTAAATGAAAGGAATTTACGCCAATGGATGCCAAACGATTTTACATTTTTTTTTTTTTAACTCTGTCTAGTTTATATTTTGCGGACGGGACAAAACGGGTTTTTGACACATCTATATCTCGCGTTCTATTTATGATAGAAACAAAATTCTTGATTCTATGGAATGGGGCGTGCCCAGTGACTCAGAATGCAAAAGTAAAGCAAAATCCGACGAATAGGTTTTCAGTAAATGCGCTTTTAAAAGTGCTGTTTTTTGCCCTTTTTAAATCTTGTTCCGGCCAAAAACTGTTGACAGGGCTACAGCAATGTGTAATTATCGGATTTTTACGCAGTTTACGTTATTTGAATCGTTTTTATGAGTAGTTCAAACCTTTGTAAGTTTCATGTAAAAATATTAATTAGTTTTTGATTTATATCAGTTTAAAGTTATTGATTCCTATACTTAACATAGAGCAAAAAACTGTTGACAGGGCTACAGCAATGTGTAATTATCGGATTCTTACGCAGTTTACGTTATTTGAATCGTTTTTATGAGTAGTTCAAACCTTTGTAAGTTTGATGTAAAAATATTAATTAGTTTTTGATTTATATCAGTTTAAAGTTATTGATTCCTGTACTTAACATAGAGCAAAAAACTGTTGACAGGGCTACAGCAATGTGTAATTATCGGAATTTTACGCAGTTTACGTTATTTGAATTGTTTTTATGAGTAGTTCAAACCTTTGTAAGTTTCATGTAAAAATATTAATTAGTTTTTGATTTATATCAGATTAAAGTTATTGATTCCTATACTTAACATAGAGCAAAAAAATAATAAATGACCCACCTCTTTTAGGAATGGTCGTATACACATGATATTAAGATATGTTATTACACTCGACCCAAGTAAGCTTCCTATTATAAAAAAATCGTAACATTTAAGGTTCGTTTACAGGGTCTCACAAAAGATCTTTTGATATAGGGCTAAAGAGTTGTGTAATTATCCAATTTTTACGCGGTTTGCAGCATTTGATTTTTTTTTTATCAGTAGTTCAAATGTTTAATATTTTGTTTAAAAATATGAATTAGTTTTTTATGCATACCACTTTAAAGTGATTTATTCCTATACTTAAGATGAAGCAAAGAAATATTAAATGATCTAACACTTTTCAAAAAGAACTTATGCGCATGATGCTAAAATATATTACTACGAATGACCTTTGCTTCCTATTGTAAAACAGAATTGTAGAATTTACTGTTCGTTTACAGGACAACTCAAAAGATTTTTTAATAAGACTAAATGGTTGTGTAATTAGCGAATTTTTACGTTGAAGTACTTGATTCCTGTACTTAACACAGAGGAAAAACAATAGTAAATAGCATAACTTTTGTCAAAGTGGCTATATTCACAAGATATTCAAATATGTTACTACATCCGATTCATTTAAACTCTCTATTGTAAAGTGGCATTGAACCATATACGTTTCATTTACAGGCTCTCTTAGAAGATCTTGATTACATTACAACCAATGTATATTTACTCAGTGAAATGTATTTTAATGATTTTATACTGTTCCAATCTCTGTAAGGCTTTATTATCTTGCTTTAAAATTTAATACGAGTTCATTTTGTCCGCCTGAAAACTCGTCGATCTTAAGCTCTAAATCTATTAAAATATAGTATTTTCATCGATTAAAAAAAACTGTGTTTATCTATAAATATATAATTCTAGCGCATTAGAAATTGAATGAAACAGCGATTACAAAATTCCAACTTTACATTCATACGCTGAATAATAGAATGTAAAAATGTTGCAACCCGAAGATTAGAAGTTTTGAGTTTAAATATTTGACGTTCATAGAATCTCCGGCTATGACGAACTTAAAATGCTCTAAAAACGGGCCTAAAGCACAATGAAAAGGAAATAACTTCTTAAATTCCACATAAAAATTAAAAATGCTAAATTTCGTATACAATAGGTGATCGGTAACGAACTGTTCGGTTTACGAACAAATCCGTTAACGAACACTTTCGCGTGAGATTTTTATGTTCGGATAACGAACATTTCCGAGAGATTTTTATGTTCGGAGAACGAACACCTCACGAAACAAAGCCATGATGAAGCAATGCCGTGTTTCATATTTGCCGAGCTATACTTATTGCCTCTAATGTCAACTTTGAGAACATTTTAACAGTTGCATACATATGTCCTAATTAATTCATGGACTGCCGGAGATTGGGGACCTATATTTTAGGATCACCGAATTGGAATGAACAGACTATATGAACAGAAATCACTTTAATAGTTTTTATAATTTTGCAAACGTTGCGAATTTTATATATTTCAAATTCTCGAAACATTGAGTTAAAAAACTTAAACAAATAAAAAACTTCTTAGGTGCTCAGTAATTTTCAAAAATAATATATTTAATATGTTAATATAAAAATCCCTGTAAATTTTTATACTAATAGAAAAAGGTTCGTAGAAAAAAAAAATGTTGATTATTCTGGATAAAGTATGCTCCATAAACTTATCGTTGTAGTTGACTGAAAAAAAGTGCTTCTTATTTTTCCACATTTTTCTTGAAACTGTAGTATTTTAATAAGTTTGTAAACTACTGTAAAATTGTCTATTTTTTTGTTTTTGAATGTATATAAACGGAAGAGTGATATAAAGAAAAGAAAAAGGAAAATAAATATGTCATAAATAATCTGATGAGTACAATGTAAGGACATTAATATAAAAGTTTCCCCGTTGTTATGGTAGCGACATGTACATTGGAATAAGTCACTCAATAAATTGTATAATTCTGATGTATAATTCTGTTTAGAGCATCACTATTATTTTTTTTGCCCCTTTCATCTTTTCTTTTCTGAATAAAAATGGAATCCGTATAATTGAAATTAAATACCTCCTTACAAAAAGGAGTGATATCTCATCAAAAACAACTCGTTGTAAATGATCCCGCCAAGCCACAAACCTAAAACGCCAGTCATAAAAAGAAGTGATATCACATAAAAAGAAGCTATATAGAAGTGCATACTCCGAGTCCCGTGTAAAAATCTATCACCACTCATAATGTTTCCAAAGGACTCGGAGTGAGGGACAGTATGTGAAAACTGCTTGGCGACCTGCAGGCTTTTATAATATATGCAGTACATCAATTTTGAAAATTGAAAAAATAAATTTTTTATTTTTGTTATATCACTTTTATAAATATATTTGCATGCTAAAAAAATGTAAAAACAGAAATAGTTGAGAAACAAGCAGGAAAAAGTATGTAAGTGTGATAATCATTACAATTATACTTTCCAATATTTCTTACCATAAAATTTAATTACAAATATTGTTAAATCACCGTTTCTAAGGGAACTGGTAAAATGGGCGAAATTATTTCTTATTCCGGAATTATTTCTTAAACAAAAAAAAAATTATGCGTTTCCAATACAAAGAATATTATTGCATATAATACTATTAAAACAGACTAGAATGGCTTAAACAGAACGGATTTTTCACCAGATCTATGCAAATCCGCTTACCCTAGAATTACTGCAATATATCTCAATTCAGTTTAAAGTTTATTGAAGGTGCATTGTTATTAATATGCGTATGACCATTATGTGTATATATATATATATATATATATTACAAACTCAAAATCTTTACATGTTTACTTAAAAATCCTCTTCGTAAGAGTGGTGTTTTTAGTTTAAATAATGGTAAATAAAATCAACCAATT
The DNA here is from genome assembly GCA_963931845.1 of Maratus michaelseni. Lineage (NCBI taxonomy): Eukaryota > Metazoa > Arthropoda > Arachnida > Araneae > Salticidae > Maratus > Maratus michaelseni. Next base: position 401,320,973 of record OZ007590.1, on the reverse strand, counting down.
GATTTTTCAATCTCATAAATAAGAAAGGACATGCAAACACAGAAACTTCATCTTTTTACAAGCCTAAAGGTCGCCAAGCAGTTTTCACATACTGTCCCTCACTCCGAGTCCTTTGGAAACATTATGAGTGGTGATAGATTTTTACACGGGACTCGGAGTATGCACTTCTATATAGCTTCTTTTTATGTGATATCACTTCTTTTTATGACTGACGTTTTAGGTTTGTTGCTTGGCGGGATCATTTACAACGAGTTGTTTTTGATGAGATTTTGTTTTACCATAGGGTAGATTACTTTAAAACATCTTCATTCACATAATAAAGTTATTTTTAAAATCAATTAGACTTAACTTTTTTTTCACTCTCGTCTTCAATCATTTATGTGGTTATACCTTGTTTAATATAATAATTATTCAACAACGATTATTGCATAACTAATTTTTCAATACTGGTATATAAGAATTTGTCGAAATTATGCTGTGATATCCTTAGGGAAAATTGAAAAGATGTGCGAAAGACGAAATTATACGAAAACAACTCATTTTAAAATTTAAGATTGAATCAACAAAAATGTTTTAAGATAAATGAATATTCATGAAATGTAATATTCATAAGTATTATTCCCAAGTATTTAATAACTATATTATACATTAAACATTTGTGTATAATCAGCATTTTTAATTTATTCGCAAAGAATCTTTCAGAATTTAATTGAAATAGTTTTATTTTTATTTATTTATTTATTCATTTTTGCTTTCTGATCTTTTTGTATGCACTTCTAATTAAAAAGCAAACAGATTTCGGCGATGTTTTAAGCGCTTCTTTCTGTGTATTTTCATTTGCCATTGCCTATTTTGTTTAAATTATGAAAACACAATATTTTTTCAGCATTTATTACTAAAAACGTCTTTCTTTTTGAGCGAGAAAAAACTAAAATTTACTAAACTTCAGAGTATTATAACTCAAATTTTACCCTTACACAAATGTTTTTTTTTATTGTTAGCATAGGGATGTGTTTCTATAACCTATAGGACCAAGGACTCGTACATAATTTAATTTTCATAAAATATTACTTTTCCAAAAAATAACTTTATTGGCGTAAATGGTTTTTAATATATGATGGACATAAAGGAAAAGGAAAGTGATCTTGAATAAAATTATAATTACTATATAATATGACTATATGTAGCTATATAGGATGACTATATCCAGAAAACGGTGTCCAAAAAGTCTCTTTTACAATTAGTCTTTTTACACTTACAAACTTTTATGACAAACACAAATGAAAAGATACATGGATGCAAAGTAGTACACTATTAAGATAATGTATTTATTGCAGTTATTTTTCTTTTTTTCATGAATTGTAAAACCTCTCTATGTGCACCATTGTTTGCACGAACGCGATAATCGTTGACGTTTCCCTCTCATACTCTTTTTCGCCCACTCCTTGTTTTATCCAATACTGAGCCGACCTACATGAATTTCTTGTACCATTCACGAATTGTGACACATCGTCCAATTCTTACGAACGCCTACACCAAACACTCGCAAGCTAATATTAAACCAATGCCAGCGTTGTTTTAAAATTTCTCGCTTTCATTTCAATACATTTCAATTATTATTATTATTATTATTATTATTATTATTATTATTATTATTATTTATTTATTTATTTTATTTATTTATTTATTTATTTATTTTGCATAGGATATTTAATGTTTTCTTACCGAGAACCGTAATTTCCGGAGTATAATCCGCGGGTCAAACAATCATGTTTCGACTCAGAAATTTTATTTTATAAAATACTAGCAAGCTACGCCCGCTACGCTGGTCAATTTCTCTTAACGAACCTTTAATCAAACAAAATATTGACATTTCATAATTCACTTTTATATTTTAACAGAATAATAAGGATACTATAATTTGTGACTCGTGCTATAGTCAATATACACGTCAGGACACGTCGCCCTTATCATTATCTTTTTACGCGTGAAGGTTTCGCTATGGTACTCTATTGTGAAATTTGGTAATTTTAGAAATTCAATAGTTGAAAAATGGCAGAATCATTAGATCATTTTTCTTTAGAAATTGTTCTTAGAGCGCATTTAGATCTTATAAATAACAATCATGCCGAACTTGAAGTTTCTAGCTCCTTCAGCATCGCAAAAATCGCAATTTTAGAACGTTTTTCGCTTCTGCACACCCCTCGGGGTAGTGGCACCGACATAAAATATAGCCTATGTTGGAGCAGGGATTGTCACCATCCATTTGCCACCATCACTTTTGAAATCGCTTTAGTAGTTCCAGACATTCCATACAAATTGTAATTTAAAATGTTTTTAGAAAATTTTTTGCTTATTTCAGCCTTTTAAATTTCGAATTTTTTTAGATTTTGTTCTTATAGAGCATTTAAATCTTGTAAGTAACGACCATACAAAATGTAGAGTTCCTAACTCCTTCATTATTGAAAATATCATAATTTTGGAACGTTTTTCGCTCCTGCACCCGCTGCGGGCAGTGGCACCGACAAAAAAATTAGCATATGTTGGAGCAGGGACTGTCACCATCCATTTGCCGCCATCACTTTTGAAATCGGTTCTGTAGTTTCAGAGATTCCATAGAAATTGTAATTTAGAATGTTTTTAGAACGCTTCTTCCTCATCTCACCCTTTTAAATTGCGAATGTTTTTATAATTTGTTCTTAGAGAGCATTTACATCTTATAAGTAACTACCATACCAAATTTGATACTTCTATCTCCTTCAGTACACAAAAAATCGAAATTTTAGAACGTTTTTCGCTCCTGCACCCCCCTGGGGTTGGTGGCACCGACATAAAATATAGCCTATGTTGGAGCAAGGATTGTCACCATTAATTTGCCACCATCACTTTTAAAATCGCTTCAGTGGTTCCAGAGATTACCCCCTACAAACAAACAAACAAACAGACAAACAATCTTTACTACTTTATATATTAGTATAGATAAGGGGGAATTAGCCCCTTGTTCGCCCCCCCCCCTTTATACTTAACCAATCCATCCCGAAAACTAATCAGAGATGCGCCTTAACACAGTGAACCTATAAATAAAATTTGAAGGAAATGGGATAATTCTGCATGAAAAACCCATTTACATAAATTAAGGGGGGTATTAGCCCCCCGTTCCCCCCCTTTATACTTAATCAATCAATCCCGAAAACTAATCAGGGAAGCGTCTTAACCCAATGAATCTATAAACAAATTTTGAAGCAAATAGAATAATTCTGCATGAAAAACCCATTTATATAAATTAAGGGTGGATTATACCCCCGTTCCCCCCCTTTATACTTAACCAATCAATCCCGAAAACTAATCAGGGAAGCGCCTTAACACAGTGAACCTATAAACAAAATTTGAAGAAAAACGGAATAATTCTGCATGAAAAACCCATTTATATAAATTAAGGGGGGATTAGCCCCCCGATCCCCCCCCCCTTTATACTTAACTAATCAATCCCGAAAACTAATCAGGGAAGCGCCTTAACTCAGTGAACCTATAAACAAAATTTGAAGGAAAACGGAATAATTCTGCATGAAAAACCCATTTATATAAATTAAGGGGGGGGATTAGCCCCCCTCCCGTTCCCCCCTTTATACTCAGCCAATCAATCCCGAAAATTATCATGCAAGCGCCTTAACACAGTGAACCTATAAACAAAATTTGAAGGAAAACGGAATAATTCTGCATGAAAAACCCATTTATATAAATTAAGGGGGGGATTAGCCCCCCGTTCCGCCCTTTATACTTAACCAATCAATCCCGAAAAGTAATCAGGGAAACGTCTTAACCCAATGAACCTATAAACAAAATTTGAAGGAAAACGGAATAATTCTGCATGAAAAATCCATTTATATAAATTAAGGGGGGGAATTAGCCCCCCGATCCCCCCCCTTTATATTAACTAATCAATCCCGAAAACTAATCAGGGAAGCGCCTTAACACAGTGAACCTATAAACAAAATTTGAAGGAAAACGGAATAATTCTGCATGAAAAACCCATTTATATAAATTAAGGGGGGAATTAGCCCCTTGTTCCCCCCCTTTATACTTAACCAATCAATCCCGAAAAGTAATCAGGGAAGCGTCTTAACCCAATGAACCTATAAACAAAATTTGAAGGAAAACGGAATAATTCTGCATGAAAAACCCATTTATATAAGTTAAGGGGGGGATTAGCCCCCCCCCCCCGATCCCCCCCCCCTTTATACTTAACTAATCAAACCCGTAAACTAATCAGGGAAGCGCCTTAACTCAGTGAACCTATAAACAAAATTTGAAGGGAAACGGAATAATTCTGCATGAAAAACCCATTTATATAAATTAAGGGGGGGGAAATTAGACCCTTGTTCCCCCCCCCCTTTATACTTGACCAATCAATCCCGAAAACTAATCATTGAAGCGCCTTAACTCAGTGAACCTATAAACAAAATTTGAAGGAAAACGGAATAATTCTGCATGAAAAACCCATTTATATAAATTAAGGGGGGGGGGGAATTAGCCCCATGTCCCCCCCTTTTATACTTAACCAATCAATCCCGAAAACTAATCAGGGAAGCGCCTTAACACAGTGAACCTATAAACAAAATATGAAGGAAAACGGATATTTCTATGAAGAGTTATCGCATTACGTACGTACATACATACATACAGAACCGGCTGCCAAGCTCTCAGGGCTTGACAGCCAGTGTGATAACTGAAAAATCGCAATTTTAGAACGTTTTTTATCCTGCACCCCCTGGGGTTAGTGGCACCGACATAAAATATAGCCTATGTTGGAGCAGGGGTTGTCACCATCAATTTGCCACCATCACTTTTGAAATCGGTTCGGTAGTTCCAGAGATTACCCCCTACAAACAAACAAACAAGATTTACTCCTTTATAATATTAGTATAGATAACTAGGTGGATACATAGATGATCGTTGTAAATATATGGCGGTACTTTCATGTGATAGCGATCCTCACAATTATGATTCTGCGAAGATTGCAGTTACGATTTCGCCAAGATCGTAGAAAAGCTTATATATGCTTTTTGAAAATTTATCATTTTCATTTTCATCCTTTGATTGTGGAACTTTTAATACAAAATTGCTTCAAAAATTGTAAATTACGTAATTTTTTCTATAAATGTCTTGCCCGTGGAAATCGCGGGATAAGCAGTTAGAGGTTTAAAAACAGATAAAAACCATTTACAGATAATGTAACATGATAATCAATAAACAGGTAGACACTATTAGAAACAGGTGGAAAGAACCATATATATATATCATATTTGTATCCTAATTAGAATGAAATGGGGCTACCACCAGAACGAATAATTTTCCAACCAAACAATGGAAATCGAAGTATACGCTCACAAGTTATGCATCGACATACATGAAAAACAAACAAACGTATTAACGAATTAATAAAATATATTAAAAGGTCATAAAATAAATAAAATAATAATAACAGAGGGTAACGGTTATCTGTCGAAATCCATTAATAACTCAACTCCAAAATAAATCCTGTAGATTTTACAGCAATTCCTGTCATCAATAATACCAGTTTTCCCCACTAATTTTCACAGAGGAATCCTATTAAATTCATACAGACTTTCTCTTTGTAGAACAGCATTTCTCCATGTTAATGTTATTAAACTCAAACACAGTGTTTCTTCCTTTAATAGAGAGGGTTGTCCAGTTAAATATGAACACAGTTTCTAAATACAAAAACAGGATCTGTACTGCACAGATCCTCCGTATCAAACAGAATTTCTCTGCGTTGTATACAAAATATCTTCCAAGCTGTCTGCTTTCTGACACATTTTTAAATCCATTTTTGTTCGCATACACATTAAATCGTCAGGTGCTCCTATTACGAAACTATTTAATCGAACTGTCGTTTCCTTTTTTTGGTAAATGTGGAAGATTTTTCAGAAAATGCAGTTGAAATTGGTGGTTTGATCTGAATTTTTGGACGTGACAGTACAGGAATGGAAAAAAACTGTCTTCCTGAGATAACATTATAACTCACGATATGATTCGTTTATGAAGAAAAAACAGCTCGATTGCAAATCACTTCAATAATGATTCATGCATGTATCAAGCTTTTATATTTAAAAATGAGTCTCCCGTTGTTGAGCAGGGGAAAATATTTTTTGAGAACCGCTTTAAAGACATTAGTTCGTACAAGATCGTTTTCCTTTTCCTTTACAATATTTGTGGTATCTTTGGATGAATTAAATGAGAGCTTTTTTTTTTTTTTTCGAGGGCTCTTTTCTGTTCCTATGCATAATTTTTGTTGTTTTCGAATTTTTTTTTATCATAGATGACAGCAACGATAGCTTTACTGGGTAAAACAAAATCTATGCTTTCATATAGCATGGAGATATTCTGTTAAAATGTGGTAGAAACTTCGTTAAAACAAAAGGATTTATTTTGCTATGTAGGATAATTATTTTACTCATAATAATAATTTACTTAATAATATATATAATTTCTGCGCATAGGTACCAATTTTTCCTCTGAAACTTTACCACCTTAGGGAAAATATTAAGTTTTAATTCTTTCCTAAACTTATGTGACTTTTAATATATTCGCTTTTCGAATATTAATAAGATTTCGGTTCTAAGTCAATGTCTCATGGTAACTAAAGGAGAAACTTTCTCAATTCTTTATCAAAAGCAAGAAAGCGTTCATCAATAAATAATTCACTGTAAATAATACTTCATTCTAGAATAAATTATCGAACTTAAAACTCCCCAGTTATGAATAAATGTAATTAAGACTTTCTATAGACAAAATAGACTTTCTATAGACTCTTTAAGACTAAATTTTTAATTAAGAATTTTCTATTTCAAACAGTGAAAGTTTTCTAAACTTTTGTTTCCCTAATGATTTAAAGGCAGCGCTGAATTTTTCTTATATTGTTGTAAGTATTATTTGAAATGGAGCAAAATTTCAGAATTAATAATACATTTTTCATATTTCATTCGAGAAGAAAATGTTTAATTCAAATTAATTGAGTTATTCTTTTCATCTATTTTCTGTTGACATTTTATTTTATATGTTAAGGTGCCCTCTAACTCAAGATGACTCAAGCACACAAAAATAAATAACTTTAGCATACGAAACTAGGATTGCAATCCCATATTCATTCCTAATTCAGTCAAAAGAACAGGATGGTTCAGAACTATATGTTAAAAATGTAAAGAGGTGTACCTAAGTAAGTAGATTTAGTATAGGAATGCGGGTGCGGAAGTCCAGCATTGAGGCAGTAGAGGACGCTGTTGAGTTCGGCGGATGAAAGCTTATCGCTGGCTTGAATTGTCATTCCCCGCACGGATTTCAAGCACCATGCATGTCTACACCAATGTGGAGCTTGCCGATATGCATTTCATGTATGGGACTGCGCAAAGAAATGGAGCGGCTGCACTGTAAAAAAAATGGGTCGATCTACTAAAAAAAGTTTAGTTTTTCTAACAGATTTTTTGGAAATTACTAAAATTTTTTTAGTATATTTGTATTCCACAGATTTTTTTAGTAACCGGTACTAAAAAATCGGAATCATTGCTAGCTGTTTTTTAGTAATGTTGCTAGCTGTTTTCTAGTAATTCTTACAGATTATCTTGTAACTGAATAAGAATACAAAAAAATTTTTAGTCTTTTTGTACCGATTTTTAGTACCAGTTACTAAAAAAATCTGTGGAATACAAATATACTAAAAAATTTTTAGTAACCTGAGAATTATTTTTTACAGTGGCTCAAAGGATGCGCACGTTCAGCGGCTCTCGAGCTCGTTGAAGGACTGTCTTCTTACTGTGCGTAATACTTCTTCTTCTAATGCTGGAATTCTTCAATGTCCTCCAGTGCCTGTATCACACCTGGAAGCATATAAAACGACCCAATTGCGTACAACTCCCGATAAAGACGCTCAAATGTTCGGCGATCCGTCAGATTCCTACCCAGGAAAAGTTCCATGGACAACCTTTGAGCAGCCGCTCCATTTCCTTGCGCAGCCCCATACATGAAATGCATGTCGGCCAATTCCGCATTGATTTGACGATGCATATTGCTCGAAATCCGTGCAGGGAATGGCGATTCAAGCCAGCGAAACGCTTTCATCCGCCGAATTTAACAGCGCCCTCTAGTACCTCAACACTGCATTTCCGCACCCACATTCCTATACGAAATCTGCCTATTTAGGTCTCCTCTACCTGCCTTTACATTTTTTACATATAGTTCTGAACCACCTTGTATAACTAGTCGGATGTGCCAATCCCAAAACTTTCTTTCGCATATAAAAAGAATCAGCACCCATGTATATCAAGGTCTAACTGAATCTAAATTTTAATTAAATTCCGTGCATTACTTCTTGAGATAGGATTATTGCTGAAATCATGTAAATCCTACAAAATGTAGCATAGCAGTGCCCTCTGTTGGGAGATTTAGACCAAAACTTAATCTGCAACAACTTATGTCAACGTCTAACTGAATCTGAAGTTGGATGAAAATCCGTGCATTAGTTCTTGAGATATAGTTATCATGATAATAATGAAAAAGTAGCATAGCAGCGCCACCTGTTGGGCTATTTACACCAATACATAAGCTTCATCTATTTATGTCAAGATCTAACAGAATCTGAAGTTTGGTGAAATTCCGTGCATCAGTTCTTGAGATATAGCTATCGGAAAAATAATGAAAAAAGTGATATAGCAGCGCCACCTGTTGGTATATCTACACCAAAACGTAATAACCGTCTATTTATGTCAAAGTCTAACTGAATCTGAAGTTTGATGAAAATGAGTGCATTAGTTCTTGACATAGAGCTATTACGGAAATCGCGAAAAATGTGGCATAGCAGTGCCACCTGTTGGGCGATTTTCACCAAAAACAAATCAGCACCCGTTTATATCAGGGACTAATTGAATATAAAATTTTATTAAATTTCGTGCATTAGTTCTTGAGGTAGAGCGCCCGCAAAATTTTTGTCACATACAGACCAGGGTTGTGGAGTCGGAGTCGGAGTCGGAGTCAGGCCCATTTTAGGGCAAACGAGTCGGAGTCAGAGTCAGGCCCATTTTAGGGCAAACGAGTCGGAGTCGGAGTCAGGCCCATTTTAGGGCAAACGAGTCGGAGTCGGAGTCAGGCCCATTTTAGGGCAAACGAGTCGGAGTCGGAGTCACTAAAAAACAGGCCGACTCCGTCTCCAACTCCAGCTTGATTTTTAGACAGTTTGAAGTGAAATTAAACCAATTCCATGTAAATTTAAATTTATAAACTGAATTATTATTTTTATTTTTGTACTATATATATCAGACAAACCAGGTTAAACAGACCCAATATACTGTCCAGTGTACAGCATATATGATTGAAACCGCTTTTTATTTTAAACCTCTAGTTGATAGTTTATATTTAGTATATAGTCCTTTCTCTCGGTTTTATGGGATTTGCGGAACTCGAAGTAATGCAAAAATTGTAAATATATGTTATTTTTGGAGTTTACAGAACCCAAAATTTTGTAATTGAAACCTTTTTCCCTCTTTTTTTTCTTATTTTTCCTCAGATTCTTTGGGTCTGTGGGACCAAGAATAAAGCAGAAATTGTAAATCTCCACCCCTTTTTTTTCGTGTGCACGGAACTCCCCAAAATATGTGATGCCCCGAAATAAAGCCGAAATTATAAGATTAATGCCGGAAATATAAAATTTTCACATTTCCTTTCGAATCCGCAGAACCTAAATTATTTCTAAAATTGTAAAATTTCGATCTTTATTTTTCTTTTTTCACATCGGAATTTTTCGTGTCTGGAAGACACACAATAACTCCAAAATTGCAACTTTTTACATTTTCTTTTCCAAGTGAGCGGGATCTGAAATATTAAAATTTCCATTTTATTTACTTCTTTAGATTTCAATATTTGAATTTTTCGGGTCTGCAGAACCCAAAATTATACAATTAATAATGCTGAAAAAAAATCACTTTTTCTACGAAGTCGTGAGAACAGGATTAATGCCAAAATAGTAAAATTTTCACTTTTATTTTTGTTTCATTCCCTCATAATTTTTCGGGTTCTTGATACCCCACAAAAAAAAATAAATTGTAAAATTTTCACGTGCTATTTTTTGTGTCTGTGGGAATGGATATAAAAGCAAAATTAAACATCCTTTCACCCATAATTTGGTATAATGTATATAAAATATTTTGGTTATTGTCTTAAAATGACATATATCATCAACATAATATATGTTGTTTGAATTCAACTGATAGATCTTTGTGTGTGTTGTTAAAAGTAAATTTTGGAGATTTATTAGATTTCAACTGTTGTTTCTATCTAATAGCTTCATATATTATATATATGTATAGTATATGTATTATATATACGTATATATATATATATACGTATATATACATATATATATGTATATATATGTATATATATATAGCTTCATCTAATAGCTTCAAATTTAACTTTTCGATTGCAATTTACATTACATGCCTATAAATATCTTACATACAGTTTTTGCACAGTTTTGACAAAATTAAATTATACCACATATAAAATTTACTGCACATTGTGTTTTTGATTCATTGTGTGTGAGTGTGCATAGAATATTTGGGAGAAGGAAGTAGATGTTCAAAATATTTTCAGTTTTGACCAGAGTCGATTAATCCAGGGGCAAAGTTCCACGCGCATTTTATAAGAGAGTTTTTGACTTATTTTTTAAAAAAAAATCTGCATTTAAAAAAGGTGAAACTTTTTATACTAATATACCAATACTGTTGGAAGTTTGCCGCTGCAGTAATCATATGCTTCAAAGTCAAACAGGAATGTGACAGTCGGTTGAAGTGTTGCCAGTTTTATTTTTATTCCGATTGCTTGATTGCTGCCACTTTTTTTAATAGTAATATTTCCTTTATTTAATAACAAATTTAATAAAGCGATTATTACTATTTTAAAAAAAATGACATCAATGAAGCAATCTGAATAATAGGAATCAACATGCAATACTAGTACTTTAGCTGTCCCGGAGTCGGAGTTGGATCCTTTAATATTTCAGGAGTCAGAGTCGGTCAGTTTCCCCACCGACTCCGCAGCCCTGATACAGATAGACAGAGTCACAGAGTCACAGACTCGCAGACAGACATTTTCTAAAAACAGTCAAATTGTGTTCAAGACCTTCTAAAATGTATAAATCCGTCGAAAACCGGAAGGGGAAAATTTTCATGAATCGAATACTTTCTTCTTGTAAAGATAGAAGAAAGTAAACAGCATATGACATTCAATCTAAATATGGATTTTTGTTCAGAAAACAACACAACAATAATGAAGCTATTTTGAAGAATTTCAAATCACACTTAACTATTTTGTGTAACATATGGGGTGGGCAGAGTTCTACCACATATTTATAATAGAACTTCTCGCCTTATTTAATCGCAGAAAAAGTTTGCAAATTTTGCGATTAAACGAGGTGATTATAAATTCCACTTTTTTAATGTCAAAAAGAAAATTTATAAACTGAAATAGTGATGCCATGTTACTTGAAAATTCCAAATAGTGTATGCACCTTGAATATGTAATGAATATCTCGAGAAATGTACAAAGTAAGTCACCATCCGCATCAAAACAGTGCAGAACTAGACGCTTAGACGTTCTAAATTTAGTTCAAATTACACACATTAAACCCCCATTTGGCGAATATATGTTATAAACCAGGGGTCGCCAAACTTCTGGACCTGAAGGATCAATAATCTCAAGATTTTAGGTTCCACAGACATTCATCAATATTCATCAATAGAATTTTTTTTTTAAACGTAAATACATGTATAGCATAATTAACCGAAAGTTCCAATTTTATTAGGCTGTATCAAAAGTTTTTTCATTTTTTGAATGATTTTATACCAAAATCTGTATGGGCACTTTCTCACCCCTATTGTTGAACTTCAAATGTAGAGAATACATGTCCTTCTATATTCTATAATCATACAGGCTTCTTTCTTTCATTTTTAGGTTAGGTAAAGAGTAATACAAATGTTGAGATTGTATGCATCTTAAGGCATGATTTTAAACTACGCCTTAAAACCAATTAATCTAGCCTCAAAACTCGTGAAGTTGGAGGACAGGACAAGATTAGTGTCCGGACAGTTCAAAACAAATTCAAACGCTTTAAGGGAGTTTATCTCAACCTTGAAATCAAACCCAGAAGTGTCAGATTAATTTTGTCCAGTTTAAGAGAAAAAATGGGAGAATCTAGTCTTCGCAATAAATTTTTATGCTAAAAATTAGCAAAATTACACATTCAAACACATATAATTGTTAAATGATTAATAATTGTTAATTGTTAAATAACTTCTGGGTTTGATTTCAAGGCTGAGGTCCCCTTCCTTAAAATGTTTGGATTTTTTTAAAACTTGTCCTGGCCTCCAACTGCACGAGTTTTGAGGCCAGCTTCATTGGTTTTAAGGCCTAATTTTAAATCCTGTCATAAGATGCATAAAATCTCAGTATTTGTTTCGTTACCTAAAAATGAAAGAAAGAAACCTGTATGATTATAGAATATATAGGGATATGTATTCTCTTAAATAACATTTGAAGTTCAGCAATAAGGGTGAGAAAGTGCCAGCTACAGGCTTTGATATAAAAGCATTCAAAAAACGAAAATACTTTTGATGCAGCCTAATATTTATATGAAACGAGCCTACGTTAACAAAATTATAAATGAAGGATATCAAACTGTGGCTCGCAGAATATAGCTGTTTTTTTTTTTTTATCTTTGCTTATTTACTCGAAGAAAGAGCTTATTTAATCACAACAAATATATTTAAAGGTTCTTTAATTGTAAACAAATTATTAAGCCTCTAAGCGGTTTACCCGTGTTTTTTCGTTTCTCAAAAACGATTTAAATCAGCTGTAGACAAACATATTTGTAGACATTTAACAGAATTGTATTTTAAGATACATGTAAGATAAAAAGATATGAAGTGTATTTTTAGAAACAAATACACAGAAAAAATATTTAAATTATTATTAGGCTTAGAAGCATTTTTATAAAAATGCAGCTTAGCCCTCAGACGCTCAGGAGGAAGTTACTCTAATTATCTATACTAATAAATGAAAGTTTCACTCTGTGTGTCTGCGTTTGTGTCTGTCTATCTGCGATGGCTAGCAAAATAATAGCGCGCCTAAAAGTCTGAAAATGTAGGTGAAGATAGTCCAAGGCCTCTCCTGGTGCACCTGAGTCTCAGAATTTTAATATTTTGTAAATTAGAGTACTTATTAATTAAAAACTGATCAAAGATCACAAACAAAAAGCACTCTTCCGAAATCCGCGCGGTCATGCTCAGAAGCACTTTTTCCACACCTTCCGTGAAGAGAAGCAGCAAAGCGCGAGGAGTTCTAGATTCGCCACGTACGAAACGCCGGAAATTCGGAAAAACCGTCTGTATATTCTCGAAGAACGAACTTTTATGTCTAAAAAAACCGGTCTGTTTGAAAAAATTTTACATTTAACCCTTTCAAAAAAAAAAAGATCAAAAAACGTCGAATTCATGTTTTTTTTTTTTTTTTTTTTTTTTTTTTAATCCCGTTTTCCAAGCCTCGGATCCACCGGACTACGAGATATACGGAAAAACTGATGTCCCCAAATTAAAGATCTGACTTTGTCCTTTTCAAAGCCATCTTTGGTTTTAAAAGATACGAAAGTTAACCCTTCAAAAAAGTATATTTTCTGTACACCGTTTTGTAATGTTTGGGGTTTCGCCTATTTTTTAAAATTTGCATCGGCGGTTCCGAGAAGTTACGAAAAACTAAAAATACCAGACAATATTTTAATTCTTTCCCTTTTTAACATCTGCAATTGTTAGTGAAAAATACGAATATTAAATCTTCGAAAAAAATTCGCGCGCAGGTCTCACTTTTGCAAATTCCAATTTTATGCGAGATATAAAATCACGCACACTTAAGGGCATCTACGTTTTATCGGCAGTATTGTTCAGGCAGAAACCTTTAGTTAAAAAATAATTAAACGTTAACCCTTTCGAGAACGTTTTTTAGACCAAGTCAATTTCTCATTTTTTTACGATTTCTACTATCTTTAAAAATTCGAATCTGCGTTTATAAACAAGATACGAAAAACTAAAAATACTGCGCCATCTACGTTCCTTTGCTTTTTAAAATCTGGTATCCGTTTCGAAAACTTTGATTTGTAACACTCCAAAAAAAAAAATCGTTTCCAATACTCATTCACGCGATTTTTGGTTTTTGGCCCAGGTTTAAAAATCGGCATCGTCTCGGGAAATGCGAATACGGACATACAGACGACACTAGATCATAGCCCCGTTTACTTTTTTCCACAGCGCAAAGCGTAATAAAAGCGTATTTAAATAAAATAATTTTATATTACATAATTTATAAACAAACCTCAAAGTTAAACACTTGAAATTTCACATTAACATAAAAATAATCTGAAATTGAATAAATATTCCTTATATTTTTCAGATTTATTGATTTATTCATTTGTTATTTATTCTATCGTTTCAGTAGCAGAATAAAAAAATAAACTAATTCGTCAAGAGCACAATGCTTTCAAATGGAGCGATTTTTCAATCTTTTCCAAAACAGCTGGTTTTTTTATAGCCTCGAACACAAAGAAAGAATGGGGTCCACTGAATCTTTTCAAACCATTTTCGAACCATCTTACGTCCGATTCTAGAGATAAAATCACCAAAACAAAATAAGACCAGAATATAAGTAATAAATATTAAGGCAATATAATCAAGCGATAGTAACGCAGAGATCATTGTTTTAAAACGGGAGGTCCTTGGTTCGAACAAAACATATTCCATTCTGTTAGAAGTTTATTTTTTATTTTTATTTCTTTTTTTTACTTTCTGGACGCGTCGGGAGAGCCGGGTGGAGTCACTCCGGATTTTTGTTTCCTCACAATGCCATTTTATAGAATTCAACTTTAAACTTCTTCACAATTACTACACAGAAGATTTGTCTTTAAATTCAAACTCCAACACAGCCTCTTGAATACTGTCATATCTATAGTCAAAAGTAAAATAAATACACTGTGATACTTCATGCAATATTTACATGTTATACGTGACAATAACGGAAATGAATCTTTTTCAAATCCATTTATATAACAACACTGTTTATAACTAGTAGAATGAAGTATTGAAATTCTTGTGATGAAATAATTTAGGTAAATATATTACGAGAACAAGGGTTCGCATAAAGATGTGTATGAAAAAAAAAACTTATTACAATTGCGAAAACTTTCCTGGAACACATGCTTGTCCAGGAAAGTGGTCAGGTGTTGGCTACTGGACAAAGGGTGTCGTGTTCGAATCCCGACTCAGGCATGGGTGTTTGTAGTGGGTTGGATTTCACTTTAAACGGGATGATTAGCCCCCTGTATGCAAAAGATGACCTTTACACCCCACCCCCGTAAAACTAGATAAACAAACCATCTTGGAACAGTAAGCTTTACTTTTATAAACTATAAATTTTCCAAGCATATTTTCTTATGCTGAAATATAGACATGGATTTTCCATTACATAGTTCTATGTGATATTTTAATGCAACGAAAATTTGCAGTCAATGGTCTAGTTTGATTATTTACCATTTAATAGTAGAATTTAAAACTCCACAATATTTTTATAGACATTTTTTTTTCTTTGCAATTCAGGTAATACAGAATTCAATTTACATTTTTTTCACCAAAGCATCAAAGACAATTTTTCGTTAACATGAAATTCAATACAAGCTGTTCAATGCTGCCATATATATGTTCAAAAGTGAAATAAATGCACGGTGGAGGTTTGAAGCATTATTTATATTTTATAAAATTTGATTTCAGAGTAATTTATCTTTTCAATAACGATTTATGTGACAAGATTGTTTTTTAAATACTAGGCTGCAGCATTAGAATATTATCATGAAATGTTTCGGGATATGAAATATTAGGTAAGTATTTATATCATCCGGTGATGATTTGATGAAATATTTTATGATTTATGTTATTCGGTATTGATTTAGGGGACTTTTTTAATATTTGATGGAGATTTCATGCGACATTTACATTTTCTAAAATCTAATTTCACAGTAACAACGCTTTATGCGACAACATTAACTTTTTTCAATAATAGGATGAAATATTACAATTTTTATTATGAAATATTTCAGGGAAATATACTATGAAATCAGGTCCTTGAAAAAAAAATGATATAAAAAAAAACAGGCAATGAAGAAAAATATTACAAAATTCAGTTTCATATGTATTGTAGATATCGTATAACCTAAATTTCTCCAGTTATTAATAATTTTAATTGAAACTTTGTATAAAATAAAACAGCAGAATTTCCCCAAAAATTAATCTATCTGATGTTGTAAGGTAGACAAACAAATTTCTTTATTGTGTTGCCTGAATATTTAAAACGAAATGAAAAATCGAACTTAATAATACAATTTTTGAATTTCATTTAAAAAGACACTGTTTGATTACCAAATTTGCAGTATAGTTTTTTGTTAAATTGGGTTCATTCGTTCGAAAAATATAGAACATTTTCCTTCAAGTCCTAATGTTTTTCAATGGGAAGTCAGACTTTTTTTTTAATTTTAACATTCACTGAAAAGAAAAAATCACGCATTGGGATAATTATAAATGCTAATTTATGGATGCTAAATTTCGAAATGGAGATCATAATTTAATCCGATCACTGTGAAAACTTGACAATTTATTTATTATAATTTCGATATTTATTGTATAAATTATGGGAAAACTTTACGCATAAATTTGAAAGATATGAAACATTTTAATTTCTCATTTTTAATAAAAATTTCCAATGCATTTCCCCACCCCCCTCTTTTTCCTTAAATGGTTGCCAAGCAACTGTATTTCAAAAAATATCAACAAAGGAAAATTCAAGTGAATCGCATTAATTTGACGCGAAATTTTATTAACAAAATAACTAATTTTCGGGGCGGTTTTAAGTTTCGAATATGCTTTTTCTAATGAAATAGATGACGATTTATTTTAACTACTAAAGAAAGATGACCAAATCGGCTTTCCAAACGAAAATTATGAAAACGTTGAATGTGTGCAATTACCATTTTGATTGGCAATTGGAAATTGACAAATTTTTTTATTGCCACTTCTTCACTAAACCGCGAATTTTATATTAAAACTTCTGTCAGTAATAATACAATAAAATCCAACAAATAAAAACTAATTACAGCAATCGAAGGTCAATAAGGAGAAATCATTCAATAAAGACATTTACAATATACACCTTCACACTTTTCTATATCACCTTACTCAAATTGATAATCTCTAACCTAAGAAAAATTGAGAAATCGTCTATGATACAAATAAAAGAAAATTGACAACTTCCGTTCAGTATATTTTTCTTTAAAAAAAATATTTTTCCTAAAACTGTTCAATCGTGAAAGAAATTGAGCTGAGAATTTTTTACAATTTAGTTTCATAGAATTCAATTTCTCATTTTTCACCGTGACAAACAGCTTTTATTTCAAAAGAAGTATATAAAAAGACAGATATAAAGTTTAATAAGATTGTAGAAGTTTTCCTTTTTCAGAAAACCTGGGTCTGTTATAAAAAAATCATAGGTTTTTCAAAACATATATTTTTATATGTTGAAAGATAACCATTGGTTTTCGTACTATTGTTAGATGTGTTATTTAACACATTCGCTGTCAACCACAAGTATACTCGTGGTTCTCAACATTCAAAATAAAAGTGTATGATTAAAAAAAACTGCCTAGCCACCACTATTTTAATATGTTAAAAAATACTTTATTTAATGACAAAATTTTTTTAATTAAATTTACCAAATATTATCTTTGAGAATTTTTGGTGGGAAACGAATTTCAGTAAAAATATCGAAGACTCCGGCCATATAGTTTTGGCAGTTAATGGGTTAAAATGCGACACAAATTCGGAATCAGTGGCACAGTTTCATATTTTATTATTGAACTGTGGAATTTAAAACTCCTCGCTTTATAATTTTAATAACTCTTTCGGTACTTACGTATTATCCAGACACGGTCATATTTACAGCGCCAACAATGGCGCCGAAAATATTGATCACAGTAACCTTTTTTTCTTTGCTTTCTTCATTTTAACTGCATAGTTAATATTATATAGTTGCCGTATTAAAGGCAGTAGAAGATGTATTTATATACGTACAACTATTAAATTAGACATTAGATAAAATATATACGAGGGTAAGTCATTAAGTAAGTCACAAAATATAATTAAATGATAACTTACAATGATATTCACTTCAAAACTATTTTTATTTCTCAACATATTCTCCACCCATATTTATGTACTTATATCATCGTTTTATCGGTGCCCCAACACCAGCTGCATACAATTCTTTGGGTTGCTGTCTCAGCCACATTAGGACTTCAAGTTGAACCTTCTCATCATCTGTGAACATCATCTTGCAACTTACTCAACATCCACCATACAGCTTCGACTTAGTCCCAAGCGATGTTCGTCTGTTTGTCTGTTTAATCCACTAGAAAACCCTCTTGGAAGCAAGATGATGTTCACAGATTATGAAAAGGTTCAACTTGAAGCCCTAATGTGGCTGAGACAGCAACCCAAAGAATGTTATGCAGCTGGTGTTGGGGCACTGATAAAACGGCGTTATAAGTGCATAAATGTTGGTGGAGAGTATGTTGAGAAATAAAAATAGTTTTGAAGTGAATATCATTGTAAGTTATTATTTAATTATATTTTGTGACTTACTTAATGGCTTTCCCTCGTAGATACCATTTTTTTAAGAAACTAAAATTAATTCTTTAATTAGTCATACCTTCTTTAAAAAACATCGTAGAACAACATTAAAAAAATATATATTGTCTTGATCTAGAAATCTTGCCTTTCCACTGATATTTCACGATCCCCCTCCCTCTTCTCATTTAAATTTGCATAGTTGAGACCACAGCAATCTTTTATCATATTACGTCCCTTTTTTCAGATCAAGTATAATATTTCCATATTATTTAATTTTAGTATTTTCTACATGTAGTGGATGACTACAATAAAGAAATTTTAGAATGTATGACTTCTTCCACCTCTAATGTAAAACATAAATCTTTCATATTTTCATACAATAATGATAAACATTTTTGTAATCGATCAGAGTCTTAAGATATTGAAAATAAATCGTGTATTTTAAATTGACACAGAGTCTCTCAGAAAATTTTTCAAATTTCGCTTGAACTGCGTTTCAAAAACTATCACAGGTGCTTTTCGCATTCAAACAATTTATTTTACGTCAAGATATTCGACAAGTATTTGTTCTTGCATGTGGAGTCCTTTCAATTTTACATCTATATTGTATTCTTGATATGGTAAAATAAAACATGCTGTCTAGAATATATTGTAGAAAATTTCGTAGCATTTTAAAAATTGCTTTGCTAAAAGAAAATTTTATTCTTCGTCTTTTTTTTTTATTGTTGTTCAGATATTTTTTTAATTAGTGAAAACACTATCTATAATATAAAGTTAAAAGATGAGCGACAGTAGCGCTGACGTCATAATGGTGCTAACAACACTGTGGTTAGAAGTGATATAATAGTTCTAATAATAAAATCAAAAAGCAGTATGTGCCAAATAAGGCTCGATAATATTGGCTGTAGACCTGATGATAGAACTTGCATGTAGTATTCAGATTCAGATATATACTGAATTTTAATTTGAGAATTTCAGTAATATTATATTATAAAAACGGTTCAGAGCAGCACTCATGTGACTGACTCTTCTTTAACTGGATCTTCTATCTTGAAGGGGTTAGTCGAGAAAGGTTTAGTCGTATTAAAAGCAGAATTAGATGATGCCCAGTCCATTTATTTTTTTGCAATTTTTGAGCCGACCTGTACAAAGATCTAAGAAATAAGGCACCGGCTCCAATCGCTCATATATGTGCCATTTATTTCTCATATGCCATATACATCACATACACATGCCATATTTATACGTCATACATGATTATAACTAGGCAATATACGTTACGAAAAATTATATTCATCATGTATGATTATAACGTCATATATGCTGTATAAGTTGGCGATAAATCTTTTTCGCTTGGCGTTTCATCCTCAGAACGGTTGTAACACGAAAGTACCAAAGGGTTATTCAATATTCCTTTTATTGTCATTTCCCAAAATGAAGGAAGTATTCACTAAAAGCATAAAATATTACTAATAATAACTTCAGAATCTAATTTGATATTTGGTAATTGTACTTTGAAATGAGATCTAGAAATAACCAGGAAGCCGCATAGAGATGCTACTAATTACCTTGCATTTTCACTGCGTTAAATTTGGTTTCGATAAAAACTGAGCTAACTTTGTTCCATCTTTATGGCATCAGTGTGACCGTTCTTACATTTGTAACAGCGCAGCGTCACCTATTAGTGGCATTTGGTACAAAAAAATGGAATACTAAAGAAATTACCAATTTCACAAAAATAATCTCCTGCGAGAGCAACTTCAAAATCTGTCACCGGTTGTCATTCAATTTTGCATGTTATACTATTTTTAAAACCGCCAGTTCATTTTAGAATGCTCTGTATATGAGTGTGTTCTGTTTTGGCTTTTACGAAGTCTTAGAAAAATATGGCGTGACTTTCCAAATACGTGTCAAGAAAGTATTTAACAAAAGTGCTTTTTATAAATTACTGATACAATGGAATCGGCTGGATTCAAACGCTGGACCTCCCGTTTTGAAATTGGAGATGTTGCCTCTGCGCTACTAATGTTTGCTTACATCTCCGTAATATTTATTTCTTATATTCTGTAACAAATTTTATGTGAATGGTTTATCAAATCTGTCGCAGAATGGTTTGAAAAGGGTTTAAAAATGAATTAAATTCCTTATCCGTCGGCTGATTTCTACAAAAATTTATACAGTTCTTGCGACGATGGTGTATAACCTATTCGCCCAATGGGAGCACAATTGGAATTACCGTTTGGGAGTTATCGCGTACCCGTTATTATACTCTGTCATAATAATATCTGTCATGTGTACTAAATGCGATATTTAAAAAAAATCAATTTTAAAATTAAACATAGACGTCAGATTAATTTTTTTTAATTCTCTAATGACGTTGTATTAAGCTGTTTTCTGTATTTACACTTACTCATACTCCTTGTATTATTAAGAAATGTTTGAAAATTACCTTTTATTACTAATATGACGTCCTACTAATCTTTTTTTCAATTGGTGAAACTTTTTATTTCATTTTCATGTTTCGCGTGGAAATGTTTCAATAGAAAATTAATTATTGTGGATTGTTAATTGCTGGTAACTGCTATAACGATAAATATTTACATTTAATAGGAAAAGGCTGTTAGATTATTGGTTTTTTATCTCTATATATTAAAATAATACTATTTTTTCAAATTTCTATGATTTTGAGCTTCATAGTAGGTATTCAACTATAAGTACACAAAATTTCATGACTGTAAGTTATATAGTTTCTGAGAACCGGCTCTGTGACAGACAGACAACGAAGCGATGCTAATAGGGTTTCGTGAGATGAGCGAAACCCTAAAAAAGACAAACGTTTTTTAAGCTACGAAAATAGAACATAATCAAGAACCAAGAATATGCAATAATCTCTTCCCATATATCCACTATTTCGAAGAGCGTTCTTTATCCTTAGAAACCTAAAAAAATATATTCTTTCGAGATGTAAATAAGCATTTATAAAAAAAAAAGTTTCTTTTGGTGCCACTGGTTTTCGGAAATGTCTCCGAGTAGTTTTTATTAGTGTGTTAATCAGTCTTCTCAAATCGTAATATAGGTTTTAGGATGCTATCGTTTCACAATTAAACATTTTCAGCTACATAACTGAATTTTTACATGCAAAAGTAAATATTAACTTTAATGTTAATGTTAATGCTGTTAATTTATCATGTAATCTGCAAAACATGTTTGTCGAACATGAATATATTTACTTGAGAATGGATAGCATCAAAAAATCCGTTATTTTGATTTCAGAAAACTAATTAATATACTATAAAGACAACTCGGAAACGTTTCAGAAAGTCACTGGCAACAAAACAAACTTTGTTTTTATAAATGCTTCCTTAAATCTGAAAAATGCATTCGTTTCTGAAGTTTCTAAAGATAAATACTTTTCGGAATCCTGGCTACCTCGGAGGAGATTATTGTAAATTTTTGTCCATGGTTATGTTATATTTTCCTAGATTAATGTAACTCTCTCTCTCTCTCTCTATATATATATATACGAGGCGTGTTTTTTAAGTAAGGGCCGTGTTGTAGTATACAGTAATAGGTTGCGCACGCGCCTCAACGAGTGCTTGTGTCGTGCCCGGCATTTCTTGAGAACAACTGTGCTCAGTTGCAGCTGTGTAGGTAACCTTTACAGTCAGTTCTGTGTCTTTAAAATGTTCAAGATTATCGAATCGCCTGCCCGGTGCGAGGTACGGTCTGTTACATTTTTTGTCGGCAAGAAACCTGTCTGCTGTAGATATTCATGCTGACAGAGGTAATTTTGCTACTCCATGGCAATGCAAGGCCTCACATCGCAGCTCAGACCTGATCTTTATTGGACTCATTTGGCTGGAAAGTTTTGGACCACCCCCCTATAGCCCCGACCTTGCGCCGAGCGATTTCTATCTTCTCCACTATCTCAAACGTCATCTTAGCGGTATCCACTACAACAATAACGAAGACATGAAAACGGCTGTGACCTCTTGGTTATCAGAGCAGGCGGCAACTTTCTATGAAGAGGGTATTAAGAATCTAGTTGTAAGGTATGATAAGTGTTTCAACAAACTTGGCAGCTATGTTGAAAAATAGAGAAATGTATGAAAATAAATTTGGTTTTTGAAATTTTTCTTTCGTTATATATATATATATATAGGGTGATTATAAAAAAACTGTCCCGACATTTGGGCCCCTAACTATCATACCATTCACAGAAACTGAATGAAATTTTGGCAAAAGTTATTTTGAGGTATGCACTCAAGAATGATATGAAAAACGACAGTGTCCCTCAAACAGTTACGGTTACAGCGAGAAAATTTTGAAAAAATCAAATGGCAACACCCAGTTTTTTGTATTGGAATGTGATCTCCATTGTGAAAAACCCTAAATAGCGTTGGGACGGCAACTGTAGTACCAAAATCACCGGAACTAGGCAAGGAAAAGTAAAAAGGACTTTGCCGTGCACCAGAGCATTAATTTTCGTTTCATTTACGTCACACGTCACACCGTTTCTTTGGCTGATATCCCAGCCTGATTAGTTTTCCGCAAAACGAGAAGAAGAAACCAAGAAACGCAAATTTTGGGTTCTACGTAAGACACAGTCATGACTGACGTCGTCTCTCTAGGTGAAAGAAAAGGCACTGCGAAATGCGAGCCGCGTGTGTTCCTTTCTGCCATTCCGAACAAGATACCGCTTTCAGGGAAAGAACGTGGGGAAATCGTAAAGATTTATAACCTGAATGGACAAAATGCCACAGAGACATTGCGTGTTTACCGCAGAAACCATGGATTACGGCGAGGTCTGTGCACTGTCAACGCTGTACGGGACTTGATTCATAAATTTAAAGAAACTGGTTGCACATGCGATCGACCTCGGTCTGGACGACCTTCTGTTCCTGTGGAAGCTGTTGCAGAAGTCCATCAGACGATAACCACCGTTCGTCCCGCAACTGCACGCAGTGTTTCACGTGTTCTGGATCTGCCGAATTCAACTGTGCGCAAGATTCTGCGCTCTGTTCTAAACATGTTCCCGTATCGATTCCAGCGTGTCCAGATGTTGGAAGCGGGAGACTATCATTTACGGCTGGATTTCGCAAATCAATTCCTTATCCGGTACGATGAAGATAGCAGCTGGCCTTTACGCATTCTGTGGACAGATGAGGCGCATTTCTCGTTAACTGGTAACGTGAATTCGAAAAATTGTGTACACTGGACAGAGAATAATCCACATGATATGCATGCACGTCCATTACACGAGGAAAAAGTAACTGTGTTGTGTGGTATAACGAGTACGTTCATCCTCGGCCCTTACTTTTTTGAAGAGGTTACTGCCGGGGATCTGCAAACGTGTACAGTAACGAGTACTTGCTATCTGGACATGTTAACTCATTACGCGATTCCCGCATTGCAACGGCAAAATGCTCTATCTGAAGTTGTGTGAATGCAAGATGGCGCTCCTCCACATGTCGGGTCTTTAGTCAAACGTGTCTTAACTCAACAGTTTGGTGACAGAATTATCTCCCGCCATTTCCCGCTTCCGTGGCCACCAAGGTCTCCTGATCTGACACCAATGGATTTCTGGCTGTGGGGATATCTGAAATCCAAAGTGTATCAGTTTCGTCCTCAAACTGCATCTGATTTGAAAGATGCCATCAGAACTGCGATTCAAGAGATTCCTATTGCCATGATACGTGCTGTAGTGCTATCCACCATCAGCCGCATGCAAAGTGTCATCGTGTGTGAAGGAGGTCATGTGGAAAATTTATGAAACACAATAAAATGCTTTATTTTATGCTGCTTCTCTGTCCTTATTGGTTGTCTTCACTTTTAGCCTATCTACCGCCGGTGATTTTCATGCTACAGTTGCCGTTCTAACGCTATTTAGGGTTTTTCACAATGGAGATCACATTCCAATACAAAAAACTGGGTGTTGCCATTTGATTTTTTCAAAATTTTCTCACTGTAACCGTAACTGTTTGAGTGACACTGTTGTTTTCCATATCATTCTTGAGCGCATGCCTCAAAATACCTTTTGCCAAAATTTCATTCAGTTTCTATGAATGGTATGATAGTTAGGGGCCCAAATGTCAGGATAGTTTTTTTATAATCACCCTGTATATATTACAGTGTAAATAAGGGATTTTTCTCTTTAACAAAAAAAATCACTGCAATATAGTATTTTAAATAACGCGAATAACCGATGTACATATCAAAAGAAATTGTTTAATTTCGAAAAGGATTCATTCAGTTCTTCTCATAGATTTTCGTTGAAACAACAGAATTATTGCGCTGCGCTCGGCAAATAAATAGTTTTATTTAGGAGAGAAACATTTTTACGGCTTTCACATGATATATAAATAGAAACATAGTAATCAAATGCCTAGATAAAATTCGTTTATTAAATTTCTTTTGTTAGTGTATTCCTATGATTATACCAGCAAACATGACGTGGTTTTGTTGGATAAATAGATTGGATAACTGAATTTTAGGTTTCACATAAAATATAATACTAAAGAAAATAATGTAGATATACACATAATGTAACCTTTTTATAATAAAAAGAATTAGTACCCTTCTCAACATATTTCTGACGGATGATGACAAAATAAATATGCATTTGCGTATAAGTTACAAAACATATTTATTTCGAATATTAATTAAAATTATCTATAAAATATGAAATATATATTCGAAAAAATATGCATTGTAGCCAATAAAAAATTATCATTACTCGATTTCTAGAAGCTTCAAATATGCGGAACCAAAATTACAACTCATTGCGTCGAGTAGTTTTTGAATTATACTTACAAAACTGAACCCATTGCAGTTTGTTTCACAACTATTAAAAATGAATTTAACATTAGACGTTAGAATAAATGCATAATTCCTGTATAATCCTTGCCTAATTCCCAAACTACTTGATCAAACGATTTCCGTTTACAATCCTGCGGTTAAAATTTTCGAATTTTTCAAAAAATAAAAAATAAAATAAAATAATGCGATGTCTAAATTAAGTGTTCGCATTGAAAATTAAAAAATTTGTTTCAATTTCTCTATAAAAACCAAGTCTTTGTACAAAAAAAAAATTAAATGTTCCGACAGTTTAAAAATAATAATAATAATAATAATAAATTAAATTAATTAAAGATATTAATTATTCAAAAATATTCATCGGAACCATCTACAAATAAACGCATTTTCCATTACTACAGTTGAAGAGATCCTGGCATTCTCTGTCCTCGCAAAAATATTCGTTTGAACCATCGCCGCAGTTATTGAAACGTATTTTCCATTACTATACCTTATATACTTAATACAGGGTGTCCCACAAGGTACGCAGCGTCTAATATGTGCAGATTCGGATACAGCACGTCAATATGAGTATTTTGAATGGTAACATGTGGGGTCCCCGAATATAGCCGAAAGTCCTCAAAAAACATTGATTTTCACTTGGTTTTTTCCTCATTTCTTGTGTTTTTCATATGACAAGCTTCACACCTTACTTACACTATCACGCTATATTCGGGGACCCCACATGTTACCATTCAAAATACTCATATTGACGTGCTCTATCCGAATCTGTACATATTAGACACTGCGTACCTTGTGGGACACCCTGTATATACCTTAATATTTTATCGGGTCCTTCCGACAATAACTTTAACTACTGTTTAGACTGATGTCTGAGCTAAAAGTATTTTGAGGAAATTACAGTTGAAGACCACGTTTTTTGCTTAATAAGACTATTTCTCATCCGACGTCCATTTTTGAATTCGGCTTTTTTTTTCATATCTGATAATTTGCATCCATCATTTTTGTAACGATTTTATGCATTTGTATTGCCTATTCAAAGAACAATTCTTCTAAAGTTACAGAATTTTATTAAAATTTCTTCTAAAGTTACAGAATTTCGTTAAAAACGCTTAAAAAGAAATTCTTCTAAAGTTACAGAATACGCTTAAAAAAAATAAAGTGACGACGCCAAGAGGTAGGTCCATTCTCGACCGAAAACAACAACTATTTTCCCAATGGTTAAAAAAAAAAAAAGAAAGAAAGAAAAAGAGAAAAAAAGAAAGAGATTGAAAGAAGACATCATTCCCATTCGAATGACAATTTTCCGGAGAAGTGGGAAGGGCTTCTGCGACAATAAGTGTTCCCTTTTTTCTTAATTTGACCCAAAGAATTTCGGAGTAGGATACAATCAAGGATTAGGGGAGATAATGCCATTGCACGTATAATGTTTTTAAAAAATCACTTATTGTCTATCGTTATATATGTAATCGCTTTTGTGAAAATGCAGTCTTTTACGACACCATGTAACAGGAGATGATTTTTAAAAATGATAACTTAAATCATATTCATGAAATGGATACCTTATTTCTTTCAACGTGCCTATTTTATAACCGAGTTTTCTCTTATTTCTAGAAACACCTTGCAATTTTTTGAACTTTCCAACATACATTCTAAAAACGACATTTTCAAAAGTCAGCAAAAATTACTCCAATCTGAGTATGCCGCATAGTCAAAATGGCTCCGAATCAAAATGACTCAAGTTTGAAACATGTATGTACTTTTTTCTGAAGCACACACTCAAGAAAAAACATCATGTGCTCCTATTTGAGTATGTTTATGTTTCAAAAATGAGTTTGAACTGACTTCTATGTGCTCAATTTTGAGTATGTCCATATTTCAATATCCTGAGTATTTCTGGTATTTCAGAATTGAAAGCATTGAGTCGTCCTATTTGAAACAAAAAGCTTCATAGCAAAATGAAAACATCGATTTACTCAGATTTGAAAGTGCCATTTTTCTCAGTGTAATAGAAAAGTGCTTATGAATTCGGTTTGTCTGTCCATATGCTCTAATTTGCGTAAATATACTTGGATTAAATATACTTGGGTTGTCATGTAACTGATGCAAAGAGTACCGTTACATTATGGTCTATGTTGGGAAATCTGTTTTCAGTGTATTTTAATGATATTACTCCATTTCAAACATATTAAAATTGATGTACATTATTGGAGTACACGACAATATACTTACTATAGAAAAGTGTGTGCAATCATTTATCCTTCATTTACAGGGATATGCAAACGAATTCATTTACAGTAATGTTTATGAGCAATAATTACTGGAAGTGCGTTTTCAATTGTGGTACATTTAACAATTTTTTTGTATATTTCTGGCCTGTGTAAATTCTATAGACAATATACAGGTAGGCACAACTGAATTCGAGTACCTTTATGTTTATCGATGGAAATGGATGAAAGTGCGTTTTCAAATGTGTTATATGCGTTTCCAAACTGAACTAAATTTTTGAATCATATTTAAGTATGTATACAAATCTATATATTACTTACAGGGATGCACAAAAAAACTCGAATATTTTACCGACTTTAGATGGTAATTGCTAAAAGTGGGTTTTCAAATGTGTTTTCCGAACTGTTTAGTTTTGACATAATATTTCACCATATTAAACGGTGAAGTTTTGTTACGGTGCGGTGTTCAGAATGTTTTGAAAAGTTAATTTCATAATCTATGCTTGACGCATGATTTTCTTTCTTTTGTGGGTCTAGAATTAGTGCACTCATTTAACACCCCAAACAGAGCAAGTCACTGACTCTCTTTGTTTTCTTTAACCCTTTCCGGCGCAGACAAAGTCTATTCGTAAAAAGAGAAATTACTGACTCACACCGGAATTTACAGACGACTTTTTTAGAAAATATGAACTCCTTATTTTAAGCTTTCATTGAGACACAAACAGACAAGACTTGGTCATGAGCCGTCAACATGAGCGGTTCCGTCGCCCGTGAGGGCAGCTCCACTCGGTAGCCGACTACAAGCCTTCAATTGCCGGACGAGTGGTGTAGGTGCTCTTTTCAGAGCTATATCTCGGACCACCGGATCGGTAATTCTGCTGCCAACATGAGCACTGAAGAGACTTCTTCTGATTTGAGCCAAGCTATTACGAGAAGTGATGTTGATCGTCTATTTGGAGAGGGCAAGGATGATCTTAAAAAACAATTCGAAATTTTTCTTCAAGTCGCGCCTATTGACGAAGATTATTACTGCCATCAGCGGGTAGTCACCGCCCTAGAGAATTATTTTTCAATTATCGAAGAGCATAGGGAAATTTACCAGGAGACTAACGAAACCATTTATGGTAGGCTAGAATTGTTCAACGAACTCCCCGATAAGGAAGGTTTCAAAGGGATTATTTCTGCTATTACTAGCGCCAGCGCTTTTGCGCAGCAAAAGGTTAGGACGAAGAAGAAATATCCCCCTAAGCAGGAAATTTCTGTTAAACAGGCTAAAACTAGCACTACTGACAAAATCATTTCGGTCCATGAAGACCCTGATATTGGTGACGACGCCAAACGAAAAATAGCTAAAGAACCCATTAGTATTGATTCTCCAACTTTTTCCAAATTTGAATCCCCAAATGCTTTTGGGCCACTTTCTAACTCCAACGATATGGATACGCTGGATCCTATCGCTTCAGCCCCTAAAACTAGCAAAATTAACGACAAACCCATGCCTATAACCATCAAAATTACTGCTAACTGGACGGAAATTCTCCAAAAAATTGATCAAAACACTACTCTTAAAGTAGACAAAAGCATACTTAAGGACTCAGTAAAAATTTTCCCTGGCTCAATTGAAGATCACAAAACAATCAAAAATCTTCTTTCCAATTCAAATCTTGAATATTTCGGCCTCCCCCTTAGATCGGAGAGGCCCGTCAAAATCGTAGTCAAGGGAATCCCCTGCGACACAAATAATTCTGAAATTCAGACCGAACTTACTAAACTAGGTTTCATTGTACACTCAGTTACGCAATTCAAAAACCTTAAAACTAAAGCTCCTCTTCCCATTTTTATGATAAACCTAATCCGCAATAAAATCTATAAAACTATTTTCAATATTCAAAATTTCTCAGGTTTTCGTGTCCGTGTTGAGTCCTATCGGTTCCATGGCACGAAACAATGCTATAATTGTCAAAATTTTAATCACTCATCCCTTACCTGCAAATACAGCACCGTCTGCCTTAAATGCAGCGGCTCACATAAACCTACTGATTGTCCCACTGATTGACCTACTGATTGACCTACTGATTGCCTGCCTCTCTCTGACAGCATTACTGCAAATTTCCTATTGGCTCTCTAGAACTTGACTCCTCCTCCTTTCCGGCGGGGCGCATGCGTTTTTAAACTACCTTAATTTTATACTTGTATGGTGCCTGATCGGGCCTTTTTTTTTATTTGTCGGCCTTCGGCCTTTTACCGTATTTTCCAGTTGCTACGGAATTCTCATCATGTTAGCTTTCATTTGTTATGTTGTCGGGGGTGTGTGGCATCTGGCCACTGGTACCTCGATAAATTTTGTTCGAAGTCGGTAAATTTTGTTCGAAGCTTTCATTGTAGAAACAAAATTTTATTAAAATATTCTTGGTGCCGTAAGCAAGTTTGGAATTAAAATTAGGTGTGCCGGGAGTGGGACCACTGTGCCAGAAAGGGTTAAATGAGTCTTGAATGAGTGCTCTTTTCAGATTTCAAACGAATGTCCTGTCTTTGTTGGGATCTAGAATTCATGGCCTGCTATTTTGGAAACCCAAGAATGAACACGGCATTTGAATACATGTGTAATTGAAGTACAGAGTATAAAAGGTATGACACTTTTTAATGATTTATCTATATACATACACTGAGAAAAATGACACTTTCAAATCTGAGTACGTCGATGTTTTCATTTTGTTATGAAACTTTTGTTTCAAATAGGACGAACCAATGCTTTCAATTCTATAATACTAGAAATACTCAAAATATTGAAACATGGACCTACTCAAAACGGAGCCCATAGAGGTCAGTTCATATACTTATTTTTGAAACATGATCATACTCAAAAATGATTAGAATCAGGTCACACTCATTTTTGAAACATGGACATACTCAAAACTGAGCACATAGAAGTCAGTTCCTACTCATTTTTGAAACATGGACATACTCAAATAGGAGCACATGATGTTTTATTCTTGAGTGTGTGCATGTTTTTAGAAATGAATATATACATGTTTCTATTTTCAAACTTGAGTAATTTTGATTCGGAGCCATTTTGACTGTGCGACATACTCAGATTTGAGTATTTTTTGCTCAGCTTTGAAAATGTCATTTTTTGAGTGTAAATAAAAATAGACGTGTGTGTACCTCTATTTCGATTTGCAGCCACAACTACCCAGCGCAGAGCACTAGGTGTTTGTGTTATGTGATAATAGCCTAGAGTCTCTCCCATCGTGCACTATGGTGTTTGCATGTCGGTAGCTGCGGGGGAGGTAAGGTGGTTGATAGTATGGTCGACCAATAGAGTATTTTTACATTTCAACCAAAGTGTTATAAAAAATGTTTGGAATCTTCTTCAACTGGAGTTGGTTCATTCAGCTAAATATGAACTAATTAAGATTCGAATATGTGAAGATTAGACTAAGTAAGATGATTTTGCGTCCCATGACGGTGGATATTGAAACTAAACAATATTTCAGCATGTGCGTATAGCACGCTTGCCATACAATACCGTAGGCAGCGGGGACGAGTGCCGGATTTTCGTTCGGAAAGAGGTTTGTTTAGAACAGAATGCGCGCTGAAAATGATTATTTTTATCGAAACCGCAAAAGAAAGTTACTGATTTCTGGAAACGCCGGACGAATCAGCTAGTAATTCATAAAACAATGAAGATATAAACCTAACCTATGACATTTATGCATAGAATAACTCATATATTTTCTTTTATAGTGTCAACGTTTCCATAGACAATTTCCTTTTCCCGTTTGAATATATTTTCTTCCATAAATATCGTCTGTGCGTGTTATTAATTGTACGAGGGCTGTAAATTAAGTAATGGCAACATAGGTATAAATCAATTTTTAATGAACTTACAAGTACAATTGCATTACATTCCGTCTATGTCATCACCAGCAAAGCTTATAACTTTTTGACAAATGTCGGGAAGCCGTTGTAGACCAGTGGCAAGGTGTTGACTGTTGATGTGAGCCACCGAGCGCCCTATTGCGTGGAGTACAGATGACTCAGACCAACCTCTAAGGATATTTCTCGGACAGTCCATCGGCGGTCTATGGTAAGGAGACCACTCAGGATGTCAATCTGCACTTGAGGAATGGAGGGCCGACCTGTGCGTTGCAAATTCGTAGTCTCATTCCGACCCAAACGAAATGCTTGAACCCATCGTGCTACTGTCCTATACAGTAAAGCATTTGTGCCACAGGCTTCCACTAATCGTCGATAGCATTCTGTTGCATTTTTGCAACGGGAAACCTCGATTTTAAGCCACGACCGCTGATCACCTTTTAAAAACATGCTTTAGAGCGATGGAAACGAAACTCCTCACTTTAACGCCACACAACAACTACCCTTCTAAGCAGATCGACTGTTTTTTTGCACTCTACACATCGACAACAGCGCCACCTCACCGCTTCCATATCCTATTTGCGCATGCCCACCCTTCTGCGAGTTTCAAGGTTAAGTTGCCACTCTTTAATTTACAACCCTCGTATGTTTCTCTCTTTTGGTTTTACCAACGATTAGAAATGCAATGGTACGTTTACTTTTGATGTGTTTGTTCAATTTTCAGTCGATGTGATGTTTTATTTGATGGCATATTCAGGAGATTGACAAAACCACAAGAGAAAGCACAGACTTTATGGTGATTCATCGAAAAGAAATCCATACCGTAACACAGAGTAATTACAGAAGACTATACCAGAAAGATCCTCTATCGAGAAACAGTATCGTTCAGCGGAAAAAGAAGTTTCTAAAAACTGGAAGTGTCTTAAATAAGAAGAGTCTTGAACGTTCTTGCACAAATGATGTTTAAATTGAGTGAAATCGACTAACGTTTTGACATTCTCCCTACGACGAAGGGCGCACATGTGGAAATTCATTGACAAGGGTTATAAAACTTATTGAATCTATCTAGCCATTAATGTTATTAATTTATATCTATATTCATTATTTTACGAATTATTAAACATCAAAATGTGTCACACATTTTAAAGACACCCTGTATTTTTTCCAAGTATATTTTATCAACTGACTTTCATTATAATAGTTGTTTGTTTCAAATATATATACAAAGTTTGTTTTTTTAAACTAAAAAATAAATAAGTAATTAAATAAATTGTGTGATAATTGGCGTGTTAAATTTCGAAGAAATTAAAAAGCAGTTTTTATAGTGTATAGTACATATATTTTTATGATGATTGAGCTGGACCGTTACACCATTAAAACATTATCGTATATAAATTTTCGTGTAATGTTAAGTTAAATACACTTAGAAAAAAAAGACAACCATCTTGAAATATGATTCACACAACTCCACGTTACACGGAAAACTTATATACGATAATATATATTTTTAGTTTACTTAAAGTACATTCTTCCGCGTAAAAATTATCCTCCTTAATGACTGCTCATTTGATATCGAAAAAATTTCAGAAAATTTTTATAGCCGATCATTTTCAAAGTATTAATATAATTATAAGGTGTCTTGGGATGTCTCAGAGATGGCCCCATCAAATGCTTTGTGAATTTATATCTATCTATTTCTTTTTAAAGAAGCTTCAATTACATTTTATTGAGGCATGAAATACTTTATCTGCAGTAAAATGTAATTATTAGCCCTTTTGACATATCAGAGTAATGAATAATAGTATTTTGCAACAATTCAAATTCAGAGTTATAATCACAAACTGTTTATTCCCCAAAGGTAAAATCTATATCTATATTTAAAATTTTTATATTTTATATATGTGTTTATTTAAAGAACTTGTAGAAAAATCCAATTAAAAATATTTAACCTTCCTTTGGAATTACTTAAACCTTTATCTGTACAGAAAAAAAAACATATTTCTTAATCCCAGAATATGAAATATAACTAAGAACAAAAATATACAGTAAACTTTTCCGAGTTATACAAACGAATTCTAATAGCTTTCTTTATCTTACGAAATCTCTGACACCAATATAAATGAACTATAAAGGTTACACTCTTCATTTTCAATACCGAACATGTCATTTTAAACCTCAATAACATATACGAATTACATGGCAATCCGAGTACATGTACGCGAGTTAGAACATGGATAGACAGACAGACAGACAAACCAAATTCATATACACTTTTCAACTATGTTGGAAAGTGTTAAAAAGCGGATTCCTCTCATTACAATGACGGAAAATATGCACTTAAATGTAATTGTAAGTAAAAGTTAGTCCTAATAATAATATGCAAGCAAATCAAGTCTTAACACCGTAAAACAAAAACAAAATTATTGATTTATGCAATTAATAGTTTAAGATTTTTTTAAAGTTCTTTTAGCATCATATAGTTGTCTAATAATACGCCGAGATCAAAATGGGACTTCTACAGGTCACATTGCTGTCGCATGAAGTGGAAAATGAGTTACTAACACGTCACTGGGAAGTCGCTATGTCACATTTTGTGAAGAAGTGCAAGATGATTCCAAAATCGTGGTTTTTGACTTCAAAATGGAGTTAATTCATAGTGATTCCACCGCTCCCTGAACAGTAGGCTTGAGCGCTCATACAAAATGACGGTTGTCATAGGCGGAATTTTTTCAGCGTGTGTACGGTTCCTTGAAATTGAATACCAATAATTTCTAAAAGTTTTCTCCGTCTTTTTTTTTTCTTTTGAGATTCAATTAGTCAAAAAAAAAACTTTTAGAAATTACTGGTGTGTAAAATCAGAGGACTGTACAGACGCTTAAGAAAATCCACCTACGAGCGCTGCTATTTTTTGTCGTCGTTTAGGCATAGTATTGAAGGCGGGGGCGGTGGTAGATTCACGAAATGACGTCACTTGAGAGTTATAATGTAGCAAACTAAAGATGCCTTATTTTGGTCATCGATTTGACTGTGACACCACATTGACAGGCTGTGCTATTGGAATTCTATTTTTCTTTTTCTTCTTACTTTTTTGAGGAAGGAGGAAAACTTATATTGGGTGCTTGATTAAAACATATATAAAGGGTGCATACACACTCTGAATGGTTATAACTCCCAGTTTTTATTCACGTATAATTAATATTTAAATTGCAAAAGAATCTAGATAAAATGTATAACTTTTCTTCCTACGGCAGATGTTTAAAATTTTTACCGTTATGGTTAATGCACTGGCTGATAACGGTGGGCTATTGATTCACAAACTTCAACAATCATTTCATTTTTGAAGTTGTGGTGCATTCTTGCTCAATTGCGGTTCCGTAACGCTGTCTATGAACATCGATTCGTTTCAAACTTATCCTTTTATACGATGAAATTGTCAGTCGCATATAAGGTGAATCTGCATGAAACTCCCTGCGCTATTGTTTTTGTACTTCTGCCACTTTTCATACTTACAATAGTATTTTAAAATGAATTTTCTTTTTTCAAAAGTTAATCTTGGTCCACTCATTATTTGCAATTAATTACATCCTGAAAAGTAAGAAAAATAAGAAAGTTATGACCCGATAAACAGGGTATGTATACATTTTTCTGACGCACCCTGTATATTGAACTTTGAACATTTGAACTTTAACGCGTTCGCTGCCAACCACGAATATACTCGTAGTTCTCAAACGAAAAATATTTATATTTATATTTATATTGATATTTTTACATTTATAATATATATATATATATATATATATATATAATAATTATAATAATTATATACATAATTATATATATAATATATATTATATATATATTATGTATATATACAGTGGTGGCCAAAAGTGTAGACATTTTTTGAAAGTTTCATATTTTTCAACTTTGTGTGCTTGTTAGAATATATTAATTTCACTTAAATTCAAACGTTTATGTATCAAATTGAAGGTAATTTAATGTAGAATTTAATAATAAAAATCCCTGACGGCTCGGCCTACAAGCACAGGTAGATTTTGAAGACGCAGACGGTGGGGCGCCTGTTTTTTGGGAATTGCAGAAGAAATGACCTTCATGCAATGATGCGGCAGTTGGAACCACCCACTTTGAAACCTAACTTGTTTGCAGGTGGAGCCTGCAGAGATTTTTTTTTTATTTA
Organism: Maratus michaelseni; assembly: GCA_963931845.1. Taxonomy (NCBI): domain Eukaryota; kingdom Metazoa; phylum Arthropoda; class Arachnida; order Araneae; family Salticidae; genus Maratus; species Maratus michaelseni. The sequence goes on along the minus strand of OZ007590.1, from coordinate 401,285,070 downwards.
TTTATTTTTTTTTTATTTTTTTTTCCGTAAGAGTTGGTCCTATAAAAAACTTGTCAGTATAAAAGTTGTAGATAATATTAAGAAGATTTATAATAAATTTTAGCGGATTTGATATCTTGGGAACTGAAGAAGTTTGGATTTTTAGGTAGATTTCGTAAGAAATACTACCTATTACATTCTCACCTAAGTTGGAAATTTTGAAAAATTTTTGCAGATCTACGCCGATCATGACTCCCAGAACCCAAAACCACCCCCAGTTAAAAACTTTATATATATATATATATATATATATATATATATATATATGTCACTTTTTTCTGACCACGATAACTGGAAAAATTCTGCATAAATCTCTTCCAAACTCATACATAAAATCAAGGGTTATAAAATCTCGGTCAAGTTCGTTAATGGGCAAAATCGAACCAAGGGGGGGAAATGGGGGGGCTTTTTGTGAAAACAGAAAAACCCTCATAATTTCTTTATTTTTATACGTATCGAATCCGTTTAAAGTTATTATTACTTCTAGGAAAAGGGCCGAAAATTTATGTATGACAGATTTTTGATATAATTAAAAATGGCCCCAAGGGGGGGGGAGAAAGGGGGGGTTTTAGAAGAAAAAAAATCATAGCTTCGTCAATTCACAAGATATCAAATCCGCATAAATTTATTATTAATCCTCTTAGTATTATCTAAAACTTTTATATTGACAAGTTTTTTATAGGACCAACCGTTATAGCAAAAAAAAATTAAAAACAAAAAAAATCCCTGCCGGCTCCGCCTGCAAACAAGTTATTTTTCGAAGTAGGCGGTTCCAACTCCCGCATCTTTTCGAAACTCATACATAAAATCAAGGGGAATAAAATCTCGGTCAAGCTTGTTAATGGGCAAAATCGAACCAAGGGGGGGGGGGGGGGGATAGGGGTGCTTTTTGTGAAAACAGAAAAAAAAACATAATTTCTTAATTATGATACGTATCGAATCCGTTTGAAGTTATTATTACTTCTAGGAGAAGGGCCGAAAATTTATGTATGACAGATTTTTGATATAATTAAAAATTGCCTTAAGGGGGGGGGGGAGGTTTTTGAAGAAAAAAATTCATAACTTCGTCAATTCCCAAGATTTCAAATCCGCTTAAATTTATTATAAATCCTCTTAATATTATCTAAAACTTTTATATTGGCATGTTTTTTTATAGGACCAACTCTTATAGCAAAAAAAGAAAAAAAAATATCCTTTCTGGCTCCGCCTGCAAACAAGTTTGGTTTCGAAGTAGCAATTCCCGACAAACAGGCACCCCATGGTCTGCGTCTTCGAAATCTACCTGTGCCTGTAGGCCGAGCCGTCAGGGATTTTTTTCTTCTGAAACCCCTATCCCCCCCCCTCCTTGGGCGCATTTTTAATGAAATCAAAAATCTGTCTACAAAATTTTTAGCCCTTTTCCTAGAAGTAATAATAACTTTAAACGGATCCGATATGTATAAAAATTAAGAAGTTATGGGTTTTTTTCTGTTTTCCCGTCTGCTTGTAGGCGGGGCAGCAGCGATTTTTTTGTTTTTAGTTTTTTTTTTCCGTAAGAGTTGGTCCTATAAAAAACTTGTTAATATAAAAGTTGTATATAATTGTAAGGAAATTTACAATAAATTTAAGCGGATTTGATATCTTGGGAATTGACGGAGTTATGAATTTTTTTCTTCTGAAACCCCCCTTCCCCCCCCCTTGGGTCCATTTTTAATGATATCGAAAATCTGTCATACATAACTTTTCGGCCCTTTTCCTAAAGTAATAATAACTTTAAACGGATTCGAAACGTATCATAATTAAGATATTATGGGTTTTTTTCTGTTTTCACAAAAAGCCCTCCCATTTCCCCCCCCCCCCCTTGGTTCAATTTTGCCCATTAACGAACTTGACCGAGATTTTATGCCCATTGATTTTATGTATCAGTTTGGAAAAGATTTGTGCAAAATTATTGCAGTTACCGTGTCCATAAACAAGTGACATAGATAGATAGATAGATAGATAGATAAAGTTTTGAACTGTGGGTGTTTTTGTGTTCTGGGAGTCATAATCGGCGTAGATCTGCAAAAATTTTTCAAAAATTCCAACTTAGGGGAGAATGTAATAGGTAGTATTTCTTACGAAATCTACCTAAAACAGTATTACAATATCTGTATTACAAAAAAAAGTTATGCAACTAATAGTAAGATCTATCTTAGATTTGCATTTTTTTAAAGTGATACTTACACAATCAATACTTAGTAGGATAACCCTTATTTTTTAAGACAGCTTCACAGCGTCTTTTCATCAAGTGAACGAGTGTTTAGAGTTCATCTTTCGTAATCACATGGTGCCAAAAATCAATTATAGCTTCAATAAGTTGTCTTTTATTGGATGGACGCTTTTTTCGTACAAGAATTTTCAAACGTCGCCACAAATTTTCAATTGGATTGAGATCAGGGCTGTTTCCTGGCCATGGTAATATATCTATGCTTTATTTTGAAACCATGCTTTGCATACTTTTGCTGTGTGGCATGGAGCTGAATCCTGCTGAAAAATAAATGGTGCGTTATTGGGGAAGAGATCCCTGATGGAAGATATCAATTTTGGTTCCAGGACAGTTTCGATGTATTTTTTGGCATTCAGGATGCCATCAATCACTTGAATTCCGCCCACACCATCTGCAGACATACATGCCCAAATCATGACATTTGTTGGGTTTTTTGTAGTTGCTTCAATGCAATCAGGATGAAGTGATTCTCCTACTCTACGTCTCACGTATTTTCTACCATCACTACCAAAGAGCGATATTTTACTCTCATCGCTCCAGATTACTTGCTTCCATTAATTTTCTGACCCTTTAATGTGTTATTTTGCCCACTTAACTCGTTTTTCGCGTTGCTTTTGATTTCAATATGGTTTTTTCCTTGGAATTCTAGTTTGTAGTCCAAATCCTGATAACCTTCTTCTTATTGTTCTTGAACTTACTGCAATACCCGCTGCATTCATTTCACATCTAATGGCATCTGATGAAATTTTTCTATCTTGAAGGGATAACCGTTTAATTTTTCTATCGGCAGTAGCACTTGTGCATTTTTTTCGGCCTGATTTGGCCTTATTTTCCACTGATTTCGTTTTTTCATAACGTAAACAGAACTTTCGTACACCAGAACAAGTCACTGAACCACCAACTTGTCTTGCAATTTCAGCATAAGAGAGGCCATTTTCTCTCAATATGACAATTCGGCTTCTTTTTGTAGATGTCCAATTAGTTCTTCTTATTGATGACATTGTTTAAAATTAGTTTAATTAAAAAAAGAACTTTAAATATTCAAAAACAGCAATATTCTATTTAATTGTACTAGTATGCATCACTCCGCAAAATATTTCCACAACAATAACTCTTTTACCATCCAAATAACCTAAACTATAGTTACAGACATTTGATTGGTCCTCAGAACAGTGTTTGTGATTGGCTAGTACGCTTTTATTACAAAACACGTCCTTATTCAAAACGATTTGTGTTTGTTTGTTCTACTTAAATGAGCATAACTTTTTTTGTAATACAGATATTGTAATACTGTTGTTATTATTAAATTCTACATTAAATTACCTTCAATTTGATATGTAAACGTTTGTATTTAAGTAAAAATTAATATATTCTACAAGCACACAAAGTTGAAAAACATGAAAATTTCAAAAAATGTCCAAACTTTTGGCCACCACTGTATATATATATATATATATGTGTGTGTGTGTGTGTGTGTGTATTATATATAGGGTCATTCATAATTCCCTCCTGGGTTTCGAAACGTTATAGTAAAAAAACGAAGACGAATATGAAAAAAAGAAACATATGAAATTATTCCGAAACTATTCAAGTTTTACTTACATACATTACAGGTGTTCTATGTGTGAACCCTTGGTCACACGGCATACATCCATGCGATAGTCCAGTTCCTGCCATACTCCGTTTCTTTAAATTTCCGGTACCACACATGAATTGTTTTGTCAGTTGGTCCCTGTTTTCGATATTTATTACGAAAGGCCCGTTGAACTGACACCACTGATTCAGATTTAAAGAAACGGAGTATGGCAGGAACTGGACTATCGCATGGATGTATGCCGTGTGACCAAGGGTTCACACATAGAACATCTGTAATGTATGTAAGTAAAACTTGAATAGTTTCGGAATAATTTCATATGTTTCTTTTTTTCATATTCGTCTTCGTTTTTTTACTATAACGTTTCGAAACCCCGGAGGGAATTATGAATGACCCTGTATATATATATTATATAATATATAGTATATATATATTATATATATATATATATATATATATAATTATATATAATTATAATTATTATATTATAATATAATATAATATACTAATCAAAATATTTATATTTATACGCAAAATTTTTAGCAACGCAAATACCTATATCAAACTTGACAATACGAATAAACTTACAAAATTTGGGCTGGCAGCGAACGGGATAATGTTACTCGGTATTATTTTTAACATCTATAACTTCAGTTTGTTAGATCACAGCACTATATCGTGTCCCAAATTAGACAATATAAAAAAAATTGCAAAGATTCAGAATATCCTCCAAGCCTACTTTTGTTTCCTTTCAAAGGATCAAGTGGGGAAAAAAACTTCTTCTGTCAAAAGATTCTGAATCCGCGAGAGAACTGCAACCAATCCCTTTTCAAATAGTCCGCTTAAAATGCTATTTTATAAAATAAGTCATACTAGCAAAAGTTAGAGAATTGCTGTAGAAAATTAGTGTCAATAAAAGAAGGCAAGAAAGAAATGCTGAAACAAGTTTAGAAAACAAGTCATTAAAAAAGAATCATACAGTTTCAGTATTCTAGCTTCTTTTCCTCTGCTTTTATAGTTTCGAGAAGTCGTTGTTTTTGTGTTGTAGAATATATAGTAATAAGAAATGTTATTTTGAAAAATCAAACTTTTATTTAAAATCATTGCTTTCACAACAACTATATTAAAATCAAACAGAAGTATAAACCTTTATCAGTCTTTTATTTTTGCATTTAAACTTTTAGTGGAAAAAGTAAGAATCGATACTAAATTGTGTATTTTTGGATTTTTTTTTAATTAAAACTCATAATAAAAAACTTAACTATAAAATTTCACAACAGTTCTACATTAGAGGAAAGTTGTTTTCAATACATGAGTATTTCAGGTTTAATAAACTATAACTGTCCTGTTTTATGTAGTACCAATTAAAAAGAATTTTTAAGTGACCTCTGCCCAAATACAAACTACCAGTTATACATTTTTCGTCGATTGTTCTCGAATTTTCATTAATAGGCACAACCCATTGATGTCTTTCTTACATGCTGCATTCACAGGTCTTACTGATCTCCTTTTTGAATACCACTATTTTCAAACAAAAATCTTCGTAATACATTTCTTTAGCAAATGTTGGAGAAATATAAAAATAAGACAATAAAAGCTATGTTGAATTCTGCTATATCTATAGTCAACATTAAAATAAATGCGCGAATAGATTTCGTGCGATTTTTGCATCCTATAAAATCTAATTTCATGGCAATTTATCTTCCCAAAAGTTATTTGTGTGACAACATCGCTTTTAACTTGTAGAATGAAGTGATCAAATTCTTATGATGAAATATTTCGGGAAAATGTGCTCCGATGTCAGGACTTCAAAACAATTATATAAAATTACAGGCAATTTGACGAAGAGTTACGACGAAAACATGACGACGATTGATGAAACGATATGACGAAAACTAAGTTTCCTGTCTATTATAGAAACTGTAAAACAAAAAAAAAATGGTTGGAATACATGTGTTATGAAGAGTTGGAGATTGTTTTATGCTTTATCCAATTTCCGAAATTGCGCCAAAATGATGGTTTTTAACATGCCTAATTATTATTATAACACTGCACATACGTTTGAAAACAGAGAGGACACCCTGCAATAACTTTATTCAGCTTAAAATACAACGTCCGATATAAGATTGGATTTTCATTCATACCTTTAACTGTAATGAAGATATTTTATCGAAATTTTCAACAGGCTCACTCTTTTGTAAAATTTAAAAGTACTCAAGTTCACAATAATTCAGTCAGTCACCATGTATGTAATGTCAACTACATTCCGAAATAGGGAGCGTGTAGTTCAACGCTGTTTAGATGCAGATCTTGGCTACTTCCGCCATTTTTCGTGATATCGTTACACGCAACACATTAGTTTGAGATTTCTTAGACGTTGGGTCTGTCCTGTGCCATCTTCTTAGCAAAAGTAGATTTTTTTTTAAATATTGTATGCAAAATTTACGAGCTACCTTACATGCATCCAAGTTCTTTCATTTAAAATTTCAGTGTTCTTTTTGGGATATCTTGTATATATGCAATATTTCCATGTTATCCCATTTTAATATTTTCTACATCTAATAGATACGAATTTTATGAACAGCAACTTCATCCTTCTACTCTAAATAAAATATAAGTCGCGCACTTTTTCGGGGGATAATGATATAAACATCTTTCCAATGATCATAATCTTAAGATACTAAAAATAAAACAACTATTTCAAACAGGCAGATTATATTTTAGAAACGTTCCTAAATTTCGCTTCAACTGGGTTTTACAAACTACTGCAGATACTTTTCGAATTCAAACAATTCCTTTTACGTCAAGATATTCGACAGGTATTTGATCTTGCATCTGAAGGCATTTCGATTTCACTTCTATTCTAGAATTTTTTCATACCTGTTATAATAAAACACGCTGACTGCTATTTCTTGCACAAAATTTTGTAATATTTTTAGAATATCTTTGTTAAAAAAAAAAAAAAAAATCGTTCCCTTTCTTCCTTTTCTTTGTAATTTTTTTTCTTTCTTTTTGTACAGTTTTTTTTTCCACAACATATGTTTATTTATTTTTTTTAAAGATATTGTAACAAAACTCCTCATAGATACGAAACACTATGTTTAAATGCAGAAAGTTAGTGGTGCATATGAATAGAAAAATCTATATACGGCGCTTTTGATTAGTACAACTTGACGACAAATTTTGCAAGTTTCACGATAATTTAAGCTCCATTTACATTATGGCGTTATTGTCCTAGGCGTTGACGTTCCAGGCGTTAAATCAAAAGTCCCAACTAATCATTATATAATAAATTAACAAGCTAATTTGTTTGGAAAAATTGTTCCTCGTAGACTTGGGGAGACGGTTATGCCATAATGTAAAAGCAGAAATGGACATTAGCCACAAGTGGCAACACGCTCCTTCGGTATATACCTTCAGAAAAAGACTATTTATTGGACAACAGAGCAGCAAAATTGAAATACCCTTCACTCCTATTGGTGATCTCTATACCCACAGCTGACGTCACATAGTTAAAGTCACATAGTAAAGGAATTTGCATGAAATTTTGGTTACCAAATACTTATCTTAGAGTTTAGAGAAACTGAAGCTCTTTGAATAGGTATAAACCTTAAAAAGGTTTCCTCTATTTAGACATAGTTTAGTTTTTGAAGCTCCATGATGAAAAACAGCAGATGAAATAATCAGAAAATACTCGAAAGCCATATGATGTCATCAGTTGACATCATTATTAGGAGATGTACGACTGCTTCGGAGAAAGAATTTAGTTTAGTATATTTTGTACAGCAAGTATATTGTAGTAAACTTCAGTAATGTATATCAATTTCATTATATTTGAAATAGTATTACACAATACTCTGCAAACTGATTTTCCCCGTAGACCATTACGTAACGGAATTCTTTTGTGTGGCCCTGTAAATGAATATTAAATGCTTTACAACCCATATTCTACAGAATGAAAGTTTTAGTGCACTTCATAAATACATATAAATTTCATGATTGTTGAAATGGTATAACATCATTAAAATGCACTTGAAGCGATTTTTTCCCCATTGACCGTAATATAACGGAATACTTTTAACTGTCCTGTAAAAAAACTACACTGCAAAAAAAATGATTTTACGGCATAATACTGCCATCCCAGCTGTCAGTGTTATACCGTAAAATTAACAGTAATAAACATTAAAATAAACAGCACAGCGCTGCGCGTATGCGCTGTCGCTGGAATGCCCACTATTATGCCGTAAAATCAACAATTTTTTCTTTCAGTTTATAAATGTTACGCACATCGTCAAATCAAGTGTGATATAGTAAATGTTAATAACATAGAAAAATTACAGGACAATCCGAGCATATTTACAAGAGAGTATGACAGACGACAGACAAACCGAAGTCATAAACACTTTTCAACTATGTTGGAAAGAGTTAAAAATATTCGATTTTTTCAAACTGCTTAGAATATTTGAAGTGTTAAGAGCCTACATCAGTCACGCGAAAAAACGCGCAAGCTAATGTTAAGTCTATGTGAAGGTTCTTGCGCGATTTCTCGCTCACATTTTAATATTTTAAATGATTTTTTTGCATAGGACAGCTGAGGCCGATCCCTATCGTTGTTAGTTTTTACTTTTTTGACTTTAGTTACTGTTTTCTTATAAGCGGACATTTTCAATTTCAGAACCGGTTGGAACCGGTTCTGAAAGTGAAAGTACTTTTATATAAAAAAACTGAAACCAAAATTGAAAAAGTAAAAACTAACAACGTTAGGGATCGACCTCAGATATCCTATGCAAAAAAAAATCATTTAAAAATATTAAAATGCGAGCGAGAAATCGCGCAAGAGCCTTTCTATAGACTTAACATTAGCTTAAACGTTTCTTCTCTTGACTAGCGTAGGCTCTTAAAGAAAAAAATTATGATATTCACAGTAAATTAACCAATGAACTCCATTCACATGAGTATATTATTACTTTTATTTTTTCAACATTGTGGGATATTGAGAATATACCACACATTAAATTAATTATTTCCTTTAAGCGATATTATATTACACGAGACAAAATATATATATATCCTTTGAGAAGTTTCTTTTGCACAACAATTCACATGAATAAAAAATGAATTTCGAACTTCAAACGTAATCAGAATAATAACATATCCCTCACCTATTTTACATTTTTAATTTATTACACAATATTAGTGCCCAATAAGAAATTTCATGCTGTAAGTTCAATATTCTTTGCCAGAAAGTTCATAGCTTTTGACGTGCTTTGTAAATAATGCATAACCATAGTTTTTCGCAAACAAAAAATATTTTAAAGCATATAAATACATAAAATATAAATATTTTTAAAGTGAAAACAGATTTTACGGAAAAGGATAACCTTTGAAAACAATTACGAATCTTATAGAGACTTAAAAAAGCAATAAAGGACTTGTTGAAGAATTTTTTTTTCATCTACTCAAATTTCAGTATTTTCAAAGAACTTTCAAAAAGCTGAAACGCAATAACTTCCAGTTCAATGTACGTCCAATATCTTTGGATTTATGAAACATGACATATATTAAAACGCATTCACTTAACTTGGAATTTATTTTCTCTAAACTGGGATGATAGGAATTATTAATTGTTTCCACAGAAGCTCAGGAATGGTATTAAGGTAAGTAAATAGTTTTAAAACATTTATTTAAATATTTTTTTCAGAATTTTATAAGAATCAGTTTGAAAAAAAAAGTGTGCATACGCATTGTGCGTCTTTCGCCACTATTATGTATACAGGCATTCTACCTGTTTGGTGGTCTGTAGAAGTAACGCCACCTACGAGAAATTTTTGAACTAATTGTTTTATATATTTTTTTAAAGAAAATTTTCGATTATAAGAAACATTTTCGTCCAAACCGCACTCTCGTACTTCAATTGCTTAATTTTTTATTGAATTTTAAAGTGTGTCAAGGTCTTTTGGGACACCCTGTATATGCTATTGTCTCTTGCTTCCTTTGAGCGGCTTATTCGCGCTGCAAGTAGGGTTATTTTGAAGACTGGATGGAACCCGTTAATGTAAGCAACAAGCGAAACGTTTGGCGAGTAATCGCTTTTGAGTATTTCAAAAAGTTGTAAAAATTCCAAGAAATGAGAACAACTAAGGTATCTGATGGTAACATGGCCAATGCAGTTAATCTGACCAACTCGTAATAATGTTATTAGTTTGAGTCAAATAAGAAAAATAACGCTTAAATCCAATCCGTGGGAAGTCAGAAAAGCTTCTTTAGTCCCTCCTTGGGTACATGTCCGGAGAACGTCCACGAGTGAGCAGCCATTGTTGTTTTTCTGATAGTTGTTATAAATCTGTCTCTGATAAGTGTGTTATTTATTTTATTCAAACAAAGTGTTTATAATTATTTGTATGCATGTTATTTTAGTTCGTTTAATGCTCTTCTTAAATGTATAAACGAATTTCAATATCGGAGTGCGCAGACAGAATCATAAACACTTTTATAAAATTGGATTTTGTTGGCAATATGGCCAAATGGGGAAAAAGCTGTAGATATGAGATTATGTGTTTTCTCTTGCAATTAAGTGCATGAGAAATGTGTTGGCCTTACCAGTTAAGATACAGAAATTTTTAATTGCTCTACGCGTTAAAAAAAATAATTAAAAATACTATTTACCGTAAATTTATTTTTAATTTTTAATTTATTTTTTCTAAATTTACTTCATATTATTTTTTTTATTTTTTTTATAAATTTTCAAACAATATATAGTTTTAATAATTGGTGTTTTTTCTGCGTTAAATATAGACTTTTCCATTTTATGTCACCTAAGGACATATTACCGGCATATGGTCATATTACCTTCATCAACTAGCATTTTTTTTAAACAATCTGCAACAGGTGTAAATTTTAACTAACTTAAATTTTAAAATATTTTTCCAGTGCTATAAAGGGTCCACTTTCTTAATCAAATATTACTATTAAATCAGTTATTTCTACTGTTTAAAAATGTCAAACCTTAGATTGGCCATATTACCTGCAGATGCCTTATTTTTGGAGCGCTCTAATTAGTAAAATTCAAGCTGATATGTATTATAGGAGATACAAATAGCGATTAGTTCATTCTTTACGAACGAAATGTAGGTATCATTGCGTACTTAATTATAAAAATGCGTATTATTTCGCCGAAAATTGCCCAAAAAGTATAGCCGGGCTTAGCCACGTGGTTTAGAACAAATCCTGTCCAAATTATTCTTGAATCAGTTGATTTTTACCCTGCCCAGATAGTAGATTGGTCAGAGTCAGACTTACGTTTTGGTTCAGGGTTTGCAGGATTGGTCAGAATTTTCATTTTAGGCGCCTTCTAGTGGTTTACTTACGCATTATAAGCAAATCAGTACGTCTTCTTTATATCGTATGCCTCGATATTTATATAGAGATATTCTAACACCATTATAAGCTATAAATTATCACATAGTGCGTTTTTACAGTTTTTCTCCTCAAAAACATGTTTATGAAAAAATATCTGATATTATCTATGTTAGGATGGTACGTGTAATCACAGCTTTAAACAATACATTGTGTTTTCAACGAAAATATTAGGAATTGACAATGTCTCGGACGCTTACGCACTAATAGTGACATCTTGTCATAAATGTGCTCCATGATGTTGATTTGTTTAAAGGATAGAATATGTATAGAAAAAAATCCTTTTACCTGCGAGGTAAATGGAAAGAAATTGTTGGATTTATTTTGATGTAAAGTACAGACATAAAACATTAGAATTTTCTAAAAAAAATTTTTTTTTCGTCCATAAGGGCATATTTGTGGGTTTCATATTGAAATATGAGGAGGGTATGGCTGGGGGTTAGTTAAAATGTTTTTAATTATACCCAAAAAATCTCTTTTTTTTTTAAATAATAATAATTACATTCTGACCAAAATCTCGAGAGTGGACTTTATACTTGAAATGATTTACAAGTAGAGGGTTAAAACGCTAAAATGTGTACAATATGCTAAAAACAGTAGGTAGAATGGGAAATGACAATATAAAAATATTTAAAATGGTGTTAAAATTCCCAACGGTTTCGGCACAACCCACCTGTCCATCATCAGGGGACTTCAAATGTCCATAATACTAACTCAAAATATCAACTTTGTTGGTATTTTGAGTTGGCTACTTAGCAAGGGTTGAGTTGCCTAACAAGGGTGGTATTTTGAGTCTTCGCCAGTTCGACATTTGAAATCCACCGATGATGGCCAAGTGGGTTGTGTCGAAACTGTTGGGGATTTTAACATCTTTTTAAATGTTTTTATACTGTCATTTCCAATTCTACTTACTGTATTTAGCATATTGTACATATTACAGAGTCTTAACACTCTACTTTTTAATTAAATTCTTCATTAAAGAATAATATTTCGTAAAGAGTTTAATGTAAAATGTGTGAGCGTGTTGACTTTCATAACGCATTAACAAAAAGTATTAAAAAACATAAATTAATCTATATCGTGTGTGTAATCTGTATCATATCTATCTCATGTGTTATAATAACTTAAATTATTCCAATGACCGATGCTCATATTAAATGAGGCCAATAGTTAATTTTAGAAAGAGAGTTTCTTTAGATGTTTTGATATACTTTCGCTAGAACAACAGAATTAACGATCTTCGCTCAGAAAATAGATAGTTTTATTTATGAGAGAGATCATTTTCACGCCTTCCAGATGATGCATAAATAGAAACATAGTAATCAACTGCCTAGATAAAATTCCTTTATTGAATTTGTTTTGATATTTCATTTGTATGATATTTATCAGTAAGCTTGGCGTGGGTTTTATTAGACAAATTAATGTTTGTGTTTTAGTTTTTACTAAAAATATACTGTTGATGAAATTTAAAAAGAAAATGGGCTTAGGAGCATAAATAATATTTTCGTTATTAAACAGTATAAAAGAAAAATAGTTTTTTTAAACGCTTTTTTATAAGCATTAAATGTTTATCTTAAAAAACATGCCTAATTTCAAGATTACAATTCATGTTCTTCCGCAAAAATTTCTATTACAATACGTTAATTTGACGGGGGCCCCGATTAGGGAAAGTTCACCGCTTGATTTAGGCGTTGTAAAACGCACGAACTAGGGAATTTATGAAAAAACACAATGCAAACATATTGATAAAAATGTATTTGTTACTGTAATAGGTGCATTTACTAAAAATACAGTTTTAAAACATTAAAAACTATTTATGATGTAAAATCAGATCTCTAAATACCTAAGCGCTTTCGGCTAAACATTAGCCATCATCAGAGGATAAAAACCAGTCGAAAAACACAGTTCTGAAGAAGCGCACTGGACAGGTGGAAAACGGGCGAAACCAACAAACTATGAAATGGAGACAGTGAAGGAAAATGAGGCGATACCATAGTTATTTATATGCACCTATTACAGTAACAAATAAATGTTTAACAATGTGTTTGCATTGTGTTTTTTCAAGTTAAAGAAGGTGAATTTAAAGTTTACTATATGGATTTTTCTATATATTTTAATAGTGAATTTATGTTTTAAAAAATTAAATTTTTACTATTACATTTTTAAGACATGGCAACAGGAAAGCGAAAAATGGCATTATTTAATCAAGCCCTCCTATTATGATAAGGGATCTTGATTTAAACTATCTTTTCAGTATTTCTAAATTGTTTTCACGACGTATTATCATAGTTTAATTAATATTAAGCTTTTATGTGAAAAGTGTACTTTTTTAATTATTACTCTCTTTATTTTTAATTTATATTTATTATTTTTTAATTTTTAGTGTTTAAAATATTTCATCTCAAAGAATATTTATTTTGTTGACTGTGCTACGATTTGTAGAATTAGGAATTAGATTTTAAGTAAAATATGCTACTGAAATAAAAGAAAAAATATGGGCTAAAAGAGCGTGAAGTAATGTTTCCATTATTAAGAGGTAATTCTGAAACGAAAAAAATCAACTCGACTTGAAGTGGTTGCTTCTTAATTTTCATTATTAAAAAGAAATACCACCATTCTTAGCTGCTCTAAATTTTCTTTGTAATTTATTTTGAATTGTAAGGTATAGAAAACGACATGAAACATAGTAGCTTCTTTTATTTTGACAATGTCAATGAATATTTCTCTTGTCTATCTTAGAATTGGGTTTTTGATTTCATAAAGAAAAGCTAAAAATATAGAGTTTTGCTCATGCAGTAATTTTTTTATTATTAACAGTTAATTTTGAAATTAAAAAATCAACGCGACTTGAAATACGAATGAACATTTTTCCAACTGAGCAAAAAAGTATCCTGTACGGGAGTCGAACCCAAGACCTTTGGCTTAAATTGCCAACGCTCTGCCCAATCAGATACCTGGGCCGACAAACTGATTGATAAAGATATCATATATGACTTAAAATTTTTCGAATTGAGTGAAAGTTGAAGTGACTGTTTCTTAATAAATGACTTCCTTGCTATCGTGCAAAAAACCTCATGTATTGACATCCCTCTTTTATGAGCGACAGTTTGAGTTTCTTTTTTACAACTACATTAAATTTAATCTGCGTTGTTTTGATTGCGGTGCTTTTATAATCTGACAACCGATTGATCTTCAACCACGATACTGGGCGCCCAGGACGTATTTTTCCCTACGGGAACCTTCTCTGGTCGCCAGATGTATTCACTTTTCCTCCCTGAATAAGGATTTCGGATCTGTAGTTAAAAACTGCTAAAGCAAACTCATTAACATAACTAACTAAAAATGTCTCTGGACCCACTTATATATCTTTTGTTCCCGCCCCCAGAACAAAAGATATTCCGCTAGCCATTAGTTGCGTTAGGTAGTGATGTGAAGTAGAAGGTTTTCTTCCATTGGTAGAGCAGGATTCTGGTGATGTCACGGTGATTTTGAGTTTCACAATCGCTGAGATCTGATTGTAGTGTTCTGCGGTAAGATGAGAGTTCAACCTCCCAGCTCGATCCATTGTAATAGATGTCACTGTAAATTCAAGATGTAAGATGAGTGAAGATCAATCGAAATGTTTTATCTTTACGGGTGAATTTGTGGACTTAGCCTACAAATTGAACGAAGTATCTCTTAATGGGAAACCCTATGGGGTTTCTGAGCTGTATACAGGAGTTTTTCAGTGAGATATTGTGGCTTTCTCATAACCGAATAAAAATAATCTGCAATGTATGTCTGCCGTCTCATATTTTTTTGCTACCGGGCTTTGAACTCTGGAATTTCTCGGGTGATGTCGAATCATACTTTAGTTACTCTAATTTTGGAGATGGCGTGATATTTTGCTTATTCTATTTTTCATCCCAGATATATCACATCGAATCTAATTTTAAATGTTTAAAAGCTAGGTAACACTAATAACACTTGAAAAATCCCGATTTCGTTTCTAACTGGGTTCAAAAATATTTAATTAAACGTTAGCGGAGGTAAAAGCTTGACTTTACAGTAAATATGTCAAATAAATCAAGTTTAATCACCACTAAAAGACAAGCATTGACTGATTTGTGTAATTAAAGTTAGTTCTTTCCGCATTAAATTTCTCGTTCTTTTTAGCATACGAAAAACTTTTTTTTTAATTTTACAACACAGTTGAAAAGTGTTTATTAATTTGGTTTGTCTGTCTATCTGTCTGTCTACCGTCTGTCTGTCTGTGCTCTAACTAAATATACCCGGATTGCCATGTAATTGATATATGTTAATGAGGTTTACTTTTGCATGTTTGGTATTGAAAAGAAAGTGGGTAATACTTATAGTTCTTTTACAGGGACACTCAAAAGAATTCCGTTACATTACGGTCTATGGGGAAAAATCATTTGCGGTTTATTTTAATGATGTTACACTATTTCAAACATATTGAAATTGATATATATCACTGCGATGTACTACAAGAGACTTACTGTAGAATATAGTGTGCATAGCAGTTACAGTTCCTTTACAGGGACACTCAAAAGAATTCCGTTACATTACGGTCTACTGGAAAAATCGGTTGCGATTTACAATGTTTCAACTATTTCAAACATATTGAAATTTATATATATTACTGAGGTGCATTACAAGAGGCTTACTATTGAATATTGTGTGTATGGCATTCATCGAGAATTTACAGGGACACACAAAAATATTCGGTTAATGTACTGTCTGTTAATAATAATTGCTGGAAGTGCGTTTTCAGATGCGATACACGTTTTTAAATTTATCTAATATTTTAGCTATTACTTGGTGTGTGTAAATTCCATATATAATATACAGGACAACACAAAACATCCCGAGTACATTTGCGTTTATTGGCGGTAACTGCTGAAGGGGAATTTTCAAATGCGCTATGCGTTTCCTTACTGAACTAAATTTTAGCATTCTATTCAGTATATATACAAATCTATAGATCATATACAGGGATGTCCAAAAAATTCGTATATTTTTCGAATATTATTGGGAATTCTTGAAATGAGATTTCGAAATGTGTTATGTGTTTTCCAAATTGTTTACTTTGCCGAATCTCGTTTTCCACCAGAATTTTGTCCATTGCTCCGCTTGTCGGGTGCGGTTAATGAAACAATAAACACCTCTGCTGGGCAGGGCTAGTTGATCTTAAGCCGAAAGGTAGCCCACCCCGCCTGGTTTGACCTTGACCTTGTTTACTTAGACATCAGACATCAGACCTTATTAAACAGTAAATATTTCTAAAAGTATTTTGGAAGTGTTGGCAAGTGTTACATAATCTATGCTTGACGCACGATTTTTCTTTCTTGTTTTAACTTTAATGTCCTTCAATGATATTCTTTACGTGTATAACTCTAGTTTGCAAGTTCACATCGCTGTAGCTTTACCAAAGTTAGGCAATCTAAAAAAGGATCAGAGTCCATAAGCCGTGTTTTTGGCCCATGAAAAAATATTAAAACTCGATTTTGTTATACTGACTTAATTATTTCACTTTTTAATATTAGAAGGTTTATCCTGTACGATTTCAACAATAGTTTTTGCATTTTGTTCCGATTTATATGACTTGCACAAGCTCAAAATTTGTATTATTCCTTTTTGATGAAAAATACGCAATTTCTCCTAATTTTACCTCAATTTTAATATATTTTTTAATATTTTACTATGACCGCAGCTTCTCAATGCTTTTATTTTTACATATATTGTACATTTTGATGTATTTTATAATATATGTAAAGAAGAAAGTGTTGCACGAATGCGCTCATATAAATAATTTTTATCAAAAACTACGAATAATACGAACTTTGAGCTCGTGTAAGTCACATAAATCCGAACAAAATGCAAAAACTATTGTTGAAATCGCACAGGATAAACCTTCTAATATTGAAATGTGAAATAATTATGTCAGTATAACAAAATCGAGTTTTAGTCTATTTCATGGGCCAAAAACACAGCTTATGGAACCTGATCTTTTGCTAAGCTTTAAAATATTCACAAACACCATTATTTTTGTTTTTGTTTTTTCCATTTCAAAGAATCAAGCAAAAACAAAAGAAAACAAAAGATTTTTCTGCCTAAAGAACGCAAATCCACGGAAAATCTGCAACTAAAGAGGACAGTCAGTTTTCAAATAGTCTCCTCAAATTGCTGTTTTATCAAATAAGTCATACTAGTAAAAGTTCGAGAACTGCTGAAGCAAATTAGTGTCGCTCAAAGTAAACAGACAAACAAAAAGTGCACTCAAACAAGTTGAGGAAACAAATCATTAAAAAGGATATAGACATTTGGGATTTTCAGCTTTTATAGTTTCAAGTCATTGTTTATGTGTTGTAGCACAACTTGGAAGAAGAAGTATTATCTTGAAAAATCAAACTTACATTTAGAATAATGGTTTTTATAATAATTATTGTGAATAGTATAATAAATATAATAAATAGAAAACTTTATCGGTCAGTTTTTAGCTCATAGGCTGTCAAAGACTGAGAGCTAATGTGCCCGTAGGTTATGTATGTATGTATGTATGTACATAACGCGATAACTCTTGATAGAAATATTTTATAATATACTACCGCACATGCGCGGTAGTATACTACTGCTTATTTTACTGTTTATTACTGTTAATTTTACGGTTTAATACTGGCAGCTGGGGTGCCAGTAGTATACTGTAAAATAAACAATTTTTATTTGCAGTGTATTCCGTCGGCTGATTTGTACTACATTCCATACAATTCTTGCGACTGTGGTTTCAACATATTCGCCCAAACGGAAGTATAGTTTAAGATTTATCATGTTCACTCACATAGACATATAAATCATAATTAAATATTTTCCTTATACTTTGTTTACGGAAAGTAAATATAATCCAGTTCTTAATGGGTAAATAATTTAAATAATAAAAAGAATGTTTAATGTTTAACAATTAAATCTTAATACTTCTTCTCAAAGTGTTTTGTACCATCTTAATTAAGGATCCTCTTCACGCACTTGAAAATACCCGCTTGCTAATGTTAATTCTATGGGACACTTTCACTTTCGAAACTGGTTCCGAAAGTGAAGGTGTCTTCGTAAAAACAATCCAGAACGAAAATCAAAAAAGTAATCAAAGGCGGAAATAGAGATTGATTTCTGCTATCCAATTCAAAGAAAATCGTTTAAAAATATTGAAATGCAAACGAGATATTAGAAAAATTTTGCCCCATAGGATTAACGCGGCTGTTTTCAAGTGTGTGAAGAGGACCCTTTACAGGGTGTCCTTAAAAGAAATCCGGGATTTTGAAGCAAACGTTTTTAATTCAATCATAAAATTAGGTTAATGTTATACATATGCACTTAAAGGTAAATTTATCAAGATGTTTAACATTTAATAGATTTTATTGTGTGCCCCGTTTTCACACACTTCCCGTTTCTTTAAACGCACGTAGCCATTGACGAATGGTTTTGTCCGTAGGCGCATTACCACCATACTTTTGCTGAAAGTTCCGCTGTACAATGGTAACAGATCCATTTTCTATAAGCCAGGTAACACACTGAGCTTTTTGTTGTGGCGTCGCCATCGCACTGCATTAACTGAACGGAATGATGAAATGAGCGTCTCCTACGTTACTTCAAGGTAAATGACACGCAGCGCTACCTAGTGTTGAAAAAACAAACTGAAACTTGTGTGGATAAAATTTGATGAGTTACTGATTTCTTCAAAATTAACTGACCTGACCTTGTGACGACCATTGTTGTTAGTAAAAGTGAATCAGGCCGTTCAGTTTTAAAGTTGAGCACGAGAGGTAAAGTTTAAAAAGTGAAGTTTATTGAAACTTAATCGGGCTGGTATTTGAGAAAAGACATTACTAAATTTTCCTTACTTCAAAAATAATTCAACTTTCCCGCAGCTGTACTCAGTAATATAAAACTTCAATATAATAAATATAAAGATTCAAAACGAACTCACAACTTTGAAGATAACCACAAGCCAGGATGCCTTCAGTAAGAATCCATCTCCACGCTGTAGACTAGGCTAACACTGATCTCAAGATGTCCGTCCAGAATAATGCAACTGATTATACGCTATTCAGCTTCGGATTCAAGACTCAATCGCAGGATCCCAAAGTACTTTCGTAGAAGAAGAACACGACCCCAAGTTCCGTGATTTTCACAGTCATCCGTCGAAAGTTAAAGAAAGATAGCCTTGATCAACTTTTACACACATGGACAATTAGTGGATAAAAACTATGTTCTCGCTCAAAACATCATCTACTCACATGATCAGAGTATTCGATCCATCACAACCTAACTCATATCGCTAAATCATATGATTTTTTTAAAACCCCGGATTTCTTTTCTGGACACCCTGTATTTTAAACATGCTACTAATAAGAAAATAAATTTTAAAAAGATTGCAACAAAAATATTTCACTTTCTGATTTAATTTTCTTGAAATTTAATTTTCGTCGCGTAACATCTGCTTCAACTCGTGTCTCCAATAGTTGTTTCCTTCTCAGCAAATAAGAAAGAATTGTAAAAGAGATAAATCCTTGTTGTGTAAAATGATTGCATCCAAAATAAACCTAAGGAGATAATCCTTTTTCGTGTTTAAGTTGGTTCTATCTCTGAATTTTAATAAGACTTTCACAACATTCTCGACGACTACGAAATCGTTTTATTTCTCGAATATATTGAACTTTTCAGTTTTGAAAAAGGCTCGAGTGTTTGTTTAGATGTATTCAGAATGTGCAAGTTTAGATGTTTCCAGGTTTGTAAAGAAACTTATCGTTTTAAAGTTTGTAGTTTTCATTCAGAATCTATTTTTATCCAAATGCACTGAATTTTTACTTCAGAATTGATATATTTTTTATATCGGGAATTTGTTTGAGTTACACAAATAATGTCGGCAGTACGTTTTTGAAGTGTTTGTTAATGCTTTTACAGAAAGCCGTTTTAACTTTATGGAAACAAATTTTACAGTTAATTTATATGCATAAATTCCTTATTTCGTGAAGTCGTTTGACTCTGTTCAATAGCATTGACACTTGGATATAGTCTAGGTTTGAAATTTCCATGATACTAGACTTGTTTTTAGAAAATCACGCAAATTTCATTCCATATCTCTTGGACGGCTTACTGAAATTTTGTAAATGTTCATGGTTTTTCGTAAAGCTCGCTTTAAGAAAACAAACGCAGGAAAGTCCATGGGGAGTAAAGTGGATTTACATTTTTTTTTCTTCAATTGGAAGACAATTTAGTCTAATTTGTGGTTATTTTTTCTTTAAATAATATGCGGCAGTGTAATTTCAAGTGTGACTAGAGTGCCCACATGAAACTCGACTTTAATGATATCTTTTCGATATAAAATTTAAATTTCTTTTTAAAAAATGGTTTCTAAGATAGTTTGCTGGTAATAGAGGGATTTAGGGTGATTATTTGTTAAAATTCTCAGTCTCAAGAAAGTGGACTTTGCGCCAATTTTATTATCAATCACGAAAGTGAAACGGTGATAATGAAAAATTTTCAAATCTTATATGGTTTATTTATGTTATATATTTTGTATTGCATTATTATATGACTTATTTATGCATAGATTAAACAAATTGATTCTCAATTATATATTAAATGATGTAAGTATAAAACAAGGTGTTTGTGCATTTTGATACATTGATAGTTATTTCATAAATATATAAAAATCGGATGTTTTTTAAAACTGTAAATGAAGGTTGTTAGAAAGCACTTTTAATTGTTTTGCTTTTCTCTCCAAATTCAACCTTGCCGTTTTCTCTCAAGCGCCAAGGCCTCTATAACAAAGAAGTACCGAATACAGATTTACTTGATACTTTTAACAGCTTTAAAAACAGCAACAATCATGAATCTCTTCAGAAACTTTTCTTTACATTCGCGAACCCATTTTATTATTATTATTATTATTATTATTATTGATTGATTGATTGATTGATAACAAGATGCCTTTTCTGTACTTGTTGTTGTTTCAGGTATTTAAATAAATCTATGCTTCAACTACAGCGCCTAGAATACATAGTGTGGTAAACGGTTTTACCGTTTTTTAATTCAAAATTTTCGAATTCAAACCAGAAATTCTGAAATAAGAATTTTTACTTTAAAAAAGCCGCGAAATATCTGCCATTAAGTAACCAAAAAAATATTACAGGGAATTTCTGGTATGAATGCAAAATTTCGGAATTTAAAAAAAGTCAAACTGGTAATGCTTTAAAAAGTGCTATCAAATTGTAGCCGATAAACGTGCAACGATGCGGTACAATAATAAGACGATTGCTTACGACATCTGCTTTAAAAATAGATTTACCTCTAGCATAAGTAACCGTTTCACTATTGACAACATAAACATAATTTCTGTTTATAAAATCTTCTTGTAAATGCATATTTCAGATGTAACTGATTTTGAAGTTAGTTTTTTATCATATCAGGGAATTAATCTTTTCCACTCTTCTAGCAGAGATTCATCCTTTGGTATGCTAAATAGGGATAGTTTCTAGTTTGCTGTCTTGTATCGATTACTGCAACCAGGCACAAAAGAATGCGTATTACGTTTTTTGGCCATGATCAATATAATTCATATTTTCAAAGCTTATGAAAATCACTATCCAAGTCAGAAGAAATTGGGTATAATTTAATTATATAAAATATTTACCACCAGCTGAAACTTTTTCTCAGTTCGATTCTTATACGATGTTTGCGTTGAAAAGAGCTAGCAGACAGTGGCGTAGTCAGAGAGAGGAGGGGGGGGTCCAAATGCTCTGGAAACCAGTAATATTATAACGTTTTCTTCGCCTTCAATATCCCAGAAAATTTTCCGATTAGATAAGGCAAGAATATTTTTATAAAATTAGTGGTATACAAACCATCTGGACCTCCACCCTGTCTACGCCACTGCTAGAAGATGTCGCTGCGATCGACACGTTATCCTTTCAGCATCGTTCTACATTTATCGGATTCTTAGTACTATTTTGTAGCCGTTTTCTACACTATGTATTCTAGGCGCTGTACTTCAACTACTAGTAGTACAAAAGTTTTGCTCTTAGCACCAGCTACGTGTTTATTAAAGCGATCGTAGGGAAAATGACATTAATTAACCCATTAACTGCCAAAAGTATGTGGGCGGAGTCTTCGATATTTCTACTAAAATTCGTTTCCCACCAAAAATTATGAAAAATAATGTTTGGTAATTTTAATAGCAAAGTTTTTGTCATTAAATAAAGTACTTTTTAACAAATTAAAATAGTGGTGACTAGGCAGGTTTTTTTTTTATCATACACTTTTATTTTGAATGTTGACAACCACGAGTATACTCCTGGTTGGCAGCGAATGGGTTAATGCGTCAAAGAGCCGTGGGATAAGATTGGCATGACTGTACTAAAAAAATTATATTAGCAAGGAAATTTCAAGTCAAAGATGTTCAAAAGCGTAAGAATAATTCAAGAGATACGGAATTCATGCATAAAAATTAATCGGGAAAATCGTTTCCATAAAATACAAGGGTTCTCTGTTCTTATTGTCTGTGTACATAAAGTAGGCATGCCTAGGTCATAGTTTACCCTTTATATCAAAAGTGGTAACTGTAGCAATGTCACACATGATTATCAGGTCCGCACTTCATATTGAAAACATATGTTTGTGAGTTTATCAGAAAGCAGAGTCTAAAAACACTACATGAAAGTACAATGAGAAACTTTGTTTAGTGACTGGTGTGTTATACTGTTTAAATTATAACGGTGACATAAAGGAGAAAAGGAATTCAAATGTCCTTGGCATTTCTGCTTTAAATAAAAGGCTATAGTTAGCAGCTTTAACTTGAATTTGGTGAGTAGTTAATTAAATGTTAAACAAAGTTGCTTGTATTTTGTCTTATAATTTGATTTTTTCTGAACAAAAGGAATGCCAAAATAGATTCAACTAAACATCGCATTTAACTTAAATGGAAATATTTTCCCCAAAATTTTTTATTAAATGATATTTTGATTCGTGACTTTATTGCCAATGGCAACTCGAACAAGAATGATAACCTATATAAACTAAGGTAGAACTAATCAAAGTTATTCTACAAAAATACACTTTCGAATGAGTTAATTATTTGTCGTTCATAATATTCAATGTTTAAACTTACTTAAATATTCTCCTGAAAAATGCTTCAATATTTCATCAAAACATGGTGCAAAATCAATTGGCACAATAAGATGAGCACTATAAGACCTTATTCCAACATTTTATGCTTCGGTTAAATCATAAACATGCGTAAACTGAACTATGAACTGATAAAATGTTAAACCATGATTTGCTAGATCTTGAACCATGAACTAGTAAAACATTGAACCACGAACTGCTAAAATGACGAAAAAGAAGCTGGTAAAGTGGTAACACTTATCCTTTGCAAACAAGGGAAGAGTTAATCTGACCAGAACCTCTGCTTAAAGTGGACTCCAACACACAACGAATATCCGATACTGAACTGAGATTCGAACTTGACATTTCTTGACCTGTAACCAATATTCTAACCACTAAATAAACGGTCGGATATTAACGTGTTTTAAAAGCAGCACATTGAGAGTGCATAGAATTATCTGCTGTAATTAGCTGTTATATCGATACTAATAAAAGAAATATTGCCATAGAATAATGAAAAATTCACTCATTGTTGAAGTTTTACCATAATCAGAAGCTTTGAAAATTGGTACGTTCTGTTTTTTCACCACCAAATGGTTTGACATTTAACGAAAACTTTTCACAGTGAATGGTAAAATGACCAACCAACTTACAACTTAAAAAGTATAACGGAAAAAATATAACCGAGCTGTTATAAGTATGATGCGTGTAAAATAATTTAATTGGAATGAAGAACAAACCGAATATTATAAATATAAAACCTCCATCTGAGGAAATTTCTCAAATAGCATGCAATATCACCGTATGGTGTTTTGGGTCCCGCTTTTTTCGACCATACGATGAAATAGTATGCCGTATGAAAAGTTTCTTCAGACGGAGGCTTCATATAGTACAGTGATTATACACCTTTCTCTGTCTCAATGGCGGTAATTATGTTTGGTCAGAAAACAAACTTAATATCGTTGATCACTCACCATATACATGTATACTCTCAAAAATTATTTCGTCAAGTAACGTAAAAAGGAAAGGCAGCAAGTTGCCGAAACACACTTTTGATTAGAAAATTTCTTGAAATTTTGCGTTTAGATTTGCGAATTTTGTATGTTTTGGGGGTATAGGGTAAACGTAAAAATTCCGTTTCTAATCGCTACCTCCGTAATATGTAGCGCCCTAATACGAAAAAGTATTAAGCAGCACAGTTGCCAGAACACCCCTAAGATTTGACAAAAATTCAACTTTGATTAGAGGATTTCAGGTAATTCTTACGTTAGATTGGGGAATTTTCTGGTTTTTTTTTTTTTTTTTTTTTTTTTTGGGGGGGGGGGGGGGGGGGAGAGATTGGGAAAACAAAGCGGAAATCTTTGTGTTTTAACGAAATCTAAACAAGAAAAAATTCTTTCAACTCCCACCTTTTTTTTTTTTTTTTTTTGGAGTGTTTTCAAAACTTTTTATTTTGAAGATCAGATATACACGATTTTCTTGATTATACCTAGCACTGTTTAAAATACATTTATTTTTAAAACATTAATCTCTGAGCTTTCATGTAATGAGGATGATCATTTCAATGATTTTGTATAGAAACAAACAGAATAATAAAAATACTTATTCAGTAAAAGAAAAAATACCTGAATAAAGAATGCATCAAAGAAGAATTCAATATATGGAAAAATCTTTCACTTTCATATTATTAAAGATCCTTGTTATAAAAAATAGATTTTGATTGGGAAAACGACTTCTGCATAACGCAGTCTTTTTTTATCAAATTTACAAGAATTTTTTCAAAAGGGTTTTCTAAAAGAGAAAGGATATGATTGAGGCATTGTGACATTATTCGACTAAAATCTGTATAAAAGAAGTGGTAAAAATCTTTGACGTCAATATACGAAATATCTTAAAACAATGGTATTTTTCAATGGAAAAATAATTAAGATGAGGCTGCGTATAGTTCTAAAGCAATTTCTTAACATGATTTTTCGCCTGACGTAATCGCAAAAAATGTTATAAATCCGCCTATTAAAGGAGGTGAATACAAATAATGCGATTTAAATATTAAATAGAAATTTTCAAATCTGAAATTGTGGGGCCAGAATGTACGCACCTTGAAATATTTATGAGATTCTTTCAGTTTTCAAACTATTAAATAAGAAAGGTTTGTTTCGTGTTTGTATTTAGTTTTATTTATTTACATCTTTTTAAATATAACTAAAGTTTTTTGAGGACGTCTCTTAGAAGTTCTTAATGAATAATCCTGTAATTCTTTTTATGAAACGCAGTTTTAAGGCATCAGTGCATGCTATTTAGTAAAATTACAGATAAACAAATTTATAGTTTTATTTAGGAAAATTAATAGTTAATTTATTGCGTACCAATAACGAATTTACGAATAAGTATTAGACGAATCTATATCAATCCAGTTCTGAAAACTATTTAAAATGGCTAAATAATAATTTAAAAAAAAAATCTTTTTTTTTTTTTTTTTTAATGAGTTCTTAAAATTTAAGATTATTTTTTTTTTAACAATTTTCTTTAAATGTTGCACTTACTTTATCTATTGATTTCATTTTGTTTTATTGTTTCACATACTCTCAACTGTAATACAGGAATTAAATTTAATAATTAAATTTTGTTTGATGGTAATAGTTTCGGACAAAAATAATTTTTACTACAAAGCATGGGGAAAACTAGAACAAACTCATGATTAATCTCACATTTAATTTTTAAAAGATATTTCAAGATATTTCAAATTTCTTTTTAAAATGTTACAACGTTTTCCATTAAAAGACGGAAATTTCACGTAAAATCGCCCGTATATATACGGAATTTTGTTTTCTACCAAAATTGTTAATAAATATTTTGATGTTCAAAACATTGTTTTAATCCTAATAATATTATATATGCGATTGTGTGTGTAAATGTTTGGCTGAAGTAAACTTCAAAGCGGAGGATTTAATGGCCCTGTATCTTTGCATATAGATGGGTCATAACCACGAAATGAACATAGGCTAGATTTTGTTTAATTTATTGAAAAAATTTTCTTAATAATTCAAAATTATTAAGAAAAATTTTAAATTAATAATTATTATAATTCTTAATAATTTAAAAAAATATTTCATGAAGAACGGTGTCACGTGAACAAAGTCACGGTTAACAGCTAGTAACTTATATTGTACCAGCACCCAGTCTTATCTCAATTTAAAGAAGTAGTCTGCTAACTGATAAAATATATGCATTTCCTACTATATACATAAAATAATATTTCTAAACTTAATTTTTACGATTCCAGATAATCATATATTAATTAATTTATGTGTATAATATGTGCGACATAAATTTTAATCTCTTTTCACAGGACTGGATGTGTAAGCTCCTCCTAAGCATCAAAATGTACGCCGCCATGGCCAGCATCAACTGGATGTTCGTGGAAGGGCTGCTTCTTCACTCTCGCATCACTGTCTCCATTTTCAAGCAAGACGCACCTTTCAAACTCTACTATCTCATCGGATGGGGTGAGGTTTAGTTTTAGCAAATGGCATTATATTTGTGAGAAGATAAAAAAATATTTTTATATAAGTATATATTTATATAATATACGAAGGGAGAGTCCGGTAATAAAGGTACGGGTGACTGTTATACACACTGCGCATGCGCAAGATTGGCGCCACGTGTTTGACTTAAGTCAGTTATTCGTGTAGTTGAAGAATCTGGACCGTAGTTTAATTCAAGTAATACATCAATCATTTTGAGATATTTTAGTAACAATACATTTGAGTAACATGTCACTCGCCTGCCATCACACCCACGTGAGTATTACCAAAAAAATGCGGGTATCATGCATTTCACACAATTTATTTATCATGCCATCATTACTACATTCACAATCTCATCTACTTTAGGTTTTCTCCTACAAGGCTAAATTTTGTTTACTACCATCTTACCATTTGTTCTTAACAACTATATAAATCTTATTTACATCCTTTAGTTTTCATAACTGTCTAAATATTATTTACATCAGTTACTACATTGTCTGTAATTTATTTCAAGCAAACTCTTTGTACCTTTTATCGGATAGATGGCAACACCAGGCTTTATCGTATCAATACAGTTTGTAGTTTCAGCTATTCTTTCTATTATTTAAAAGTAGATGGCAGCACCAAACATTTTCCTCTTCTTTTATCATAAATTTTTACAGTCATGAGATGACTAAGCTTTTCAGTTCTTCAGTGTTCCATGAATATGTGAAGTGCTCTTAAGATAGTAAGCATTTTCAATCCTGTATCATCGCATACATTCTTTATTTTTACTGTGAGTTATATCCATTGCATTATGGTACATTATATATTGTTGTCTATCATGGTTTATTTATTTATTTATTTACTTATTTGATCTATTTGGGTCTTATATATATATATCATTGGTCTCTCTATATGTTATAAGATGCATAATATTGTCATTTTTAGGCTTAATGCTGACGATAGTTGAGGAACATATATTTACTATGTATTATTTTTATGATGCTCCTTTAAAGAATCCATAAGATATTCATAGTATTTAATTCTTCATTTTTCTTTTTATTAAGTTTAATTCTTGCAGTATCCTTTTCATTGATTTTTATAATATATCTTCCGTAGTTTTTCACACATGTGATTTCATTATATGTATATTATATTATATATAATTACAAATAACTAAAATAAACATAAAGTAAACTAAGCATATATATATATATATATGGGATTATGATGAATAATAAGTAGTTTAGCCACGACAAAGATTCTTCAAATATAATATAAACAAAACAGATTTAATAACATAACAAAAAATACAGCTCGGATTTACACACAACTATATAAATGGGCTAATATTCCTGAATGATACAAACATTCTTATCTCACTACAAATAACAATTATACCATCTTCGTCCAGTATTGCATAAAAATTCCAACAACCAACATATCCGAAATCTGTAGAACAACTGCTCGTGCTGGCGTGCTTTTCGTGGTCTTGCGTGATCATCGCTTTTATCGCTGCTCGTGAAACGTAATAATTCATTGAGTTCGTATTATTGTTGTTGTTACTTCTAATAATTCCCATGTATATATATATATATATATATATATATATATATAACTAAAACATTAATCAATTTAAACATCAAATGCATTTAACATTAAAATCGTGTAATTAAGAATTTTAAACATTGTTTTAATTGTAAAGATAAAGGTTAATTTTTCCCAAGACTTTTCTCCATAAATATAATTCAATTTTTAATATCACGTTGAAATAACCTTCATTTTAGCTTATGAAAAGAGTATAATGCAATGGCGAGCAATTCACAAATTAAAGGAAGGGCTTAAGTAGTCATTTTTCAAATAAATAGAACAAGTATGAATATCAACAGTTAATAAAGTTTGGACAGACATAATTACTCGTCCAAATTAATTATGAATGCCGTTATCTTGAAAGCAATATTTTAATAGTTTCAGATAGGTTGTTTAAGATACAAAATTTAGGGGGTTAAATTAACAAATTAATGAGACAACGGGGAACCCTCTGATATAACAAAAGTTTTCATAGAAAATAAACAATCATGGAGTATTAGTGCATGTAAGAGTTTTTCGCAATAAGATTCGAAAAAATTGACCCAACACTTACAAAACCACTTATTAATACTAATTTGAAAGAAAGGACACTATGAGTTGAATATTTCAAGTATTAAATAAAATGAATTCCATACAAAAATGCGGCTTGCAGGTTTAACGTTCAGGCCTGTGATCTGCAGAATTACGTATTAGAACTATAATGTTTACGGTTCTTCTTTATGTAATTTTTTTAGAGATAAATTATCAAATGCTGAAGACAGAAAATAGTAGTCTTTGGGGCAGCTCGTGTGGCTTAAAAAGTTTTCTTTTAAATGGTGAGGACTCGGGTCGCATAACCCTCTCCTTTTCCTAAGGCTCTGGGACAGTGGAGGTGTTAATCAAAGGAATTAGTATAAAACATTTAGCAATGAATAATGATATCTTGTTTAACCTGTTCGGGTGTCGCGTCCTATTAATATGGCATGGCTTTCCATTATTGAGTATTATTTTATTTTGACAATTATTTTTGTTATTATCTGCAAGTAATAGCGATAGTATAGTATGTCTATAAATTTAATATTATGACTTCATTTATTCTTCAGCATTTAGTAATAATAATAATGATAATATTAATAATAATAATAAAAGTTTGTTTAATTCTCTTTACACCGTTGGCGTTTCTTTTATTGCAAACATATGCTTCACTGTTTAAATTTAAAACATAAACTTTATAATAAACTTTTATAAATTCTGGAAAACATATTTTAATCATAACACATAAAACATATAATAAATTCTAGAAAGTTGTTATGCCTGTTTAATCCTGTAGTAATATGACATATTCCAAGCTTCTTCAAAATTTCTTAAATGAGCCTATATTCATATCAATAGTAGATTTCAGAAAATAACATATTCGTTAAATTTCAGTAAACGTTTCTGATTTAGATAGCTGCTTTTAGTATTATTAACATAAAGTTATTTTCGCCCAAAATTAAAATTCCTATAGTACCCGAACGGGTTAATTAAACCCAATATAATGTAATATGAAATATTTAAAACGAAATTCTTTTTTTTTTTTTTTTACTTTGATGTAAAACTTTTCGCCCTAAAATTATGATTAACGTTGTTATTTTATATACAATATTACTTTTTCTATGAAATACTATGACAGATATGTAATAACCTTTTAATGTCATTTCCTTGGCACATCAATCATAATAATGATGGATTGTTGGTAAGTTTACTTCAAATGGAATCCCCTGTCAGCTCCTCAAATAGAGGATGATGTATGACATGTCTCCTTTTCTGTCCTATATTATATGTATCCTCTTCCTGGGCATATAAATATCAAAATTTTAGAGTCTCTGCTATCTGATCTAAGTTATAGCTGAATGATATTAGGAAATTGAAATTATTGAATAATGCTGAAGCAAAAAAAAAAAAAAAAATCCTCTGCATTACTAATTTTTTTAATGTGATATATTTTTGGGGATTTGGCGTTGATCGCACTAAATTCTGGGAGCTTCCCATATAAAATGAACAAAAATTCAATAATCTAAACAAATACAGCAATCATTGTAAATGGACCCTGTACACCAAGTACGTCATAAATCGTCAACCGCAATCTCTATAATGGGGTGCTCTTCATTTCGCACCCATAAAGCGTTAGTACGACAATCCCTAACGAGAGTCATAGTCATGGCATTTGCGCTTCGGCCCTAATACGGCTATCACTATAAAAGGGACGCCTAATATAACATGTACCTGTGTGCTTCACACTTGATAAATCGTTAAAAAGATAATCATTATAAGATAGCCCCTGCATTTCATGCTGCATAAATCGTTAAAACTATTATAATAATGGCGGCCTTCCTTTAGTATGATATCAGTACTCAATCGTACCCCAGAAATTGTTCAAACAACAGTCACTTTAACAGGGATCCTTTGGTAATTATGAGAAATAGAAAATATTACAAATAGAACATGAAATTTTTAAAAATAAAGCGTATGAAACATGTTATTGCTAATAGTAGCTGGTTTTTTGGCAGTCCAGCCTTCAGATTTTTGTATTAAAATCGAAATTGGATTTTTTTTTTATTATTTCTTTTATAAAATAGTCGACTAATTTAGAAAATCGAAAAAAAAAAACTCGTCTTAAATTCGCATTTTATATAATATAAGAAAAAGCAAATAAAGAAATTGAAAATCTGAAGCCCATTTGCATTGTGACATGTCTGTGTATCTGAAAACAAGTTGTATTTGTAAAAATATAATACAAAAATATAATAAAATATAAATATAAATATAAATTTAATATAAACATAAATATAAATATAAATATAAATACAAATACAAATACAAATATAAATATAAATATAAATATAAATATAAATATAAATATAAATATAAATTATATAAATAAAATATAATAAAAATATCATAAAAATACAACCTCTACTTTCGATAGATTCTCCTGTAAATCATCAACACGTACGCACACAAACTTTCCTTTTATAATGTAAATTTCATGAGTGCAAAATAAAAATAAAAATAAAGCCCAATTCTCTTTATAACGAGTCAAGTTAAATAGATTATTAGTGTATGTTTATATATTCAAAATGAGATGAAGTATTTCTTATTCCCAAACAAAAATACAAATTTCCTTTTTTTGTATATATCTTATATTTTCAAAATAATTTGGCTTAATTTTTACATAACTAGAAAATATAAACAATCTTTTTTTTTTCAATTCTTCTTTTGCCTGAATTCAATATCGACTTGAATACAACAAAATGCTATTATATTAATTTAGAGAAAAAAAAATATATGGAAATTAAATTAAAAAAGACTAAGCGTGTACATATATCAAATCTTACTGTAATTTTATTTTAAATAATATAAGTATGCGAAACTTTCCACAAAGACATCATATGACAAAATTTGAATGCAATTATTGGAGCATATCCAATCTATCTTTCCAAATTTTAACAAAGCACTTTTTACCGATGGGAAAATGAAATGCAGAAAATATTAAATTTAATGATGAAATTTAACGTCAGAAATGACGAAATTAAATAATAAACAAACGTTTTTTATGTTTTTCTCGTTAAGCTGTCTATAGGAAGTTTTTGTAAATCAATTTATTCATATAAGAACAGAGAAAATAAAGTTGTAATTTACGATGGAAATAAAACACGTTAGTTTTTTTTCTTTTTACAAATTTGTTTAATTTTTTCTTCATATTATGAAAAGAATTTTAAATTTACGCTTGAGCAAACATCAATTTTACATTTTCTGCAACTGAAAAAACAATTTTGTTATAAAACATTTTTTTCCTTCTTTCTAACACAGAATATAAGGTGCTGTTTTCAAAAATTCTTATTATTATTTTTTTGCAAAGAAAGAAAAAATAGAATAGTATAGTATAAAAAATCTTTACTTATAAACGAAATAATTATATATATAATTATTTAATTATCCACAATTTTATTTATTATTTATTATTTAACTATCAATTATCATTATTTAGACAGTATTTGTTTTAATCTTTATCTAATAATTGTAATCAAATGTTTTTATTATATCATAGTATGTTCACTAATTTGCCAATAGATAGCAGCACCATATTGATTCACTTGAATACATGTTTAGAGTTCTATTCTAAATTTTCTATAGAGGGTGCTTGTACTATATATTGGTTTGTGTTTGGCTTTGCTGTACAATAATGATCCTCCTATCTTTTTTCACTTATCTTGGCAACATGTACTGATTTTCTCCAATACATTGTCTGAGTTTTGTGAATTAAATGTTCAGCGAATCATATGTCACTGTGGGTATGATATTTTATGTTTGCATTCATTGTGATGATGAGAAAGATTT
The DNA here is from genome assembly GCA_963931845.1 of Maratus michaelseni. Taxonomy (NCBI): domain Eukaryota; kingdom Metazoa; phylum Arthropoda; class Arachnida; order Araneae; family Salticidae; genus Maratus; species Maratus michaelseni. The sequence goes on along the minus strand of OZ007590.1, from coordinate 401,252,156 downwards.
CGATGAAGGCAGTAGTTAAGTTGAACAAAACATCTTTACTTATCCTTTGTATCTTTTAGATACAAAATTTAAATTACATTTGATATGTTATGTGTTTTTTCATTTCCGTAAGTAAAATCTATTTAATGGGCCAACATACCCCGTTCTACGGGGCAGGTTGGCCCAGTGACTTTATGTCCTTCTGAGCTTCATATAGAAACTGTTAATTAATAATTTTCAAACTGTTCCCTACTTGGTTATGCTTTAAGATGCTCAAACTGTCAAAACCGAAAAAAATTAAATTTTAATAAAATGAAATAACTAAAAAATGTTGAAGAAAAAATGGGCCAACAAGCCCCGGTCTCCCCTACTCATATAATAAAATAAATCGAGGTGCTTTCTATTAATAAATAAGAAAGGCATGATCATTAAAGTGAGCACGTTAAATAATAATATAGTGTATTAAATTGGTCTATGAAATATTTAAGACAAGAAATATGGAGAATATCCCATTAATATCAATGAGAAATACAACCATTCATTGCGAAGAAATTAAGATTTATTGTCAACTGAATGATTTATTTGATCGACTTCTCCGTTCCCTTGATGATCGTTGAATCCGAGATCATTCTGAGCTAAGCACTGGTCACACAGGAAGAGACGAAGCATGATGTACATACTGTCACTTTATGCACCTTAAAATGACATCAATTTATGCTACATAACTTATTGAATTACGTAATGTTAATTAAACTTTTAAGGTTGTCACGTTTTTCCTATAGTAGAGTCTCAAGCGCTAAATAAATGAAAACGTTGTAATGTGAGAGAAAATTCTCTGAGTAACATCTAGAAAATGTCTGATTTATACTACTTTCATTTCTTGGAAAGAGGGGGGGGGGAGAGCTATATCTCAGATATTGCTAAAATATGTTAACCCTCCTAGTACCAGGTTTAAAATTTGGATGAGCGTTCTAAGTTTTGCATGATTTAAACCAGAAATTTAATTCCATTAAATTTAGCTTCTTCCTATGAAGCATCTATTTACTTTCATTCATTAAGTTTAAATTATAATTTTTTTCTGTTTCGAAACATTAAAAAATACCCCCCAAAAGACCCCAATGGTACTAGGATTGTTAAATAAAAACGACGAAACTGTAAAATAAGTTTTATATATAAACTGCCTACATATTTCTGCTTCACCGATGCCTTTATCATGACAAATGAGAATATTCTACATTTGCATAATCTATAATGCAATGATTTGAAACTCCACCATCCACGCTTTTCACGTTCTCTCCGAAATTACTAAAGCTATTTTACTTAATATTTACTTTGATGCTTAATTCCATACTCATAACCACGGAGTCTCAACTTAAAGAAATTGTAATGCTTATAATTAAAAGACTTGTTAGCGCACAACGTTAATTTATTAAGCAATTACTTCAGAGCACACGGAAATTTTTACATGAAGCGACATACAATTAATTTCAGTTCATTTGTAAAGTTTCTATCAGGTTGCCCGGCTTGCCCAGCGCAAAAATTCATCTTCAGTTTGCCTTAAAGGTATTCCTCTCTAGCTAGAGAAAGCAACTGCTCTCAGCAGTTACAAAATCGAATCGCCTCAAGTTTACATATATAGAGTGAGGGAATTTCAAGTGTTCTTGAGGGTCGAGGCCTGGATTCAAGTGCTACAAATTTATAGTGTAACAAACATCTTTATATTGTCAGATCATAGCATGCTATAGAGAATAATAGTATCATGAAAATGTTTTAAGTGCGCACATCTGGTAACTTGCTTTCAGTTTTACTTTGAAGGAGGTAACATCTAACAGTCATTATATACCTCTTATTTTCATCCGATTAGTACAATTAGTGAGTCGTATAGATAAAAAGCTTTAAAGCTTTGCTTCCAAGTGCATTACAAACTCAACACATAACTTTGGTGACATATCACCAAATATTGAATTTTTATGAGTTACAATGTCAATGATTTCTCTATTTAAAGTTATGGGTTGAGTTACTCAATGGTTACGAGTATGACAATAAACATCAAAGTAAAATCAAAATAAAATAACGTGAACAATGTGAGAGAGAATGTAAAACACGTGAATGATGGCATTTCACATCATTGCATTATATACCGCAAACCGCTTCGGTGAAACCGAAGCATGTAGACAGTTTATATCTAATCATTTGTTTACTGTTTTTATGGTTTTATTTAACACATTTTAGCAATTAATAAATTATATTATCTCTGGATGTTCGGATTTTTTTATATATTTTTAAAAAAAGGGTCGAGATCTAAAAAGAATCCGTCTGGAACAAAATCTGTCTGAGTAAAAACTTGAAAAAAGACTAATGTTTGTTTCGTCAATAAAAAGATTTTTTTATTTCTTGTTCCTTAATTCCTATTTTCTTTTGTATGTTATTTGGGGTTTTTTTCAAACGCTAAAAACATAAAATTAGAAAAAATACTATGTAAAAGAAATAAAACATAGAGCACACACATAATTAAATAGTTTAAGATGCAGATTATATATATATATATACATATATGTGTGTGTGTGTGTGTGTATATGTATATTTAACAAAGAAAAAGAAAGTATTTTTTTATGAAGTGAATACATTAAAAATTATCATAGTGAAGTAAACCGATGTCTAGGAAATATTTCAGTCGAGAAATCCTATGTAAAATATTTCATAAATATCAATGAACCAAAATACAGATGCTAGAAAATTAAGATTGAATGTCAACTGGATGATTTATTTGATTGACTGCTTCGTTCCCTTGATGATCGTAGAATCCGAGATTATTCTGAGCTAAGCCTCAGTGACACCATAGGAAGAGCAGAATCATGATTTAGATTCTGTCATACTATAAACCTGAAACGGGAGTTTATTTATACTCCGAAATCCGTTTATTTATATATCCTTAATTAAATTTATTATCTTGAAATTCACTTCTTGGTTATGCAAGGGTCCCAAGCGTTCCATAAACTGAAACTTTGCCCCATTAAAGAAAATTATATGCGTAAAACATGTGACATACAGACGTTTATTTATGCGCCAGAACCATTTATATCCAGATATACCATCAATTAAATTTATAAGCCTCAACTGAGATTTATTCCTTAGCTGTACAAGGATCCCAAGAGTTAATTAAATTAAAACTTTGTACCATGAGAGAAAATTCTATGTCGGAAATTTCAAACGTCCCATCTACTATGTATATAAAATGCAAAGGGGAATTTCATTTCGAAACTTAGAACTCACGTTCTTCTAAACGGATATTTATGGGTCTTACGTCAGTTAAGAAAATTGTTGGGGGAAGGATTTGGTATATGGATAAAGGGTTCCATCGTTCTACGTTGTGTACATCGTTCTATAGAGCTATGGTAGCAAGTTCTATAATTAGGTGAACCCAATTTTGAAAGTTTAGCTTCTCAAAAATTCTGCTGAACTGATTTTGATGGGAGTTATACTATTAGTTACATAAACTGTGCAAAAAAATAAATCTAAAAAGGATATGTAAAATTAACATTCCGAATTACAAAACTTACATTATACGTGAGCGCAGCCACATGCAAATGCTGGTTTATTAATAAGACGAAATAGTAATTTACATTCTATTATTTTATACATTTCAAAAAGAGTTTAATTTATGCTCTAGAACCCGTTAGGTATATGTTGTTAAATAAATTTTTAAGCTTGAAATTCATTCCTTGATTGTGCAAAGGCCCCAAGCGTTAAATAAGTTAAAACTTTGCACATTGAAAGAAATTTTTAAGAGTAAAATAACAAACATTTCATTTTTATACATAAGGAAAGGATAAGGAAAAGAAAATTTTAGATAAAGAAAAACTAATGAATGAAATGATTAAGTATTGTTTAACCAAGGGTTCCAAAAAGTAATTAAATTAACTTTATATGGTACTTTTTGTACCATGAATAAAAAAAATAATTTAAAATTTCAAATGTAAATCATTTATAAAAAGTTTAAGCACTGGTGCATTACCGTCTCTATTGTTAAGGCCTAACAACTGGTTTTGTGACGTCACAAAGGAAGTTTACCATCTGTATATGTCTTCTCCGCAATATTCCCTCATAAAATTGTTACCAGGATTCTCTTTTTATTTTAAAAGACAAATTATATTGTCAACATGTCATTTTATAAAAGGGGGATACATGTTTTTCCAATAAGTTTGATGCTTATTCTTCACTAAAATGTTTTTAAAGTATGCTAGTATTCAGAATAGTTCATTTAAAAATAAAATCCTGTGTATATTAGCACGTTAAAAAAAATACTAAATTTTAATGTAAAATAATCTTTTTGGGTAGAGAGTTAAAATAGTTATGTGAAATAGGAAGAGGTGTCATATAAATGATATATTTTAAACGTTTCGTAGGGAAAGAGAATCCATTAAAATTGTCTTTTCGGCTCCCCCCTCCCCCGTACCCTTAAAGGAAGATTGAAATAGAAAATAGAAAAAGAAAGAAAGTTGCACGAAAAAAGTGTTTTAAACATTAATTAAGTTTAGATCCCTAGTTAAATTAACCCATGTTTAAGTGTAATAGTTCAAGCAGTTCATGAATCATTTAGTCAATTTAAATTTTTAGACATAAATTCAAACCATATTTGGGATTTCTTTTTAAATGTTACTTTTCCAGAAAATCAATTTAATTGAATAAAGGCAATTTCGGAATCCTTTACCCATTCAACATTGTAGACGAGATGAAAATAATGAAGTATTTTCAGTTCATCAATTCTTTCGATTTGTTATGAATCTTTCTTTTCTGAAAAAGGTAAATCTTTATAACTTTTAGATTTAATTTGTAAATCAAAGAAATTGTACACAAACAAAGAAATTGACACATTTTCCCAAACAAACAATCGAAGTATATTTAAAATTTCCGCTATCAACGATTTGTTTTTTAATCATTAGTTAAGTTCGAATTTACGATTCATATTCATTCTGCTATAAAAAATGAAAAGGACTCAGGAAATACGCTGTAATCATATATTCTAATACGAGCAAATCTTGTGGGTGGTTATATATATATGCAAAAATTATCTTAAAAACGGCTCTAACGATTTTGACGAAATTTCGTATCCTACCGTTTTGGGGCACCAGAAAACCATTGGGCTAGGTCACATGCTCGAGAAAATTCGATTAGTGGGTCATTTTGGGTCATGGTCTAGCTAATTGTATCTAAAAAACGGTTCAAACGATTTTAACGAAATTTTGTATCCGACCATTTTCGGGCATGAGACGTCAATTGGGCTGGGTCACACGTTCGAGAACTTTCGATTAGTGGGTCATTTTTGGGTCAACGCAGGTCAAATTAATTTTATCTAAAAAACGGCTCTAACGATTTTGATTAAATTTTGTATCCTACGAGTTTCGAGCACGATAAAAGCATTGGGCTAGGTCGCATGTCCGAGAAAATTCGATTAGTGGGTCATTTCTGGGTCATTGTGAGCCAAGATCTGAAAAGCGGCTCAATTTACACTAAATTTTGCATTCAATGGTTTCCGGGCGCGAGAAAAGACTGTTGGGCTAGGTCACATGTTCGAGAAAATTCAATTAATGGGTCATTTTGGGTCATGGTCAAGCTAATTGTATCTAAAAAACGGTTCAAATGATTTTGACGAAATTTTGTATCCGACCATTTTCGGGCATGAGAAGTCAATTGGGCTGGGTCACATGTTCGAAAACTTTCGATTAGTGGGTCATTTTTGGGTCAACGTGGGTCAAATTAATTTTATCTAAAAAACGGCTCTAACGATTTTGATTAAATTTTGTGTCCTACGAGTTTCGAGCACGATAAAAGCATTGGGCTAGGTCGCATGTCCGAGAAAATTCGATTAGTGGGTCATTTCTGGGTCATTGTGGGTCAAGATCTAAAAAGCGGCTCAATTTACACTGAATTTTGCATTCAATGGTTTCCGGGCACGAGAAGACTGTTGGGCTAGGTCACATGTTCCAGAAAATTCAATTAGTGGGTCATTTTGGGTCATTTTGGGTCATGGTCAAGCTAATTGTATCTAAAAAACGGTCCAAACGATTTTGACGAAATTTTGTATCCGACTATTTTCGGGCACGAGAAGACTATTGGGCTGGGTCACATGTTCGAGAACTTTCGATTAGGGGGTCATTTTTGGGTCAAAGCGGGTCAAATTAATTTTATCTAAAAAACGGCTTTAACGATTTTGATTAAATTTTGTATTTTACGAGTTTCGGGCACGCGAAAATCATTAGACTAGGTCACATGTTCGAAAAAATTCGATTAGTGGGTCATTTCTGGGTCATTGTGGGTCAATATCTAAAAAGCGGCTCAATTTACACTAAATTTTGCATCCTATGGTTTTCCGGCACGAGAAGACTGTTGGGCTAAGTCACATGTTCGAGAAAATTCAATTAGTGGGTCATTTTGGTCATGGGTCATGATATTTGAACTCAAATTTAATTTTGACCGAGCATAGCTCGGTCTTCCCTGCTCGTTTATATATATACATAAATCAAAGGTAATGTTTTCCTTAAACATCAGTAAGTAAATCTATTTTTACTTGGAAACTTTCCCACAGAAAATTTTTCACGCCTTGCATTCATAATATTTCAAATTTTAATTGCTTAAAAGGCGTATAGACAACATAGTTAAAAAGTATCCAAGCCGGGACTCGAACCCGGGTCATCAGTATAGCACACTGACGTTCTACCAACTGAACCACATGGAACGATACCCAACCTGGCACATCTCACTATCACATGTTGGCAAGGCTACAATCACAGCACAAGATGGAATATTTTTCCATGAGCCACCAACTAGAGTCCTGCATCGGGTCGGGTTAACCGCTTTTACCCGCACCAGACCCGACCAGTGGTTCGGGTCGGGACGGGTTGGCGCTATATTTTTTCGTATCGGGTCGGGTTGACTTCTACTTTCTTGATGCGGGTCGGGTTGACTTCTACTTTTTTGTTGCGGGTCGGGTTCGGGTCTTGTTGCGGGTTGAGGTATTGCGGGTTCGGGTTGACCCGCTTTTCCAAAAGAATGTACACGATATCTGTGCAGGTTAAAAATATGTATACAATAAGACCTCCATAACGGACAAAAAATGCCATTCTTCTAATCACTTGATCATAACTCGCTTTTTTTTTTTTTTTTTTTTTTTTACAAAATGTGCGCTTTGTGCAAGTGCAACGATTTGCGAATGACAGCGACAAATCTCAGTTTCAGAGTCATAGATTTTGCAATTGACTCTTTCTGATAAAACAAAACAAATTGCTAACTCACAAAAAGAAAATTATTTTTTCTTGCGGTTAACGCTTTATCCTCTAACGCATTATTATATCTAATGTTTTAATACCTGGTATCTCCTTTGTGGACTACTTTTTCATAATTGTATTGAAATATGGATTAATTTTCTGTTCCTTCAGTTTCGGGTATAAGTATTTTGGGATTCGGGTCGGTTTCGAGTTGACTTTAAGCAGAATTTTCAAGCTCGGGTCGAATACACATCCCAACCCGTGCAGAATTCTAATTCCTTGTCTTCAATTTCGAGTGTAGATAGAATCTTTCGGCAAAATCTAAAAGTAGTGAAATAGTGACTACTTTTGAAAAGTAGTTTGTAGTCGCTACTTTTGAAAAGTAGTTTGTAGTCGCTACTTTTGAAAAGTAGTTTGTAGTCGCTACTTTTTAAAACAAGTAGTTGTAGTTGTAGTTAACTACATTTTTGATAAAGTAGTTGTAGTTGCAGTTTGCTACTAAAAAAGTAGTTTTTCAGACGCCTGTCTTATTCACATTCAAATACGTATTCATTTTCATAGTTCTGTTCAAATTTTTTGTGAAAATCCCAGCAATCGGACAAGCTAAAACCTAAATATGAGCCAGAAGAATTATTCAAGGTTGAACCTGACTTGCAGAAAGAAAATAAGTCATCCCGACCCGAAAAAATAAATAAAAGCAACCCCGCCCGCTGCAGGACTCTATTCAACGATCAAGGTGTCCGCTATTCCGCGGTTTCACTATATTTGAATATTAAAGAATATAGATTTGTCTATTTTTTTATATAAAACATAAAATTCGTATTAGAGATATAATTGTACATTACTTTTCATTATAGAATTAAAACAAAATTTATTGTCTTTCATTGAGTTTGCGGATCGGTTTCGGGTTGATATATTACGGGTTCGGGTCGGATTGCGGGTTTAGAAATTTTTTTGTCGGGTTCGGGTTGGGTTCGGGTCGGGTTGCGGGTTGACTTCAAATGGAATTAGCGGGTTCGGGTCGAGTACAACCCGACCCGTGCAGGACTCTACCACCAACCCTTTGTAAAACATGAAACTAAAGAGAATCCAGCATCGATGATTGAATAAATCTATTTTAATACTTGGAAATTTTTCCACAGAAAATTTCTCACACCTTGCATTCATAATATTTCAAATTTTAATTACTTAAAAGTCGTATAGCCAACATAGTGAAAATGTATTCAAACCGAGTCTCAAATGAGAAGTGCCAGATTGAGTATCGTTCCAAGTGGTTCAGTTGGTAGAATGCCAGTGCGCTATACTGATAACCCGGGTTCGAGTCCCGGCTTTGGTAGTTTTTCACTGTGTTAGCTATACGCCTTTTAAGCAATTAAAATTTAAAATATCAGTAAGTATTTTTATTAATTTTATACATTATTTAAAATATATTACTAAATTTCACGTTCATAAAATTAATTTCCATCTGATAACTATAAAAATCTGAAAACATTTCACATCTTATTGCGTCTATATAACATGTAAATTTATCAACATTTTATAATTTAATTAATTCAAATTTCCTTTTGAAATACAAAGAAAAAATAAATTTACGCCATTCAGTGCAATATTAGTTATGATCTCAATGCTAAATTGTGTGATTTTTAATTTTTAATTTTTGCATATTACAGCAATTTCTCAAAGGTCTGTTTCAGTTATAAATTAATTGTAAACAATTAACGATAAATCACATGAGAAATTTTAATTTTTGATCAAATCTTATCTAAAGACACATATGAGTTTTGAAAAATAAATATCCCTTATTCAATGTCACTTAAATATAGAGTATTTCAACAAAAACAAAAATTAAATGAAAAGCAATATAAAGGCTTTTGGAATCGAAAGATGAATTTGAATTCTTCATAAGCATGGGATAAAATCATATGTATATTATCACGTTAGATAATACTAAATTTTAAAATATTATAATCTTTTTGTGGGGAGAAACAGGGGAACTTAAATATTTATGATTATTACCATCCTAAAGTGATATTTAAAAAGGAAAAAAATGTTCTTTTCGTGGCAGTTTTCCTTCAACAAAAGTTCAGCAGTATTTAAAAAAAAAACATTTCTTAGAAATAAAATAGCATTTAATTTTACTGATATATCGTGCACATGCAAACATATTTTTACAGTCGTGAGTTGTAAAATGTTTAAAACAAGAACTTTTTTCGTTCTGACAAAAAATTAACAAAATAAAAAAGTATAATTGAGTATGTTTTACTAACAAAATAAATATTACCGACTTTTGCAACAATAAAGTTTTTATTATATAATGCGTTTCCTAACTCAACTAAAATTAAGCATTCTATATAGTATATATACAAATCTATAGATCATATACAAGGCTGAACAAAATAATTCGGATTTTTTTCCGAATATTGTTGGCAATTCCTGAAATTGTGTTTTTAAATACGTTATGCCTTTCACCTTATTAAACGCTAAAGATTTGTAAAATTATTTTGTAAGTGTTACATAATCCATGCTTGACGCATGATTTTTCGTTCTTGTTTATATTTCTAGCTTGTCGCCATACACTTTACGAAATTATATTTGACATATAATTAAATATGTAAAAATTAAGCTTAATAAAATTTTATAGAAATAACACAGGACACTATAGAACACGCGATCAGGAATAGTCACTTCTGAACTGGCTACACTACTTGCGAGGCAATGTACTAGTAGTCCTTTAGGAGTCGAGGTATTAGTAAACCACCAGCGACTGGGGAATTATCTCTTTAGTGACGTCAGAGAGAATATGCATTTCCACATGAAAGGCCTTTAGAATAAAGACGGTATTGACTGGTGATAGTGAAAGAGCCGATTCGGGATTTAGATTGTATTAAGGGTTATGACGATTATCTCTTAAACCGAGAATGACAGAATTTCAATTTCAAAGTGCATTCAAATCAAGTATACCTCTTATATATGCAATTTGTTTTACAAACCGTCATATTTTAATTAAAATTCGAAATTTAATTTTTTTTATACGATCTCCCTCCCTTATAACTTATATTTGGAAAAATGTTGCTCTTCGTCTAAGAAGGACATTAAAACAATCCCATTCTGTTACTGCCAAAACTTATCGAGTTTATGACACTTTGAATTTTATGAATTTTCAATATTTTCTGGCATTAAAAACGGAAAAGTAAGTTTTTAATTTAAAAAAAAAAGAAAAAAAAATACACATTTATAAAATTTAAAGCATGAAAACTCGGTTAATTTTGGTTTTGAAAGAACGGGATTTTTTTTTTTTTTTTATGTCCGTCCTATAAGCAAGCAACACTTTTCTTAACATAAGTTGTAGTAAAATATGGCCGTATAAAATCTATCAAATTTAGTATTTTGATACTGATATGCGGCCACTTGTAAAATAAATTCCATATAAAAAAGCTATATACTCGATTTTAATTCACTTTGTAATTGGAAGGTATCTTTCTGTAAGCCTATGCTAATGACACAAAGACATTCGCAAGTTAATTTTCTAACAGTGGCAGCGTTATTTTCAAATTTATCGTTTGCATTTAAATATTTTTAAACATTTTTTTTTCTTTTTTCTTTTTCTTTTCTTTTTTTTTTTTTTTTTTTTTAGCATAGGCTATTGGAGGTCAATGTCTAACCGGGTATCTTCTTACTTTTTAAATTTTGGTTGCAGTTTTTTTCTTTTCCTGAGGGCACTTTCAATTTGAAAATCTTTTCCAAATGATCGATGTAACGAGGCGTGATATAACAAGAGTTTAATACAGGGTGTGGTGTCCATAAAAGAACTCCGGTATTTTGAAGCAAAAATTTAATTCAATCATAAAATTAGGTTGAAGTTATATAAATGTTCTTAAAGGTAAAATTATCAAGATTTTTACCATTTAGTAGATTTTAATGTGTGCCCCATTTTAACACGTTTACCGTTTCTTTAAACGCACGTAGCCACTGACGAATGGTTTTGTCCGTAGACTTATTACTATCAATACGAATTAAAATCGAGTATATAGCTTTTTTATATGGAATTTATTTTACAAGTGGCCGCATATCAGTATCAAAATACTAAATTTAATAGATCCAGTTTCTATAAGCCATATAACAGCATTAACTGAATGGAATGATGGAATGAGCGTCTGCTACGTTACTTCAAGGTCAACGACGCGCAGCGCTACCTACTGTTGAAAAAAAACAAACTGAAACTGGTGTGGATAAAATTTGATAAACTACTGATTCTTCTAAATTAACTGACCTTACATAACGCATACCGTTAACTCGATAGGATTTTTAAAACCCCAGAGTTCTTTTGTGGACACCCTGTATATATAAGATGAAAATTTACCAAAGAATGCCCATATGATGTCAAAATTATGTGTTCGTATTGAGAATTTCAAAGTTTGTTACAATTTCCCTATGAAGACGGCCCCCTCAGCTTATTTTATTAACATAAATTGAGAAAAAAACGATAAAATTCTCAATCGAATGACAGTTTTTGTAATTATCTCTCACAGTTTGGCGATTAAAATATATGAGGTGTTTTTCTCTTTTTCCTAGCTGACTGTAACAATTCAAATAATATTTCTATTGTTGGCTGTTTCAGGATTTCCGCTGGTGTTTGTCTCTACGTGGGCCTTCCTCATGTATCGAGATCTCCACACCCATTGCTGGAAAGGCTACGGCGAGTCCGACTACGTGTGGATTCTCACCGGGCCTATGCTCATCGCTCTTCTAGTAAGAAACCCAATCATAACACTGTGACTCTTGTATGAATGGGGTGACTTCTTGTAAAACTTCTTTAGTGCTATCCAATTGCTTATATTAAGAGTATTGCCATCATTTGGAGAAGTGTTTCTGAAAAATGACAAAACGAATTTATTTATAGTTGAATTCAAATATGAAATTATGAAAACAAGTTGAATTTCAATATTTACGCAGAAACTGCACATTTTGTTCTACTTAGTCCTTAACTCATGTAATTTCTTCATCAATCAGTAAGTTTCAGATAAAAATAATAAAGTTTTTAACTATCGTACTTGCTGATTTCATCAAATGACAAATACTGTCATGTAAAAATACCCTAGTTAAACAGTAACTAGTGCTGTGATGTCATTGAGTTCTAACGTATTTTTCTACTGATGTAATTTCTTCATCAGTCAGTAAGATTCAGATAAAGCTAATAAAGTATGTAGTCAGTATACATTACTGATTTATTTAACTGACACATACAGCCATGTAAAAACACCATTGTTTTTATAAAAATTCATTTTATTTGCTTGTTTGTTTTAAATTTTTAACTAAGCCATATGAATATAACAATCTTTACCACAATAATAATAAATATAATAATAATATAATAAATATATAATAATCTTAATAATAATAATAATAATAATAATAATAATAATAATAATAATAAATATAATAGTAATAATATAATAAATATATAATAATATAATAAATATATAATAATCTAAATCATAATAATAATAAATATAATAACAATAATAATAATAATAATAGGCCATATAATACTAGCTAAAGACGAATCGCAACCATACCACCAGCTGCGCAAAAAAACATTCACGACGCCAGCTGTGGGTTAATCTAACTTAATTTCCTCTTAACATAATGATATCTAGACATTTTTCAGTGCAGTTAACTGAAAGTTTTGAAATGTGTCAAAAATTAACGGAAATATGTTCATTTTTGTCCTAAAAGTCAGATAATAATCATTAAAAAAAAACTTGTTATTTCTGTTTAAACGTCTGTATAAACATCTTTTTTATCACAATCTTTAATTCCCAGTTCATTGCACAGATATGAGTAAATGAATCTCGGAAAAAACATAAAACAATAAAAAAAGTAACATAAGAATATTTGTTTGAGTTAATCAAAGTTACCGTAAACCAAACTTACTAAAAACAAATTTTTCTAAAAAAAAAAAAGGGGGGGGGGGGGGCATTTAAAATTTTTACGTTTGAAAAACATACTGTTAAATTTTAACTCCATAAATTAAAACTCTTAATTGTGAAACATCGTTAAAAGCCTATTTTCTATTATTTAAACATAAATAAATATTGGAAAATCAAAAATTCTGAAATGCTTATTTATTTATTTATTTATTTATTTATTGTATTTTTAAATGTATTTTCTGGTTATGAAGAGTTCATTTCAGGTTTATTAAATTAACTTTATATTGGCAACTGATATTTCTAATATTTAGACATCATAAATATTTAAAAATCAAAAATTTTGAAATGTTTATTCATTTATTTATTTATTTGTTATCTTTTAACGGTAATCTCCGATTATGAAAAGTTCATTTCAGGTTTGTGAAATTAGCTTTATATTCAGAACTAATACACGCAAAGACGGTAAAACATTTTTCGAATCCCGAATGTCAGCTAAAGAAAACGAACGAATAAAATAAAATGTGAAAATTTACGCGAAAATATGCATTTGAACATAGAGTCCTCTTAAATTATATTAGCAGACGCTTTACACAGATTTTTTTGTATAGGGAAAGGAAACGGTTACTTACCTTTACAAATTATTAAACTACTAGTTGCGTGGCAACCCGATGTGTTGTATTTAAATCACATGCGACCTTTCGATTGTTTGGGGCGAAAAGAAATCTAGTTTTATTGCAAGCTTTTATTTAACTTGCTTTGTCTGTCCGTTCGGCTTAAAACTTGCAATCCAACCTTAACACACTTTCTGCGCTACAACTGACCTAATTTTAGGTAGTGTGACGTATTTCCGGTGACAATAAAATATTCTGCAAAAAGCAATACTTGAAATTCGCTTCCGCCATCCTTGTGGGGGCAAAAACATTTGCCCAGTAAGTGAATGTAAATCTCATCCTGTATGTGATGATGTAAATGTCTTCAAATGTATTGCTTCAGAAATAAGCTGATGTTCTTCGATTGAACAGTAAACATGGTTGGTAAATGATCCATCTTGGGTTCGATTCCAAGAAGAACGTTGGTCGATTTTTTTCTTGCCAGAAAGCTGGATCTAAATTTGTATATCCATTTTTTTCCTTAAACAAACAGATAAAAAAATCACTCCCAATTTAATTCATCTCTTTTAAAATAGGCATTAATTTCAATAAATTGCCCTTCAGCATTTTTGTTTTCATTTTTAGTACATTATAATAAAACATTGTGTTTAAAAATTTCATTTTTACTCATAATTTATTATACATTTAAAGTTTAAAGCCCTAACAATTCCAATAAATTGTACTTTAGAAAGTTTATAGAACTTTTTCACTCGTTTCACATCTTTTAAATTTCGATTTTTTAAGGAGCCGTTCTTAGAGAGCATTTGCATCTTAACAGTAACCACTATGCGAAGTTCTTAGCGTTAGCATTACCACAGAAATCGAAATTTTAGAATGTTTTTCGTTCCTGCACCACAGGGCTGTAGAGATCTTGCACCCAGGTGCAGAGATAGTCACCAGCATTTTGCCACCTTCATTGTCGAAATTACCTCGGTAGTTTCAGACATTACCCCTACAAGCAAATATATAAACACCTGTTACTTTTTTTTATAATATTAGTATAGATAATTAAACCCCCCAAATCCGTCACCAAGTTTATTTTCCTACAAGAATTCGTTGTAAATAATTAAAAAAAAGATTTTTAATAAGAACTGCACATTAAATGTGAACTCTCCGCCTTTAATTTCCTCTTTATATTTTTTTACAGCATGATAAATATTAAAAGAATTCCATTATACTGATATTCATTTAAAAATTACTTTGTTTTTCAGGCAAACAGCGTTTTCTTGGTAAACATTGTAAGGATATTGATCACAAAACTGAACCGCAGTGGATCTATAAACAATAAACACATGAGGTAAGAAAAACTTCCAAATGATATTAAAATCAAAGTTTTTAATTTGTTTTTATATTATTATTGCAAATTTTTCAGAAGACTTCAGGTATTTTATTACATTAATAACTGTACCTGCCCGAATTCAATTAAGTAAAATTTAGAAAACAATCAAAATAACTTCGGATATGTAAGCTTCTGATGAATTATCGTCAGTTTTGGCACCAACATTAAACCGCAACTCATAAATTTAAACTTTTAGTTTTAGCTCTTTTAGAATTTCCAGAATGGCAACAGCCTAAAATATATGACGATGAGCTTATTGAACTTTAAAAGTGAACTTAAAAAGTGGTAGCATTCTTTGGAAATTCCAAGGAGTGCATGCACCTTGAGTTAAATAAAATAAAATAGCAAAATAGAAAGAAAGATCAAAGCAAAAACAAAATATAATTGAAAAAAAAATCGAATTTTAATAGATTAAATAGAATTTTAAAACTTACGGATTTAAGCTGGATAAGTTTTAACAAACTGCTGAGAGGATTGTAGAATCAGATTTTCCATATCAATAGTTAAATTGTTAAGGAAAATTTTACAATATTAAAGAAGTGAATACGTCTAAGATAAATGACATTGATTAAAGAACGTTCTCTATGTGAGAAGAAACAGAAAACAGGACTTAAGTGAGGAAAATATAAATTTATGGAAAAGTTTATACTTGCATTAAAGTTTTAAGGTTTTAAAGTTAATGTGAAACATAAAAAGACCTACATTAAAGTTAGGTACAACTGTGTCCGAAATTTATAAAATGTTATTCAAACACATCTTATGCAAACTTCAACGACAGAAATATTCTTACTTGGTATAAAAAACTAGGTTGCGCCGCCAGCCGCCTAAGGAGCTCCCGGCACCACCGGACCCAGGTCCTCAAGGACCTTTCACACGCACATCGGATTCTCTGAGTGCGCTACCGGCCTGTCCGGAGGACCGCCATTTGCGGAACCTCCAAGCCTCATTACCCGAGCATGCGACGGCATAGGTTGTTACGGTGCGCGGAGGATCCCACATCTCAGAGAAGACCTCCACACAGACACTCAATGAACCATCGAAACAACGCAGCGACCTCTTCGCCGAAACCCCATAAGGAGAGTCGGTCCCTAAATCATGTACCAGGCTTTCCCACGGCGTCCGATCGTCGAGCGCATAGAAGGGCGAACAACTTGTTCTTCTTCCGTGGGTATTCTTACTTGGTATGGATAAAATCTTGAGACTTTTAGATAAATTAATATATAATGTGAATGCAGTTAAGAATTCTACTTCCATTTTTAGTTGCGTTCGTAGTTATATAAATACGTAGCACCTATAGTCGTCGTCTGTTCCGTTCGTCTGTCGCCTGTCCGCATATAACAGCGCAAAAACTACTCAACCGAATGGTTTGAAATTTAATATATATAATCGTTGCAGAATTTGGTCGAGCCATTTCGAATATGAAAATTGAATCAAAAACCATTTTGAGACCGATTCTATAGGGAATGTCACCAGGGAAATCTGATAGAGTATAAGTTATAAATATTGCGACGATTTCATCAAAAATTAGTAGCGCAGAGGCAACGTCTCCAACTTCGAAATGGGAGGTCCAACGTTCAAATCCAGGCGATTCCATTTAAAAAATTCTTTAAAAAAAAAAAAATCTACGTACGTGTTTGGAAAGTCGAGTAGAATAAGTCCAGATTTTTTTTGAGGGGGGGGGGGGGGGATTGAGTGAGTGATAAGTCAACTCGTTAAGCCTGGTAATATAAATGGTGATTCACCATGTTAATGACTATGAAATCTTAGAATTTGAATTGACAAGTATCCACGATAGGATTTCATTGAAGGCATTTTAATATACTTTATATTAAAATAATCTGGATATTCTAGCCGTAATTTTACTTTTCTAAATTTGAAAATACCTTGTAATGGGATTTCTACTTTTGAGTTGTAATTTTAATCTTAATCATGATTTTTATAATATTTTCTTAACTGTAGGCAAGATGATCGCTCCAGTGCAAGAATTTCTGTTGTATCGAACCCGAATCGCGATCCTATGAGAATTAATTGGTAAGTTGTCATTTACATAGATTTAAAATATTGTCATTTTTATTATATCTTGTTGAACATTAGACTATATTTTTCAGTTATAATTCTCGACAGAAGAAATATATCTCAGATAATATTTGTACATTAACAAAATCATAAAGCGATTTCTTAAAATTATTTTCTGTATTACTCCCTTGAAAGTTATTCTTAAACCGTAAATCCATGCTTTTTTTCCTCCTTTTTTAATATTAATATTAACATGCTCTCTATCTCAGCGGATTTTTCGTTTCTGTGTTTACAGCTGCCACCTCTTATTTAGAGTCCATCATCGGGTAGTATAATTCGATTTTGCCCGAACCCAACCCGACCCATTGTTCATTTCGGGTCGGGATGACGCTATTTTTTTTTCTTTTTTGCGGGTCGCATTGGGTTAGGGTTAATTTTAATCGTTTCGGCTTACGGTCAATTTCGTGTTGGTAGCTGACTCTGACGGGTCAGGTTCGGGTTCATCTGATTTTTCAAAAGAGTCTAGAATATTCTTTGAGATGAAAAAAATCTATACACCCACTAATCGAATAACCCACTAATCGAATTTTCTTGAATATGTGATCTAGCGCAATGGACTTACCGTGCCCGAAAACGGTAGGATACAAAATTTAGTCGAAATCGTTAGAGCCATTTTTCAGATAAAATTAGCTTGACCCGCAGTGACCCGAACATAACCCACTAATGGAATTTTCTCGAACATGTGATCTAACGCAATGGTCTTATCGTAATCCAAAACGGTAGGATACAAAAAGATCAGGGTCCATAAGCCGTGTTTTTGGCCGATGAAATAAGCCTAAACTCGATTTTGTTATATTGACTTAATTGTTCATTTTTTAATGTTAGAAGGTTTATCCTGTGCGATTTAAACAATATTTTTTGCATTTTGTTCGGATTTATGACTTACACAAGTTCAAAGTTCGTATTATTCGAAGTTTTTGATGAAAAATACGCAATTTCTCCTAATTTTACCCCAATTATTTATATGAGCGCAATCGTGCAACATTTTCTTCTTGACATATATTATAAAATACATCAAAATGTACAATATATGTAAAAATAAAAGTGTTGCAAAGCTGCGCTCACAGTAAAATATTAAAAAATACATTAAAAATTGAGGTAAAATGAGGCGAAATTGCATAATTTTCATCAAAAACTTCGAATAATATGAACTTTGAGCTTGTGTAAGTTATATAAAAACAAACGAAATTCAAAAAATATTGTTGAAATCGTACGGGATAAATCTTCTAATATTCAAAAGTGAAATAATTAAGTCAGTATAACAAAATCGAATTTTAGTCTTATTTCATGGGCCAAAAACACAGCTTGTTGACCCTGATCCTTTACAGATAAACTTCCAATTACGAATTGTTTTTAAAATGTTTTCTCCATCATCTTCATCATTTCCTCCAGTCATTTAGATAAAAATAGTTATTTTTGTAAAAATTATGACATTTAATCATTTATATGGCCCTATGATTAATATGAGTTAAATTTAGAAATGTATTCTTCATGCTCCATCATGTAAAACAAAAAAAATCCAATTCCTTTAGTACAGGCAAAACTTATCGAGCTATGTATCGGCGCACCCTGGGTAGAGATAGGAAACAAGTTAATATTATTATTAAAAAAAGAGAAAATAAAGCATGGGCTTACGGTTTAAGGTTGGTTGATTTTATGAAGGCCGATTATCAACACGAGGGATATAGGCCCTGGGGGGAATGCCCTCCGTGGGGGTCTTTCTAAGGGATCCTAACCCGTATTTACGGCAAGGTTCGAAGAAAACCACGGAAAACTCCGAATGGTTAGATCGACGAGCGCAACAGGGGTTTGAACCCAACACCTCCCGTCTACCAGCTTCGAGAGTAGAACCTCTCAGCCACTGGTGGAGCGCTTACGGTTTAAGAATAACTTTCGAGGAAGTAATACAGAAAAGATTTTTAAGAAATTTACTTATTTTTTTTAAGAAATTTACTTTTGTTAATGTACAAATATAGTCTGAGATATATTTCTTCTGTCGGGAATTCTGTCGGATCTAGAGGCAATATATTCCACTTTTTTATGAGAGTTATTTTTGTTTATTTAATCGAAAAAAAAATTCTGCAATTAAATAAGACAGAGTTCACTATACCAAAATAGTGATAATTTGAGCATCTGAACCCTCATCCTGGATACACCACTGGAGTTATGACGCTTTAAATGTTATAAAATTTCAACGCTTTCTGACACTAAAATCGCCTTGTTCCGATTTAACTACCGAAAAACGCTGATTCATAAAGTTCAAAGTACCAACTCGGTAAGTTTTGCACGCACAAAAAATAATTATTTTTACTGTTTCACCTATCAAAAAATGAAAGTTTTTCTAAGAAGTAAATATTATAGAGTCCGAGGACTGTATAAAAATGTAAATTTCGTAACTTTTACAAAACTAACTATTTTGATGTAAATGGCTTTTAATATGATGAAGAAAAATATTTGATTTTTTTTTTTTTTTTTTTTTTTTTTTTTTTACTATTACAAGTAGATCTGTAAAATTAACATATCAAGTATTAGCTATTGGACATTGGTAAGGGACCAGCCTCTGTGCAGTGTTTTTGCTTAGAATAAAAATATGTAGATGGCAGTATCAAAAATCCAGGTAAAACAGTTTATTTTATATTCCTGCGCGCCCGTCGAAGAACTTTTTTCTACACAGCTGTAAAGTAGTTTAGAAAGTATTAATCATTTGTTTACGTCAAGATGTGTCCGTCTTTGAAATAAATGCTTATTTGTTACTTACCAAAGTGCAGTTATTAAGTGAATTGTGTTATTTGTAATTAACGGTACAGAGCAGTAACAAAAACCCAGGTAGAACATTTCATTTTATATTCCTGCATGGCAGTCGAAGAACTTTTCATTGCACAGGTGTAAAATAGTTAAAATATATTAATCGTTCTTTTACGTCAAGATGTGTTCGTTTGTGAAATAAACGTTTATTTGTTACTTACAATGTTTTTAAATGAGTTCTGTTATTTGTAATTAACTCAGTTACTAAAATACTTTACTCTGTATATCTGTGAGCTTGAATATTTTCTATGTAAACAATACAGATTTTCTTGATATTGCTTATTTTTATTTCATATAGGAAAGCCGTGAAGGCAACTGCTTTGTTGTTTCCTCTGCTGGGACTGACGCACCTCATGTTTTGCATCAATCCCAAAGACGACGCACTCTTCGAAGAGGCTTACATGATTACCAACGCCATACTGCAGTCCTCACAGGTGATGGTCACAGCTACTTTTTCAATCTTATTCGTAAATTAAGACTCAATGTAGAGTTCAAGTTCAAGTTATAGAACATAAATTGATCATTAAATATCGTTGTTAAACCAAACTCATTATTTTCGATAATTACAAACTCTTTTTTATCCATAGATCCCTGTTTTTATAGGACTATAAAAAACATTCTATGATTTATTTATATCTGAGTGAAATCATTTAAATATTTCAAGCATACATAAAAAGGGATTTTGTAAATGTATCAGAAAAGTTTCCGTTGTCGAGCAGGAAAAATAAAAATTCGGAACACCCTTAAAATTTAACTGAGACGCATCAAAGAGAAAGACGGTCAAAGAGAAAGACGGTCAAAGAGAAAAAGTCAAAATTTAGTTGCGATTTAAAAATTATATATATATAACTAGACCTTCCTTCCCTCCTATGATGATTAAAAAACACATCTATAGTTTCGAGAGCAATTCATTATCATATCTCATCATCAGATGATTAACAACAGAGAGTAGTTAATCCGTCAAGGATAAAAAACTATGCGTTTGCGATTCCAGACAGATACTAGAGAGAATATGTTTTATCCTTGTGTCGAGGTAACTGCTTTATGCTGTTAATCATCTAATGGCGAGAAGCGATAATCAATTGCTCTCGAAACTATAACTGTGTCCTTTAATCATCATAGGGAAGAAAAAGGCGATCAACTTCTACAAATTTTCCACCCACAAATAACGTATTTTGCATAATTTTTGTTTAGGTTGTAATTTGATCATTTTATTATATATTTGTGCAACTAATTAATATATATATGAATGACAAGTAATAAAATTATTTTACAGTATTTTTTGTAGAATATCCTTAATTACTTAAACCTTAGTTCAAACAAATTTATATTCTTGTTTGAGTATCATTGATAATAAAGTAAATAATCAAAGTATTGTTAAATAAGCCAAAATGTTGAAGGAAATGTTTCACTAAAGTTAAAATCAACATTTAGTGGAAGCTCTTTTAGCATTCCATTTGTTTATAAATTTGCAAATTATAAGTCAACGTGCCTACACTGTTTTAGCGTTTAATTAATTGCTCATTACATTCAAATTAAAGAATGTGAACTGTAATATTTTCTATGTCATTTCTTATTTTATTTATCACTATAATACTGTCAGATACTAGTCCTTAAATAAAATTTCATACTGGATTTGCATACAGTGCATTTTAATTTCTATTAAAGAAAAACAGAGAACACAGCACATATTCGATCTCTTAACTAGACAGTTTGTAAATAGGCAAAGCATTTAGAACCGGGAGGAATTTTGTCGCAACAGATTAACTATTGAGGTGACAAGCTCAAGAGCTATACGAACTGACAAACAGAATTACAGTTAAGCACAATATCATACAACACAACTATTTACAGTGATAGTCACAACACTAAAACTAAAAATTCATACAAGAAATATTTCGATGCCAACCGTCCCACGTTGTATCGGAGTATATGCTATACAAAACTTTATAACACGATAACCAATAATTAATAGAAAATTCGGGAAGATATTACACAATATTTTAGGTAACATACATAATAAATATTTCTATTCAATATAATAAGATAGAATGCTGGAGATAACTATATCTCCAGCATTATTATGTTGAAGATAATAATATATTTAAGTTACTTAATACACATTACTTAATGTGTATTAAATAATTGTGGTTATCCTTAATACACACGTTAAGTAAGTTTATGCAATACATTCATATATAATTCTAAACCAGATATTGGAATGCACTATGCATTACGATTTTATATAATAATACGCAGAATTATACTCCAAATAGAAAAATCTGAAATAGTACGAGTTGTATAACACAACAAAACACATGACGCAGTTAAAAAATGAAGGGTGGATATTATGATTATGTGTGCCATTATTATAGATACCATATATGAAAAGAAAAGCGTGACCTTAACATGCGTATTTTAAGTAAATAGAATACAAGAACAAAAGCAATATTAAACGATTTTAAACAGTATTACCACCATTATTAGTGTAAATAAAAAACTCCATCAAAAACATAAATTCTTAAGTTAAATGTTCTTGTGTTTAGCTAAGAAAAAATCCCAGATAACTTACAAAATATAAATTTATAATTTTCTTTACACGCCTTTCTGAATACAATTAAAACAAACACACGAGCATTAGTCAAAACTAAAAAATACAATATATTTGAGAAATAAAACATCTTCGTGTCCGTCAAGAATAATGTAAACATCTTTTTAAAATTTAACAATAGATCTGAAACACGAAAAAGGAGTATATTCTTCAGCGATATTTTGGTTGTAACCGTTCTACAATAAGGACTTTTTACAATTATTTCCTATACGCCATGAATCACAAAATTTTCTTAAATTATTGCAGTTTTGTTTGCATCAACATTGATGTTATTTTTTGCTTCTTCTTTTACAGGGTTTCTTTGTGAGTCTTCTTTATTGTTTTATGAACTCCGAGGTAAGTGTCTCAAGCATTTTATATCCTAATGGAAAACGAATATTATTTACTTTGACACCCAATACTGCGTAAATATTGGTATTTAATCGGAAATACATCCAATAAAATAACATTGTAAGTTAAAAATGTGGCGTACATTGTCAATATTGGCACTGAAAAGCCAATATTGTAGAAATATTGGTTTTATATTTGAAATATTGACAATGAAACGCCAGTATTTTAGAAAATACTTGCTTTACACGGAAATATCGACAATGAAAAGCCACTGTTGCAGAAATATTGGTATTTAATCGGAAATACATCTAATAAAATAACATTGTAGGATAAAAATTGGGTGTACATTGTGAATATTGGCAATGAAAAGCCACTATTGCAGAAATATTGGCAATGAAACGCCAATATTTCAGAAATATTTGCTGTATGTGGAAATATCGACAATGAAAAGTCACTGTGGCAGAAATATTGTCATTTAATCAGAAATACCTCTAATAAAATAACATTTTAGGTTAAAAATTGGGCGTATATTTGTGAATATTGGCAATGAAAAGCCACTTTTGCAGAAATATTTGTTTTATAGTAAGAGTATTGACAATGAAACGCCAGTATTTCAGAAATATTTGCTTTACGTGGAAATATCGACAATGAAAAGTCACTGTTTCAGAAATATTGGTTTTACATTGAAAATATTGGCAATGAAACGCCAATATTGCAGAAATACTTGCTTTACATTAGACGCAGTTGCAATGAAATGGCGAAATTCTTGCCAATATTAGTTTATTATTGGTGAAATGTAGTAAATATTCTAGCGTGGAGGTAATATTTCATTCCAATATTGTAGATATTGTCTAAGACATAGTTAATATTTCTCTGCTATTTGGGTATTACCAGAAATAAGAGCATACAAAAAATATTAAAGTTAATGAAATATGTTAAGGTTTAAGGGAATCAAAAAAGTTTCAAGTGACGAAAATTAACTGAGGTTTGGTCGTGGCAGCCTATAAATAATTTAGCTTATTGCTTTTAAAAAAAATGCTTTACACGAATTTTAAAAAAATATATTAAATTGTAAAAAAAAAAAAACAGTAAAAAAATTAATATTATACGATAAAATTATTCAAAGACAAAACTAGTTTTGAAACGACTTTGAAGTCCAGGTTCCCTATTTTTTTAGTTGTCATTTCTTCTATTATTTATACTGCTCGTTATGTTGTCTTTCGATTATATCTGAAAAAAAAATTAAAACATTAAAAATAATTACAATAAAAAAAATCGAAATCCTTAAAAATTGATTTTTTTTCTGAGGTATAATTAAGAGACAACGTAATAAGCTGTATAAAAAAGATATGACGACAAATAGAGAAATATAAATAATGTCAAAATATAGAACCTGGACTTCCATGTCGTTGCTCTCAATTACTTTTGTCTCACACTATTTAAAGTTTTGATACTGTTTTTTACAATTTAACAATTTTGTTTTAAATGTCCAAAAATTTAAATATATATATTAATAAAAGAAAGTTTCGCTCTGTGTGTGTGTGTGTGTGTCTGTTGGCGATGGCTAGCAAAATTTAGTCCACCTAGAAGTTTGGAAATTTAGGTGTGAATAGTCCAAGGTCTGGCCATGTGCACCTGAGCCTCAGAATTTTAATATTTTGATAATTAGCCTAGATATTAATTAGATTATTATTAACCATCGCTTCTAAAATGTCATATTTTAAATCAAAATGGCGAAAGAAACGGACTGGCGCATTGGATTTGCAACCGGAAATGAACGAATTCGAAATTATTTAAATAATTAGCGAATTTTAAGAAAACTAATTGAGATATCAATTTGAAAATTTCTGAGCATATGTAAAAAAATATTCTGCATCTGACTATGTGATGTTTGAAAAATTCGGTTGGTAATTTTTTTTTAATTTACTCAAAAATCTGCCAAAAATCTGCCGGCGCCAGTGAAAACGATCCCAGAAAGTTTCAAACAGGGATCTGCTTTCATTAAAAACTGAACTACAAAGAGATCTGTTTCTCGGGCAGATCCCTCTATTTAGTTTGCGAAAATGCGAAAATGAAAGGAAACAATTTCCAATTTTTACTAATGAACAAAAATTTAGGTAGCTCATTAAGATATAGATTTGAAATTGTGGTCAGGAAGGGGTGTCATCTGCTGGCTATTTTCGCGAAGCGTCTTCGTTATGTTCTAATTATCGGAAAAATGTATTTTTTTTTTTTTATGATCGCGTTAATGTAGGTGACGGTGGTTCTCTTGAACAAATTATTCATTATATTTGCGGGTATGGGGAGGGAGGGGGTTAACGCCTTTCTCTGAGATTGTAATTATCTCGGGCCCGGGCAACGCCGGGCGGATTAGCTAGTATATAATAAATTATTCAAAATCTCTAAAAGTTGCTTATACTTTTGTTATAACTTGAAAAAATAAATTTGTTTGTTTGTTTTTCTAAGGTATAATTGAAAGACAACGTAATAAACTGTATAAAGAAGACATGACGGCAAATAGAGAAACATAAATAATATCAAAATATAGAACCTGGACTTCCATTTCGTGACAAAACTAATTTTGCTCCCGATTACTTTTGTCGCACAATATTAAAAATTTTGATACTGTTTTTTTACAATTTAACAAATGTTTTTAAAATTCTCCAAAAATTTAAATATATATATATATATATATATATATATAATAAACTGTTCAAAATCTATAAAAGTTGATTATACTTTTGTCATAACTAAAAAAAATTGTTTGTTTGTTTGTTTTTCAGATATAATTGAAAAAAACGTAATAAGTAGTGTAAATAAGAAATGACGACTCAAAAATATGAGACCTGGACTTCAAAAACGTGGAAAAACTAATTTTGCAATATTAATTCTGACGTACAATCTAAAAACCTTTTGTTTATTATTATTATTATTATTATTATTATTATTATTATTATTATTATTTTACAGTTTAGCAATTTTTTCTTTAATTCTGTGGAACATAAATAAAAAATGCAAAAATAGTAACTATGTAAATTAATTACAGGTTTTCTAATCCACGATCAATCTATGAGTCTATTGATCTATGAGTCAATTCTTATTATTTAAACAATTCTGTTCCCCCCTCCCCTGAACTCTTAAAATTTAATGTTATTCTATTTAGAACTAATACGATCTACCCGTTACATTAAACGCCCCACAATATTGCAATGATGTAAGACCATTTAAGTTACATCGCGTAATAAAACGTCTCACAACTCCAGAAAACATTAAACACACAATCATAGTTTTGCGATAATTTTATTTAATTGATCTTCCCTTCATGATCACGATGTGTAATCCTTACTTATCTTTGCTTTTCTGGATGTGTAAGAACTGTTGCTCTCTTATTTAATTTTCTTCATTTAGATTTAAAAGAATTTGTATTAAATGGAAATAGACAAATTTGTGTTTCTCATAAGAACATATATATATTCTAATACGAGCAAATCTTGTGTGTGTGTGTGTGTGTGTGGCTATATATGCAAATTTTATTTTAAAAACGGCTCTAAGGATTTTGACGAAATTTTGTATCCTATCGTTTTGGGGCACCAGTAAACCATTCGGCTAGGTCACATGTTTAAGAAAATTAGATTAGTGGGTCATTTTGGGTCACCATGGGTCAAGGTAATTTTATCTGAAAATCGGCTCTAAGGAATTTGATTAAATTTTATATCCTACAGGTTTCGGGCACGAAAAGACAATTGGGCTTGGTCACATGTTTAAGAAAATTCGATTAGTGGGTAATTTTGATTATGGGTCATTATGGGTCAAGCTATTTTTATCTTAAAAACGGCTCAGAGGATTTGAACTAAATTTAGTATCCTACAGTTTTAGGGAACGAGAAAACTATTGGGCTAGGTCACATGTTCGAGAAATTTCGATTAGTGGGTCATTTTGGTCATGCGTCATTATGGGTCAAGCTATTTTAATCTCTAAACAGCTCAGACGAAATTTTGTATCCTATGGTTTTGGGGCACGAAAAAATCATTGGGCTAGGTCACATGCTCGAGAAAATCCGATTAGTGGGTCATTTTGGGGTCACTGTGGGTCAAGTTAATTTTATCTAAAAAACGGCTTAGACTATTTTGACTATTTTTTAAATCCCACGGGTTTCGGGCATGAGAAAACATTAGGGCTTTCTCACATGTTCGAGAAAATTTAAATTAGTGGATCATTTTGGTCATGGGTCATGATATTTGAACTCAAACTTAACTTTGACCGAGCATAGCTCGGTCTTCCCTGCTCGTAACATATTATGTGAAGATATACAATTTTAGATCAGTGAATTTTTCCAAACCGTCTAAGATCAAATTACCGTAGTCGTTTTTAATTGTAATGAAACATTAAATGTCTGTAGATGTTCTTTTAAAATATGAAAGTCTGAAAAATTATTTTTGAATAAAGCAATACTTCAATATTATTTAGTTTTTAAAAATCTCTCACAAAGTTTCATATATATTTCTCTTTATTGCTTTGGCATCTTATTAATATGTAACGGTTTACAGAATTGTAAATATGTATATGGCCCAACAAATGTGAGATACAATGTAAAAGTAAATAAAAAAATAAAGATAATAAATAATATCAAAAACCACTAGTATCTTTCCTATATCATCATCGCTGTGCTCGTTTCTTTCTATATACAAGAAGAGTATTTATTTATTTTTGCCGCATAGTAATAGTCGGATTTTTTTAAAGAAATTAATAAAGGTATATTTAAACTTCTATTAACGTATACGAATATTAAAAAATGCAATTACTTATTGTTCCCATCTTATAAGTCTGATTCAATTCCAGTCGAAATTGTATACTAGTTCATGCCAATGTGGCCAAAAATGGGAACTAGTTTGGAAAATTCTCTTTTTTTTTTTTTTTTTTTTTTTTGCTATTATATTGCTATAATCCTATAACCATATTACTATAACTAATATTATACTACTATATCTTTTTGGAACAATCGAAAATGACAAAGTCTAGAGCTAGTGAAAATAGCTGAAAACAATGAATCAGAAATAGATTACAGATGAAACAATTAAGATTACATGATTACTTTGTGTCAACACGTTCTTCTATATCAATCATTTTTTTTTTCGTAATAAACTTACAAATTAATTTGTTTATGATTTATTTTGATTTATATGCATTGTATATAAGAAAATTTTCAGATTTTTAATTTCTTATGATCTTGTCTTTGTTTTCGATCTTACGTTTTTTTTCCGCACTTGAAGTGTTTAACTTTTCCATCGTAATCCAATTTAAAGTTATTGTTGTTAACTGTTAAACTTAACCTTTTTTAGGTCCAGACTGTGGTCCGCAACAGTTACCTGAGGGCGCTTATACGTCGGAACCCCAATCATCGTTACGCGAGGAATCGTAGTCTTCCAAGGACTTCCACGGCTTTCCTCTCGCACACTGAAGTTTCGGTGACAGAGACTGCACGTCATAAGGTCGCACCTTCCAGAAACGCCTTTGTGCCCCTTCATCAAGAAGTGAACGGCAAAAGGAAACCTGAACGGGGTATTCTTTCACCCGAAGGAGACAGAACTTGTGTCTTTTAAAAACGACCAACCAGTTAATGTTTTAAAACTTCTTTGAATTTGTAAAAACGATTGTTTTTTTATTGTCTACTACAGAGTCATCCGGCGTTGTTCGGGATTACCTTAAATATACCTAAAATTACATTAAATATAATATACAAACAAACCTATTGCTGGGATCCCTACTGTTTCTGATATCGTGCCGAGTGGTCGTTAATAGGGCAATCACTATAACGGGGATGTTTTGTTAATACACACATTTGAAAGAATAATTTTGTGAACATAAACACTTAAAAAGGT
This sequence comes from Maratus michaelseni, assembly GCA_963931845.1. Taxonomy (NCBI): domain Eukaryota; kingdom Metazoa; phylum Arthropoda; class Arachnida; order Araneae; family Salticidae; genus Maratus; species Maratus michaelseni. The sequence goes on along the minus strand of OZ007590.1, from coordinate 401,223,292 downwards.
TTTCACAGAAAAAACCCGTACATGAAAATTGCAACTGTGCTGCATAAATCGTTAAAGCAATAATCACTATAACGGGGATCCTTCGTTAATGCGCGACATCGAAAAATAACTTATTTCGTCAAAACGCGCAAAACATGAAACAAAAAAAATCGAATAAAAAAAATAACACTTAAAATGTCTTCGCAAAAAAACTGAAAACTTTTGCTTGAACAGAGTTTTTTCTGAAATAAAATCCGCGGTATGCCATCGTCAAAACAGCAAATCAAAAAACCGGTACATACATCCTTAAATAAATAAAAAGCTCACATAAATGCGTCACACAAATGTCTGTCTTTGAGCCTGTATGTCTGTGACAGACACATGATTCATGGACACACATTTAAAAAAAAAACAGTCAGATCGTGTCTAGAACCTTCTAAAGCAGCAGCCATATTTAACCTGCGGGCCGCATGTGGCCCTGCGACCTTTGATGTGCGGCCCGAAGCACATAATCATTAATCCCTAATCATAACATTAATTAAGATGCTCTTTAAAAGTTTTTTAACATCTTCGCTGTTCCTTTATATATTTTCACGGGAACACAAAATCCGCCAAGTTATTTGTAATTACTAATTTAAAATCATATTAAAACATCTTAAATGACATTCCCTTAGTCAATTTTTTTTCTTGTAGTTTTATTGATGCTATATTGGTGTACACTAAGGAAACATTACTCCAAATTAATTAAATTTGCACTATATATTTCTACATTACAAAATAAATAAAAAGTTTTTGCTTTGAAAAATGAATGATTTATTAAAGAAAATCTCTTGTTTTTACTGTAGAATTTGGCAATGCTCCATTGTTATATTATTATATTTTTTTCATATCGTTAATAATGCTTATTCGGGTTGTCGTGGAAAAAAATGGCAGAAAAAAGTTTTACATTGCTATTTCTAAATAACAATCTTCGCGGCATTTTTCTACATCATTTTCTATATGAACCTGCTTGAAGTAATTTTTTTAGAAATTAGTGGTGTTAAAGTTTTCAGTAACATTCCTTTCCACGACAAAAGTTCAAAACTACTAATTATATTAACTTTTTTATTTTGCTTTGTTATACTGATTTATTTTAACTACCCCTTTTTTACATTATTATACAAAGTGTATTGCAGCCCGTCTAACGTCAAAAACATATGTTTGCGGCTCGCGAGAAAAAAAGGTTGAGTATGGCTATTCTAAAGAGTATAAATTCTTTGAAAAACGAAAGTCGAATTTTTTCTCGAATCCGATATTTTCTTCTTGTATAGATATTAAGAAAGTAAAAATTCATTTCAAACATTATCCATTTGGGACAAATTCGAGTTACGTGATTCTAGTGTGAAAGGTCTCCTTTTCAAAGGTGTGAATGAGATTCTCCTTTTACAAATTGCCAATTTTCTCTGCTAAGAATTGCATGTTGCAAGAACATAAAATCAGCGCCTAATAATGTTCCGCTGATCTGATCATCCTATAAGATTTTATTGAGACATCGATTATTTTCGCTTTGTTATTTTAGAAATATCGATCATGAATCGAAACTTTACATGTAATTCAAGAATGTCCTAGAAGATGAAATCGGTTTTATGAAATGATAAATTTTAAAACTCAATTTTTTGAAGAAACTGTTTTAACTATATTCCTTTATCATTGATGTTATGAAAAATTACTAAAGAAATCGCTTGTGTGAATTTGGTATTTTGAAATATACAATACCATCGTTGTTTTATTGTCTGTTGTGCGATGTCATATTCGATAAAAATATCTATCGGTTCAGCTCTGGTGTTAAATATCCCCTCTCCCCGAAAAAAAAAAAGGACAATTATGTTTTTTTTTACTTTAACCATTTTCTGTTATAAAAAGAAGCGATTTTTTTGTAGGTTATAAAATAAATAATACATATGACAAGGCGTGTGTAATTTTTTCTTGCATCATCTTTTTTAGGTTTGTACAGTTTGACCGAGATGAACAAGTTGTTAATTTTTGAAAACACACTTCGGAATGTTTTCAATTTATGGGTGTCAAAAAGGGACTGAAGATTTCAGAAATGAAATAACAAACAAACGATGATAACAGTTAATGTTATTCTTGCAGAAGATTAATATGTGAATTTCTTTAGTATGCTCGCTTGTTCTAGTACCAGTTGTCACTGACAGATGGCGCTGCGTTGTTTCAAGCTATAAGACTTCTCAAACGGCTCAAACTAACATATAAAGGTAGATTAAAACTGAGTCAGTTTTTTTCCTTCATTCTACTTTGCTGTTGAAACATGGAAAAAACAGGTTTTCGTTTTTGGAAGGTTATTTTCAACATTTTTTTTAATTTGAGACTGTGACAGTGACATTTAGTACTGAAACAAGAGAAAATAATGAAGGACTTCAATAATCTGCTACAAGAATAACTTTAATAGCTCCCAACATTTGCTTGTTATTCCATTTTGCTAAACCTTATATTTACTGTTATTTCTAGCTTTTGAATAGCACTATCAGTTATTTCTCTGAAATTTCCACCATTTTAATGTTAACATACAAATGTTTTTTACAATATTGCCTCGAATGTGTAAAGTATTTTGAAAATACCATTGGTCAAACGGTCATAAATGCTCAAGAAACAGTAAATGAATAATCTGTAACCTTTCTGTGTCATAAATGAAGCTGTTGCGCACATTTTATTTATGTGACTTGGATGTTCAATTGAAAATCACGTGAAGTGTTTGTGGATATAAATATTTATAGTGTGTACTTGTATTTGTATGAACGTCACCTCAAGAATTGTAAATAAAAATATCTTGCGTATTTGTATGAATATCACCTCAAGAATTGTGAATTAAAAAAATATTGTGTGTTTGTATGAATGTCACCTCAAGAACTGCGAATAAAAATGTATTGTGTATTTGTATGAATGTCACCTCAAGAATTTTGAATTTAAAAAAACATTGTGTATTTGTATGAATGTCACCTCAAGAATTGTGAATAAAAATATATTGTGTGTTTGTATGAATGTCACCTCAAGAACTGTGAATAAAAATATATTGTGTATTTGTATGAATGTCACCTCAAGAATTTTGAATTTAAAAAAACATTGTGTATTTGTATGAATGTCACCTGAAAACTTTTGAATAAAAAAAAGTATGTACTTATATGGATGTCATCATAAGAATTGTGAATAAAACACTATTCTGTATTTATATGAATGTCATCTTGAGAATTGTGAATAAACGTTTTAAACTATTTCTGTTTTCGTGTTTCAAGTTTAACACTTTCAAATAAATAATCCCAAGCATTCATCACATGAAGCATACCTACACATTCCATTATTATCTTTAGAAGTACAATGTAACTTTTACAAATAGTGTTTATTGACCCAATATTCCACTTCTTAGTGATACACTAGAAGTATTTACAATCTAATACGAATTTTGCACTTGTATTCTATTTTAAAAAGCGTGCATAAAACAATCTTTTTTTGCTAGGTAAAAAAATACTTCATTAATTAATTTCAAAACTGTATTTTTATTTATAAAGTTAAAATATTTTGCATGTAATTCTGGCAATTGGGTTTTTTTTTTTTTTTAAATATTCTGCTGTATTTTACTTTTTGAACTGGCATTCCTTTCTTTTTTCTTTTTTTTTAATTAGAGATTTGCAAACCTATTACAATAATAACTAGTCGGATGTGCCAATCTCAAAACTTTCTTCTATCTCACACAGGTTTCGCATACACTAAAAACGAATCAGCGGCAATTTATATCAAGGTCTAACTGAATCTAAAGTTTTATTAAATTCCGTGCAATAGTTCTTGAGATATGACTATCGCTAAAATCGTGTAAATCTTGCAAAATTCAGCATGGGAGCGCCACCTGTTGGGATATTTAGACCAAAACCTAATCCACAACAACTTATGTCAACGTCTAACTGAATCTGAAGTTTGATGAAAATCCTTGCATTAGTTCTGGAGATATAGTTATCGTGATAATAATGAAAAAAGTAGCATAGCAGCGCCACCTGTCAGGCTATTTACACCAAAACGTAAGCAGCATTTGTTTGTCAATGTCTAACAGAATTTGAAGTTTGATGAAATTCCGTGCAGTAGTTTTTGAGATACAGCTATCGTAAAAATCATAAAAAGTAGTATAGCAGCACCACCTGTTGGTATATCTACACCAAAACGTAATCAGCTTCTATTTATGTCAAGGTCTAACGGAATTTGAAGTTTGATGAAATAAGTGCAGTAGTTCTTGAGATAGAGCTATTGCGGAAATCGCAAAAATGCAGTATAGCAGCGTCACCTGTCGGGCGATTTTCACTAAAAACAAATAAGCATCAATGTATATCAGAGACTAACTCAATATAAAGTTTTATTAAATTTTGTGCATTAGTTCTTGAGGTAGAGAGCCCACAAAATTTTTGTCACAAACAGACAGACAGACTCACAGACTCACAGACAGACATTTTCTAAGAACAGTCAAATCGTGTTCAGGAGCTTCTAAAACGTATAAATCCCTCGAAAACCGGAAGTCGAAGATTTTCATAATGCAATACTTTCTTCTTGTAAAGATAGAAGAAAGTGATAAAACAAGGATAATATATTTGTCCCCAATGACGCCATTCAAGCAATATTTTCAAAATGGCTTCCTGTATTCTTACTGTTTCTTTTTCAACAATTTTTTTAATTACGTACAATATTTTTTTTACATTAATCTATTCATGTAATACACATTTCTTTATTTTACTTGGTGTAATTTAAAATGGAAATTGAATTTCTAAAAGATAATAGCTGCAATTACATTGTTTTGGCTCTAGCACATCTATGCTAAGTTTATCTTGTTATTTTTAATAATTTCATGACTTGTACCTGCCTTATTTTCGTTCTGCAAATGAAAGAAACTTCTTTGCTAAAGCATGTAAGAATTACCCAACTACAATTATTATAAAAAACATCGCAACCCTGTATAAAACCGTGCAGGTATCTCACAAGTAAAAAATTGTTCCTTCGACTTTACTTTAGAGAAATGTTTTCTTGCTATATGACAAAAATGTGATTACTTTTTACAATTTAAAAATACCAAAAATATACGTAATATAGAAAATGTCTGCGTTATTAATTTTCAGCATAGAATATTTATTTTATGCTTTTCAATTTTATTCTACTGAAATGTATTATTAACTCTGTCACTATGCCATACGATGACAATGTGACTAACCTTTTAGAATGCAACAACATAAAAAATGTGCATATGTAAAGAAAAAAAATGCATCAACAATTTTTATACATTATAATTTCTTGAATTTACCCACATTTTTTTCTTCGTTAATGAATATTCACTAAAAGAAATGTAAAAATTAAACAAATGCACATTCACCTCAAAAATAAACAATGTAGAAATCATGTTTCCTCTTTATAATATTCGTCAAGCAAGCTGATGCAAGCATCATTTATAAATTTTGACTAAGCATAATTTTTACGTCGTTAACGTAAAATAAATGCTAGCGTTCCCCATTAATTTAATTTCTTGTGAGTAATCAAAAATTTCGCTACATATCTTTTGTGACATTAGATTTAAGAATGAATGATAAAGAACTGATACCAGCGTGAATAAAAACATTTCAAATAAAGAAGCATGTGGAAGTATTTTGGTTAAAAAAATAATAATAATAAAATAAAAAAAATCATTTCTAAATTTCATTTCATAATGATAACTCCTAAAAAGTCTTTCGGAGCCTTCTTAAAATTTTAACTTATGTAGAAAATATGACGATACTTGTCCCACCTTTGTTAAGCAAGTGGTACTGGTTTCAAAACATTAAGAGTGATTTTCTGGAAAAACAATCTTTTTTAAGTCTTTACTAGATATATCTCAGCACGGTTGAAGAGATTTTCTTTTCCTTTTTTAGTGAAAGCTTATGTATTTTCTTAATCCTTGGCCGAGATTTTTTTTAATCACTGTTTTATTATTATTATTATTATTATTGTTATTATTATTATTATTATTATTATTATTATCATCATTAAAACTGCCAGTTATTTATTCAAAATTAATACATTAAATTTGACAGTCCGCCAATTTGTAACAAATTCAAAATTTCAAAATAATCTTCGATCAATGATTGACAATTATTTATATTTGAACTTCGTGTGAACTTCGTTCGTTAAAAAAAAAATCTCGTCCAAAAGGTGCATTTTTCAATATATATATATATATCTGGTTTTTGAAAGTTCCAAATATTTGTCTGTTTATGCAATAACCTACATATTTGCACCTCGTTCAAAAAGTCAGAAAAATATAAACGTTGTTTATTTTTAAACGAGAAAAAAATATGAATAATGATTGCGCATGCATTAAAATTTAATTTACAAACTATCCATTTTGAATAAATTTCAGTTTCACAATTTCAATATCGTCTGTATTTAATAAGATGTTCTGTTTACAAATAGAAAATTTTCCCTGCTAAGAATTGCATTTTGAGATATCACTAGAATTTTCAGCGCTAAGCGCTTAATTAGTTTATCTAATTAGATCCCGGTAAAGACTTCGATTGTTTTCGCTTTGTTACTTTATAAATATCGATCATGAATCGAAAATATACAATTACCTGTATTGCAAAATTTATATGAAATTCAAGTAAGATTCTGTTTTATGAAGTGGATGAATTTTAAATCCTAATTAATAAGAGGTTGTTTTCACTACAAGCCTATATGTTATTGAATTTCTGGAAAATGGCCTATGAAGTTTTTTTATTAATGTGGTGTTATGAACTTAGGTGTGAAATATACAATATATATAATTAAAAATACGTCTACATTCACTACATCTTCAATCTGTCAAGTTAGTTCATGTGTTTTCGAGATTGTACAATAATCAAAAATTGGCATAATTAAATGCTCATAAAAACTTCGTTACATATTTCATGTAACATTTGAGTTTAAATATAAAGAAATGAGGGGGTCGGGGCCAGAGAGTGCCAAGCCACATTTTTGAAGTTCTGAAATATATCAATTTGAAAATTGGATCCAATACTCAAATCAAGATATATAACCTAAAGTTTTTTCGCTAATGTCTTAGTAACATTTGAGATATTCTGAGTAACAATATGGCATTACTTTAATGATAGTACTATTACGTTTTTTGTAAATTAGCTATCTTCATTGGGGGCATAAACATCTAGGGCGAAAACGAAACCTTTCACATAGGCTGCCACCAAGTGACATCAGAAACAAATTATATGTTGGATATTAAAATTTACAATATTAAGCAACAGATTACAGTGTTAGATTTATTTCACCAAACATGTGGCTTGGCACTTTCTTGCCCGACCCCCTCATATATTTCAAATTAATAACAAAAACAACAACGTACACACAAAAAATATATATGAATAATAACTATATAGCCCAGTGACTGGAGAACAAAATAAGGCTGATTTCGGAATTAATTAGGGGGGAAATGTAAACTGCTTTTATCCCTTCAATTTAGCACAGAAATAATCACCTTAAGTTTACCGCCTCCTACTAGGCGAGCTTTAGCCGCTACATGCAGTTTAAAATGAAAGTATTTTAAAACCTACTAAAGCTATCAAAACATTGCTTGAAATAATATTATAAACGTTGAAATTTTTAATAAAAGGAGTAGCCAAACTTTATACTTGACTGAATTGGAATCTCACGGAACATTCCTAAATCAGAACTTCTACATAAAGTAAACCCGCAAAGAACTGAAAATGATTAACATATAACAATAAATAATGAATGAATGAATAAAACACTGGTTAATTGGACATTTTTAATAGAATTACTGATTAACTAAGGGAATCCTGTTACCTCTCTATAACGGAATCGTGTCTATAACGTGCCGTATGAATGAATTAGTAAATAATAAAGTTAAATGAGAAATAAATAAATCACTCCTGAAATCATAAATGGTTATATTTAAAAAGTTCGATAAAATATACATTAAAAACATGCTTAAAAGGGGCCGATAAAAGATGTTAAAACGTATTTATTTACTCCCGAAATCTTTCGAACGCAAACGTGTTTATCATTAAGGGGAACTGATGACTGAACTGATTATACCTGTAATGATAATTTCAGTCAGCAGTTCTCCTTGATGATAAACGCGTTTGCGTTCGTTTCGGCACCTCTTAAGCATGTTTTTAATGTGTATTTTATCGATTTTAACTACAAGGTAAATATTTCATTCCACTTTAAATTCATTTTTCGAATTTTTCTGTTATATAAAAAGTTATATTCAATACAAAAAAAAAATTGTTAAATTCAGTAAAACATGTGAGAATAAAGTAACGGAATCTAATGTTAAAAGGTAAATTAGTCATATCCTGTAAAGACCTGTGAATCCGTAATGTGTCAATAATGAAAATTTTACCTACACAAAAAGTGACAATATAATAAATTATAACACCTTGTAATAATGTATTTCTTTTAAATGCTAAAAGGTGTGAATTAACAACATAATACGATAAAAAATATATCTGCTTGTTAATGAACGAAACTCAAAAATATCAACTTTACAATATTTTCCAGGATTCTTTGAAAGATTATATATAAACTTAGAAAATTTAATATCTGCCTTATTGCAAAACCTTCCACAAAATTAAAAAACATAGTATGTAGAAAAACAAATCCAATAGGATTTGATCAATGTACCGGTGTTTATGAAATCCCATTCACCAAGGCAGATGGAACGGTACAATACTATATAGGAATGACAAACAGAAAATTTAATACAAGAATAAAAGAACATATGGCAGATATCAAACATGACAGAAGAACCATTGCTTTGGCCAGACAATATAGAAAGGAGCAGTTGCAGATTGATTTCAAGAATAGTAAAATAATTTTTCATTCAAGAGCTTATTTCCCATCCATTATCCGTGAATCTATAGAAATATATTTGCGAAAAGATTGCATTTGCAACGAAGCCGCTTCTTTTGAATTACTTAAAATTTGGCACGCGATGATCGATAGATTAAAACAAATATAAAAACAAATAATAATTTTCACGTTTTCCAGTTTAACCAATTTAAGCGCCTGCTAGCCTTGGACATGCAATCTCGTGGTTTATGTTTACCATTTTCAAAAATATGCGAGAATATTGTATTTATCATTTAGATCCGAAGATGTCACCAATAGTGTGAACGAAACATAGGTAATATACATTAAAAAGGTATTTTAAATATTCCGTGTTATGTTTTTATCCCTTTAAATAATATTAGACTTTAATTTGAATATAATACAAATTAAAATAACTTTTATTAGGTTGTTTGACATGTTTCGACTGACTCCGAGTCATTTTCAAAAACAAATGAGAATATTCCATAATTGCATGGGCTTTGAAGTTCTTATTTTCATGTACTTTTTTAAAAATTACGCACGTTATCTTTACGTTCCCGATGCGGCATCTTTTAATTTACCGAAACTGTGGCTCGAGTTACTCCATGGTCACAGATATGAAAATAAACAATGAAGTAAAAATAAAAGATAACGTGCGTAATTTTTAAAAAAGTACATGAAAATAATAAATTCAAAGCCCGTGCAATTATGGAATATTCTCATTTGTTTTTGAAAATGACTCGGAGCGAGTCTAAACATGTCAAACAACCTAATGAAAGTTATTTTAATTTGTATTATGTTGTTAATTTACACCTTTTAGCATTTAAAAGAAATATACACAAAAAGTGATCAAGTATATTAATAAAAAAATTAACGATTAATTAAACGAGTTTTTTTTTTAAGATAAATGCTCATTATCTACTGAATACAGTAAAATATACTAAGACAAAACAGTATTTAATAAGATGTTCTGTTTGCAAATTAAATTTTTCCTTGCTAAGAAATGAATGTTGGAAGAGGATTAAACTTTCAGCGACTAATGAAGTCGCTGATTTGCTTATCTAATTAGATCCATGTAGAGACTTTGATTATTTTCGCTCTGTTACTTTCAAAATGTCGATCATGAATCGAAACTATAGAAATAACTGTATCGTAAAAATTACATGAAGTTCGAACACAGGGTGAGCACAAATTTTTACTCTGATAATAAATATTTATTGTGAGAAAACTATTATAATTAAGATACGTACCCCTGTTATGGCCATGTTCCTGATATGATCATCTCCCGATTATACGTTATCTAACCAAAAAATTCGCTAAATGCGCTAAATCCGCTAAATTCGCATGAGCATACCGTGAAGGAGCCTCCTAGTGTATTATGTGATAGCTTGCCATTCAGCTAGTTTGTGGAATTTGACGTCAATTTCCTATTTTATGTTTTGGTGTAATCGCTTCTTGTTTTTATCTGATAAGTCTCTCTTTTATGCACGTTTTTAAAAGAATTTTTTCATGAATATCATCAGACTCAGTTCAATTTTTAAAGCTCTATCAATTGGTGCTGTCGTTGATGGTGTATATTTTACATGTTGCTCAAAATCGAACGGATATGGCCATCATGGTGGTCATATCAAGTGCACTATGCATACCTAGGATAAAGGAAGTTTTGTTTGTTCCAATTGCGATAAGTAATTTGTTTTAACAATTTTTTTAAACTCTAAAAGGATTTCGCATTTTTTCTAAATAGAAACTTAAATTGTAATGTCACTTTTGTAAACAACTTCATTTTTGATGGAAAATCCTGTTTCAAATCCACTTTTGAATAACAAAAAGAATTACAAAGTATCATATTTATTAATTTTGCACCAAAATTATTTAATTTAGCAGAACAGCATTTTTAAATTGAAGAAAATCACGATTTTTGAAACATGGAACAATGGCGGCCCTGTCATGTGCACATGCACCTGATATGGCCACTTGGTAGAATTTTGGCATTCCGTTTTTTCTTGGACTAGTAAAACTATTTTCATGGGCAATATTTTTTTTATGAAAGTCTATTAACCTGAGAAGATTTTTAAAAAAAACAGTTTTCATTTTTTTCAAAATGACGGCAGGGAAAATTCTTAAACTTTAGCATGGCCATATCAGGCACACCCACATTAGACAAATGGTTGTTTGGATAAGATTGTAAATACTACTATAAAATTTCTAATAATACCACATACTTCATAAAATTTTAACGTGTACCCCACTGGTAGCTCGGAGAATGTCAATGCGGTTTCCCAGTTCTCGGCAAGTGTTCGGTAACATGTCTTATGTAACATTACACTCAACATCTTTTATCCTAGCTTTCAGTTCTTCAACGTTAGTTCGTGAGTTCCTAGACGAAAAATGTCTGATTGGTGGATTTGAAGGGATGGACCAACACCATGGCCTCTACGCTATCCTGACATTACTCCTCTTGATTTTTCTTTTGAAGCCATATCAAGGATTTTTTCCCACAACAGTTGCTGACGTTGAAAAACTGAAAGCTAGGATAAAAGATGTCGTGTGTACTGTTACATAAGAAATATTAGCGAACACTTGGCAAGAACTAGAAAACCGCGTTGACATTCTTCGAGCTACCAAGGAGGCAAATGATGAAAGTTCATGAAGTATGCGGTCTTATTAAAAACTTACAACAGTACTTATAATGTATCGAAATAACTATATGTCTAATTATAATAGTTTTCGCACAATAAATATTTATAATCAGCGCAAGAATTTGTGCTCACCCTGTATATACTAGCATATAAAATCTGTTTTATGATGTGATTGATAGTACCTCAAATTTAGAAGAGATTGTTTTAACTGCAATATCATGTAAATGATTTTCTGGAAAATCGCTTATAAGTTTTATGAATAGGATATTTTGAAATATACACTATCTATAATTCGAAAGATGTGTTGTACGTCTCCAGTACGCCTCTGAATAAATGCATCTATTTTCCAGAACTCATACTATTTTTTAGAACAATGCTAATAAAATCTTCGTAATAGTATTTTAACACATATAATTTGTATTATATCTGTTGACAACATCCCTTTTTCTATGCATTTACAAAACGCACAATAATGAATGAGGTATCATTCGAAAGGTTTTTGAACCGTTTCTGACATAGTACACTCTCATTTAATTAAAACGAGTTTTTCGATAAAAAAAATTGCAGTTCATTAAAAATTAAACAGCATTGTTTTCAAAAATAAAATGAAAGGTTTTTCCCAAATCAAAGTTGCCACTAAAATAAAATACCTCATTATATTGTGCTCAACATTAATTATATAAAAAATAAATAAATACATCCTCTCCCTTAAAGAAAACATTGGATCCTTCCCCAAAAGAGATTTGAACCCCCCACGCTCTATATAGAATTATAGCGAACTTTAAACGAAGTAAAACGGTATATAACATTTTAATTCTTGCATAAGTTCCTACTGAAGTTATGGCCGTTGTTTTTATTTCTTTTCTTTTATTGTTTACGTACTGTGCACTAGTAAAATCATCGTGCTGACAAAATACAGGGTAACTTTTAATTAACCTACAACTTTAAACTAAAATAACTTCTCAGAGCCTCACTAGATGGCGGTACGAATGCGTGCGGTGAGAGAAGGCATAAAAAGAATTTGTTTACTATCAGTTCCACGCAATTTTGAAAATGTCTCCCAAAGCATCATATTCAACTGAAGATTGTATTTTTATTGTTAAAAACATATTTTTATTTTTATTGTATTTTTTATTGTTAATTTATATTGTTAAGATGAAGCCAACAGACTTTATTAGCTTCAAAAGTTCCGAAATTGACTCATTTCAAGCATCAGAAAAGAAGCTCTCGATTTTGTTACTGACAACTTTGTGACTAAGTTGCACTATTGTATCCCCTCTGAAAGTTCTCACTTTGAAACCCTTATCCATTAAATTCCTTTTCCACATTCTTTACAATAAAAAAGGCCGGTAGGCGACAACGCATCAACGAATCAACGACAGTATCTGCAATGACTCAAGAGTTATTTCAGTTAAAATCTATTGGTTAATTAAAGGGTCACCCTGTATATCCTTGTCGCTTTTTAGCTTCTTTTTAATCTGATAAAAAATATTAAAAATAAAAAAATATTTCAGCATTCATATGTAAAACTATTTTAAGATAATTTCTCCTAGTCAAAAGAATAACAGATACAAAAATAAGTTATAAACTGCAGTAGTGAGTTATAATCAAATAAGAAACTTCATAATAAACAATAACGAGCGCAAATAGCAAAATACGACATTTGTTTATTCAAAATATTCTAGTAATATTCCGAATCGGAGAATTTTTCAAAATGTCAGCTACAGTAAATAAATACGTAACTGTTGTAATTAAACTTTCTTGGAATTACTTCGTAACGTGTGGAGAGGAACAATGTCAATAGAGGCTCGCGGAAGTCCGAGAAAAATTCGTAACAGTGATATTGCAGTTAGCTCGCTACATTTTCATTGTTTATTGAACTCCTTATATATATAATAAGTTCGAATCTATTTCACCAGCATATGGAGATATTCAAATGTCAAATATGTTTTGAAAGTTATTTTCAGCCTACTTCAAAAAAGCAAAAGAACAATGTCGCTGATTTTGGAAATATGAGAGAAATAGGATCTTAAATAACAACTACCTCAGATGTTCGTTAAAACTCTGAAAATAAATTTTATTTTAAAGAACAAATAATAATAATAAAATATATCGGTTTCCACGAATGTGATCAGGTAAGGATCTGTTTTTTCTAATAGCAAAATAAAAGTTTGTTGTTCCGAAAGTCACTGATAGAGGGTGCTGACATGCAATGAATGAAGTAGATTTATGCGAATTAGGCCGTGAATAAAATATCTGGATGCACGGGAATTTTACATTCTTTGCCAATAACATTCTAACATTATCTAACAAAGCACTGTTTATAAGATTAAGATTTTTTAATGAGCAGTGAATGGGCAGTCGAAGCACTCCGAAGGTTTCGCATGGTGAAATGACTCAAGACTGGAAAAGAGAAACTCATGGGATAAGGAAAGCACATACTTACAAACAAACACTTCTATCAAACAATCTATTACTACATTTTTGTTTTAGAGATCATTGCAGGAATCAACATGGCAGCGTAGACCTATCGTATCTCAGACGAGTTAATCTTAGGCCAATCAGATCGCAGATGACTAAGCTTCTCAGATTCAATCCTGTTAATATTTTCCTGTTCACTGTATTGTATTATAAGTTTCATTTTCTTGAATTTTCACCATAGGTTTCTGCAGGGTTTGTTGATGACTAGGGTTTTCCTGACGTTTATTGTAAACATATTTAACAGTTACATCTGCCTCAAACTTACCTCTAATTGTAGGGATTGTAAATGGCGTAGAAAGAAACTCTTTCCTCAAGTGTCTCTGCCCTTCAGCTACATTTTCGAGATTACAATAACACTTTAGAATAAATTTCCTTTGCTCAAAGCGTAGTCTGCTTTCAGCTATTATTTGAATTTAGTTAAACATGACAGGAAAAGATTAGCATACTATTGACTAGCGATTAAGTTATGTATATAGAGTAACCTCGGGAATTATGGAATAGTCATGTAATGTGGAACATTAATGTTTCTCTTTGGTAACGTGTTGCCACCAAACAGCAATACCATAAACAACTTAAGAACGTTCTCAGAGTACCTCTCAGAGGGTGTCGTTCGTCGGTTGGCGTCAGGGGGCGTTTTGTGAATAAACATTTGTTTTTTAAAGAGAAAATTAGTATACGCAACAATTAATGGCAAAACTTAAAGAACATCACTTTTCACAATAAACATTCAAACATTTCCTTGTGTATAAAATAATTTGTTCTTTATTTCCAATTAATCTGCCAAAGAAATTCGTTTTAATGAAATCTTCAACATAAAATGAGTTGGGTGTACTAAATCAGATGATTCTAGAAGAGATTTTAAAATCTAAGAACTAAGTGTAACTGGTTTGACCAACTATTCTAAGCAAACATACGATAATTTTCTTTACATCTACCACTATTTTTAAACAATAAATTCGTGGTGAAAAACAATAAATTGTGTGGCTTTGCTAGTCTAGCAAATGTTGTAGAAATTTAAAGCGAAGATTATTGTTATTATTATTAAATAATGATGGCCAAAATAGTATGTCTCTCATCAAAAAAAATTAATAAAGCTATTTTACATCTATTAATTGTAGTTTGTATTTAACCGAAGAATAGCTAGTCCATTAATCTGGAATTTACCAGTGCAAAATTACGAAATGATTTTTAATATATTTGGGTTTTTTTAGTAACACAGCGTCAAAACAAAAATGTCTGATTTTGATAACATAGGAAACAAATATAGATATTTATGATACGAAGAATTGTCTTAGAAACAAAGAAGTGCACTGATGGTTAGAGTATCTAAAACATCATTTATTAACTTAGTAAACATGTCAAATAAAATTTTGAAATCATTATTTATTTATTTTTAAATATATTACCTAACTTGTCTTTGTTGCAAAAAATAATTGACTGGCCCAACTGCAAACTGTGAAAATTCATTCACCGTCATTTTCCATTAAACTTTTCTCTATTTTTCACAAATTATCTAACAATAAAATTGCTATAAATTTCTTTTTGTTTGAATTATTAAATTTTTGCCGTTGCTTGCAATTACAGTTGTTTCATAAAAGAATAAATTTTGATTTAATGTTTGATATTATCTTTCGTATACATAAATTTATTATTCACGCGCTCAAAGATAAACTGGAAGAAAAAGAAGATAAGCCGACAAATCTATCCTTTCAAAAATTTTCGTTGTAATTAGAAATATTTAATCTTCCTAATTAAAAATATTTAACGGTTCTAATTACAAATAATTTCGAGATAAGCCTTAAGTAACAATCGAGCAATTCCACAATGTAACAAATTCTTGCAATTATTTCTGTTAATGTGATTCTTTTGCACGAGAAAAATTCCCTACAAATTTCTTTAATGATGCTAAAGCCTTTAAGCTTTTGACGAAAGCTAAAAAGATATTGTTAAGATAAAAAAAACTGTGTATCCAGAAGCGCTTTTAAATATGAATTTTTACAACATTAATACAACGACTTCAGCCAATAGACTCGTTCAAACATCTCTTTGAGTTTAAAATAAATTATCCTCATTTTCTACTTAAAACGAAAATTGTTTTAATAATATCTTCAACTGAAAATGTGTTTAGTGTATTAAATAAAAGGATTTTATTTAAAATACATAATTTTAAAAACAATAACTTCCAAATTCAGCGTTAATTGAAAATTTTATTAATTATTTATTTACAGAAATTTTCTAATAAAATTTCTCTATTTTTCTCAGATTAAAAAGTGCTTAAATATAAACTACTTACTTTTTGATTTGTTTAAATATCAAGCATTGCATGCAGTTACAGTCTTTGCGTAAAATAATAAAATATAACTTAGTTTAATGTTTGACATTCCCTTTCCTATGTTTAAATTATCGATCAAAACCTTAGTAATAAAATAGAGGAGAGAGAAATATCCGATAAAAATTAACTTTGATAGTTTTGTCTGCAATATATATATATATATATATATATATATATATAATTCTAACTATAAAAATTTAATCTTTATAATTATAAATACTTTCGAGCACCATTTTATCTAAAAGATATACAAAGCAATACCTTCTTATAATAATAGCTGTTCAATATGACGCCTTTGTGCGAAAATAATAACCTATAAATCTGTTTAATAATGCTGAAGCCCTTATCAACGAGATTGTTAAGAAAAAAATAAACAGTTAAAATACTACCCGTTTAAACGTAAATTTTCAAAATTTAAAGAGCATCATTTTTACCAATCGATAAAACATTATTTTGTGCTTAAAGTATTTTATCTTTTATTTCTACTTAATGCGTCAAAAGAATTGGTTTTAGTAAAATCTTCAACACAGAAATAAATTTGGTGTTAAATCAAATGATTTTTATGAACTTAAAAAGATTTTAATGACAATAACTTGAAATTCAGTGTTAATTGGCGATTTCAATAATTCATTTACACATGTTTCCATTAAAATTGTCTCTACTTCTCCGAGAATAAATAATGGAGAGATTAATATTACTTTTATTTGATTATTTTAAAAATATTTTTCAGTTGTGATATGTGTTTTTAAATTGAACATTTTTTTTAATATTACTTGATGTGAATAGTTGCTATAGATCATACATTAGGCTACAAAAATGTAGTGGAGTACATTTCCATTTATTGACAGAAATTACTCAAAGGGAATTTTCAACTGTGTTATGCGTTTCCTAACTGAATAAAAATTTTGCTTACAATGTGGTATATATACTACAAATCTATAGAACCTATACACGGCTGCACAAAAGAATTTTTACGTCTCTAGATGGTAATTGCTGAAATTTCTTTTCATATGCGTTATGTGTTTCCCAAATTATTTACTTGTTACACTATTCTGAATGTGTTGGAAAATGTTTCATAGATTATGAATCTATGCTTGACGCATGATTTTTCTTTCTTGTTTTTAATTTCATGTAATTAAAGGCTCTTTCGCTGAGAATCCTACAAGTGTTTGTTTGTGCCTCAAGTAAAAACTTGATTTAATCTGCTAAAATAATTCTTTTAAAAATCTGCAGCGAAAACTTATTTGCGGTGCTAATTGGAATCGTTCCAGTTAAATTAAAAGGATTTTAAAGACCTCAACCTCAATCTTAATTGCTCATTTAGTGAACTCATTTAAAGTTGTTTTCCGTTAAAACTTTCATGTATTTTCTCAGTTTCTCAGGACATTCATATAAACTGCTATTTACTATTAGAATTTTTTAAATTCTAGAATTGTTTAGTACGTTTATAACAAATTCTAACGATTGTTTGAAACAACTTTTTACTGAACAACTTTTAGTTTAATTATGAGAATTACATTTTTTTTAACAGAAAATTGTCGCTTTTTCTTTTTCAAATATTTTAACTCATAACTATCCATTTATCAATATAAATTGCGTATAATTTGAGCTCTTGAATAACTATCAAATCATGCAGACGTACTATTATTATTATATATAGTATAATACCAGTACTAGTACTGGTTGAAATCTAGTATTATAATATTATCCTGGTCTCCCTTATCGCAATTAACACTTGGCAGACCAGAATAATATTATAATACTAGATGAAGGCAACATTTTCTTATATCTTGTCATTCTTCTATGAAATAACATAGGATTAGTGGAATAAAGTACACCAAAATCATGTTAAATTAGGCTAACGCTTTGTTTAGCAGACCTAGACCGCTAAATCATTTTACTTCTACTCTTAGAAGTCTGTAACTGCTCACACTACTCTTTTATTTCTACTCTTACTTACTGTTACTAATACCCTTACTAATATATAATATATTCTTTTTTCGTGTGTCTGATAATATTGGATTTATATAGCCGCCTTCTCGCTTAATGTATCAGCTTGTATAACGTTAAATAGCATTTTTAAAGAGCAGCCAATAAAAATACCGGAAAATTAATAAGTATGCCATTTTTTTACAATTATCATTACAAATATATATGTTATAATAAAAAAAATCCCCATTTTTCCTTAATTAAATTATTCCAAATTATAACAATTCTACTTTTTACTCTTGTCTTTTAAAATATATCTTAAATCTAAATTATATTTTTATTCCATATCTTTAATCAATATATTCTTTTAATTCTTATTCTAAAAATCTTAATCTGTTAAAGGCTACACGTATTTGTAAAAAACCTTAATTTATGTCTTCTTTTGAAACATTCAATTTTATTTCTTAGAACGTCTCTTAGTATCCTTTTTCTTTTATTAATTTTATCATTCGATATCCCATAATTCATTTCGGCTCGCGCGTCTAGCTTGTTCATCTCAAAATTATGCTGTATATAATAAGTTCCACGGCCTTGCAAGCCGCTTATTGGCTATTCTTCACCTGCATTGGCGAAAATTTTCATACGTCTCGCTACCTTTAAAGCACGATTACGCAAACTCGGAGCTCAGAATTTGTACGTATTTCCAACTGCCAAACAAACCCACGTCATTTGGAGGAGTTTTTTCGAATTGGTGTAATTTCTCTAATATTTTTAACATCTTCATTCTGTTCCTATGACGGAGCACCACTCAGATATGATTTCTGAACTTACTCATCAGTGGAATTACATTGTATTAGTAAAGTGTCAATAAAAATAATTGATACTAATTCATCGTCCTGTTATTTCTACAGGAAAACTCATAATGTTTTTCTGAACCATCGTCTTGCATTTGGAACCTTCGACTGCTAATCCTATGTTGTTTACGGGATCACCGAGTGCTAGAATTTATATATTCATTACGAAATGCCATTCATTAGATATATATATATATATATATATATATATATATACATTTCTGGTACAATGGAATCAATTGTATTCGTACACTGGACCTCCTATTTTGAAACTGGCGACGTTATCTCAGCATTACTAAAGCTTGATTACATTACATTTATTACTTATGCTCAGACACATTTCCTTGGAGATTTTCTCGATAAAATTGGTTTCAAAATAGCTTTAAAATGGATTAAATACCTAATCCGTCAGCCAATTAATCCGAAAATCTTAGCAATTCTTGCGACTGTAGTTTCTAAAATATTCTCTAAATCGGAGATCAATAGGAAGTTCCATTTGAGAGTTATCTTGTTCACTTACATACACACAAAATCTGATTACACTACATTCCTTACACTATATGTTTGGAAAGTAAAAAGATTACGTACTTGTTTGATTGATTACCTACACTTACATTAGCGTTTCCTTTCTTGTTTTCTGTCCTACACTGTTAAAAATTTGCAGCAAACTGTCCAGTCATTTGACCGTTTTTACAGAAAACGGTTACATAACCGCAATTTAACATTATTCTGACCCTATTTTTGCCCATTTTATGGCCAGAATAGAGTTAAATTACGGTTATATAAACATTTTATATAAAAACGGTCAAATGACTGCAGCAAACTTTCCATGGACAGTTTGCTGTAAATTTTTAACAGTGTAAGCAACGTGTCTCTTATTCCTTGCATGGCCGTATCCTCTAGTGATATAGTACTCTGAATTTATATATTTGATGAAGGACTAGTGAATATTATATGTTTCGAATTTCAAAATATATGTATAGTAGTTTATGTTCGTATTAAGTTCTAACTTCCATGTGAAACACTTTTGTGGAAATAAAAATTAATAGTAACCAGTGGATCTAACCCGAAAAACTCAGGTTACATAACTTATGTGTAAAGCGTTTATAATTCAAAGTGCTGACATATTTTTTTTTCCATTCATTTTTATTTTCATAGATTGGACACCAACTACCACCGAAATGCATTTTTATACAAAGATGTAAATCATGTATTCAAATAATAAAGTTTTTAAATGGATTGCAAACTTACATGTTTTAAAAGCGGGCTATGTCCTAATCCCATTTATAAGCGGTCTATTTACAAAACTTCATTCGAATTAGTTCAACCATTTTTCAATTTTAAGAAATAAGATTTTTGTCGTTGTTGTTGTGTGAAGAAGGTTTAACCCCTTCAAGAGCGGTGATGCATTTCTGCATCACTTAATTTTAATGCTTAAATGCTACACTGGCATCAGAATTTTGAAATGAAAATTTTCTTTTTCTTAAGTACGTAAATAAATATTTTTGCTTAATTGTAAATAGATTCGTTTATAAATTCTGGTGTCAGTAGATCATTTCAGTATTTTACGAATATAATTACTTTGCCCCTGAAAAGTTAAATAATAGCTCTCGCAAAGCTAGGACAATCCATTGCTAACTGTAGGAACGCTTCCACTGTCTCTTTAGTTCTTCACATTTCTTTATATTACTGCAATTATTTCAATAAACAAACGTCCATTTTCGAGATAGTTTCATTAAAAAACTCATGCTTGAAATTTATTTAAAAAATCATAAAACTCATCAATAGTAAATTGATTAATTTTTTTTTATCAGAGTGTACACCTTTTTCTCTATTCGATGGTGTTTACATGGAATTATGCGATATTTAGAACAGAACATAAGTGCGATAAAAGCAAAAGAGCAGGTCGTTGCTAGGAGAAGTGCTACATGGATAAGAGCTTTTATGAAACATTTAATATATGAATCGAATATGTAAAGCGCTTAAATTCGTAGTTTGTAATATTGCTGCAAGTTGCAGGACAAACAACAGAAGATCATATATATTAAAGCATAAACACTACGTTTTATTACTTTATTTTACAATATAAGAACACACATTTTATCAGACAATGAAATACATTAAACCAACATGAGAGATAATTGACCTGGGCCAGGACTCTAACCTGGGACCTTCAGCGTACCGTGCTCATGCTCTGCCACTGAGCCACCCATATCGACATCCTACTACGGCAATTTCCCACATTTATCCATGTTGGTAACAGTCATCGGCCAGCAATTTTGCAGCTGCACGTGACAATAATACGATGAATAACCATTCATCGGTCCGTAATTAATTATATATATTAAAGCATAAACACTATGTCTGATTACTTTATTTTACAATATAAGAACACACATTTTATCAGACAATTAAATACACTAAATGCCCAGGTCAATTTTTCCCTCATGCTGGTTTAGTGTATTTAATTGTCTGATAAAATGTGTGTTCTTATATTGTAAAATAAAGTAATCAGACATAGTGTTTATGCTTTAATATATAGAATTCATTACGGACCAATGAATAGTTATTCATCGTATTATTGTCATGTGATGCTGCAAAATTGCTGGCCGATGACTGTTACCAACATAGATAAATGTGGGAAATTGCCGGCCTAGGATATCGATCTGGGTGGCTTAGTGGCAGAGCATCAGCACGGTACGCTGAAGGTCCCAGGTCCCAGGTTCCAGTCCTGGCGCAGGTCAATTTTTCCCTCATGTTGGTTTAGTGTATTTAATTGTCTGATAAAATGTGTGCTCTTATATTGTAAAACAGAAGATCATCTTTATCACGAACATGCGTGATGAACATGGTTTTGCTTTTACAGTATAAAATCATTATATGCCTTACACCATAAGACAATCATATTTTATACATAAAATTTCTCGATAAACACTTCGGGTATGAATGATATGGTATGTATGATACTTTTCTGAATTACAATCTATTACGAACCAAACGGAAAATATATAACATTTTCTGCCGCTCGTAATCCAACAATATTCATAAAGAATTTTTATCACGTAATAAATAAATTTATCATCGTTATTGAATGAGACAATTTTACTGGCAGGTATTAAAACGGACTTTCTCGGAGATTTATTCTCTCCTTTATTCTAATTCATACAACTCTTAACAAACTTTCATTTAACACAAGTGTTAACTTAATATTTTATTTTCGTTCCGAATAGCTTTTATAATCTAATCAATACAAAATATTTCATTATTAAGATATTTATTATTTCAATTTATACTTATTATTTCTTCAGTAGTTTATTTATAATTTTAATGGCTTAAGGGAACTTAGTATGGCAAAAAGGAAGGGAAGAAAACAAATTATATACATGTATATATCTATCTACCCTATATGTATAAAATCCTACTAAAATTATTTTATGAAACGAATTTGGGTAACGATTTTATGAAACAGCTAATATATGAGTCGAATATATCAAACGCTTAAATTCATAGTTTGTAATATAATTTTCATAGATATAGAGATAGATAGAGAAAAAGAGACAGAAGGGGGGGGGGTGGAGATAGAGAGAGAGAGATGTATACAGACAGGAAGGAATCAAAGAGAGAGACAAACAGACAGACAGACATATAAACAGTGAGACAGACTGATAGACAGAGAGAGAGAGAGAGAAACAGACAAGAAAGTCCCAGGAGTTAGCGGACGAAGTGCGCAGGGGCACAGCTTCCTAGTATATGTTTAAATATAAAGGCTGTTCTCAAATCCAAACTGGCTACTTTTTGAATAAATTTAATTCAATTTTTTCCGCAAGTGCATTAAATTGGCAGGTGTTCGTGTTCAGGAATTGAGTAATCGAATAATTTTTCAATTTTTTGTAAAAACAGACATTCTTTCATAAAATGCTTTTATGTAGTTTTAAAGAGAACTTTCTTTTTAGAACTTTTAACAATAAAACAATTTGAAATCAAGTTCTTTTTCTGTATTGAACTCCTAGTCCAGAGTTTAATAAGCGAAAAAATAAGTGTTACAAGCAATCACATCTTAAAAGCACTGTAAATCGATAAAGATCTCATAAATTAGGTTGACAAATGTTACTAATCGAATGTAATGTTATAATGAATACTGTCTTCAACTTTAAAAAGTTTAATTAAAATTCTAATTTAATTTTCTTGCATAATACAGTGTGGGTAAAAACATATCGGTGCATAAAAAATATTTTTTTTTCTATTTAGATATCTATATATTGCAATATGTTGATGTTATATGATTATGTATGCTTTTAGTTGTATAATATTGCTCACTGATTTTTTTCCTCTTTTAAAATAAAATGATAAATCGAAGAACTTAAAGAAAAATATTGTCTTATGGCACGCATTTTTGAACAGGTGAAAAGTTTTTTTACAGTTGTGAACAGATGAAAAGCTTCTTACAGCTGTGATCGGATGAAAGGCTTTTTACAGTTGTGAACGAATAAAAAGCTTTTTACAGTTGTGAACAGATGAAGAGATTTTTACAGTTGTGAACAGATGAAGAGATTTTTACAGTTGTGAACAGGGGAAAAGCTGTTTACTTTTGTGATCAGATGAAAAGTCGTTTACTGTTATGAACAGATGGAAAGTTATTTATAATTGTGAACAGATGAAAAGCTGGTTATAGTTGCAAACAGATAAAATTATGTTTAGAATTGTAAACAGATGAAAAGCTGTTTATAGTTTTGAAAGTTTATAGTAGATGAAATGCTGTTTAAAGTTGTAAAATCATTGAATAAACAAAATGGGCTAGTACAGGCTTCTGTCGAAAAACTTATTTTTTCTTAAGTACATATCAGTATGCGTGTATTTTCAGTTCGTTCAAGGATATGTTCGTCATAATATTTTTGATGGATTTTAACATGAGTTTCCACAAAATCAGATAGAGTTTTTGCATCTGGTGTTACCTTACTCCAAACCATCACAGAAACGGGTCGTTCAGATCATTCGACAGGTGCTAATATCCCATCACTTTGTTTGCTAAATGATTTTTCAATTGTTCAGAAAAGATCAGAACAGCTTTCAGTCTGTTCACAAAACATCAGAACAGCTTTCAAGCTGTTGACAAAACATCAGAACAGCTTTTAATCTGTTGACAAAACATTCATGTGCATCCCAATGAAACGATTTTTTGAGTTTTTTAATTCACGCTTTTATCTAACAAAATAAAAACATCAATGAGCACTTCAAACACATAACCAAAGGCCTGTGTTATATCGTCATATAACATAAAATATTGCCAATATTTAAACATCTAAATAGAAAAAATGATAAGTTTCGAAGCACCAAGATTTTTTTTCTTATGAACCCTGTACACGAGAATTTAACAAGTTCAGTATTTGACAATTTTTTAAAAAAAATTAACGGACATTCTAGCCTTTTGAAATCATTGAAAATCCTATGTTTATTATTGTCAAATGAGTAAGGACTCGATACGAAAATAAACATAAGAAAGAAGATCGGAATCTTTTATCATGGAAAATGGAATTCCAAACGTAACTGCGGGTGAATTCCCTGTTCAACGTTGTATTTTTAAAATCCCACAAAATACAACCAATACTGCAAAGAATCCATATAAAAAAAGCGAAAAAAATGTAGAAAAGGAAGAAAAAAATCTCGTGGACTTGTCTAATTTAGGAATGACAAGTATCACTACGCAAAGGAATTCAAAAGATGCAGCTTCCAAAGAACAGCTTTTTTTGTCCCTCATTTAATAGAAATCAGGCAAGTGGGAATGAGTTCGATTTTCTTTCAAAAAGCATAGCTTTGACTACAGCATAGAAAAACTTGCTATAATAAGAAGAAAAAGAGGCATAGGCAAATTAGAATGAAATATTCAGTTAATTCAAAGTAATATGATGCACAATAATATTAGGTGGTTCAGGTTAAGATGGTTCTTAAAAATATATATTTCCCTACTCTCTTACGCGAAACCTTCTGACACATTTCAAACTCATTTTTAAACTCAATACCTTGAAATTGGCAAGCATGACTACTGAAGTGATTTGGAATGAAATACCTTTTTTCATTTTTCGATAAATGCATTGCATCTTGAATTATAAGTGATTGCTTTATCAGGACGACCTTTATCGGACTGTCGGTAAAAGGCTTATTTTGACAGCATTTTCTGAAAGTTTCTTTACTTTTGTCGAAAAATAGGAAACACTATTCGGTTTCAAAGTTTCTGAATATGAGCATACAATAAAAATATATATGGCAAAAATGATAACAATAAACATAAAGGCTTAAAAAAACCTTCAATAAACACACCTACTAGTTTCGTACACACAAACAATGACATTCTCAAGATCAGACTAGATGATCTAGAGATAATTGAGAATTAGAAAAATAAAGAAAGAAACAAGAACGATAATCTGAAATTACTTGATTTACTAGTGAATAAATAGCAATATACATTGCTCAAAAAAATTAGGGGAGCAAGCAAATAAAAGAAGAGAACCTTGCGAGACAGCCATGCATGGGTATAAAATGGAGAGAACACGTGTATCAATGCGCAATACAGAAAATAAGACGCAAAAAAATTGTAAGGGAACTTTAATTCTTTGAAAGGATAGAAAGAACATGAAAAGATGGTTTAGGGAAACAATTTGGTTACATGTAAATGACAAAAAAAAGTATTGTTTAGTAATGATGCAAGTTTTTTAATACGGCGTGTGGTCCCCTCTAACAGCTAAGACTGCTGCACACCTGTTTTCCATGGATGTGATGAGGTTATAGATAAGACTTTGAGGAATATCGTTCCAATCTTCAAGAATTGCAATCTCCATGTCCCAGACAATAAACGAAAGATTTTGTCTTGCTTCGTTCGAGTGTGTCCCAAACATGCTTGATCTGATTCAGGTCAGGAAAACATGCTGGCAATTCCATACGCCGTATTGTTTCAGTTTCAACCATGTTCTCTAACAGACGAGCTGTATCCGGTCAGGCATTATCATGCATGAAAATAAAGGAATCACTATGGGTGAAGCGTAAGGTATGACATGAGGTTTCAATATCTCGTCTGTATACCTTTGGGCCATCAAAGTGTCATTCCAAATGATCTGCAGGTCCGTACGAGCTGAGCAATTGAATTTCGCAACTGAGACAATCAAACAGACATTTCTGCAAATTCCTGATTTCTTCACCTATATACTTTTTCTGGTTTTTAACATCATGAACTTTGATTTGCATATGAAGTTTTATTTTTCTGTTTTCTGCTAGTCTTCAAATTATGGATGTTTAATTTAAGTTACTTATTGGTGTAAGTATTTGTGTAATTTTGTTAAGACCATGTGCTCCCCTAATTGTTTTGAGAAGTGTATATAAAATATATTTGCTATTGCTAAAGAATTTCTATTAGAAATAAAACCTTCCAATTTGATCTTGAGAATGTCACCGTTCATGTGTAACGAAACTAGTAGGTCTGTTTTTTAAAGGTTTTTTAATCCTTTAAGTTTACTGTAATAACTTTTAGCATTTATATTTTTATTTTAATGATAACAGGTCTTTTTTTCTTATATAATTCTAAAATTAAAAAAAATGTATTTACATTTATTTGTTTTTTCTTCATTTCTATTTTTCTGTTCCTACTTTGGTTTGGTTTGTTGGGAGCGCTACAGTTATCCTTTGCATGCAAGGCTCAAACATACATTTCCTGCTCATCATTCTCACAAGTAAGAAAAATAATGTGTACGAGGGAAACGCGAAGTATGAAAGTTTGAGAAACAATATCTTGAAAGTCTCAATATATATATTTTTTTAATTTTAGCAAAGATTATTAAAATTGCACGCTTTTAGAATTTTCTTAAAGAAAAAAATTATCCCTCAACATAATAATTTACTCCATAATATAATGCTGACGTGTGAGCCTATTTCAAAAATCAAATTCTATTAAATCTCGAAATGCTTCATTCAAAATATTTTCAGTTATTTTTTATCATTTATCATTCGTTAAAGATTAATTCAGTTCGGCTTTTTTAACTAGTTAATTAAGAACTTATGTGCATTACAAATTTAGTTTTCGCACTTTAGCAGCACGGCACATTTCGTGTACAAAGCCGTTGCTTAAATTCTCCAACGGAAAAATGAATTTCCGGAAATTCCCGCGTTACTATAGCAACAGAGATAATGCAACAGGCATCATTTGAGCTGAGAATCTTTTGATCATAAAATACTTCATTTTCATTCTGAAATTTGAATATTTCCGCTCATGTTACTCTATTTCCGATGAAAATAAATATCTCCAGCATGATGGTAAATGAGAAAAGAATTTCTTGATCTTTTTTGCAGAAAAGATTTTGATATGGGATTTTGATAATTTTAAGGAGAAAAATATTGAAAAATCGTGCATCGCTCATAGATTATGAAACATTTTCCAGTACTATCAGAATATTGTAACGAAATTTCATTTTTTCATCTAAATACACAATTAAAAAACACATAACACTGCTGAAATTCTGTTTTCATCTTTTACTATCCATAGACAATAATGCAAACGAATTTTTTTGCGAATTCGGTAAATACTCTGTAAATTTTTATACATCCACACAATAAAACTAAAATTTAATTAACCTGGAAAACATTTTAAAACATTTTTCTGTTTTCAGCATATTTCATGTTTAAAGTCGTTGCTTAATTTTCCCAATGGAAACATGAATTTCCGGAAGTTCTAATGGCACCATAGCAACCGAGATAGCACAACAGTCGACGCTGCATGCGGAGCATCTTCTTTTCGCGAATTATTCCATTTTCATTATGAAATTGAAATATTTCCGCTCATGTTACTCTGTTTTCGGTGAAAATAAATACCTCCAGTAAGATGGGAAATGAAGAAAAATTGTTTTTTTTTTGTTTTTTTTTTGCAAAAATGAACTATTGCTCGAAAAGAAAAATAGATTATTATTATTATTGCCACATAGCTATCATCAGAAGTTTTAACAAGAAAAGTAAAATAACAGGTATTTAAGTTCAATAAATTATGCTTCGCACCACAGACGAGTTACACTGTAAAAAAAAGTCAAATGTTTCTTAATCTACTAAAACCACGAAGGAAAGTATACAATAACATCTTCTGAGACATCTTCCACACGATTCCCGAAAAGCCTTCTTTATCTATAGAAACCTTAGAAACAAATATTTTTTAAGGATTGAAAGAATCATTTATCAAAACAAAGTTTCTTTTGCTGCCATTCTTATTCGGAAACGTTTCCGAGTCGTTTTTATAGTGTATTAAACAGTTTTCTCAAACCGGAGTATCGGTTTTTAAGATGCTAGCTATAGTGGGTGATCGGCAATCTAAAAAAAATATTAAATGTAAAAAAATAGATATTACAGTTTTCAGTCTTTAAAAAAATGGTTCTCACATATATTCTCTATCCCGGGAAGCTCGGAATATTATGATAAATTATGATACGATTAATTTCCGTAATAAAATAACTACATTTTAAGTTGGCAACGTTTTATATTTTATTGACATTTACTTGGAAAACTTAAACCTATCTTTGAAATTTTCAGAGCTTGAAATCCATATTGAGACTCTTTATCCGTTTAATATCTATTTCTCCGGAAACATCTATCTAAAACACTGTCGGTAGATTATAGGATTGATATAACTAAACAATTTTAGTATACAAATTTGATTTTTAAATTCAATAATACGGAAATAATAGGACTCCATCTTAAATAGGGCGTAATCATCATGGCAACCTCGAATCACCTGTCATGAGAAATCATTGAATTAATAAAGTATGATATTATTTAATAGAATGAAGAAAACTTTTATTAATATCTTCTGATTCTATTTTCATAAAATTTGAAATGACTCGACAAAATTCTACAACGATTATAAATATTAAATTTCAGACCATTCGTTTGGGTAGTTTTTGAGCTACCCAGAAAAAGGAATTGATTAAAACTACAAAACAAGTTTTGTTGAGTACATTTTTGTTGTTTTAACAAAATTCAAGTAAAATTTAACCATTTTACATGAATTAACAAAGCATTTTTTGCTGACGATGCAAAAAAATTTTTTGTTGATTCAAACAAAATTTCCATTGACCTATAATTAAACAAAAAGTTTTGTTGGGGCGACCAAATTTTTGTTGATTCAACAAAACTTTTTTCTGGGTGTATGCGGACAGACGGACGGACCAGACGAAGACTGTAGGTGCTACTTATTTACATAATTACGAACGCACTTTAAAATGAATGTTATAATTTGAAAAATGATTGTTAGTACAATTTTGAATATGTAGAAGACACCTTAGACAAAATAAACCCAATACAATTATAGCTAATTTTATAGGAATTTAAACGGTATTTTATTTTTTAAATCTTGTATCAGTCAGTACTGAAGTTATAACCATTGTTCGAATCGTTTTAAATTATTAATTTTACGTACTGTGCAGTGCATCAGTAAAATCATCGTGCTGAAAAAATATACTCTTAATTTCGCTGTTTTAGCTTAATCTGATATAAATATTAATAAGAAAATAGTTATTTGAACATTCAGATATTAAACTATTTGAAGATAATTCCGTAATGCAAGTTCAGTTCAAAAGAATAATAAATTCAAGAATGAATAAGATAAACTACGGTAGTAAGTTATAATTAAATAAGAAACGTTATAATAAAGATATAACGAACGCGAATAGTAAAAAGCTAGGAAAATGCGACTTGTCAAGTACATATATATATATATATATATATATATATATATATATATTAATACACATCCGAAATGTCAGCTACTGTAAATATAAATGTAACTGTTTTGATGAAACTTTTGGGGAATTATTTCCAATCCGCGTGGAGAGAAAAAAAATCAGTAGAGGCTCTCAGAAGTCTCGGACAAAGTCGTAAAATTGATATTGGAGTTAGTTCAACGTTTTCATTATTTATTGACCTTCTTATATATATATATATATACAGGGCTTTACAAATTTGATAACATCCGGTAACCAGGAAAAAATTCTAGTCGCCAGTAAAGAATATTTACCCACCACTCCATCATTGTTTTTAAAAGCACATAAGTTATGTGTTAATTGAGAAAAAATAATAACAAGTATAGTTTAGAATTATAAGTTACACGGTTTGGAATAGTACATAATTTAGAAAACTAATATGAACTAAGTTTTCTAATGAAACTTATCAAAATTTTATACCTTGGAAAAAAAGAAAAGAAGGAGAAAAAAATAGAAGATCTACTTACTGTAAAGGCTTTGAAATAACCGGCATATTCGAAAAATGCTGATTGTCGAATTCTTCAAGTGTATGGATAATTGAGTGATGCAAATATTTTAATCTGATGAGGGGGACATCGATGAAATAGTGAAGCAGAAAAACAATTTTTTGCCTATTTTCCTGTCGAAGTCAGTCAAATAATTCGGATTTTAGTATTTTAAAATTTGCATTTGATGAACTTATTATTGCCAAATTAAAAATAAAAGTATTTTTTTTTTTGTTTAAATATAGTTTTTATGCTTATTTTTTAATGTTGGGGGTAGAGAGAAAAAGCTGTTTATGTTCATCTCTTCGATCAATTTTTGTAAAAAAAGAAAAAAAACCGTGAGATTAAAACATTTGGTCGCCAGTGGCAACCTGGTGATATATATATACACATTATAATTTATCACCTTATGTATCTTATCATTTTTTTTAATCAAATTCATTTTCACAATTTTTTTTAAATTTATCATCATTGATCTTGAAAATGTTGCCAATTGAACGTACGAAACTCGTTGGTCTGTTTATTAAAAGGTATTTATAAGCCTTTGTGTGTACTGTTATCGCTTTAAGCGTATAGATTTTCACTTTAATGATAATAAGTGATTATTCTTATATAATTATGCATTCCTTGTTAAAGCATGAAAATTTTTCCGACGATGTAACAGTTTTGAAATAAAAACAAACAAAAGTTGCAGCTTTCTTCGTCTAAAACAAATGTGAGTTTTTCTCATGCTTTTTTTCACTATGCTTGCAAATAAATGTTTATTTTCCGTTTTGAAACTATTTAAATAATTAAAAAATACAATATCAAGTTAATATTTAGAGTTAAACATTTCAAAATCTTAATTAAACACCTCAAAAGTATTTTTTTTTTCAAAATTTACTGATTAAATAGGAGTTTTTTCGTTATTGTCCATATAACGAATTTCTCTATATAACAATGGATTTCATTATATAGAGACTTGACTATATATATATATGTGTGTGTGTATTACGGCCTAGTTATTATATATATATATATGTATTACGGCTGTTATTACGACGGAGTAAAACTAAGTATCGCTGAGTAATAAATTGCAAAATATATGTACTTAATTTATAATAGTCACCACGGACTGTTGGTGAAAATGAAACAAGTAAGCTTTTGGTACATTTTCGAATTTAATACTTATACTTGTTGCCTCTGTTTGCCTGTAATAGCAATTTTTGCGAAAATATAATTTTTTTCTGTATTAGTTAAATATAAAATATTGGTTAAACAACGTGGTTTTTTATTCCATGCATGCACTGAGAAAAATGACACTTTCAAGTCTGTGTAAATCGATGTTTTCATTTTGTTATGAAACTATTTGTTTCAAATAGGACGACCCAATGCTTTTAATTCTGAAATACCAAAAATACTCAGAATATATTGAAACATGGACATACTCAAAACGGAGCACATACAGGACAGTTCATACTCATTTTAGAAACATGGAAATACTCAGAAATGAGCACACAGAAGTCAGTTCATGCACATTTTTTAAACATGGACATACTCAAAAATGATTGGAATCCGTTCAAACTGATTTTTGAAACATGGAAATACTCAAAAATGAGCAGACAGAAGTCAGTTCATACTCATTTTTGAAACATGGAC
Organism: Maratus michaelseni; assembly: GCA_963931845.1. Taxonomy (NCBI): domain Eukaryota; kingdom Metazoa; phylum Arthropoda; class Arachnida; order Araneae; family Salticidae; genus Maratus; species Maratus michaelseni. The sequence continues at coordinate 401,191,282 of OZ007590.1, read as the reverse complement.
ATACTCGAATATGAGCACATGATGTTTTATTCTTGAGTGTGTGCAGGTTTTCAGAAATGAGTATATACATTATACAACACGTTTCAAACTAGAGTAATTTTGATTCGAAGCCATTTTGACTATGCAACTTACTCAGATTTGAGTATTTTTTGCTCAGTTTTGAAAATGTCCTTTTTAGAGTGTGGTTTTCCACTCTGCACTGTACACAATTGATTTGTGGTTTTACACACTCACTGTCACAATTGACGCAGGACTGGTAAATATTTTTATGTTCGCAATGCATACATTTATTCTGTGGCGTTATTTTAATTTCTGACTTTCAAATTCAATGTTTATTTCCTTTTATAGGCTATATGGAAACGGAAATGAAATATATTTTGAAACCATTGCATGATCATGTACTACACTGAGTATATGAACACTCAACTTGTCAAATTATACATATATATATTTTTTTTTTCAAGAAAACTCTTTGGGGATGATTTCTGGATTGGACTCATTGTAACCGAAACCAAACAGAAAATATGTAACATTTGGAACGTAAAATATGCATGAAGAATTTATATCACGTACGAAATATATCTATCATCTTTACTGAATACGATATTCTCTCTCAGAGGAACTAAATAAGAACTATCTCGATGATTTATTATATCCTTATTTTTAATTCATACAACTTCTAACAAGTATTCATTTGTCGCAAATGTTAAATATATATATATATATATATATATATATATATATATATATATATATATATATTCGTACATTATAATTCAATACTTTTTTCAAAAATATCAGAAATCAATTAGTTCATATTTAATTTCAATATCAAATCATAGATATATAATTTATTTTTGATCATTATTAAAACTATTGAAGAAATATTCTAAGAATATATCTTAATGCAAAAAAAAAATTCTATGTATAATTATTTTTCAAAGAAAAAAAAATCAAAATTTTGTTAATTAATTTTAAATTTTATTATTCATAATTTCAAATATTATTGTTTAATAATGGCTATGTTCTAAAACGGACTTTTCAGAACTCTTAACAAAAAAACTATTTTAAATTTATAATAATGATAATAGCTGCTTTTTTGTAATGAACTCGTCACGAAATTAATGAACAGGAAAAAAATTGTCTTGTATACTATTGGGTATATTCAAAAGTTAGTTTCGCTTTTTGGTTAAAAATACATGTTTATTTAGCAAGTATATAAAAGTGATACTGCTCCATCAGAAGCTACAACCTTCGACCATCTTTCAGGCAATTTACGGATCCCCTGTCTGAAGAAGTTGTCGTCTTTTGAAGGGATCCATTCGTCAAGCCAAATTTTGATACTTTCATAAGATGTGAATCGTACTACTTGAAGGGCTGACTGCATCGACCGGAATAAATAGCAATCCAAAGGAGCAATGTCTGAAGAATATGGCGGGTGGGATAGAACTTCCAAATCCTGCTCTTCTAAGTAGATTTTAACAAAGTTTTCAGTATTTGGGTTTGCATTGTCATGCTGTAAAATTAGTTTTTTGTGCCTATTCTTTCATTCTGGTCGATTTTCTTGAATAGCTCTCTTTAAACGCATTAGTTGTGGTCGGTATACTTCGCCAGTAACAGTTTCAGAACGTTCCAGTAGATTCGGGGTCTACCTTCACGTTCTGCGTCCTCAACATGAATAAACCTTCTTTAAATTGCCTGAACAATCTCCTACACATACCGGGTGGTTATAATATAAGTATCTCTATGTGGAGCCGTCTGTAATTTGAAGGAATAACCTGAATGAAACCAAAATCGGTACACTTACTATTCGAGAAGGAAGAAGAAGAATGCATCAATAAAAAAATAATTACAATAATCAGCGACAGATGGCGCTATTGAGCGTAAAATGTAATGTGTAATCCAAGAACAAAGAATTAAGGCGTAAAACCGGATGGCATAACTAATTTAATGGAAAATGTCACAGTAAGTGTGATTACGCTTTCGCATGGCGGTGCCGATCTTGTTCAGGTTCCACATGACCATTGTTCTGGAGGATACAATCCAGGCGGTGCACGACGTGCTCAACTGCGGAATATAGCCCATCAGGTGTGATGTTTGGCACATGTTGTGGCATAAGGTAAAGTCATTGAAGTTTGCGACATCTCCACGGTACACAGTGTTACACATTACACGTCACACTTTTTTATTGTTCTATTCTTCTTCCCCCTTCTCGAATAGTAAGTGTACCGATTTTGGCGTCATTCCAGTTATTCCTTCAAGCTACAGACAGCTCTAAATAGGAATACTTATATTATAACCACTCTGTACGATCAGAAAAAGTATCACCGTAAGCTCCTAGGCTTTTAGCAGCACATGTCTTTAAATTATAAAAGTATAGCAAAACTTCCCGCAAATGACGATTATTTCAAACAAAACTATCCATTTTGAATCGAATAAAAAACTATGTTGTTTACACTTTAAACAAATGTCATATACTACGTTTTGAAAGTAATAAAGAGACGTTTCAAAAGCATGTATTACCAGATTCACACAATACATTTTAAACCACTTACGCCATCTATTAGAAAAATGTGACTTACTTTTGCATATATATCAAAATCTCTTGTCAAGTACATCGATAAAATATTATATACTAGCTGACCCGCCAGGCGTTAACCAGGCCCGTTATAATAAATTTAAAAAAAAATAAAGTTTTTTATTATTATATATCTTTAACCCGATTTTGTATGAATTTATATTTTAAAAAGAAAATTTCGCGAAAAAATATTGATGTTTAGTAATAAAAGAGCTCATTGTCTTGTTATTTTTGTCCGAACTCTTGGAAATCTTTATTGGTTATAAATAAAACCCTTTTACAGCCCGCGTAAAAATTTCGCGAAAAAATATTGTTATGGAGTTGTAAAAGAAATGTTTTCTTCTCGCTTTTTTGCTTGTTTGTTTGTTTTCGCTTCGGCTCCTTTAACATAGCAATAAAAAAAATAGTTCTCATCTTCCGAACTCTTTGAAATTTCCATCGGTTATAAATATAACTGTAGTCAAGCTCTCTTTAAAATTGTACGAAAAAATGTGCATATTTCGTAGTGGAAACATGAGTTCTTAAAAAAAAAAAAAAAGCTTTCAAGGTGTGGTAGCGTGAGACGTTGTATATATAAATAATAAATTCCATTTATCGTTTGAAACGAAAAAACTTTATTTTAAATTAACACATTAAAAAAAGAAAACAAAAGTAAAAATGAAAAATTATGATAAGCATCCATGCCACAATTTACATGGTCAGCCAAATTCCGATTCTGACGTCCGCTCAAAGTGGAACCTCACTCTCGAGTATTCCAAACCCAACTGATTTAACCTTCAACTCCTTCCACCATCCACTGCCGTCTGCAATTTCACTTCCCAGAGGCTTTCCTTGCATTCCAGGAATTTCCCAGAAAACATTGCATGTCGTAGGGGCCCAGTTCTTTGTATCCCCAAGAACAATACTTTACAATTCTTATCTACTCATTCAGATAACATACCATTCAATACAAAGCATGTATTGCAGCTTGGCTTATCTCAAAATGAAAATGAAATTCACACTATTGATAGAATTTTCGTCAATAGAGATCAATCTGTCAGATTATTTTCATTCCAGAGAGATTATCCTTTTTCCACAAATAAGGGAGGAGTTGAAACATGTCAACTCATCACAACACCTCCCCCTAAGAAAAAATTTCTAGAAGAAATTTGGCATATATATTAATAGAATAAGCTCCTTCAATCAATTTCTAAAGAGGTCATCAAAGCACAAAGGAATTTTGAATAACACCTGAAAAATCCCTATGAATACAAACACATTCCCATACTCAGTATCTGATAGACTACACTGTCAATAGGATTTACTATAATCTCTCACCTACAATACCAAAGTATAATTCCAGGAATAATTTAATACAATTGATGCCCTAAGAAACAATTTTGAAATACTTCACATACATATAATACCAAATACAGATTACACTTTACATGACTCTAACAAAAAAAAGTAATAATTAAAAAAAAAAAAATCTATATACAACACAATGCCTAAAACGATTCTCTTAAAAACTTGCTTAAAAGCCTAAATTTAGACACTTCTACAAACAAAAAGAAAGCATACTAAATTATGCAATTATTAAATTAATGAAGTTTTACTATTACGAAAATATTAAGCATTAAATGATAAATAAACCCAATATAGATATTACAATAATGAGTACGCCCAAATTTAGAATAAAACTTAATTTAGAGAATTCTCCCGAAAACCAATATCTATATTACTTCTATCAGAAAATCTTTTCGACAATAATTTTCGACTCACAACTTCATGATCACAATTTTTCTTTTCAAAATCTTGTTTGATTTTAATAAATCGTTCTTTATGATCCGTTTTAAAAGTAGAATGCTCCATTCTTTTTAACTTTGAATTACCATATTCACTTTCTTGGCATTTAGCCCCCCAATTTACTCTGTTATTTACCTTCATCCAAGAGTTATTTTTTCTGGCCCTAGTCATAGGTGAACTCAATTTCTTCCTAATTCTATCTCTAACATGCTCAACTCCCATACTACCAACAAAATACCTGGGTATATTTACATCATGCTCAGAATTCTTTTCCCGAAATTGACCTCCAATACCTGACCTTTTATCACCATCCTTTTTAGACGCACCCTCTTTTGTATCGATCAGTTTAGACCCTTTTTCCAAATTCTTATCAGTCACGTCTTCCGATGAATTTACCTCTATCTCATTAACAGACTTATTATCCCTTTCACAGATTTCATTCACAACCGTTTTTCTAACAACTCTTTGCTCATGATCGCTAGATAATCTGAGGGTTCCCTGCCCATTTAATTCTCTTTGACTCCCCACTTGTTTACACACCGAATTTTCCTTTTCCATATTTCCTAACTTTAATAAGTCATAAACAGCTGGTGTTATAAGGGGCGGAGAATTTAGTTTTCTCACAACTGCAACCACCACATTTTTTTCAACACACTCTTTTTCACCTTCCATCAAAGCAACCGGCACTGACACCAAATCCGCTTTTTGTCTATTTCCGAGGGCCGGTATAAGAAAGACATTTCCCACTTTCTTAGCACTCCACGGAATGTCATTAGCATCAAAAACCGCAATTTGCGCACCTGTGTCCTTAATCGCTTTTACTTTCTTACCATTCACGCATAAATCAACCATAGGTAATTCGGTTTCCACACCTTCCTTATTATTTACACTTTTCCCATCACTAGTAACAATCCAAGCTATGCTTTTATCCTCATAATTAGATTTACTTTTTAACAATTCAGGACAATTTGGTCTGATGTGGCCCACGGCCAAACAATTATAACATTGGACTTGTCTTTGCTTTTCGAAAGCATTGTCCTTCTTAAATTGATCAAATTTCCCACACTCTTTCGTATTCTCAAATTCCGATTTTGGTTTAATTTCCTTTCTACTTTTAGAATTAAAGCTGTCTTTTTGCTTATCCTGAAAAGATTTATTTTCCCACGGTTTTCTATCCGACCTGTTAAATTCTCTTCTTATACTCTCAAATTTATCCGATTTTTCCGCAAGTTTAGAAGCAATCTTTATTTCCTCCCACTCATCCATGAATTTTTCTTTTATTTCAAAAGGGACACGTTTTTTCAACTGTTCCGTGAGCATTAGTTCTTTTAAGGATTCAAAATCCCTCACTTCTAATGACTCTAACCAATTATCTAGATAACCCCTTAACTCGTAAATCAGATCCACCCATAATTCACCAGATTTTCTTTGATGAGTTTCAAATTTTTGTTTTAAGGCGCCTGTACTTAGCCTAAACCTATCTAACAAAACTTTCTTTATATGTTGAAAATCATCACATTTGTCTGCTGGTTGTTTTACAATAATTTCGGCAATATCAGAAGGTAACAAAGGAATTAATTGACTGACCAAATCTTCCTGAGAAATTTTAGCTTTCTCGGCTTGCCTTTCAAAAATCATAAAGAAAAGAGTTATATCAATTAATTTAGAATCAAAGCGCGGAACTAAATCCTTTAAATTTACCTTAGGAGTTCTATGAAAATCTACATTTGATTCATTAGATGAAACACTAACAATATCCGCAGAATTTTGAATACGCAATTTTTCTAATTCAAATTGCTGTTCTTTTTCAAGCTTTTGTAATTCAAGTTGTTGCTGTTTTTCGAGTTTATCTGCCTCAAGTTGTTTTTCAAGATTATCTAACTCAAATTTCCTAAGTTTATCTTTTTCCTCTTGCTCAATCCTATCTAATTCAATTTGCCTCTCTCTTTCTTTACGATCTTTTTCGATTTGTTTTTCCTGCTCTTTCCGCTCCGCCTCCTGTTCAAGAAAATATTGCAATCGAATTTTAGCGAAACTTTCATCATAATCCTCTGCATCTACGATAGCCTGAATTATAGCTTTATTTCTACACGTTTTTGACACACTGGTCTCAAATTCCTCTGCTAATAACAGCAAGACACTTTTATTATATTTTCCTAAATATTCTGCCATATTTTCCCCCAAAATATAATAAATTTCAAAATATCAGATATATTCAATTTACAATAATACAATAAACACAGAAATAGAATTTTCTTCACTATACGTATAATAATGTATTCAAAAACGACACAATTTTAATATAGCAAATTCTCATGCAACAGTGACGTCTTTCAAACTGAGTATATCCCCCAAAATAAATTTTATACCCAACAGTACAGTATAACATCAGTTTATTTTGTAACATTAATCATAATCATCCACAGTATACCCATAAAATTAAGCTATAACTTTGTTACTGTAATAACTAAAATGCATATAAACAAAACTCTTATTTTCGAAAGTTTTATACAAAATTATGATTAAAATACCCTGATTAATAATCTCAATTAATCAATAACAATTTACTATACCCCAAGTAAATTTTAACATATACATAAGTATATAATTTTCTTAACCCAATATTATACCAAACAGATACCAGAAAATCAACAAACATAAAAATTCTAACTAAAATTTAAATACCAAATTAATAGCTTCCCTAGAATTCTTAAATTTCACATAGAGTTTTGTTCCCCAAAATTAAAATTTATACACAAAATTCAATTTAAAACAGACCTCTATAGAAGATTTCATAAAAGAGCTTACCTCCAGATGCAGATATTTCCTCCACACTGATACCAGGTTTCCAAGCACTTTTAAAGATGACACACACAGATTTTTGAAGATTTGAAGACACTAGTTTCGCTGATGAGGCACTAATTGCACCTTAGATCCGTATGTAGACAACTTAGATGGTACACCGCATATCTTCATTCCACTGGGTATATTAAGAAACACAAACACGTATCACCAAATCTATAGTTGACTGTTCATACACTACACAGCTTTTGTCGATAAAGTTCTTTTACCAGTTCTCTGCTTGCTAGAACTCCGAGAAAAAACCACGACTCCAATTAGACTTCACGAATCCACAACTCTGCTTGTCCGTTTTCCACTGGCTCATCATCTGTTTAATCAGGTTAACATAGATCCGTAATCTAATTTATTCTAGATTACATATCCCACCGCTGCCACCAATTATTTATATATACTATTGCTGTGGTAGCGTGAGACGTTGTATATATAAATAATAAATTCCATTTATCGTTTGAAACGAAAAAACTTTATTTTAAATTAACACATTAAAAAAAGAAAACAAAAGTAAAAATGAAAAATTATGATAAGCATCCATGCCACAATTTACATGGTCAGCCAAATTCCGATTCTGACGTCCGCTCAAAGTGGAACCTCACTCTCGAGTATTCCAAACCCAACTGATTTAACCTTCAACTCCTTCCACCATCCACTGCCGTCTGCAATTTCACTTCCCAGAGGCTTTCCTTGCATTCCAGGAATTTCCCAGAAAACATTGCATGTCGTAGGGGCCCAGTTCTTTGTATCCCCAAGAACAATACTTTACAATTCTTATCTACTCATTCAGATAACATACCATTCAATACAAAGCATGTATTGCAGCTTGGCTTATCTCAAAATGAAAATGAAATTCACACTATTGATAGAATTTTCGTCAATAGAGATCAATCTGTCAGATTATTTTCATTCCAGAGAGATTATCCTTTTTCCACAAATAAGGGAGGAGTTGAAACATGTCAACTCATCACAAAGGGAATGGACATATTACCCCATCCGTTATCAATCAGCCCTTTTCAATCCCCCTAGGCTAAACAGGTGAGAGCTAAACACGTTTCCGGCTTCTGAGGGGAGCAGCCTTAAAAAAAACGCTGAAGCATGCGCAAAGAGCCAATTTTCGTGTGGAAAAGAGAATGTGAATTTGACAGAATGCACTTTTCGCTTTAAATATATAGATTGTGATGAATATCTCACAAATTCGGTTGAAAAATTCTGCTAAGTTAAAGTAATTTTATTAGAGAACTTATATCTTAAAAAGAAAATACATTATTAATTTGATTGATTTATAAAATGTGTGAGAAACTAATGTAACTTAGGTTTTGGAACATCACTGACAATACTCTGCTCAGTATTGTTAACTGAGTATCTATTGAATGGGAAAATAAACATCTTTAAATAAAAGATGAGATTCTTTTATCCACAGATAATGGGATTCCAAATGTAACTCAGGATGAATTCTCTGCTGGGTAACGCGTTTTTTAAATCCCTAAAAATGCAGGCAATACTGATACAAATCCATATACAAAGGGAGGAAATACACGAAAGAAGAAAGAAAGAAATCTTGTACACTGGAATTACTGGCGAGCGTCAAGAATCCTATGACAAAGAAATTCCAAAGATTCTGCTGCACATAGAAACAGTTTTTTTAAATCATTTATGTAATGGAAATTTGAGAAAACGGAATGAGTTCGATTTCCTTTTATAAAACATGGCGTCTACTGCCGCTTAGAAAAAAAAAATACTTGTTACAAAAAAAGAAGAGAGAGAACTCGAAGATTCAAATGAGAGATGTCCTATGTATGAATAATTTTTTTATGCTAAAATAGCAGGGTGTGTATTGTGCACGATAAATATTTTTTTTCATATGAAATATAGAGTACGCATTACACTCGCGAGCATATTACAGACGAATAAAGACGGTGTTCATTTTTCAATATATTTTAAGGCTTTATACCAACCTGCAAGGTTAAAAAAAAAGAAAGAAAAAGAAAGAAAAAACGTGTGTTTTTAGAAAATGTTTTCAGGAAATTATTTAGAAAATGTAATTAGAAAATGTTTTCAGGAAGATATTTGGAAAAAATCTATATATTTAAAACGAAAAGGGCATTCTGTCACATTTTCCACACGATTATCGTCTCTTTACACATGCCCCAACGTTTTTTGAAGGCTTCTCTCCTCAGAAAGAAGAAATCTGATGGATTAGCCCTCACCTGTTTAGCCTACGTCGATTGAAAAGAGTTGATTGAAAACAGATGGAGTCACCATTGCATTGACAGCATAGACCTAATACACTACATTGCCAAAGGTGACCGGTCACTTGCAATTTTAGACGTTTTGTTCAATATCTAGAAAAATACATAAGGAATTATCCTGAAACTTCAGGGGTGTAAACAACATAGTTGACGTCATATATTTCGGTGAAGATTTTTTCCCGAAACCCCATAGGAGACCGTCAATAAATTGATGAAAAACGAATATTTTTTGGATAACCCTGTAAAAACTAATATCGCAAAAGCGTTGAAACGATAGCACATGTTTAGGAGGCTTTTTTTAATAAACTATGTTAATTTTTATGAGAATAGCCCGTATACTCGTGGAGAAATTAAGGTTTTTATAAAAACAATCCCAAATTTTACCAAGTGTTTTGCTTTTAATTTTCAGAGATCTTAATATAAAAGAATGTTCTTTTCAGGAACAATGACAAACAACATTATATACAATACCCTGCAATCAGAATTAAAAAATAATAAATATTGGTTGAAAAATAAGCAGGTTCAATAAATATTGTTTCACTGCGCATACGCGAAGGCGATCAAAATATACTGTGCATAATATATTAGCTAAATGTATAGAGCAACTTTTGTGAAACTTTCGAAAACATAGCTTGAAAATTCTGATAGTGATAGTCGATAGAATAAGCTTGAAATTCGCTGTTCCCAAAATGAAGCAAAAAGATGAGCGGCGGTAGCCAAATATACAATGAGAGACATTTCATTTTTATTTTGTCAACTTTCATAAACTAGTATATTTGGATACAACCCCTTATCTTTTTACTTCCTTTTGAGAACAGCGAATTTCAAACTTATTCTATCGACAATTACTATCAGAATTTTCAAGCTATGTTTTTGAGACTTTCACAAAAGATGGTCTATACATTTAGCTAATATATTATGCACAGTATATTTTGATTGAATTCGCGCTTGCACAGTGAAACAATATTTAGTGAACCTGCTCATTTTTTATCCAATATTTATTTTTTTTTTAAATTCTGATTGCAGGGTGTTGTATATAATGTTGTGTGTCATTGTTCCTGAAAAGAACATTCTTTTATATTTAGAACTCTGAAAATTATAAGCAAAACACTTGGTGAAATTTGGGATTTTTTTTATAAAAAGATTAATTTCTCCACGAGTATAAATGCTATCCTCATAAAAATAAACATAGTTTCTTAAAAGAAGCCTCCTAAGCCTGTACTACCGTTTCAACGCTTTTGCGATATTACACTGTAAAAAATGGCCAATGTTTCTTATTTTATGAAAATATACTATAACCACGAACGAAAATATAATATAATAATCTGAGTTATCCGAAATTCCGAATAGCGTGTTCCATTGTCTTTTGAATCCCCAGAAACCAATACATTTCCAAAATTTAAAGAATTATATATAAAAACAAAGTATTTTTCGCTGCCCGTATATTTCAGAAACGTTTCCGAAGGGTTTTTATAGTGTATGAATTAGTATCCTCAGCCTGGAATACTTGTTTTTGAATACTATCAATTCTCAAGTAAACATTTTCATGCTCAAAAAATATGTTTACCAGACAAACATGCAAAATTAACAGCGTTAACAATAACATTAAAATTCAGATTATTTATTTACTCTTTCATGTATGAATTAACCTATGTGGCTGAAAATGTTTACTTGAGAATTGATAGCATTCAAAAAACAGGTATTCTAGGCTGAGGACACTCATTAATACACTATAAAAACCCTTCGGAAACGTTTCTGAAAAATACGGGCAGCGAAAAATACTTTGATTTTATAAATAATTCTTTAAATTTTGGAAATGTATTGGTTTCTGGGGATTCAAAAGACAATGGAACACGCTATTCGGAATTTCTGATAACTCGGAAGATTATATTATATTTTCGTTCGTGGTTACAGTATATTTTCATAAAATAAGAAACATTAGCCATTTTTTACAGTGTAGTTTTTACAGGGTTATCCAAAATATATTTGTTTTCTTCAATTTGTTGACGGCCCCTTATGGGGTTTCGGGAAAAAAATCTTCGCGGAAATATATGACGTCTATCATGTTGTTTACACTCCTGAAGTTTCAGGATAATTCCTCATGTATCTTTCCAGATATTTAACAAAACGACTAAAATCGCAAGTGACCGGTCATCATTTGCCATATAGTGTATATTTTTGCTCTAAGATTGAAAGCTAAAACTTGTTTCTTAAGAACTCATGTTTCCACTGCTAAATATGCATATTTTTTCGCAAAATTTTAAAGATAGCTTGGATACAGCTATATTTATAACCGATTGAAATTTCAGAGAGTTCCAAAGATAAAAACTGTTTTTTTTTAATTATTGCTATGTTAAAGGAGCCGACGCGAAGACAATCAAACAAACAAAAAAGCGAGAAAAAATATTTCTTTTACAACTAGATAACAATATTTTTTCACGAAATTTTTACACGGGCTCTAAAGCTGTTTTATTTATAACCAATAACGATTTCAAAAAGTTCAGACAAAAAGAACTTTTTATATTAAAACTTCGAAACGACCCTATGTGAAAAAACAAGAAAAAGAGAGCCTTTATCACTAAACATCAATATTTTTTTTTCATTTTAAAATATAATTTCGTACAAAATCGGCTTAAAGATATAAAGTAATAAAAACTTAATGTTTTTTTAATTATTATTATCACGGTCCCGGGCAACACCGAGCGGGTCAGCTAGTTTTGTTTATTATAGTTTAAAGAAAATAAATTGATTTTTGTATTGACGAAATAAAATTGGGTTTCCCCCACAGCAGTCCCGCTCCCCGGAGATGGTGTTGCTCTGGTAGCCGTCGACGGTGATCTCCGTAACTCTGTCCAATGTTATCTCAAATTATAATTATGTCTTTACTCCAAATACTTAAAACTAGAGAGTAATCGGTTCGGTTTTTGGGGAAATTGATTTTGAACATAACGGCGGTCAATCTAAGTTAAAGTGCGATTTTCACAAAAAATTTTGAACATTGATTGTTTATAAATGAAACAAAAAATCATCAGATCACCAAAAATTACTTTTTAGATAGTATATTTGTTAAAAATTGGTCACATTTTCAAGAAGATTGGTTCAGATTCGTTCCACTTATCGTGATCGCCGACTTTAAAAATAAAGTTTTGAAATAATCAAGCTTAACACATTCGCATCGGGAAACGAGTATTCTCGTTTTTGTTCAATAAACATCATTGACTAAAGGGCGTGGTTTCTACCATACAGAAAATACACTGATATCATGTTATCAATATTATTATGAGATTGTAAGACATTTTATATTTAATTCTGTACATTGAGATATATTTACTGATGCATAAACTTCAGAAACCTATCTAGGAAACCACATTACGAAACACTTTCTGAAGAGGGAGGAGCTTCTGCTGTTTTAAAACCCAGATTTAACAAAAATTGCCCGATGTGAAAGTGTTAAGATTCAAGTTATGTTTACGTATGATAGAACATAGTGCATTAAAGTGGCGTAATTTTCTAAATTTTTATTAGATCGACTAGAAAATGTAACTGAATATTCTTCACTAACTGTACTTTCAGAAAACATAAACAAAATGCATTTTTTGAAAATTTGCAGGTATATGTTGCTTCTAAATAATTATTTGTCAAGGTTTTCTTAGACACACTGTATATTTGTTTGAAATCAAATAACGCCAACTTCATTCGTTTATTAAATTTTATAAACAACCTCTCAACTAAAAATTATAATTAATTACTTAGATTATTACTCTGTTAAAAATATTTTTCATACAGACAAATTAAGCTCTTTTTAGGAAACGGTGAAACATGCTGAAATTCTCCACCGTTTTTAATAAAATTTAACAAAGACTTTAAAATAATTTAACTTATAATGAAACTAATTAAAAATTTCTTAAAGAAAACAAATTGTGTTTTAAATATGTAATGTCCTATAATGAGATATCGTATATATCTGCTTGAAATTCAATATCTAATCCATTCAATTATGAAATCCAATAATGTTAACACATTAACTTGAAAAATTACAATACATTAACGCCTTGAACGTCTTCCTTTTTTTTATTTTCCCAAATTTAACAAAGATTAATAAAATTTACACTGTTTTAGAAATTTCTGAAAAGAAATAAATTATGTCATACGCAATATACTGATTTACTTGATATTATAAGATAATGCGCCTATTTCAGAATTTCTATTGTATGAAATCCCACAATGGTTTATAAAACTTCTTTCAGAGAATTTTCAAGCATCTTTTATGCTTTTCTATTCACTAAAAAATAAATCTTCGACTTTTCCGAATAGTTAATAAACAACTTAACTTCGTTACAAATTTAATTTTGACCATTTTGCAGTATGTTTTATTTCGTTTTTAAAGTTATTGTTTAATTTCTCTAATAGAAACGTGAATTTCTGGAAATTCTGGTGTTACTATAGCAACCGAGCTCACTGGAAAGGCATTTTATAAAGGATTCTCTTCTTCATCAGTTGATCATATTCTTTTCATGAAAAACTCCCATTTTCTTCTGAATATTTCCGCTCATATTACTCACTTTCCAGTGAAAATAAGTATCGAAACATTCTCTAGCGACATAGGAAATCAGAAAATAATGAATTATTTCTGCGAAAAAGAATTTAATGTAGAACAATTTCTAAGAGGAACAAAAACAAAATATTATGCATCACGTATAAACTATGACACACTTTCCAATGCTATCAGAATATTGTATCGAAACTTCGTTCCTTTATACAATGAAAAGGGATATTTAAGTAAACTATTTAGAACATAACAAAGTTAAAAACCCATTTTAAGCAATTACTATTCATAGGCAGTAATGTATGTGAATTTTTCGAGAAGCCCTGCATATTCTCCATGGATTTTTATGTATTAAAACTAAAAATTTAATTCAACTAGATAACACATGAAACATCTAAACACGTTCTTATTTTTGCGGCACATTTCGTACGTAAAGTTATTACTTAATATCTCTGATGGAAACATGAATTTCTGGAAATTCTGACGTCCCTATAGTAACCGGGATAATGCAACAAGCAACGTTGGGGATGAACATCTTCTTTTCATGAAATACTCAATTTTCGTCCTGGAATACTCCATTTTCTGGAATATTTTAATATTTTCGCTCATGTGACTCTTCTTTCGGTAAAAATAAATAACTCTAGGAAGATGGTAAATGAGTTTTTTTGCAAAAAACGATTTGATGAGGAAATTTTTTAAGATGCGTTATAATTATAATTATTAATGCCAGTTATGTATCGCTAGAAGTTTTAAAAGATTAAAATTATGAGTATATATTTGGTATCACTCCTTCAGCTAGGGAAAAAAAGCCATATCTTATCAAAATACTTCATTTTATACGCTAATGCACTAAATTTTAATGTAAAATTTTTAATGCTTAAAATAATTATTATGAGATATTATTCAAAAAAGTATTTGAAAAAATGACTTTATTTTTATTAGTTCCTATTTGTTTTATATTAATTCATTACAACAAATAATTAACAATCAGACAATTAATACTTTTAGAAGACGAAATTTATAGGTATATAATTGGCATATTTTTTTATAATGAATGAAAAATCACTATATCTCATTAAAATCCTCAATCTTTAAATACTAATGTATTAGTTTTAATGCTCGATTTTTAATGCTTTATTGCTCTCAATCTTTTATGCTGACGCACCTGTTTTTGAAATCATACCCTATTATTTTCTCAAAACGTTTTAAATAATTATTTCAAGTAATATTCTGCTACTTTTTATGCTTTTGTATCAGTTCCAAATTTTAATTACTTAATTAACAGTTTATGTTCATTACAAATTTATCTTTGTCACTTTTTCTGCACGGCACATTTCGTATTTAATTTCTGCAGTGGAAATTACGAATTTCCGGAAATTCTGTCATCTCTACCCCATGCAACCAGGGATAATATTATGAACAATGGTTGAAACTGAACATCGTTCGATGAAAAACTTCATTTTAATTCTGAAATTTAAATATTTCTCGTCATATTTCTCTGTTTTTGGTAAAAATAAATATCTCCAGCAAAATCGGAAATGAAGATTTTTTTTTTGAAAAGTGTTTGAGGTAAAACTGTTTTAACACTTTACAACATAGTTTAAAAGTGTTTATTAATTTAGTTTGTCTGTCTACTGTCTAACCGTACTCTTACTCTCATAAATATACTCTGATTTCCATGTCATTTTTATATGTTATAGATGTTTACTAAACCCCATACAGCGTTAGCAAGATTAGCTTAAACTCAACCTATATAGGAGTTAAATTTAATAAATCCGAAGTTATTTTCTGTACAGATAATCACCAAGAAGCTATCATAGGAGAATCTCTTGAAATAATTTCAAGAGGTGAAACTGTTTGTAACGATATCCATAGAATTTGGAGAGAATTGTAAGAAAATAGTTAAAGTTTGTTGTAGTATTTTTTTCTTCGCCACCATCCTTAACTTTCCATACCACCCTTCAACAATAATGGTTCCTCGCCGACTGTAGCTACACTGTAAAATATGACAACAGTTTCTTAATCTACGAAAATATAATATAATCACGAATAAATTTATACTATAAACACATCCTTGTTAACCATGATTCGAAAAGTGTTTCTTTATCTTTAGAAACCCCAGAAATCAATGGCATTTCGAGTTTTAAAGAATCATTTATAAAAACAAAATTTCTCTTGTTGCCCGTAATTTTCGAAACGATTACGAGCAACTTTTAAAGTGTATTAATCAGTTTTCTAAGCCCGGAACATAGTTTTTTTTTTCCGATGCTATCCATTCTCAAGAAAACATTTTCATGTTCAACAAACATGTTTAACAGACAAACATGCAAGATTAACAGCGTTAACATTACCATTAAAATTAAGATTTATTTCTTTAATCGTTTATGTATAAATTAACTTATGCAGTTGAAAACGTTTACTTGAGAATGGATGACATTCCAGGCGGAGGAATCTGATGAATACACTATAAAAACTATTCGGAAACGTTTCTAAAAAATACGGGCAGCAAAAAATTCTTTGTTTTTATAAATAATTCTTTAAATTTTGGAAATGTATTGATTTCTGAGGATACAAAAGACAATGGAACATGCTTTTCGAAATTTCGGATAACTCAGAAGATTATATTATATGTTCGTTCGTGGTTAGAGTATATTTTTATAAAATAAGAAACATTGGTCATTTTTTACAGTGTAGAGTGAGTTCGTGGAAAGAATGACAGCATTATCCCTGAAGACGACCGGGTTTCTGTTAAAAACGTTTGGAGTAGGTGTTTTTAGTGTTTTTAACATCTTGACAACAATCAACAGATTGTCGAAACTTTAAGTAATGAGTACATTTGTGATTTGTACATATTTTTGTGATATGAATTATTTATTCAAGGTGAATTGTGCGCTAAACTGAAGTTTATAACTTTTTCCTTATAATAATTAACATCTTATAAATAAAAAAAATAACGTATCAGTTATATCTAAGACTTTAACCCATTTTTAGCTAGAAACTTTTGTTGTTGTAAAGTCTTGAGAAACTGTGAATAATTTAAGGTGAGGGTATTTTTCGAAGAGAAAATATTGTGTATAAAAATAATTATAACATTTTATTTCATGGTTAATAATAAGATAAAAACTGTATTTTATCATATTTCATATTTTTTTTAATATGCAGGGTGTAACTAAATCGATGATCAGAAATGGAAGGGGTGGTAATACATGTCAAGAGAAGCAAATTTTGTATAGGATTAACATGTATTTTAGAATATAGAGAAAACTTTTTATGTGGAACATAGAGAACATTTTTCTAAATATGACAAATAGGACTCAGAGACCGTATAAAAATTTAAAAAGTGTAAATTTTTTAAATGAATGGCAAGACTTTTTTATAAACGTCATCTTAAATCCCATTCAATCATCGTTTCAACCAGCGTTGCAATCCACGTATTAAATCAATAATACAGGATGTCTCACACCAAGCTCAATCCACATTTCCGTTCAAAACTGTAACAATAATGAAAATATTTCAGCTATATCTTCAGCATAGTTACTTTGCTTACTATGAAACACGATAAAAACACATAAAGTAATAGAAACGACAATCGTCCATCTCCAAGTAACACTGAGATAGATGCTTCAAAACTCGGAAGGTAACTGACAATGCATACGATGTCACTGATCGAATTACAGTGAAATTCCGACAATTCCCTTGATGTCACGTCATTTCACAGAAGACAAATTTATTGTGTTGAAGCTTTCGCTAAAATATTTTTCATTATTGTTACAGTTATAAACGAAAATGTGGATTGGACTTGGTGTGATGACACCCTGTATTTTTGATTTAATAAGTGGATTGAGACCCTGGTTTACTATACAAGATTTGCTTGTCTTGACATGTATTATCACCCACTACACTTCTGCCCATCAATTCAGTTACACTCTGTATATATGTATAATATATATACAGTATCCAAAAGGATTAAACGTACTTTAATGTGTAAGGTATTGACTACTCCGTGAGTAGGCAATGTGTGAATGAGATAGTTTTGTCCACTAACCGACTATGTGCGTACAAGTTATAAAGGCTCTCTATCTTTCTTTAACTTTCGATGGACAGCTGAATCCCTGAAATTGTGAGTCGCCGTGTAATTTCAATTATGCAAATTTTCTGGAGCTGGTCGATCGACACTGAAGTATATAAGCAGCGAATTTTGACTTGAGTTCAGGGCTCAGGGGAGCTAGAGTATACTTGGCCTGGGAAGTTGAATATTGCGACTTAGATTGAGATTTAGATTTAGCCTTGAGACCTCGCATCGAGTCTCAGGTTTAATAATCAGCCTTAGTATTTTTATACTGGAGTTTTATGCAGTTGTAAAGCTGATTTGAACCTGCATCAGTGCTTATTTAATTTGAAGGATAAGAGTGTTGGATCGTGCTTATATGTTTTAAAGGTTAAGGTTCAATTATATTGTTTCAGTTTTGTTAAAGCTACAAGTGGTTAGCAAAAACTCTTTAGTTAACTTAAACTTTTAGGAAAATTTCGTGGAGCTCGCTCAAACCCCTGCTAATTGTGTTAATAAACCAGTTTTTGGTTTTAAAACAGTTGTACTTCTTTCCTCGTGCTCTACCACACCAGCGGACATTTTAATATGGCCGCTACAAATGTTTTATCTGTTGGAGATACATAGGCAATGCAAATTGGAAAAGTATTTATAAATAAGATAGGAATAAAGATAACGTTCACGAAATAGTCCTCTCATTTATTTTCAAAAAGTTACAATCTGTAAAATTTTGTAGGGTCCCTGCGCCTTATAAGTTATATTTAGAAAACAATTCTGTATTCTTTGACGAGTACAACATAAAAATTTATTTCCCCTACGACCAAAGATTGCCGAGTTATGATACGTCGAATTTGATGAAATTTTGGACCTTTTCAGCACTAAAAATAGACAGACGCTTTTTTGTGGCTGAAAGCTAAGAAATTTCATGAAATTCTAAATATCATAATTTGGTGAAGTTTTGGTCTTAAAATAATACGTTTTTTACTGTAGTACTTTTTAGAACATGGAGAATTGTTTTCTAAATACGACTAATATGACCCAGGGATCGTATAAAAAATTAAAAAGTGTAATCATTTGAAAATGAATAGTAGGACACTTTATAAACGTCCTTTTTAAATCCCATCTTTTTTTTAAACAGTTTTTCAATTTACACTGCCTCCGTATCTCTAATAGAAAAACTTTAAAGTGCATTTCAATATTTTTGGAACACCATGTATATTATGATTATAGTAGGTCACTAATTACTAGAGTCAGTGATTACCTCACCTTCACCTATCCTATTAAAATTTTCAATTTTAAATGAAGAACTGGGTTATTTTGCAATGGACGAGCAACTCTCTTAGAAAGGAACTCTACTTTTGTGAATGCGAACGTGTTCTCAACATTTAACCTGCGTGCGCAATAGTTACATCTGTACTTTATTTTCCTCTAATTTTCTGAAGTATGTTTGGAGCTCCCGGAGTTTGGGGTTACTATTTTTAGCTGTAAATTTATGCAAATTTAGCTTCGTTGGTTGATCTGTTGATCTGCAATGTATAAAAGGTGGAGTGAAAGGTTGAATAGGCAGATTTGATCGAATCTTGCCAGTTTGGTAATCAAGACCTGCGTCGACGAAGTGAAGTTATCATTTTGAAAGGTGCTGAGCAGAATGAAATCTTGCTGAGTAAAAAATTGCCGTTTGGGTAAGAGACTGAATTATAGTTTGGAAATAAATCTCTTTGGCATCCACGGGTTGGTAAATTCACTAGAATTTAGATTGTGTTAACGATTGTCGAGTAACTTTTACATTACAGCTAAAGCAGTGCATGAGTTTAGAATTCGATAGTGACTTGAGCTGCCAGTGATCTTATTCGTAAGTGCAATTTTAATATTTAGATATTCTGTACTCATTAAAAATTGAGTTAGTGACTAATCTTGTGTTAATCGCCGTATAGCATAAACTAAATTCGTCAAGTGACTCTACCGCACTCTTGCCCGAATAGCATAAATAAAATAGTTTTAAACCTTAAAAATGAGTTATGACTGAATTACAAGGTAGCGGCCTTTCCGGTACGCTACAATGTTTTCAGTCCAATACGAATATCGTATAGACAGTTATGATATCTTAACACTGTCATAGTCTAGCAAAAGGGCAAAATTGGGAAGTTATTTTCTCTGTTATGTCTAAATATATTTTAAAGAATAGTACTCCAACATGATACAGAAAAAATTAATTATGTATATAAAAATAAATCTTGGCAATTTGAACCATTACGTGCACTGTAAAAAAAAAATGTTTCTTAATCTAGAAAAATATAACATAATCACGAACGAAAATATGCAACTTCTTCCGTGTTACCCACGATTCCGAAAAACGTTCTTTATCTGTTGAAACCTCTTAAACCAATATATTTCCGTGATTTTAAGAAGCATTTATTAAAAAAATGTTTTTTTTTTTTTTTACTGCTACTGATTTTTGGAAACGTTTAGGTATTATTACGTAGGTTTGTATTAAGTAGGTTTGTATAGTGTATTATTGCATTTTTTCAATCTGGAATATAGTTTTAGAATGCTATCAATTTTCAAGTTAACATTTTCAAGTTCAACAAATATATGTTACAGACAAACATGATAAATTAACAGCGTTAACATTAACATTAAGATTAATGTTATTTCGTAGCTGGAAATGTTCAACTGAGAATTGATAACATCCTAAACGCTCATATTCCTGTATGAGAAAATGGATTAATACACTATAAAACTACTCGGAAATGTTTTCGAAAATCCGTCGAAGCAAAAGAAACTTTGTTTTTATAAACATATCTCTAAATTTTGCAAATGTATTACTATCTGAAGTTTTTAAAGATAAAGAACGCTTTTTAGAATAATGAGTAATTTGAAAAACAATGTTGTGTATTTTCGTTCGTAGCTATATTATATTTTCGTATATAAGGATCATTTGCCTTTTTTTACAGTGTTACATGGAAAATGTTTTTAAACTGTAAAATGAACTGTAAAATAAACTGCAGTTCAGCGAACGATTATACAAAGTTTTAAAACTCTTTATTATGATCTAGTTCCAGTCTAAACAAAAACAATATGAAAAACATAGAAACGAATTATTGATTTTTTTTTTCACATTTTCGGGGCCTGAAAAATTAATATAAAGTGACTATTTTCCTGAAAGTTTTTGAAATGTTTTCAAGAACAGTTCATTAGCTTCTACAGGATACTCTTTGACAAAATTTTGCCAGTTTACTGAGGGAAGGATATCCTGAGCGTGATCAGTGAAATATTCTATGGCACGTGCTAACAGAGCTTGTTCACAATGTCTTGTAGCTAGAGATATGATATCACAAATCATATCTACTGACAAATTTTTGGAAATAAAATCGACGCATTCTAATTTCAAATCTTTAACGTTGTACTTATCTGATGTTTGATACAATTCAAATACATTTTCCTTTGAGATGTCATCTAATGCACCTGTGTATAGATATAAAAGAAAATCTCGAAATATGTTCGTGTCACAGTCTGGAATATTTATAACTCCTTCGTTTCTCTCTTTCATGTCATGTTTTAACATTGCTTTAAATACAGACGATCGGGATTTGATAATCACTTTATGCGCTGGATAGTTCTGATCACCCACTTTAAGGATGACATCGCTGTCTTCTTCGCTAAGAAACGCATCTTTAAAGTTCTCACTTAGTCCAATTAAGCCTGAAATGAAATAGAAAATATAACATATTTAAAAAAACTTAATATTTTAAAAATTTAACATCCCACTGCTTTCAAAGAAAACTTTCTTTTTAAATTATATCATTTATTGTAAAAAATAAAAAGCAATTCAATTATCAAAAAATTCGTAAAATCATTATAAAATTTCGCAGAAAAGGAATATTACATGAATTAAATGCGGTTTGACTGATCACAGCATTGCCAATAGGAACAGTTTTTGTTGACGGGTAAAAATTATATTCAAGAGTCGTGAACGGATGGTACTATCACAAGTGAATATAATGTACCGTAATTTCGGGTGTATAGTCCGCAGCTCAAAGAGTCGTTTTTCGACCCAGAAATATTATTTTATAAAATGTAACTTAAAAGATCGCTGTAAATATTTATCTACAATTATTGAATAAAATTTCTGGGTCGAAAAACGACTCTTTGAGCTGCGGGTTATACACCCGAAATTACGGTAAATATGCTAATTTGAATCGCTAATTTGAATCGCATATATTTATCAGCTAAAAAATTTTTTACACCATTTACCATTTAAACAGCGCATTTTCGGAAGCATATCAATGTTGCCAGAACAAGCTGCGTTGGTTAAGTTGTTTTATACACAGTTACATCAATTACTTGGTAAAAATCCCAAGGACGAAAAAAGAATATTTCCTTTAACTTAATGCAACGCTATGGAGAAATTGGTCATTTAGACAATCATTCTCGAAGTCAAAGACCATAGCGTCAAATTCAGGTTTTGTGGCATTTAAAATTGACAAATTGGCATTTCAAACAATTGAGAAAAGCAGCAATGTTTGTAAAACTCTTAAGCAATTGGGCCTACATCTATTACAGCATACCTGCATTCGCCAGTATGAGAATTTGCGAGCTAATGTTAAACCAGTGGAATCATTCAGGGCCTGACATGCGGGCAGTTGCTCTGGGTCCATCACTTGAGGGGAGCTCTATGGGCGTAATCAGTATTTTCGTTAAAAGAATGGCCAAACAACAAAATTCTTGAATTTTCAAAGATTTTGGAAGGTAGGGCAGCCTTCCCCTTTCCCCTCTATGCTTCCCTAACTTCAACAATAAAAAAAGAACGAACAACATCATCAGAAAACTAATTATTAGAATTTTATTAAAACAACTTAGTAGTCCATTGTTTTCAAGAGAAACTCGTTATTGACGTTATTCTCGTAGCAAGACAAGGGGGAAGGGGGACATTTTTCTTTTAAACATCTTATTATGGCATATGTAGATAAGGAAATGGAAAGTTTGCAAACAAATACTTCGTCAACCAGTCCATCCTTTCTGCTACTAATACCTTTTTTCAAATGCACCAATCAAACAAACGCATCCTATTTCGTTCATCAGTCAGATTCGGTCCAGGATAAGGTGCAGGTATCTAAACATCCCCATTTTCCAACCTTTTTTCTCAGAGCTTGATCAAGCGAAAGAGAAGCCCAGTAATTATTCAAGAGATGTGTATGAACCAGTCTACGCAGGTACGATATAATCCCTTGTATATTATTTGGACGTGAAATTTCTTTCGCTGTACTAACATAAATTTACATGCCACGATCAAAATTTTGGAATTTAAATTAAAGAAACGTAGCATACCTTTCGACTTTATAGGCTCCTTTATTTCAGAGTTGATATTTGCATTATTTTGCGTTATCTGGCTAGAACCTGCTTTCTCTTCGTCATTATTGACTATTTCACCTGCAAACGAATACTTGTAAAATTATAACGAAATAAATGCTAAAATCTGTAATCATAATCTATTCATATATAACATACAAGTACAACAGTATATTATAATTCATGACCTATTTCGCCCAAACTACTGAATTTACACGTTAAAGGGGCGAAGCAGAGGAAAAACTTTCTAAAGACATGTCTAAAAATTAATTTATCTAGAAAATACTCAGATGAAAAACTTGATTTAGGTATTTGTATTTAGGTTACTCCTAACACATAATAACGACATGAAATAAAACTATTTTTAAGAGGGAAAAAATGCTCGCAAAGGACATTGCTAAACAGGTGATCCATAGATTTTAATGAGCATTAACAACATTGGGAAGTTTATACAGATTATAGAGTCTATACCTAATTATCCTGATCAAAAGTATAGTCGTAATGAGCCTTAATTTTTGAGATATCTGAGATCAAAGATAATGTTTCGTTTGAAATATAGGCTGTCCTTATAAAAAAGTAAAAAAAAAGAAACTCGACTAATGTTTGACTATTGCTGATATAGTCAAAAGTGTTGTAATGATCAGACTATTACAATACGGTTTAAACGAGTGTTTGGAAGTCGTGTGCTACAAGTAGCGAAACTGCAGTAGTCGCTACATTTTCTGGTAATTTCTAATATAGCTCGCTACATTTAAAAAAATGTAACGTAGCGAGCGATAAAAAATCAATAGTTTGTAGCGAACACTGACGCTAATTTTAGCGCTACTTCAGAGAAAAAATGTGTCATTCTTCTAATCAAATAATAATAACTTGCTTCTTTTGTGGAAAATGTGTTCTTCACAACAATTTGCGAATGAGTCAGCAACGCATCGTATAACGTCGTGGCTTTTGACATTGACACTTGCTGGTAAATCCAAGTAGCAAAGTCCAAGTCAAAGAAATTAATTTTCTTTCTGGAAACACTTGTCTACTTACTCATTATTAGATCTTCATGTTTTAATGGAGCATCTCTTCTTTTGGAATTGCTTTAATTTCATATTTATTGTTTTTTGATATTGTGACAGAGAAAATTCATATTGAATTGCCCTGGTTGGCATATAACGAGTAATATGTGCTTAAACTAACATTTTAGAAAATAACTCAATGCATTTTCTTGTATGTTATCTTTCTTAATTTTTTTAATGTCCTCGCGGTTTTATCGTATTTATTTGATTGTATTCCGACAATCGCTATGTAACAATGTGTCATTGTATTACTTAATCCGTGTCTGCAATTTCGAGTGTAGTTTGAATCCTTTTATAAAATCTGAAAGTAGCTTAGTAGGGAGTACTTTTGAAATATAGTTTGAAATCGCTACTTTTTAAAACAAATAGTTGTATTTGTAGCTAAATACATTTTCGATAAAGTAGTTATAGGTCGCTACAAAAGTTAAAGTAGTTTTTCCGATCACTAGTCTAAATACAAAGGTAAATTGTTAAGAGTATAAGTAAAAGTTGTTTCATACGATTAGTATTTACTTTAGTTAAATAAAGATAAAGCTTAAATTTGAAAATTGGTTGTCTAAAGTTTCGGAGGAGCATTAGCTTTCTGCCCTTGTTCTGTATCAGACAGCAATTTGACTTTTTACTAATCTAATAAATAATGGAATGGATGAAATGTATTTGTTTTCAATTGCTCTTAAAGTTGAATCTTCATCTATGCATAAAATTCCTATGCATAAAATAATTCCTAAACCATTAGTTTTAGAGATATACAGTCGGACCCAGTTAAGACGCTCACGTTTCATACGCGATCCCGTTTAATACGTGTATTTATTCCAGTCCCTTGAACATCGCTCTTAAGAGTAATGCAAAAATATCCCGTTTAATACACTGTAAAAGAAAAAACTCAGAAGCGTTTTGGCACAAGGCGGAAAGGTTTCCGGAAATTTATAGTAAACTTTGTGTTCTCCTCAGTTACTTGTTACTTCGGAATCGTTACACGTATATTCGGTAAAGTTTAAAAATGGAATTAAAAATGAAGTAATATTTGCGCATGCTCATCTACTCCGACCTACTGCACATGTCATTATCACGCGATTTGTATTGTTCTTGAGAGGAAAGACATAGCTTAAAACAGATGCAGATGCAACGTATTTGAGCAGTAAGTATTCTGTTTTATAATTTCTTTTATTTGAGAGAACGATATGCTTTTTTTTTTAAAGAATTAATATTATCAGATTCTATTTTATTGCATATTAATAGTATTAAATTTGCAGTTAATCTTTTGTTGTACATACAAAGTTAAATGACTCGTTTGATAGTTTCTTTATACTCTTGTTCCATGAATCTATAATAAATATTAGATATTTGATTGATGAATAATAATGTAGTACTAGTATTAATGAAGTACAGATAGCACCGTTTATACGTCTTTAACATCTTTTCGTTTTGAGATTGGTTCCAATTCATAACTTTTCTAATGATGAAATGTATCGTTTATATGACAGAACAAATTCCTAATTTCACTTATACTATACGTTTTTCACTCAGTTTTTATGAATCAGATATTTATAAATAAATATCATTGAAAATTTGATTTATAAATCTATAAATAATTCTTTTTTAAAATCCGGTTTCGTGAATTCCATTCTGTAAACAGATACATGTACATTATGAAAATGCTTTATTTCCCAAAATAGATGTATTATTTTTAATACCTTTAAGTAAATATATTTTTTAATCTTGTAAGTAGAGATATTATGTCAAAAGATTTCGTATCTATAAATAATTATTTTATTTCATAAACTGTATACTTATAAAAATTTATTTTTTTTTCTCAGGTTATCTCAGCACTTCTCAAGTTATCTGAATAAAATAGTAGCTTTAAATGAATATATTTAGAAGCATGATAATTGTAAAACACTACATTAAAAATATTTACAAATAGACAAAACATTTTTAACAATATACTATTTATAAATATACAATTCTTGAAAATAAAAGAATTACCACAGATATAAAATATTTTGCAATAGTGTATCTATTTACAAGATTTAAAAAAAAAATGTTGAAATGTATTACTAAAATCTATCTATTTATAAGTATAGGGAAATTAAACATTTTCATTATGTATCAATTTAGAGGATGGAACTCATGAGGCTGCATTTAAAAAAAGAATTATTTATAGATCTATAAATCACGTTTTCAACGTCATTTATTTACAAATATCTGATTCATAAAAAATGAGAGAAAAACGTATAATATAAGTGAAATTAGGAATTTTTTCTGTCATATAAACGATATATTTCATCATTAGAAAAGTTATGAATCGGAACCAATCTCAAAACGAAAAGATGATAAAGACATATAAACGGTGCTATCTGTACTTTATTAATACTAGTACTATAATATTATTCATCAATCAAATACCTAATATTTATTATAGATTCATGGAACAAGAGTATAAAGAAACTATTGAACTTCGTGTTCATACCTTAATAAGTTAAAACACACAACGTTTATTTTTATTTAACACACAACGTCGCATTTATCGACTCACAATTCATTTATTACTAAAAATGTGCAAATATAATATAAAAGTTTTAATACATTAAATCTATCAAGATGATAAAAAAACACAGATGTCAAACATGTCAAAATGTCCCGAGCGCTTTTAGCTAAACACTGGCCATCATCAGGGGAGTTAAAATGAGGAGAAACTGTAGTTCTAAAGATGTACACAGGTTAAGTAAGTGTCGAAACCAAAATCAATAAACAAAAGGAAGGGAAAGAGAGGGAAGGGATGCCACCGAAAGTAAGAGCAGGGCCAATCAAAAACCATGCACCGGCGGTGCCAATTAAATCAAATTATACATGTGGTATATGATATGATATTACATCATTTCATGTTTTATTGCCTCTTGTTATTATCTTTAGAGATTCCCTGATTATTCAAATAATATAGTGTGATACATGTGCAATGATTTTAGCTTTGTTGAATAAGAAATCAATCTCTGTATCTTGATTTAAACGGGATAGAACTGTGCATACTTTACTTATTTTGATGTCTCTTTTGATACGTATGTGGGCATAACCACTCGAAAATTACAAGAAAGAATTAAAGAACATATTACAGACATCAAAAGAGGTAAATTATCCACAGTTCTATCCCGTTTAAATCAAGATGCAGACATTGATGTTTTATTCAATAAAGCTAACGTCATCGCACATTTATCCCATTATAACATTTGCCTAATCAGAGAATCTCTAGAGATATTAACATGAGGGAAAAAAACATGTAATGATGTATTTTCATATCATATACCACATATATGGTTTAATTTACTGGGCATCACCGGAGCATTTGGTTTTTGATTGACCCCGCCCTCACATTCTGTGGCATCCCCTCCCTTCATGTTTCTGATTTTGTTTCTTACTACTTAACCAGTGTACACCTTTAGAACTACAGTTTTTTCTCATTTTAAATCCCCTGATGATGGCTAGTGTTCAGCTGAAAACGCTTGGGACATTTTGACATGTCTGACATCTGTGTTTTTAAAAATATTGATAGTTTTAATGTTTTAAATCTTTTACATTATATTTGCACATTTTTAGTAATAACTTAATTGCAAGTGAATGTGTTTACGTTGTGTATTTTAATTATTTGCTCTCTATTTAATTTGAAACTTTGTCTATTTTTAAAAATAAAAACGTAAAATATTATTATTTGATCGGTGCGAAAAAGGCATAAGCAAAAGTTGTTGCCCAAACATTTTTTTTTTTTTTAATAATATGCAACAGCAACAGAATGAGTATTAACTGACCTTACCTGACATCACTCTGCATGATTCGACTGTTTCTTGAACACTTAAAAAAGAGCATGTTATTACCAATAAATCAATAGCTTTTACCTTTGCTAATTTGTATGCGTCATAATGAATAGTTCGAAATTCCACTGAAAAATCTTTTGTTTCGTTTCTATACGTTAAACTAATATGTAAATTCAACTTCAGCTTGACTTTTTTTGACATACACAGAGTCAGATCCGAAAAAGTTTCATCTATTCTATTGAGTTGAAACCAAACTTTATATTTGTTCAGACAAACAGACATCTTTCCGCTACTACACTTATCCGGAAAGCGGCCAATGCCTAAGTGCCAGGAAAATGTTGATGGCGATGTACTCAATATAACTCCATAATTGTTTGCCATATTGAATGCCTTGCGGAGAAAATTTTTTAGCTGACTGAATAATACCAAAGCATTTATTTTATCTTACACATTCTCAAAACATCTACGGAGATGCTTCTTATCAAGAAAACAGAACAATAGAAAAGATAACTGTATCGAAAACTTTTTTTTTTTAGATTTTCCTTTATCAATTCATTTGTTGCTTTATTTCTCATAACACAACCACAAAACATAATGAAGTAACAAAAGATTTTTTGTCGTTAATGTTTGCATGTGTGCGTGTGGGGGGGGGGGGTGCAGATATTTAGAAACTTTTGTATACATATACCGGGTAAACCATGTGTGCCTATACATGATTATTTTTTACTAGGATTTATGCAAATTTAATATAAAATCCCTTTTGAAAAGCATATAAATGCTATTATTTACTCAATCGATATTTTACGCTTGCCAGAATTTCCTGCCAACATATATTTTCAGGATTCATACCAATAATTTCAAAAAGATATATTTTTCTTATTTAATGACAGAAATTTGCGATTAAATAATGAGAAGATTGCTATTTTAAAATAGTGGTATTCGAACGTTAAAACCGTTCGAATTCTAATTTTGCGCGTACGGCAGACATTGTGCTGTCCTCTAAAAAAACCCATTTCAAAAAATTTCCTCTATATAAAGTCTAATAAAGAATTTATAAAAATTGAACATGGCTAAATAATTACAGCTTATTCTGACTAAAATTTTAATGTTGAGCATTTTTCATTTCATCACTTTATTACTAAATGGCAGCCAATTATGCGAGAATTTGAAAAAAAACCACTTT
Source organism: Maratus michaelseni (assembly GCA_963931845.1). NCBI lineage: Eukaryota > Metazoa > Arthropoda > Arachnida > Araneae > Salticidae > Maratus > Maratus michaelseni. The sequence goes on along the minus strand of OZ007590.1, from coordinate 401,161,818 downwards.
TCCAAAAAAATGACCCTATTACCTGAAAACAAACCACACCTGACATAATCAGCTGAAAATGAAGCATTTTATTACATATGAATGGTTTTAACATAAAAAAAAATTTAATTTATGTAGATCATTCTAAAATTCAATTATAAAAATAAAATCTGTAAAAATGAAGCTCGTGTTTTGCCAGAATTCTGTACTTGTTAATTTAAATTATTTTAAAACTAAATAAACACTCTTTAGGTATTTTTAACTATTTTTATTATTCTACATGGTGCATAAAAACAGAACAAAACAAAAAAATTGATGGGTTTTTTTTAGAGGACAGCACAATACATGCAACGTAACAGCAACAATAATTTATTTTGCTACTTTTTCGGAACTGTCCAGGTCCATTATTATATTAAGTCTTTATTTTCTGTATAAAGTCTAATGTCTAGATTTTGATGTTGTCTCATGAACTTTCACGTCATTTTATTGCGCTGGCACGTTTTCCTAATAGGCTAAAAACAACGAAAGGGCTCAGCGAGGGCTTTACAAATGTGATAAAATCTGGTAGGCAGCAAAAAACTCTAGTCGCTAGTAAAAAATGTTTTCCTTCCGTCACTGATTTTGAAAAGCACAAATGTTTTTTTGCGAAATTATTGCGAAAAAATAATGACAAGCATGGTTTAGAATTATTAGTTGCATAGTTCAGAAAAATAATATAAACTAAGTTTTCTAATGAAACTTATCAAAATACAGGCATATTCGGAAAACACTAAAAGTGTCGAATGCTTGAAATGTCTGCTACAAAATCTATATTTGATGAGAGAAGCATCGATGAAATAGTGAAGCAGGAAAACAATTTTTTTACTTATTTTGCTGACGAAGTCAGATTTTATTATTTTAAAATTTCCATTTGATAAGCTTATTTTCACCAAATTAAAAATAAACATAAAAATATTTTTTTTGGTTTGAATATAATTTCTGAGTATATTTCTTAATATTTCGTAACTTTGCAACCTCTATGACGAAACATCCTATAAAAATTTCACTTCATATGACTTATATGTTATTATTCTTTAAAATGAATGGGATAGATTAATGAGTTTTAATACTGAACACAAAAATCTGATTTGAAACACAAAATAACTGGAGGAGATAAAAATAGCCGACAAATTAAATACCTTCGTCGCCAGGTAAAAAAAATCTTGGTCGCCAGAGGCAACCACATTTGTCAAGCCCTGAACTCAACAATAAATGTCAAATACGTGCTCAGGCATTAATAATAAACAGTTGTATGTTTATATCGCAATTAATCTCAAAAAAAATTTCTCATAACAAATAAGTTAATACCAAGTGAAAATAGTGTTAGTCTGTACTAAAATCCAAAGGAGCTATTTTCTGATACATTTCTGAATTCCTTTTTGTTCGGAAACGAATGGAATTTACAAGTGTTCTTATTCAGAAACTATGTAATAGAATGGCGTATTCCATTTTCTGATAAAGGCTGAATATCTTTAAGAGACAAAGTTATCTTTTTTAACCGAATTTTTGAACGCGACAGCGCAAGGAAAGAGAAAATTTTGTCGTCATGTGGCATCAACCGCTTATAACTTGATATGTAAATCATACATCAAACAAGTAGGTAAGTGTGATCGAAGATCGCTTTAAAGGGTTTCGTTTAATATTCCTTTCAAAACACTTTATCCTTTCTTTAATAAATCCAAATAAATTTCATTTAGCAACAAAAGAAAAAAAAAGTCATGTTTTTTATAAAGTAAAAATTTCCCGGTCTATTTTTTCATTTTTTCGAATATCTAAACCAACCCGCTATTATATTCTGTCATAACAGTATCTGTCATGTGGACTAAATGCGATATTTAAAAAAATAATTTCAAAATTAAACATGTTGTACACCTTCAAAATGTTAAAATATGCGAATATTTCTGTAATCGGATTTTTATCATGATTCAATATGTTTCTCAAACTCATATATTTACTATTCTGTATTACTCATATTGATACTCCCTTTGTATCATTCTCAAACATTTGAAAAATTCGTTGAACTTCCAATAGGACGTCAGATTTTATTTTTAATTCTCTAATGACGTGATATTAATCTGCTTTGTGTACATACACATATACTTATACTCCTTGTATTATTGAGAAATTTTTGAAAATTTCCGTTTTATTATCACTATGACGTCAATCATTTTTATTTCATATTAATCTTTTTTTCAATTGGTGAAACTTTTTATTTCATTTTCATTTTTCATGCGGAAATCGTTCAATAGAAAATTAATTATTTTAGAAAGAATTTCATGGTGGAATTTTAATTTTTGGCAATTGCTATAACGAAAAATGTTTAAATTTAATAGGAAAAGTCTGTTAGAATTTTGGTTTTTTATTTCTATGTATTAAAATAATACGATTTTTTCAAATTTTAATATTTTGAGCTTCATAGCTGGTATTCAGTTATATCTATACAAAGTTTCAACTCTGTAAAATACATAGTTTCTGAGAGTGGCTCTGTGACGGACAGACAACGGAGCGGGAGTAATAGGGTTTCGTTCATCTCACGAAACCCCAAAAATGAAAAACACCATTCTATTCCAAATCGCTTCAATAGTCATGCCTGCAAGTGTCATGCTTTTGCGTTAAAAAATGAGTTCGTAAATGTATCAGAAAGTTTCGCGTTATTGAGCGGAGAGAAAATATTTTTTGAAAACCACCTTAAGTAAGTAATATCTACATATAAAATATAATATTCTCCTTTGAAATTAAAAAATCCCTGACGGCTTGGCCTACAGGCACAGGTAGATTTCGAAGACGCAGACCGTGGGGCGCCTGTTTATTGGGAATTGCAGAAAAAAGACCTTTTTGTCATGATGCGGCAGTTGGGACCGCCCACTTCGAAATATACTTGTGCCTGTAGGCGGCCGAGCAGGGATTTTTTTTTCTGTAAGAGTTGATTTTATAAAAACTTTTCAATATAAAAATTGTAGATAATATTAAAGAGATTTATAATAAATTTAAGCGGATTTGATATCATGTGAATGGACAAAGTTATGAATTCATTTCTTCTAAAACCTCTATTTCCGCCCCCACCCCCTTGAGGGCATTTTTAATGAAATGAAAAATCTGTCCTATATAAATTTTTGGCCCTTTTCCTAGAAGCAATAATAACTTTAAACGGATTCGGTATGTATCATAACTAAGAAGTTATGGGTTTTTTTTTCTGTTATCACAAAAAGCACCCCCCCCCCCCCCCCCCTCTTGGTTCGATTTTGCTTATTAACGAACATGACCAAGATTTTATGCCGCTTGATTTTATGTTTGGAAGAGATTTGTACAGAATTATTGGAGTTATCGTGTCTATAAAAAAGTGATATAGATAGTTAGATAAAGTTTATAACTGGGGGTGGCTTTGGGTTCTTAGGAGTCATGATCGGTGTCGATCTGCAAAAATTTTTCAGAAATTCCAAGTTGGGAGAGTGTAATAGGTAGTATTTCTTACGAAATCTACCTAAAAAACAAATAAATAAATAAAGTGAAGACGTCAAAAAAATGACGACGTCAATAAAGTGACGACGTCAAGAGGTCCATTCTCGACTGAAAACAACAACCATTTTCCCAATGGTTAAAAAAAACACTGCGCTCTAATAATATAATAGGATTTTTTTTTTCATTTTACAAGTGACCTTTATGGATATTCTCGGGGTAAAATTATCCAAAATAACGTTTCGTATTACGCATTTGATAATAAGGAATATTTGTGTTTATACGCATGATGAAGGTTTTATCTAGAAACATTTATGTTCCATGGCATTAGAAAAGAATAGTAAGTCCTCAGATTTGAAAAAAAATTACTTAATATATATACAGGGTTCATCAGAAAAAATGTATACACACTTTGAATGATTATAACACCAGTTTTCATTCACATATAACTAATATTTAAATCGCAAAAGAATCTACATAAAATGTACATACAGGGTGATTTAAAACTTATCGTTCAAATTTCGTGGGAAGGTAGTGAATACGTCAGGAAACCGATTTTACATAGGAAAGTATGTCCGCAAATTTACACATGCGTATGTAGAGGGCGCTGTGTGTAACCAACCTTCCATTGCGTCCCAATCATTGTTTTGACTTTCTTAAAGCCAGTATTATTTATTCTCCTATTTCCACTTCTCATTTGTACCTCCACGAAGCCTTTTACATCTTTAAAAACTCCAAAAATCTCTTTAATGACCTTTATCCAACGCTTTCATTATCTGACGCCTGGAAACATCTCGTTTAACTTCGTTCTTTCTGGTTATTTTAATCTTTATTTATTTATTTTTATTTTTTTTTATTTTTTTTTTTTTTACTTTTTGTTTTCATTTTTATTTTTTTTTATTTTTTTTGTTAGTTTATTTTATACTTTGTTTTTAACTTTCTTCGTTCATGAATTTGTAAATTTTGGTTTCACACCAGAATTCTTTAAAATCTTTCTAATAAAATAAACTAACAAAAAGTAAAAAACAAACCATTATTTCCAATTATTTACACACTGAAAAGAAAAAAAAATTAGAAAGTTATGACCCGTTAAAATTATGACCCGTGTTGTCTCATGAACTTTCACGTCTTTTGATTGTGCTGTTTCATGAAACAACACGGATCATAACTTTCAAACAGTGTATGTATACATTTTTCTGACGCACCCTGTATGTATCTCTATCTACTACCTTTCTATCATTCTATCTATCTGCAAGTAAAATTGTCTGCCTTTCTATCTTTTTCTCTATCTGTCAATCTCTTTTTTTTTCTGTTTGTTTTTGTAAGCTATTTAACTTTCGCTTCTACAGCGTTCAAACACATGTAAGTGTAACTATACGAAGACTTAACTTGCAGCAGACTTACTGTACTTATATTTCTTTCTTTTTACTTTATATACTAAAAGACAGTTTCTTCATAATGTACTAACAACTGATAATCAAAAAACTTTTTCATCAAGCTGGTTAAAACCCCATAAAAAATTCTCTCTTTTAAAACTTTCAAACATAGTAGAAAAGTGTCTATGAATTCGATTTGTGTGTCTGCCATCTCTCCGTGCTCTAACTCTCGTAAATTTTCTCAGATTCCCAAGTAATTAATAAATGTTATTAATGTTCACTATGGAATGTTCGCTATTGAAAATGGAGTATGTAGCATTTATGTTCGTTCCCAGGGAAAATCAAAAGAATCCCGTTTCATTATGGTCTATGAGGAAAAATCGTTTGCGTTTTATTTTAGTGGTGTTATACAATTTTAAGCATAATAAATTTTTTTGCATGTCTGATTTGCATTATAACGTGCTTTTTGTAGAATATGGAGTGAAAACATTAACCATTTATTTACAGGGTCACGCAAAAGAATTCGGTTACAGTACTGACTATGAGAAATAAATGATGGAAAAGCGTGTTCAGCTTTGGTATGCGTTTCTAAGTTTTTTTTTTTTTTTTTTTTTTTTTTTTTTTTTTTTTTTTTGCGTACTACGTGGTGCGTATAAATTCTGTAGTTCATATACAAGGCTACACAAAAGAATACGCAAACATTATTGTGTATGAGCGGGAATTGCTTAGAGGGTGTTTCTTAATTAATTTACGCATTTGCAACTGAACTATATTTAGTACATTAAGAAATCTTTATAGACCGTAAATAAATTCGTATACAGAGTTGCGCACAGAACTGTATAAATTACCGTCAATGCATGATTATTTCTGAAAGTATGTTTTCAGTTGTTACGCGTTTTCCAAATTATTTACTTAAGATATCTTATTTCATCTAATTAAAGAATGAAGCTCCATTACGAAATATTTGAATATATTTCATAATCTATGCTTGACGCATAATTTTTTTTTCTTGTTTAAGTATGAAATAGTTCAAACGCTATTAATCTAAATAATTCAAAATTAGAGTTAGAGTTCGGAGAAAGTGGCAATCATATAAACGAGTAAACAATAGTTCAAACTCTCTTAACTTTAATAATTCAAAATTAGAGTTAGAGTTCGGAGAAAGTGGCAATCATTATAAACGAGTAAACATTCCCCTTTTAGAAAACGCATTCAAATGAGAAAAAAAAATATCAAAATCGGATTATTCATTCGAAATTAGCATACATAAAAACTTTATTTTGTGTAATTCAATAATCTGCTTTTATGAAGACGGTTTAAAAATAGAACTGATAACGACATCGATATCTTATGCGTCGGTTTCGATTTACGCAAGTTTAACTTACTTAAACTATATGGACTGATATCAAAATCCGGAACAGCCCCTGATAAAGTTTACAATGAACGATATGGACTGCGTTGAAACAATTAAACTATCTTAATCTATGTTTTTAATATACTGTTTAAAACGTTTAACGTTTATGCTTTTAAGATAACGATTAGATAACCATTGGAATGCTGGATAACGTTAAAGAAAAAGAAGGTACTTTTTTACGAAAAAATAAAACCGACCTCAAAGGGACTTTAATTCTTACCTTCGTGTCTTTGTGAGAATCATGTATTGTTATTCCCAATGCAGTCCTGAAATGCTGCGTTTACATTATGCGTAACCCTCTTCCCTGGTCTACAACGCCTGCGAGGCACAGATTTTCTAACCAATCAGTGTGTTCATTGGTTGGTTATGGTGCCGCTGATTGGTTGGCTTTTACGATTTAACGCCTAGAACGCCAACGCTTAGGACAATAACGCTATAATGTAAATGGACCTTAAGGGTTCTGTTTTATACCCTAGCCTTACACAAAAATTTTATTTAAAGTCAACCGGAAACCCAAAAAAAAAAAAAAATCAATCAATATTTTAATACAATTAATGATAAAATATCCTGAAATGATATCTCTATTATCAATTTTACCTTAGAAAAATCATGTCATATGTACTCACTTTTATATTCAAATGCATAATTCTTTCAACTTAAACAATGTTTGCGAATATTTTTTTTGAAAATTGGATTATCAAACCAAGACGCAAGACCCAAAATCCAACCCGAAACATTTAAGCTCGTATTCACAATCAACCTCAACCTAGAAAAAAACCTGTGTCGAACACTCAAATAGTATTCATCATTAATCTGACTGGAATCGGCCTAATCAGGTTAATCGGGAATTTCAATTAGGCGTTTGACAGAGATTTTCTATGTTGAGGTAGATGGTGAATACAAGCATTAGAATCAATAAAAATTATCACGAATAAAAATTACTGCTAACCCGACCCGTCGGGTCAGATCAGGTGCGACCTAATGCAGGATAAAAATCTAATTACTCGACATAATAGAAAAACTTTAACCTATATTCATTTTAAATCTCATTGTTGTCCATATCGCGTATTTTGACACGTACTAAGCGATGATATAATAAAAGTTTTGTGCTGTCTATGAAAATAAATGACATATGTACGACGACTATTTTAAAAACAAACAGCTTTTTTTTTAAATTACAAATCACATAGAAAGCAAGAAAACAAGATTTCTAAAAAAAGCACATTAGTAGTATTGTGTACCTTAACACCATACTCAAAATTTCTCATGATTTATCAATTTTTACGCAAGTTAAAGCCTATAAAGCCAAAAGAAGACAGACAAATATATCATTTTTAGATCCAAATGATATTTAAATGCGACCATCTGCAAAAAAACCCTTTCCAATTTAAACAAGAACGAAAGATCATGCGTTCAGCATAGATTATAAAACACTTTCCAACACAGCCAGAAAACTGTAACGAAATATCATCGTTAAATAAGGTAAAAGAAGATATGTAAGTAAACAGTTTAGAAAACACACACCACATTGAAAAATACAGTTTTCGAAATTACCCGCCATTTTAAAAAATGTAGTCGAATTATTTTGTGCAGCCCTGTATATGATCTGGAGATTTGGATGTGTAATACATAGCATGATGAAATTTAATTCAGTTTGAAAATTCACATTTAGCAATTTTCCCCAATCGAAGGAAATGTACTCGAAATCTTTTGTACAGCTCTGTATATTATCTAAACCCTTCTGTTAACATCACATATTAAGCTAAAATTTAATTCAAGTAAAAAACGCATAAGGCAACTTAAAACTCACTTCCAGCAATTTCCAACCATGAACGACAATATTTCTTTTTCTTTCGTAGCCCTGTATATGAATTTATTTATATTCCACAAACTTATATTTGTCTACTAAATATAGTTCAGCAAGAAAATGCGTAATACAATTAAAAACTACTCTTAAGCAATTCACTCCCATAGTGCGTAATACTTATGAATTCGATGCTCAAACAGTTGGGAACTAATGAATGAATTTTAAGGAATCTTGTGATGATTGAAAGGTCTAATTAAGATTTATAAATAATAATTTTGACTACAATATGTAGTTTGTAGCACTCCTATATTCAAAATAATTTTGGGGAAAACAGCGTAAAACTAGGATCATCAATCAATCAACCGATCTTTCAATGCTCAAAAACTTAAGAACAAATTGATAAATTTTAAGGAATCTTACTGAAATTGAAAGATCTAATTAAGATTTATAAATTATAATAATTACATTTTAACTTATACATCTTAATTTAAAAACTGGATTGGTAAGTATTTTTCCTTAAAAAAGTCGAAAGATAAAATACAAATGAAATACAACAGTTTGCTACACAGTTATTTAAAAAATGTATATTATATATTTAAAAAATAATTTCTGCAAGACTATTTAGAATCTTAGTGTTTTATCTTTACCGTGTGATAGATACATAATAAAACAATTTTTAATCAAATATTTCAGAATATCTTCTTACATTTAGCTCTTCAATTATTGAAATATTTACATTGTTCATCCACTTCTTGAACGGTTGTTACTATTTTCCTGCATGTTTATTAAAAGTTTTTAAGAAGAGCTCATTAGCTTCTACAGGATATTCCTTGACAAACTTACTAGTCTTTCTCCTACATGTTTATTAAAAGTTTTTAAGAACTCATTTGCTTCGACAAGATATTTCTTGACAAATTTACTATTCTCCTGAAAAGTTTTTAAGAAGAGATCATTAGCTTCTACAGGATATTTCTTGACAAATTTATTATTCTTCTGAATGTGTATTACAAAATTTTAAGAAGAGCTCATTAGCTTCTACGGGATATTTCGTGACAAATTTACTTTCGCCTGAATGTGTATTAAAAGTTTTTAAGAAGAGCTCATTAACTTCTACAGGATATTCCTTGACAAACTTACTATTCTCCTGCACGTTTATTAAAAGTTTTTAAGAAGTGCTCATTAGTTTCTACAGGGTATTCTTTCACAAACTGGCTATTCTTCTGCACGTTTATTAAAAGTTTTTAAAAAGAGCTCATTAGCTTCTACAGGATATTCCTTCACAAACTTACTATTCTCCTGCACGTTTATTAAAAGTTTTTAAAAAGAGCTCATTAGCTTCTACAGGATATTCCTTCACAAGCTTACTCTTCTCCTGCGCGTTTATTAAAAGTTTTTAAGAAGAGCTCATTAGCTTCTACAATATATTGCTTAACAAACTTCCTATTCTCCTGCACGTTTATTAAAAGTTTTTAAGAAGATATCATTGGCTTCTACAGGATATCCCTTGACAAACTTACTATTATTCTGCACGTTCATTAAAAGTTTTTTAAGAAGAGATTATTGGCTTCTACATAATACTCTTTGACAAACGTACTATTCTGCTGCACGTTTATTAACAGTTTTAAAGAGATCATTGGCTTCTACAGGATATTTCTTGACAAACTTACTATTCTCCTGCACGTTTATTAAAAGTTTTTAAAAAGAGCTCATTAGCTTCTACAGGATATTCCTTGACAAACTTTTGCCAATCTACTGTTGTAAGGATATCCTTAGCATTATCAATGAAAAACTGCGTGGCACGAACTAGCAAGCTTCTTTCACCGTGTCTTGTGGCTAGCGATATGACATCACAAATTATGTCCAAGGACAAATTTTGGAACATAAAGTCGACACAGACCTTTCTCAAGTCCTTGACGTCGTATTTATCGGACATATGATGCAATTCAAATACGTTTTCTTTTGAGATGTTATCTAATGTTCCAGTATACAAAAAGAAAAGAAAATCTGTAAATATATATGGATCACAGTCTGGAATGTCAATAGCGCCTTGATTTTTCTCCTTCATGTCATGTTTGAACATTGCTCTAAATACAGGTGATCGGCACTTGATGATCACTTTATGTGCTGGATATTTTTGACCACCAACATGAAAGATGATGTCACTGTCTTCGTCACTGAGAAATGCATCTTTTAAGCTTTCAGATAAGCCTAAAATTAATATAAAAATATTTCTATTAGAAATTTAATACTTTTTATACTTATAATACACCATGGTAAAGAAATTATTTTTTCAAATTGCAGAGTTTATTTTATATAATATATATAAAAAGAAACATGTATACATGCAAATTAATTTAAAACTCCACAAAACATGTGAGTTACAGCACATTCTATTTACCATTAAAAAATTAATCTTTTGAAATTTTGCTTTGATTCAGAAAATAGTACTAAAATGACATATCGAAATTCAAAATTCTATGGCAATTTTTGTAGAGTACTATTTTTTTTAATGTAACTTTTAATAAATGGATTAAACAAATATGGCATGAAAAAAAGAAATTCAGAACAAATAACTTAATTCGAAAAAAACAATCAATGTTTTATTACGACATCAATCTAGCAACAGTTAATTTTTTCCCTAAAATTTGTACCTAAATGTGTGTTTTTAACAATATCACATATTTTCAATGTAAATATTGTTTCAGTTATTCAATAATTTATTTTAAAGGATTTATCTAAAACTGTCCCAAGCAGTGAAATCATTTCAGATTAATGTAGCTTTGTTTTGGATATATGTAACATCGTAACACAACAGGAATAACATTAAAATGTAACACATTATGATGTGAATGACAATACATTACCATCGATAACATTATAAGTGCGGAAGAGTTGAACTGCAAAACATAAAACATGACTGTTTTTGAATTAATACACTATCCAAATTAAAGAGTATGTTCGTGGTTAAGTTTATTTTTACTTTCCAAACACATAGTGTATTGATAGCCTGAAAGGGACTGCTCAGACGTGGAGACCAAGTCTATAGAGCGTAGATGTCTCTCCCAGTTCCCCTTATTAAAGTTTTAAAACATACAGTATACTCAGCTGGAGCTGAATTTGTCATTAAACAAGGCAACACCCTCTCTGACGGAGAACATATCTCCCTAGAGACAGTGGACAGTGAGGTACGGATGACGATTTGTGCACCATAGACATGCTCTTTCGGGCAAGGGGCGCTGTGGCACCGCCATAAGAAACTCTACTTGTGACAAGGGACGGTGTCATACGAGGAAATGGGAGTTTCTTTGGAAACTAACTAGCTTGTCAGGTTGGAGATGTACGGTATGTGTTGGTGAATGTATTTGAGTTTGCTTAGAAGTGTGGGTCTTGACAGAATAATTTGTAGCCATCCCTTGGAGGAAGAGGCAACACATTGTGTAAGGAATGTATTGTAATCATGATTTGTGTGTGTGTGTGCACGACAACCTCTAAACGGTATTTAGGATTGAGCTAACTTTGGCGTGGCCAGTGGTGTAGCCAGGGAGGGTGTAGCCAAATGATCTGGATACCAGTAATATTGTAAAGGTTTCTTCTCTTTGATTATCGCAGAAAGTCCTCCGATTACATAAAATATTAGTGGTATCCAGAGCATCTGGACACCCACCTTGGCTACGCCACTGGGTGTGGCATGTCCCTCGAGGGATTTTGCGCCATCAAACCCTATACAACCAAACAATCGATCAACCATTAAGCGAAGATATTATAAACCATTGTTGCATGAACTGAATAGATTTTCCTACACATAGGCCGACAACAAATTAAGTATTTAATCATTTTTTAAACCATTTCGAAATTGATTCTATAAGGAAAATCACTAAGGAAATGGGACTCCCATAATTGTATTAAAGTACGAATCAATTTTCTTTCACTTCGGGCTTAGGCAGGGTTCGCATTTGAATATTTCGTGTTCAAGTCGGTTTCGGGTTGAACTGTGTCGAATTCGGGTCGAATTTCAGGTTGACTTTAAGCAGAATTTTCGGTTTTGGGTCAGATACAAAACCAGCTTGTGCAGGATTACACTTTGATATTTTCAAGAGTTATAACATACCTTTCGATTTTATTGGCTCACTTATTTCAGAGTTGATCTTTACATAGTCATACTTAATCTTTCTATTGTCTTTATCATGCTCATGATTATTCCCTTTTTCGCCTGCAAAAGAAAATGCATCGTAATTTTACAAAAATAAGAGAAAATAAAACACGTAGGTACAACTTAAGAAGACCACAAAGATTTTGAACTCGCGAAAAAAATTGTATTTTTTGTCATTATTACTTTTATATTGTTTGAACCTTTAAAAATGACGTACAGTTAGTCTGATAGGAAAAGTCCTAAAATTACGGCCGTAAACGTTGAACCGCGAACTGGAGATAGCTGCGAAGAACAAGTCTTTAAACTTAATGATCTCGAAATGTGTTTTTTCAGCGGTTTTGCCACGATAGCTTTTGAACATGTTAAAGAATTTGCAAGTTTCCTTTTTTTAATTTTAATTAAGGAAAATTAAATTCCTTACAAACTATACTTGTAAAAAAAGTTATGATTGATAACAAAAATTCGGACTTTTTACGGATTTGAAAATTTTTATTATACAGGGTGATTTTTTTTAAAGCTGTGAAAGTAAAACCCTTTAACAAAGCAACCGCTGATCCAAATGACCTGAAATTTTACTAGTAAGCAATGGGAATTTTTTAGGCGTGGTTAAAAAAAACTTAAAATCGCACCGACAGATGGCGCTGTACGTTAACAGAAACAAAGAATATCGTCAGTGGAAGGAAAACAATGGACGATACTTTGAGAAACCATCTTCCGTAGTCACTCTGTCGTCATTGGATCTTTTCTTAAATTCTTTACGCTCGTATTCACGAATAACTTCGACCGAGAGTTGAACCGAGGGTCCAGTAACCCCAGGTTGGGTTTTCAACCGAGAGTTGAAATCTCGTATTCACCGTCTACTTCGGACGAAAAGTTACCCAACTCAGAGTTACTCGACCCCGGTTGAATAAAGCGTGCTAATTGGTTAAAAAAAATCAGATGACGTTTTCGGTTTCGCATTGAAGCTTTGTTTGTTTATATTATGGAAGAAAAGTGCCGGAAAAAAAAAAAGGAAATTAAATGTAGAACTTCTTTTATTTTTTACAAAATATATGCACAAAATAAAAACTTGTAATTACTAAATATGGAGATTAACTTATTTTAATTTCTTACAAAGTTTAATATTTTTTTTAACAATTTATTCAAATTTTATGTATTATTATTATTACTTTTAAACATATAGGTGAGTTAAGAAAGGGATATGAAATGTGTTAATTGCTAAAGTAAATTTTATAAGTTTATTTTTCAAATAAAATTTGTCTTAGTAGCTAAACGAAAACTTGATTTGATCAAAACGAAAATTTTATTTCAACAGCAATTATGTTGATTTCTATTATTAATAGCTATAATTATTAATTAATTAAATAATTTCTAATTAAGAAACTATTAAAATGGAGAAAAAGGAAAAAATTCCAGAAAGTAGCCTCTAGTACTATTTTTATTTTGTCGAATCAATTTATATATTAAATGATATCCAGATGTATTGATTTGATTTTTTTTATTTTCAGCAATCTAATTAAAACAAGAACGAAAAATCATGCGTCAAGCATAGATTATGTAGCACTTTCCAACGCTTCCAAAATAATTTTACAAAACATACCGTTTAATAAGCTAAAAGATAACATCTAAGTAAACAATTTGGAAAACGCATAACATATTTAAAAACATAATTTCAGGAATTTCCAACAGATACAATATTCGGAAAAATATCCGAATACTTTTATTCAGCCCTGTATATGATCTATAGATTTGTATATGCTAGGATGCTAAATTTGAGTTTAGTTAGGAAACGCGTAGCACAGTTTAAAATTATCTTTCAGGAGTTTCTGTCAATAAACGGAAATGTGTTCGCGAACTTTTGTGCTGCCCTGTATAGGATCTACAGAATTTATACACACCACGTAATAGACAAAAAGCGAGTTAAAATTAAAATCGCGTTTAGTAACTTAAAACGCACTTCCAGGAATTAGTGTTAACAGACAGTAGAGAATTCTTTTGTGTGTCCCTGTAAATGAACGATGACTGCTATACACACACTATTCTGTAGTAAGCCTCTTGTAATGCACCTTAGATATATATATATAAATTTCAATGCGTTTAAAATAGTGAAACATTCTTTAAATAAACCGCAGACGATTTTTCTCCATAGACGTCATGTAACGGAATTCTTTTGACTGTGCCTGTAAAGTAACTATAAGTGCTATGCACACCCTATTCCATATTAAGCTTCTTCTAATGCACCTTAGTGATATATATAAATTCCAATGCGTTTAAAATAGTGAAACATTATTTAAATAAACCGCAAATGATTTTTCCCCATAGATCGCAATGTAACGGAATTCTTTTGAGTGTCCCTGTAATAAAACTATAAGTGCTACACACTTCCGTTGAAATAGGGAACATGCTATAGATAACGACAATAACATATAAAAATTCCAGAGCAATCCGAGCATATTTACGGGAGTTAGAGCACGGACAGACGGCAGACGGCCAGACGGCCAGACAAACCGAAGTCATAAGCACTTTTCAACTATGTTGGAAAGTGCTAATAAAATGATTAATTCTAATACAATTAGATAGTAATTAATATGCACATTGACAAAAACAACAACAACAAAAGAGTGGAAATAATATCAACAAAGCTTCAAAGAGTGCTTAAAAGGTGGTGTTTGTGGTTCTAACAGTGCCCTGGCACCAGGCACCCAAGTTTTTCAGGAGCTCCAACGGCGCATTCAATTATCGCTTCCGATCGGTTAACAAACATTTTATTTTAACTAGTCGCTAAATAATAAACTCCAAACTTGTTTTTAGTTTAAACTGTCTACCATGGATATATTGCTATTTTATTAGATGTTATTTTAATGAACACTAATATTTTAAACCTTTTAAGGCTACTTATATAAATTTTCATTCAAAACAGAATTGAGTAAAGTCTTTTCTAAATAATGACAAATGAATTCTGTATACTATCTGGACATAAAACTGTAAAATATTACAAAAAGTTTTTTTTTTTTTTTTTTTTTTTTTTTTTTTTTTTTTGCATGCATAGACATCTATTTTTAGATTCAGTGCATCATTGAAAAAGATGTGTTTATATAGAAAATTATACTTCATTTTCTATATTCTTTCTAGTTTTTAAATTTTATTTTTTTCACTCATTTAGATGTCACTTCATAGATTCAATTACAATTTTATTTATATGAGAGAGAGAGAGAGAGAGAGAGAGAGAGAGAGAGAGAGAGAGAGAGAGAGAGAGAGAGAGAGAGAGATTTTTAAATATTTTTTATGAATGAATGGCTATAGATTTCTAGACTAGATAGGGAAAATAATGATAGTTGGTAATCTGATAAAACAATCTGAATTTATTAACGATAATTTCAGATAATTTTATAGTACTGAATTTTAAGGAATATAATTTTTTTTAATGTGTCTTAGTGGAGAAGAATAAGTGCCCCATTTGCCCCACCCTATCCATGCATCACTCTGTCTATCTTTCATTTTCTTTCTTTCTTTCTTTTTTTTTTTTTTTTTTTGGTCAGTGTTATAAGTTAATTAAAGTAAATTAAAACGTGACTCAAGATTCTGTGTAAGATATAGAAATAAAAAGAAAGTTTAAAGTATTAAAAATAGAATGTATGTAATCTCATATATATATATATATATATATATATATATATATTATCTGCAAACTTTTTAGCTGGTTTGTTTATATTTATACATACAACTCATATATTATATGTTTAATTATTTGCTTACATAAATATTCAAGATCATGAAGAGTAGAATTTATTTGCCTTAAAAAATTGTCAACATTACCTAAAGGGCTAATAAAACATTACTAAAATAACATATTTTGCATTTAAAGTTATTTATTTTTTTCAAATTTTCATTAAAAAAAAAAATTAGGAATAACGAATGTATTTTAACAGTAGCGAAATGACTCCTGTTTACATAAATGAAATTTCAGATATCAAACTAATTAGTATTTTTGATTTACCAGCTAAAGTAAAAAAATTCGTTTTTTTTTTTTTTTTTTTTTGGGGGGGGGGGGAGCGGGGAGCATTTTTGTGAAAAGTAAAAGAAGTTATTTTTGTGAAATGTATTATATTTTTGAGAAAAAAACATTTTGTAACAAAAGAGGAAATTCAGTTATTCAAATTCAACCAAGCATTTATTAAAAATAACTTCTTTAAGTCCTTCTGCTAAAGTTTTACTTTTTGGTGAATTTGTTTTGTTAGTAGATTACACATTTTAAAAAGCTAACGCAATAAAAATAATTAATGAAGAGTATGTTTTTGTGGAATTGAATTTTGTGAAGGGCCCTGTTTTATTAAAAGCAATTTTATGAAGGGCCCTGTTTTATGACATGGATTTTTGTGAAGGGGCCCTAAATAGGCCCCAAATTTTATCTGGATTGATCCTTAATATGTGTATATGTGAAAACATGATGGGAAAAGGGGGAGGGGATAAGTTTGGTTCTGTAAGTTTATTATGTACAGCTGTTATAACTTTTTATATACCTACAATCAATGGTTTAGGTCATATCAATTCTGTCATGATAGACAAAATTGGAAGTGACAAAACGTTTATTTGAAGAGAAGCATTATTTTAAAACAAAGGTGTTTCTGGATTTTTTGCCTGGTGTTATTTTAAAAATGAACAATTTTTTATCAATGTATTTCAGCCCTTTACTTCTATTGTAATATTTTAAATTATATATAATTTTGAAATTAAAACACAGTTGAAACTTAAATGTAATTAAATAAATATTTCAAATTTCTCAAAAATTGGGAAATACAACGTAAAGTTCAAAAACAGAAATAACAATAGTATAGTGTTAATCAATGATATAGTTGTTTAATTAATATAAACATATTCGTGATTTAAACAAAGAATAAACCTACTAAAAATCTTCAATAGATAAATACAACTCAGATGATATATTGTTTAGTTTTAAACCACAATATCTAATTTATAGAGCTAATCTTATATTTATATAACAGATCGTACATAAATAATAATAGTGTATCTTTCACACCAGACACAAAATTTAACTTTTACCCATATTCTACGAGTATCAAAATCGAAAATCTACATTGAGTCGATGGATACTTGAACATAATCTAAGTATTTTTTACTTAAAGAAAAATGCAAATTAGTCTGATGTCTCAAATTTTAATTAGAACTTACGTACGACATTTATTTCGCTACTCTTAAAATACATTCATAAATTCTTTTTAAGATCAAAATTGCAAAAACAAATAACTTTAAATGCAACAATTTCTATTTTAATAGCAATTTATCTACCATTAATGTAATGTTGACTATTTTTTATGGCAAATAAAATTCTTCGCGACCATGCTTATTTATATAAACAAACAATTGAACATAAAATATAGAGGATTTATATATAAATATAAACAAACCAGATAAAAGAAATTGAAGCTAATACATATATATAAGAGATCACATTACCTTTGCATATTGTTCTTTTGTTTTATAATAGTATTAAACTTCTATTATATCTTATACACAGACACTTGATTCAGTACGTAAGCTCGTAAGCCGCCATTATTGTAAAATGTGACCAGACACAGACTTGCTCTCTCGTCTTGTTTTTTGTTAACTACGCATGCTCGGTTGAAAAACTTGAACTTCAACCCTCTGTAAACATGGAACTAATACCCTGTTCACATCGGACATTTAAGATATCTTAGACCGCCATTTTTGAGGTGGTACCTCCCCGGAATTGAATACCTGTCCACACCGCCAAACGCATTTAAGATAACTCACTCAACATCACCGTGTCCAGTGCGCATGCGCATATGTTAAAAGCAAACTCAACAGCCAATCGGCCTCCAGAGCCTATCAGAGTGAGCGGTACTGACTGTATCTAGCAATGGAAAGTTCGAACTCACTAAGTGAGTTTCTGGAACTCACTCAGTGAGTTCAGCGGTCTAAGATATCTTAACTATCCGATCTGAACGTAGTATAAGAATAAACAGGAACTGACATATCCCCCAAATGATGAAGTTTCAACTATAACCGGTTCTGCCCGTTCCGCCAAGTTGTGACAACCAAAACATTCCCCCTGACAACGTTAGTAAGTGAGATTTAAGCCATAGTTTTAATTTAATTATTATAAAACAATGGGCTCGTGGGAAGCATATGGCTGCACAAATAGGTTTAGCAAGAAGATTCCTGAATAAAATATCATCGATAAGTAATTTATTTACTTTTTAAAGACGTAATTGCTTGATGTATGCAAAGCTATCCAAATGGATTGCTAAAAACTATGAGTGTAATGTAAATAAGACTATTCCGCGTTTTGACAGTTTTGTTATGTATATGTTAATTTTCACGTTAATTGCACTATATTTCTGCAGTTTTTTTGTTCATTTTCTTGATTGTTTACATCGTCTAAATCAGAGTACAGGGATGGTGTTTACATGTCAACCAAAAAGTATATATATCTCTTTACGTATAGCTAATTTGATGTTTTAATTTCGTCTACTTGTTATTTTTGCAACTGAAGTGTTTTTTATTTTTGTAGTAGTTATGTGAACTGAGCTATTTTTCTATAATTATATGCTGGGTCGGGAGGCTGCCCAGGGCCCCGCGCCAGAAATCTGTCATATCTAAATTTTTGGCCCTTATCCTAGAAGTAATAATAACTTTAAACGGATTCGATACGCATCATAATTAAGAAATTGTGGGTTTTTTTCTGTTTTCACAAAAAGCCCCCCCCCCCTCCCCATTTCCACCTCTTGGTTCGATTTTGCCCAGTAACGAACTTGACCAAGATTTTATGCCCCTTTATTTTATGTATGAGTTTGGAAGAGATTTGTGCAGAATTATTGCAGTTATCGTGTCCATAAAAAAAGTGACATAGATAGATAGATAGGTAGATATATAAAGTTTTGAACTGGGGGTGATTTTGGGTTCTGGGAGTCATAATCAGCGTAGATCTGCAAAAATTTTTCAAAAATTCCAACTTAGGGGAGAATGTAATAGGTAGTATTTCTTACGAAATCTATCTAAAAATGATGTATGAAATATAAATATGCAAATTGTAGTGACGGCGGAGGGGGGTGGTGCGCTACAGATGTTAGTACTGCAGAATATTAGGGCTTCAGTACTTTTTTTCTTAGAAACTAATCCCTGTTGATAAATACATATTTTTTAAAAGCACAATATTTACTTAGTAATTTTAAGCAATAATATTAATAAAAAAAAGAAAACTGCCCAGTTAAACTGAGGGCATTGAGCTCACAGGCTATTCACACTAATTGTATATTATACTCTTATTTCAAAGAATTTGAAATATGCCCCTCGAAAACTAAAGAAATCAACAATATATTAAGGGGGGGGGGGGGGTCATCCCCCCGTTACCCCCCTCATAGTTAATTAATGAACCCCTTAAACTAATCAGGGAAGTCTCTAATTACAGTGAATATATATACAAAATTTGAAGAAAATGGGATAATTCTGCATGAAAAACCCATTTATCTAAATTAAGGGGGATTAGCCCCCCTTTCCCCCTTTATACTTAACCAATGAACCCCCAAAACTATTCAGAGAAGCGCATTATCACAATGAACCTATATACAAAATTTGAAGAAAATCGGATAATTCTGCATGAAAAACCCATTTATCTAAATTAGGGGGGTTATCCCCCCCTTTCCCCCTTTATACTTAACCAATGAACCCCCAAAACTATTGACAGAAGCGCATTATCAAAATGAACCTATATACAAAATTTGAAGAAAATGGGATAATTCTGCATGAAAAACCCATTCATCTAAATTAAGGGGGGATTAGCCCGCCCTTTCCCCCTTTATACTTAACCAATGAACCCCCAAAACTATTCAGAGAAGCGCATTATCACAATGAACGTATATACAAAATTTGAAGAAAATCGGATAATTCTGCATGAAAAACTCATTTATCTAAATTAGGGGGGGTATCCCCTCTTTCCCCCTTTATACTTAACCAATGAAACCCCAAAACTATTGACAGAAGCACATTATCAAAATGAACCTACATACAAAATTTGAAGAAAATGGGATAATTCTGCATGAAAAACCCATTTATCTAAATTATGGGGAGATTAGCCCGCCCTTTCCCCCTTTATACTTAACCAATGAACCCCCAAAACTATTCAGAGAAGCGCATTATCACAATGAACCTATATACAAAATTTGAAAAAAATCGGATAATTCTGCATGAAAAACTCATTTATCTAAATAAGGGGGGGGGGGGGGTATCCCCTCTTTCCCCCTTTATACTTAACCAATGAAACCCCAAAACTATTGACAGAAGCACATTATCAAAATGAACCTATATACAAAATTTGAAGAAAATGGGATAATTCTGCATGAAAAACCCATTTATCTAAATTATGGGGGGTTAGCCCCCCGTTTCCCCCCTTTATGTTTAACCAATGAACCTCCAAAACTAATCAGGGAAGCGCCTTATCACAAGGAACCTATAAACAAAATTTAAAGTAAAACGGTTAGTTCTATCAAGAGTTATCGCGTTACGTACATACATACATACATACGTACGTACATACAGAACCGGCGGGCACATAAGCTCTCAGGCTTTGATAGCCTGTGAGCTAAAAAACTGAAAGAACTACTGGAAGAGGTTGTGGGTGTCGGGGTGGGGGGGGGGAGAATCTGAATACCAGGCATGAAGTAGGCAGGCATTTAAACTGCAGGAATATCAACCAAAATAAATTAAAAGATCACCTCTGCTCTCCTATTCAGCAGAGCAATTTATGTAAAAAAAAAAAAAAAAAGCAACTCAGATGAAACTTATAGAAATATCAACTAAAAGAAATTAAAACCTTAAAAACACTTTAATATGACATTGGAATATTTCAAACGAGCTGGATTCGGATGTAAACAAACAACGGCAGCCATCTTGTGACATCCATCTCAGTTACTTCAATCGACCGGGCAGACATCGGGGGAAATGTCAGTTCCTGTCTATTTATAGTTCCATGTCTGTAAAGGCGACAATTCTCGATCCACTAGACTTCTGTTCTAGCGTACTTCTGAGCCAATCACGGCTATCGCTGGATGGAAATAGAACCTCCTACTTGTTTACAAGTCTCGCTCTGAGGGGAATGACAAGTTTGTTTTGTGACGATATGGATATTTAAAAAAGTAGATTTAAGCTCTGTTTTCAATTATTTTGTTGCGCTATTAAAGAGGAATATTTAATATTATAAGCTGAATAAAAGAAGAATCATCATTTATTATTATCAGTTGATTAAAAGAAGAGTCATCATTTGCAGTTGTTTTTCAGTTACATAGCTGCCATGTGTTTCGCGAATGGGGAAATTGCACGTTTTTCAATTTAACTTGCATCTGATAGAGTGTAAAAATACGAACATTTTGATACCATTTTTACATATATTTGAAACTTCTATAAGTCATTAAATTAACTTTTAAAACGCAGTTTTTGCCGTGGCGGAAAAAAGCCACGTCACGTGACGAAAGCTGTTCTGACGTCACTACACATGTAAACAAACCCTCGCTGTATTTCTCCCTGTTATTTCCTATGGAGGTGGCTTGCTTTACGCTGGACGATTTCTTTCTTTTCTTAAAAATGATTAGTATAACAAATTAAAAGTATTGTAAATTGCTGTAATGAATAAATAATACTGTGAATTCCAAGTGATATTTTTATTCCATCGCGTTTCTAAGAATTTTCATTTCCAAATCTCGATGTAGAAATAAAGTATCGGTACAAGTTAATACACTCGTACTACACTATTGTATTTTATATAATAAGGTGTATATATATATATATATATATATATATATATCGTACAATATAAAATAAACTGGTACAAATAGGATTTATTTCAGTAGGGAGGGTGGAGTCAACTTATAAAAGGGTTTTTGCATTTATATTTTATACTTAAATTATGAATTTTGCTTGGTTCCACTATATGTTTTATCGCTTTAATTGTAAACTAAACTGTTTTGAATCTTTGAAAAACAGCTAAAGTTATTAGAAAGAGCGAAATGTGCTAAGATAGCTTTAAGACAGGCTTACAGAATTTTTATATAAATATACACGAGAAAAGTTTAATATTTTTGCAAAAAATGTTTCCAGGGACCTATCCAGACTTTTCTCACAGGGTTCTTTTTTTGTGAAATTGTGAAAAGTATTTCATATTTGTGAAAAAACTAATTATAATTTTGTGAATTTGAAATAACTGTTACATTCAGTTTCTTGTTTATGAATTTTTGACAAGATTCTTTATATATGTAAAAGCTACATAAATAGATTCTTTGACGGCTTCAGTTGTTTTGTGTCAGGTCAGATTTTTCTTTTAAATAATTAAATTTGTAAAAGGTTTAGTTTGGAGATGGAAAAAAATTGTGAAAGGCCTATTTTTAAGACAAAAAATTTTGTGAAGGGTCTTGTTTTAAGGTAGAATGTATTGTAAAGGTTCTTGTTTTAATATGAAAAATTTTGTGAAGGGTCCTTTAAAGATCTCAATTGCTTCCTAAACAGATCTCTGTACTACACTACACACAGGTAAAACAATCAAGTAATTATTTTAAATACTGTCAGTTTTGTGAAAATTTCAGAATGTGGGATTGAAGGTTTTATGCTTTATAGAACTTTGCAGATTAGAGATGATGTTCAGTTTAAAAATTAAGTATTTTTGTAAAATTAAGTACTGTTTTATTTTTGTTATAAATTAACAATATTTCTACGGAAATTAAAAAGGCCAAAAGAGAAATATTATGCAGAAATATAATAATTCTAAATGTATTTGAAGCAATTTTATCGTTGTTATTAACATTTTAAACATTAAAAGAATGGTAGTATGTTTGAATTTTCGTTCATGATCTATAAATGTTTTCTTTATTCTTTGGTTCTATGTTAAATTTTTGTTGCTAAATTAATATATAATCCATACCTTCCAAATAATTAAAAAAAATAATCATGCAAATTCATGCCTTACCTGTGAATTGAATTTAAAAACCATTGTGATATTATAGCATAATATCTCTCAACATAATGCACTGCCCTTATAATTAATGCATTGTTCAAACAAGAGTAAACCTTGAATGATAATATATCTTGATTTCTTTATATATCACTATAAAAAGTTTACGTTGTAATGAGATGGCTGTTTGCAAAAGTGAAAAGAGTGGGCTCTACTTCAACAACATATTCAAATTCTCAGCACATCTCGCTCCGTTTTAAAAAAGCTTTGTGCAGTATAATGCTTATTTTCAAAATTCAGATACTGCTTTCTTTAACAAGATTTTCAAATATTTTCATTATATATTTATTTTTTACGAAAGTTAGAACATTGAGGAAAATAAAGATATAAAATTTTTAGAACCAGATAAATCTAAAAATAGGACTTTCTGAGAAACTATGTTACAAACAAACAAAAAGTACTGCATCCATTCAAAAATTATACGTAAGCAAATAATAATAAAACTATGATTAAATTATTTTTACACTTTTCCATATTAATTGAATGATGATTATACTTTGAGAAATCAATTTAGCAATCCTAAAAAGATAGTTTAAATAATGCTTTTTTTTCTTTCCTCTTTCCATACCTTAAAACAGAAAAAAAGCAAAGATTATACATTTATTTTAATAAATTTACTAGCTATTTTCTTCCAAGCGTAAAAAAAGAAAAAAAAAAAAAAAAAAAAGCGGTGAATTTTTCCAGCTTCGGTAGCCACGCCAAATTATAGTATTATATTGGACTTTTTTGAAAAATCACGAATTCCAATCATAAAAGGAGGCGTGATTATCAAAATAAACATTGGATGCTTATAAAAGATGTGTATTTAAAAAATATATTTTATTTAATACTTATTTTTAAGTAAGTACATAAAAAAAGAGAATAAAAGACAATAGTGATAAATTTACTCACGTATGTTGCAGTAATTTTTTTTTTCTGAAGGGTGAATACACAATTATTATTATCAGTATTTAATTAAAATTTTTATTCAATAAATCAGTATTAAATAAAGCATTTTTTGTTTTTGTTTCCTGCATTGTTGCTTAAAATTTCGTTTTCTCATAATTAATTTGAGTACATTTTTTATCCGTAATATAACCTGCATAACACGAAATTATATTCATATTAAAACGAATTATTAAGCATTAAAAAGAATTAAGAAAATAATGCATTTCAAGAACAATATGCGATTTTACTTACGATTTCTTTTGTAATAAAACTATCGTTCTTATTTCGTTTAAATAAAACAGAGTAAGTGAACAATATACGTGCCTTTTAGCTTTAGCTTCCTTTATTTTTACCCACATGAAATGCAGTTTTTCTGTCCTAAAAGCAAATTTGAATTAAAAAAATAAAAAACTATTTCCGAAAGACATAATTTGTATTTTTCGAATCCGACCAACTTCAACACTTTTCTAAATGAAAATTAATGCAAATGTATAAATTAATAGTGCATTATATTTAGATATGATAAAATAATCCAATTTTTGCTTTTGTTTTTCTGTAAACGAGTCTTTAAAAGATGTTTATAGTACATAGAAAGCAATATAAGACAGCCTGTGAGAACTCGACTCTAAGCAGAAATCCCCGTTTCATGTGTAGTGACGTCAAACCAATCCCGTCGCGTTTTCCGATCACGTGGTTTTGTTTTGCTTTTAGCGGAGTTTAAAACTCCAATAACTACATAGTTTAAATTATTTTTGCGATTCCGAGTTAAGTTTTGAGGTATGTAAGGTTGTCTTCATCAATTAAACATAAAATAATGCATAATCTAAAGTGAGTGCAACTTCCCCATTGAAGGGATTCTTTTCTAAGACGTATTCAGTATAAAAGGAAATACGGACTTTTCTTTTAATTAAATTTCTGAATTAATTGGCCAGCTGGTGTCTCTTTTGAAAGCAGAAGTGTAATTTCTTCATCTGCTTTGAAAGTGTACATCTGCTAGCCGAACTTGATTTAATAAATTGATTGTGAAACTTTATGAATTGATTACCACATTTAAAGAAAGGGCAGAGAGCTGAATAAAGCAATTTCAAGTTTAATAAGCATTGAGTTTTATGTCCATTATATTTATTTCTAATGAATAATTCTAAGCACCTGTGTATTATTTGCATATTATTTAATAACATTAAACAGTGATTTAACATGCCTGTTTTCATGTAAAATTTCAAAGAATAAAAGTAATTTCAATCTATTTTAGTAATGGGAGATTTCCAAAATAACTGCCTGTTTAATACTTTAACCTTGAAACACATAATTACATAAAAAAAAAACCTTTTGACATGGGTATAACATAACATATATATGTATTATAAAATGTATTCATTTACGTGTTTATATGTACTTAAGTGATTGAGTGTTAGATTATTGTAGTTACCAAATTACAGAAATTTAACATCCTGATTTAACAAAGTTATAAATATTTTTAACTAGACTAGTTTAAATATATAAGAATACAAAAATTTCTTCTAATATATATTTATATAATAGTTTAAAATTTAATATTAATGTCTGCTCTTTAGTCTTTATACATCTCATGAGTATTATTATAATTATTTTACAAAACTTTTTATATCTGTAGTTGAAAATAAAGGTACAGAAAACTTTATTGTTCCTTATTTAGTGTAAACAAAGTGTGGCAAAATAGTAATATTAATGTAAACTAAATTACTACTTTAATTTTTATTTATTGAAAAGCTCTTATTAAAATGGTAAGTATTTTTATTACCTCTCAGGGGTATTAGCTATATTTTTAATTATGAATTCAGTTATAATAACTTTTTGTCAATTAGATATTTTTTGCTATAGGATCATTAGGCCTTACACTATCTTCCTTAGAATAACATTTTTCTTAGTCAAAATTATTTTGAAAAAAATTTAAACATCATTTTTTTTAAATAATATCAGTTAAAATCACCAGTTATTAACCTTTTTTTTTAATGTAACTTTGAGAAACTTATAAAATATCACTTTCCTACTAAGTGTTAACTTATCAAAAATCAATAACACATAACCATTTTTGGAATTTAAACCAAATTATCTGTGTGATAGTAATCCTAAAATGGTAGTTAATTTGAAAATGACTGATAAATAATTCTATTTAGATAACAAATAAAATTCTTTTGAAATATATGTTTTGTATGTTGAATGTTACCTCTTTTTAAAAGAAACTTGGGTACTTTTATGTTAGCCAGGCACAGATAATAAATTGCTAAATATTGTTCCCATCACCATCATTTGTATTCTATTCATTTCATTTAAAACAAACTTTTCATTCATTTCATTTAAAATACACACACAAAAAAAGGATAATATCACAAACAAAACGATTTTATTTCTACATCAAAGCATTATTTCAAATTTAATATTTTCATATGCAAAAAATAAAAGCTGCTGTTGGTGAAATGTGTGCAGGCTAACATAAAAACACCAAAACTTGCTTCTATAATTTTATGCTTATGATTACATAATACTTCTTTATTGCTAATTAAGGATTCTATCATGTATAGTTTCTGCCTTTCCTTTCATACAGGGCTGAAACTATCTCTTTTTTTTCCATCCAGGGCAAACATGGATTGCAGTATAATACATCTCCGTAGCATAAAAATTTTACCTTGACCCAAGCAAATTTATAAAAATTAAAGCAAAACAGTGTAATTCAAAGGCAAAATCAGTTTGAGGTCATTTAGCATTACATTGGGATCAGGGCCCGACTAGCAAGTTTTTGTGCCCAGAGCACTTTCAATTTTTCGTGCCCCCTTAGATTGGTTGATTTACTGATAAGTTTTTTTTTTTTTTTTTTTTTTTTTTACATATTGCACGCTTATTTGAAGAGTGTCAACTCAAAAAATTACGTTTTCCAGAAAACTGAAAAACAGTTCCAGGAATAAAAATAAAATATTGTTATCTATTATTTATTGAAATGTGATTTTAATCACAGATTGAAATATAGTTTTCTCATTTTATCGTATTAATACCTCAAATATCACATTTTTTCAATGTGCAATATGATAAAATTGAATTATTTGATAAATACAGCGCATCAATTACTAGAAAATAATAAGAAGTATACTTATTAATGATGTTATTGATATTAAATGATAAAACCAAACTGATACTGAGTGCAAAAAAAAGTCCTAAAAGAAATAAAAACGTTAAGTTCAAACGCAAAAGAAAAAAACGTGCTGCTTTCTTTTCTACTTCAAAAGAACAGGGTCTTGCTCCGTCCGTCAGCAAATGTGACCACGTGTGTGGGTTGTTACTTATTCGTTTGATTGACAATACGACAAGCCAATCAGATAGTTCTGCTGAACCTCAGAAGTACGCTAGAACAGAAGTCTAGTGGGTCGAGAATTGTCGCAAAGCGCGGTCCAGTAACTGCCAGTAACTGAACCCAGCGTTAGATTTCGCCTTCAAACCGGTCCAGTCAGGTAGACGATGAATACCATTTTAGCTTTCGACCCGGGTTTTCGGCTTAACTCGGGGTCGAAGTTATTCGTGAATACGAGCGTTAATGTCCTAAATCTCCTAGAGCAGTTGCTGCGCTGTCATTATTCTGATAATACAGTTTCACTAACAATGCGCGGTCCGTCAATGGCACGGTCATTGCGAGGATATCCGTAGAATAATGAACACCAGGTGTGCGTACTTCAAGTTTTTACCGCCAATGTGCATGTGTCGTGCGCAAGTTCGTCTCCCAACTTTACTGCATATACAGCGCCATCTGTCAGTGCGATTTTAAGTTTTTTTTAAACCACGCCTAAAAAATTCCCATTGTTTTGGGAGCATACTGATGAAATTTTAGGTCATTTCGATCAGTAGTTTCTTTGTTATAGAGTTTTACTTTCACAACTTTAAAAAAAATCACCCTGTATATATATTTTTAGTTTTTCACATTTTTTGTTGTTGTTTGTTTGTTTCAGGTATAATCGAGAAACAACTTAATAAGCAGTATACAGAAGAAATGACGACTCAAAAATATATACTACCTGGACTTCAAAATCGTAACAAAAATAGTATTGCACGATTAATTTTGCCTTACGGTATTAAAACTTTAGTTATTGTTCTCGATAACTGAACAAGTATTGTTTCTATTTCTACGAAACATAAATAAATAAACGCAAAAAGAAGTAATAGTCTAAGTTAATTACAGTGTTTCTAAAACCACGATTAAACTTCAATAAACTTTTGTCCTTTAAAACATTTCTACTTCCTTTAAAATGTTTCGAATTTCATCTCGTATAATTAAGAAATCCGATTGAATAAAAACGGATGAACGAATAGTTTGATTCTGAAGCAATAGCTATCCCATAACAAATGTAAATATTTTTACGGCACTTATATAAAATAATGTGTCGCACTACAAAAAAAAAAAGAGGTCTCCAAGACTTGTAAAATAAACACCGTCAGCTTGAGCACCTTCTATTAATTAATAATGAATTATTGCATTAATGAACTTTATGAGTTAAAAAAATTAAACAAAATTCACAAAAATATTTAAACAAATTTAAAATTCAGTGTTGAAAACACATATACTAGAAAATTCTATTATTCTATATCAACTTTCCTCTGCAAAACCAAACAAATGTTAAACATACGAAAATGTGATATAAACACGTACGAAACTATAGAGTAACCTCTTCCGAATTACCATGATTAGTAAAAGCTTTATTTTTAGAAAGCTCATAAACTAATATATTTTCGAGATTTAAAGAATCATTTATAAAAACAAAATTTCTTTGGCTACTACTGATTTTCGGAAACGTTTTCGAGCAGTTTTTAGAGTGTATTAATCAATTTTCTCAATCCGAAATATTGGCTTTCAGGATGCTATCCGTTCTCAACTAAACATTTTCAGCTGCGCTACTGAATTTACACGTGCAAGAGTAACAAAATTACATTAATTTTAATGTTTATATTAATGCTGTTTATTGCGTTAATAGCAAGTTTGTCTGTTGAACATGAAAATGATTACTTGAGAATGGATAGCATCCGAAAAACCTATATGCCATGTTGAGAAAACTGATTAACATACTATAAAAAGGACTCGGAAGAGTTTCTGAAAATCAGAGGCAGGAAAAGGAACTTTGTTTTTATAAATGCTTCTTTTAATCTGGAAAATATATGAGTTCATAAGGTTCCTAAAGATAAAGAACACTTTTCGGAAACGTGAGTAAATCGGAAGAGGTTAATGCATATTTTCGTTTGTGGTTATATCATATTTTCCTTGATTAAGAAACTTTCGTCTCTTTTTCAACAGTATATTGTGTATATCTACTGTTTCTGATATTGATAGTGTCACTAAAGACACTTAAGCTAATTATGAACATAAAATGCCTCAAATACCAAAACTTAACTTACAGATAATACTTAAGTAAAAGTAGTAAAATTATCATCTGTTTAGACACGAATTCTGAAAGAAAATTCGTATTTATAATAAGAAAATATATAATATATACTCTGAAAACAGTCATTTATGTTCAAAATATAAAAACAAAATTAACAACTCGAGTTCTTTTATTGTTTTTGTTAGATATAATATTAAAATTAATATTAATTATAATTATTCCGAAGTAGAAAAGTAATTTATTATTACAATGAAAGTTCTGCTGTTTGTGTTTCGAACATAAAAGACATTTGAATTCGAACTAAAAGATCATATCTTGTATTATTCCTCTGTCATCTGGCTAATTTCATTTCTTTCACATGTCTATTTTTAACAATAAGTGATTCAGTAATAATTTAATTACCTTTAAATATTTTCTTCTTACTACTTCCTAATTTACTTTAAAAAAAAACACGGTGTACCTATAGCTTTTAAAGGCTCAGTTATTTCATTGCTGCACTATTTTAAAAAGAAAAAGAGATATATAATTGTTTCTGGATCTAGTAAAATTTTGAGAAAATATAACATAACCTCTTCCGTGTTATCCACGATTCCAAATAAACTTTCCTTTATCTCCAGACACCAAAGGATTTCCGCAATTTAAAGTAGAATTTCAAAAACAATTTTTTTTTCTTTTTTGCTGACCGTTTCAAATAAACACTGGAACATTTTCGAGTAACACAAAATATCAGTTTTCAGATGTTCAATTTTCAAATAAACATTTAAACAGTTAAATTTTCAAATAAACAGTTAAATTATACAACAGACAAACCTGCTAAATTAACTGCTTTAACACACTCTAAAAACAACATGTTCAAAACTGAGCAAAATATACTCAAATCTGAGAATGTGGCATAGTCAAAATGGCTCCGAATCAAAATGACTCAAGTTTGAAACATGTATATACTCATTTCTGAAAACATGCACACACTCAAGAATAAAACATCATGTGCTCCTATTTGAGTATGTCCATGTTTCAAAAATGAGTATAAACTGACTTCTATGTGCTCATTTCTGAGTATGTCCATGTTTCAAAAATGATCTTGAACTTATTCTAATCGATTTTGAGTATGTTCATGTTTCTAAAATGAGTATAAACTGACATATATGTGCTCCGTTTTCAGCATGTTCCAGTTTCAATATTCTGAGTATTTCTGGTATTTGAGAATTGAAAATATTGGGTCGTCCTATTTGAAACAAAAAGTTTCATAACAAAATGAAAACATCGATTTACTCAAATTTGAAAGTGTCATTTTAAATTTCAAATTTAAATTTGTTTAGCAATACCATTTTAACATAAATCGATTAAATTATATAGTAATTTACTTACTTCAAAAATCTTTTGTTCTTACCAATTTCTAATTTATTTTACACGAAGACACACCATACCTATAGATTTTATTGTCTCCGTTCCTTCAGCGCTGGTCTTTACACTTTCATATTTAAAACTTCCAAAGCTTCTTTCCAGTTCATCATTGTTCGTTACTTTACCTACAAAACAGAACTCAAAACATACTGCAAATACAAGAAATAAAACTAAACAGTGTACAACTTAAAATTTTTAAATTTCGGTTCATGCAGAAGAAGAATCAGTAATAAAGTAGTTTAACACTAGAACGGCGGAAAAATCTTACGTACTGGAACGGCGGGAAGGGGTCATTTTGACCCCTCGATGAAACTACTGAAATAACAACGGTAAAACAATTTTAAATGCCATACATCCGAAAAAATATGTAATTTACGTGTATTTCATCATTTATATTTAATTTATATTTAATGTTACTTGATAATTTGCTGAATTTTTAAAGTACTGTACATGTAACGCTCGTAGGGCGATCCATTGGATCATACTGCACGCGTTACACTCAAATAACTTATTAATTTGATGTAAAAATTCATTGGTTGCACATATTAAGCTAATGCTAACTAAAATAAAACAATTTATAAATTAATATACATTAATATATATATATATATATATATATATATATATATATAATTAATATATATATATATATATATATATATATATATATATATATATATATATATATATATATATATATATATATCCAATATTGTCCAATATTTCAAAAACAAATCTAGAAAACTAATTAAAAAAAAAAAAAAAAGACACGCGTTATCTATTTAAGAAAAGTCAAAAAATTTCTTCCAATAAAACAAAAGTAATCAACAGACAAATGTGCTCAGGGGTCAAAATGACCCCTACCTCCGTTCTAGTGTCCGTCAACCGGGGTGAGTTCGTCCACCCCGAGGTGACTTTATCCCGCCCCGCGGATAAAGAGTAAACATGTGATAAATAAAATTTATTACAATGAAAATAATTAGTAAGGCCGAATTCTTATAGACCTATGCAGTAGCTTAAGGCGGTATTAAAAAATATATATTTTTTTTTTTTCCACGCTCAACAACTCAAAATGTTGCGACACATTTTCAGACTCATTTTTAAAAATAAAAACATGAAACTTGGTGGCGTGATTTATGAAGAGATTTATAAGGGACCCATGTTTTTATTTTTCGTTCAATTAATTAGAAATTGATTTACAAACAATTATTTTCACAGTGCGATAATTTTTTGTTTGTTTGTTTCCAGCACTATCGCTTCGGGAAATTCGGTTAAAAATGTTCACTTTGACAGCATTTTTTGAAATATATTCTGCCTTTATCAAAAAATCGAGACAACATGGACATTATAAAGTTTCTGAATAAGAGAACCTGCCAATTGGATGCATTTTAGAGCAAAAATGAATTTAAAAATGTGTCTCAAAATAAGCAGTTTGTTCAGCATTCTACAAATTGAGTTCGGCATCACTCCGAATGTTGTTTTGTTTAGCTTATCGCGCGTGATTTTACTGGAGGGGGGGGGGGGAGGGATTTTGATTGGAAGAGTTATTTATACTTGATGTTGTAAAGTGGTACATACAATTTTTTTTATACTTAATATGTTTTCTTTACAAATCAGTAAAATTTATATATACCAATTTGATATTTTTGATTTTACATTGACTTTATTCACAACCGGCATTTTGACTGCCAATTTGTCTCGGAACGAAGTCACCGCAAATTTTGTTTATTTATTATATTTAATTTTTATGAAAATATAAACATAAAAGGAAACATTTACTTCAAATATAATGTTGTACTAATGTATATTTATTTTGTTTTCTTACATGTGCTGGTGTAATTGGTGTGTAATAATGCCTCGTACGTATAAATATCCTATAGGTACTCGTAATTATAAAAATTATACTGATGAAACGCAGCATAAAGTGGTAGATGTTGTTCTACAACATGTATTAAGCCGGACAATATTCGCAGAAAAATATTCAATTCCAAGACTTTTAAAGAATAACCTAAAAGGCCCTGAAAATAAATTAACCCTCCAAGACCTATTTCTTTTAAAAGAAATGTTTATTCGGTGCTTGGAATAGGTGAATATATCTAAAATTTAGTTTCTTGAAAAACATTAATCGTACCATGCCTTAATTCTTAACTGTTTTAGCATATTTTGCATGATGGTAATTTTTGAATAAAATTTCTTTTTTCTAATCATTTTCATATAAAATTTGTGTTTTTGTGACGAAATGACATATTTTTTATATTACGTTTTATTACTTTATCATACAAGTTTTTTAAGGCTTATTCAATGATTTTTTAGTTATGAGACAAAGTCTCCCCAAGACAAGGTAACTTTGTCCCACTTTTTAAAAAAAAGTAAATTAAAAAAATTAAAAAAAATTATTCTTGAAAAATACTAAATGCGAATTTTAAAATTTACAACTGATATCTTGGAATTAGCAAAAAAGAGTTAAAAATTGTTTAAATGAAAATTTCATAATTTTTGGATCTTTAAAGAAAACATGAGACGAAACATGAGACGAAGTTACCCCGGTTGACGGTACTGTAAAAACCATTTTTTTTTAACAGTTTCGAATTTATTTTTAAGAAATGCACAATACCTTTGGATATTACTGGCTCAATAACTGCAGCTTCAATCTTTTCATTTTCACGTTTGAAGCTTCCGAAACTTCTTTCCTGTCCTTCATTATTCGCCTCTTTGACTGAAAAGAAAACTCCTAACATTTATCTAATACAAGAAGAAGTAAACTAAATAATATACAACTTACATAATCACATAATAAGCTCACTAATTATAATTAAAATATAGATAAAATGCTTAAGTGATACGCATTTCTATATGCGTAACGTGAACATTTGCAATCAATCCGCATCATTTGAATTACCTAAACTTTGGCACGAGGTACTTTAAAGTTTAAAAAAACAATGAGGAAATATTAATTTTCACGTTTACAGTTGACTATTTTAAGCACCTTCTTTTTTAGATATATGATCTGGTGATTTATGGTTTTCAAGTTTATTTCAAAAGTTTGCGATAATATTTTTTTTATCGTTTGTATATCTTGATAATGGCGCCGTTAAAGCGCCGAAACATATGTCGATCTTTATATTAAAAGGTTTTTATAAGCCTTTTTTGGTGTTTCTCTTTGTATCACTTAAGCATTTTACCTATATTTTAATGTACAACATATTAAGGGGAGGATGTACTTCTTTAAGACAAAATTTTATTTTATTTTTTATTTTTTTATTTTGCATTTTCTTTTGTTTTTGCCTCCCTCAATTATGGAGATTGTTCCCCTAAAGCGGTTTCGTGATATTCTAATTCCTTACAATCTTTTTTTTTTTTTTGCTCATTGAACGTAACGCCGCAGCAGCCAGAAAACGGCTTTCTATGCATAGCTCTACCACTGGAAATTTATTACGTCTCCAAATCATGACGAAAACATGTCGAAAAAAGCCATCTTGAAACAATTTTTCTCGAAACCATGTTTTTCAATGCTAGGTCTAACATGTATTCGAAAACGGCGTTTTCTTGCGAAAATGGCTCATAAACCGATATCGTGCCAAACCCGGGATAAAGAGAATTGACTAATTTGGTCCCAAATTTGGTTGACTTTTTTAGTCAGCGTCTGCGACATCTGTTCCAATAATATCACAGCCATAAAGGATTTGTTAACGTTATAAAATACGCATTCTAAGTAGAAAACATGATATATTTTTATCTGCTTTTCTTTCCTGCTTTTTTTTTTTTTAGAAACTAATTAGTTTTGCAGGAGCTGTGTCGTATTATTAGTAACTTTCTTGTATTTCGTGGACTCTCATGCTATAAAAATTGAAATTCTTTAGACATTGTAATTTAATATTACAATGAAAGTTTCATTGTTTTGTATTGATATAAATGACTAGAATATTGAATATATTATGTATAAACGAATAAATAAATACAATAAAACCTGTGTAAACGCAACCTGTCTATAATGGAATCGTATTTTAAACGAAAAATGTTCATGGTCTCGAGGCCATACATTTAAATCTGATAAGATTATCCTTTCTATAATGATTTTTTTTTCGGTCTCTAGCAATTCATTGTACAAACTACTAATACTGTATTTGCTAAAAATTCTTCTTAGTTTTTCATTTGATTTGACTAAAAAGATTTTTCTCAGGATCTGGATAAGTAAAGAAAGGTTACATTGAATACGAGAAATTCGCGGAACGCCCACAGGTATGCGGAATAAATTTTTAGAACCTTTAGTATAGAACATTATCTATATATTTGAAACGAAAAGCGCATTCTGTCAAATCCACATGAAAATCGTCTCTTTGCGCATGCGCCAACTTTTTTTTTCAGAAACGGGAAACCTGATTGATTAACCCAACCCTCACCTGTTTAGCCTAGAGGGATTGAAAAGGGTTGATTGAAAACAGGTGAAGCCGTATACCATTGCATTGAAAGCATAGACCTTCTAATATGTGTTTGATCTGAGGTTGAAAGCTAAAACTTTTGTTTTAAAGAACTCATGTTTTCACTACTAAATATGCATATTTTTTCACAAAATTTTAAAGAGAGCTTGGACGCAGTTATATTTATAACCGATTGAAATGTCAGAGAGTTCGGAAGATGAGAACTATTTTTTTATCGCTATGTTAAATGAGCCGACGCGAAAACAAACAAACAAACAAAAAAGTGAGAAGAAAACATTTTATTTTACAACTAGATAACAATACTTTTCACGAAGTTTTTACACGGGCTGTAAAACCGTTTTATTTATCACCAATAAAGATTTCAAAGAGTTCGGACAAAAAGAACTTTTTATTTTAAAATTATGAAACGACCCAAAGTAAAAGAACAAGAAAATGAGTGCTTTTATCACGAAATATCAATATTTTTTCGCAAATTTTAAAATATAATTTCTTACAAAATCGGGTTAAAGATATAAAATAATAAAAACTTTATGTTTTTTTTTTTTAATTTATTATCACGGGCCCGGGCAACGCCGTTCGGGGATCAGCTAGTTACAAATTAAGTTATCTTACCTTTTATCCACCCTGCTACGGTTGATTCTCGAATGTTTGAAAAAGTGCATCTCACTTCTATCAAGCCATGTGTTTCAACATTGGCTAACCTACATTGGCCAATGCTGTAGCACACAATGTCTTCCAATGAATAATCTGTTGTTACCCCGTCTTTGTACCTCATTATTATATGTAAATCCAACTTCAGTGCAAAAGTTTTGAAAACATGCATAAACAGATACGATTTATTCCGAAAGAAATTTTCAAGCCGAAAAGAAACTTCATATTTGTTGCCGCAAATGTAAAATTTTTCACTTGAGCAGGCATTCGGAAGTTTTTCATAGTCAAAGAGCCAAGAATATGTTGACTGAGATTGATGTACTACTGTACCACAGATGTTTCCCATTTTCAATATCCTGAATGAAATAGTGTATATCTGAAATAATATACACTATGATAAAAAAGCTGGTGAATTTGAAGAAATATCAATGCTATGGGAGAAGGAAGTAACTATAAGACACAAATGGTGAAGAAAAGAGCATATCTTAATGAAAAATCATATTTAACCAGTTGCTAGCTGCGATTGTCATCTTAACTAACGATTAAATCCACTTGAATTTGCGTTACGCATTGATAAACTTACTGTTGACTTATAATAATCAATACGAAAACGTTTATCTAATCTCTGTTGTACATAAAACCGCCGTACGTGAAGCTTTTTATCAAGAATTCTGAAGAATAAAAGAAACAATTATCAAAGACAGTTTACGTTTTAACTTTTATCATTTCATTTGACATCATTTTAACAACTTTTCTAAATCAAGTTGTATTATAAAACAATACAAAACTTTTAGAAAATTGACTTTAATAACGCCTAAGTGCTTTTAAATTTTATTAAATACAAAGACCTCTCACTTATATGCAATGTGAGATAACTATATTTTAGTACCACATTTTCTGAAAAGTAACACTCGGTTTATAAATTCTGCAATTTATTAAAATAAGGCAAAACTTTCTATTCAGAGATAGTGGTATTGAAAAATAATTCGTATATCGTACATCGCTTATAAGTGAGTGGTCACTGCGTTTCAATTATGAAAGGATTAGGGTCGAGAAAAACTGTAAAAGTGTTTTTTTTTATGGAGAATATAAAATTTTATTTGAATTTTTTTATATTTTTATTTATATATATAATTTAATAATTTATTATATAATATTTTAATTCACGGCAATTGTAGACCAGAACTTTTTGGGTGGTCAAACTTGACTATTTTGTATATTTTCATACTGTTCCATTCCCATTTTATCTTTTTATTCCACACTAAGTGAACAAAGGTACCAGTTTAATGTCGATATAAGTTCATGTTACATGTATAAAACATTAAACTAAAATTAGTACCTCAATTCACTCATACTTGAAGAAAACATTTTCCTTTACAGGATAAATAAAGATATATTATATTTTTTATAATAAAATATATTATATTATATATATATATATATATATATATATATATATATATATATATATATATATATATATATATATATATATATATATATATATATATATATATATATATTCATATATTTATATAAAATTGTATCTATGTAATATCAATAAGTAAATTATACTTCTGTACTGTTCGTAAATAAATAATTTTACGGTAGACTTACTGTAATTTTACTGTACATTCATAGTAAGTCATTTTTAATACCAAATATATATTATATATCCAATGGTTAGAATATCATAGTTGAGATAGTTATATCCAACCATTGGATATAATTTACCTGGTTGAATATACTTTCCTCTGTTCATTATGATATATTTTATACTTAGTTCTTTTAAATAATTTTAATTGCGTAGTAGTAATTGTTATGCGTCATACTTTAAAATTAAAATGAATGTTGCAGGGGCTGCTTTATAGCATTATCGACCCTAGTCTGTTCATGGTTATTTTGAATTAGGTAGTATTTACTGAACATAAAACGTATTCATTATGTGTTTTTAAAAAAATCGAATAAGTATAAAGAGAATATCCATAACACCCATCTAGAAATAAAATATTAAAAACATAGTATACTAATTATCCTAAGGAACCATGCGTTCGAATATCATGGTCCGTAAACTAAAAAATGTTTTTTTCATTAAATTAAAAAAAAAAACATTTATAATTCTATATTACCTGATTGTCTATCCGTACGTGATGCGTTTTTTCAATACAAATTGGCATAAACTACTAAATATTTTCTAAAATATATTGTAAGACATTTTCTGTTGTGCGTAATTTCGGTATCCAAAATTATTCCTTCGCTAAAAAGGAAAAATTAATAATTGTTGTTTTGAGTTGATAAAACCAATTTTTATTTTTGAATGCTAAAATTTGCCCAGTAAAATCATATATGTATATTTATATATATATATATATATATATATATAATATTGTTAAAGAACTTTTGTTACATTTCTTTTGATTTTTTTACACTCAAAGGAACAGTGGGGCAAACTGAATGGCGGTTACGAAATTTTAAGTTATTATCATACTTATGTTTCAGTCATTATATTATATGTTTTAAAATGGAAGACAATTCTATTGAAAATTACTGTTTAGTTTAAGCATACATTAAATATAACTATAATGGAACTTATTGACATTTTCACAATGTACAATTTCATGTCTCCTTATAATTTAAAGTCCTTCATTGTTATTTACAGTTTTGTTATAAAGCTTTGAGAATAATTATTATTTTCAAAAATCTCTCAAATTTATCAGAAGTTAAATCAGCTTTCAGGCACCAGAATAATAGAAGTAAAATTACTATTAGTCAAAAATGCAGTTGGAATTGTATATCAGCGAAAAGATTATCCTTTTCAGTTCAGTTATTCAACATTCTTCAATGCGCTTACAAAATGCGTGATAACAAAACACCTGAACTACAGAAATATATTAAATATTAATCCTACATATTTATTGTAATAGAAAATACTGAATAGATGATGAGAGGCATTCAAATGGAACAGGAAATTACAACTAGTGAAGCTTCATGTCAACAATCAAATACATGCATGAGGGTGATTGATTCTTATGAAACATGGAAATTGCATGTCACTGCTTCTTTGTTTTATGTATAAATATGTCTGCATGAGAATAAAAATACATCCATGCAATATTACATGTATTGACAGAAAAAAAAATATAAAAAATACAATTTGAAAATTACGAAAAGTAATTTTCCTGAAATTTCATGATGTTTGATAGTGCTACAATTTGTAAAATACGCCGCCACATACATTCAGCCAAACAAATAGAGAATACTCACATATATTTTAATTCCTAAATTGTACCAGATAAAAGCGGAAATAGCCATTCAACTGGAAATTATGTCTTCTTTTATTTTTTTTTTTTAGCTTAGACTTACGGTCATTTTTCATTACGGTTCATAGTTATATTTAATGTATGCTTAAACTAAACAGTAATTTTCAATAGAATTGTCTTCCATTTTAAAACATATAATATAATGACTGAAACATAAGTATGATAATGACTTAAAATTTCGTAACCGCCATTCAGTTTGCCCCACTGTTCCTTTGAGTGTAAAAAAAACAAAAGAAATGTAACAAAAGTTAATAAGTATGGTCTTCATGCTGAATTGCATCCAACTCTGAAATTTTCAACACGAATACCTAATTTTTGCATCCTATTTTGGTCTTTTCGGTAAATTTAACCTTAGATGCCAAACGGGAAGTGATTTGGTCGAGCAGTTTAAGAATTACAAAGGTTTAAAGTTGGTACATTAGAACGCCTAATGCTAAATTCATTTGTAATAGGTTCAAAACAGTTTGCATTGCGGATAGTTCTTAAAGCATAACTCAACAACTACTTGGCAGAATAAGCTGTAATTTAGGATTCGCTTCATATATTTGAAGATTCTAGATATCGATTCCTGTTAAAATATTCATAGGTTACGATTCATATATTTTTTTTCAAAAATTCATTTAAAAAATACATAACGCAGATTGGAGGCTATTTTCAAATTCAAACTGGCTACTATGTGACACATTCCTGAATTCATTTTTATTCCTAAACGCTTAAAATTAACAGGTGTTCTTATTAAGAAAATATGAAATCGAACAGCGTTTTTAATTGATCGATAAATGATATTCGCTACTTTTGTGTTATAGTAGCCCCGAGGATGAATCGCAAGCGAAGAAGATTTTTCGCCAAATTATAAAGCATATATGACAATATAATAATATATGATGTATATAATATTTCATGACGCATACTGCCTAGTTATAGTGATATATGACAAGTGTATAAGATGTATATGATGGGCATACAAGACGTAAATAATCTGTATATAATTACAAATATGGCAGATACATGAGCATTAGAAGTATATAAATGCGTATATATGAGACATAAATAAGATTTGCTACGACCTTGAGGAAATCCTAAATGCAATCTTGGCATAATCGTAATTCTGAGGGCCGCTATAATACGAAAGTCCCTGATACTCTATTCCAAATCACTTCAATAGTAATGCTGGAAAATTTCATGCTTTTATGTTTAAAAATGAGTTTGTATACAGGTTGATTCCAAATTCATGGTACAAACTTTAAGGGTTGGTACAGGATACTGTAACAAACAATTTTTGTATAGGAAAGCAGGGTCGGAAATTCATGTATTTAGTCATATTTAGTCATACTTTAAGAGTACTGAAGATATTTTAACAAAATCCTTACAATATGCTTACAATTCATACAAAGATGAGTCTGTTGCGAATTTCGTTAAAATATCTTCACTACTGTTAAAGTTATGAAAGAAAACGCGACATCGGATTGAAGTGAGACACCCTGTAATTTTGACTAAATAAGAGGATTTTTGACCCTGGTTTCCTATACAATAAATACTTTTTACAGAAGGTTGGTACAGGACACTGTAAAAAACATTTATTGTACAGGAAATCGGGGTCAAAAATGCATCTATTTAGTGAAAATTACAGGACGTCTCACGCCAATCCGAAGTCGCGCTTTCATTCATAATTTTATCAGTAGTGAACATATTTGAACAAAATTCGCAACAGATTCATCTTTATATGAATCGTAAGCCTGTTGTAAGGATTTCGTTAAAATATTTTCACTACTGTTAAAGTTATGAATGAAAACGCGATTTCGGATTGGAGAGAGATGCCCTGTATTTTTGACTATAAATGGATTTTCAACCTTGCTTTCCTGTACAAAAATTATTTGTTACAATATTTTTGGCCAACCCTTAAAGTTTGTACTATAAATTTGGAATTACCCTGTATAAGTCAGAAAATTTTGCGTGGTTGAGCAGGGAGAAATGTTTTCTAGAGTACCGCATTAATTTTTAAATGAATGAAACAACCACGATGCATATTAAAAAGTAAGCCGATTCCTCAATATTTTGTAAGTTTTTCTCAACTACGTTTCAAAACTACAACTGTTTGTAAAAACACACGCCTCTAAAAAACTATGGCATTCATAACTGATAAAGCACCATTCATATTACAGCTGTTCTTTCCAACAGGTGTTTGGCAAAGCTTCTTTTACAAGATTCCCAGGAAAAAATCTTGAGGTATAGCTATAAGATAATTCATTAAAAACCCTGCACAGCAGCACCATCTGTTGGACTATACACAACAAAATGTAATCAGCACCAATCTATGTCGAGATCCAATTGAATAGTTTTATGAAATTTTGTGCGTTTTTGAATATTTGTGTTGCGTACAGACAGACATTTGACATTTTTAAAAAATAGTCGAATCACATTCATGACTCCCAAAATCTGTAAATCCATCAAAATATGGAAATCAAAATTTTTCACGAATATCCAGTACCAGTATTATATTCTTATGTATACAGAATAAAGTAAAAAATTATGAACATGCATACTGCTGCTTATTACAAAATCATATGTTCATAAGTTTTTTTAAGTTTGAAATAAATGAAAAAACACCAATAGAGCTAAGAAAAAAAAAATAAGCTGATTCCTCAATGTTTAGTTGAAGTTATCTTCAATTACATTTCAAGAACGCAACTCTTTCCAAAAATATATGTGATCCCCTAATGTATGGAAACGTTTAAAACGGATAAAACACCATTCAAAATGCACCTGTTCTTTTCCAGAATTGCTTGAAAAAACTTCTTTTACAAGATTCACAGAAACTTTCTTTGAGAATATATATAAATCTAAGAACTGGCTTTAAAACGAGAAAAGTGAATTCAGATAAATATCACTTAACACAAACGCTATACACCATATTAGGCAGTATTTTAGAAAAAATAAAGTAAACACAAATATATCATATTGAAATAATGTTAGAAAATGAATAAAGTAACTATAAAAGAATATCTCGAATACACACTGAGTTGTTACATCCATTTTTTCATAAGTGTACTACATATCTTTCTTTAATTATATTTCGATTTTTTTATATATATAATTTTCTGGTTACTTATTAGATGAAGCTTGTAATTTTTTTTTTAATTTGTGGATAAACACTAACATATTTATTTTTACATTTTCAAATGTCAATAGATATATTTGGACGACATTTTGCTTTTGAGTAAAATGGAATACGATAAATCGTCTTATAATTTTTAACAAATGTAATATTGCTATTCGAAAATTTAAATTGATATCTAAATAATAATATCTAAATAATCACCCATGTAAAAAAATGCTGTTATTTTAAAAGAAGTCTCCTTTATTCTCATTTTATTATGAAGGATTCTCGAATAATGATGGATTCAAGGTTTTTCATGAACGAGACTGCATTTTTTTTTTTTTTTTTATTAATAAAACAACTAAGTTTGTAAATTTTCTTTAAGTATGAAATCAATAAACGATATCGATATATCTAAAGAAAATAAGCCAATTCAACAATATTTGGTCGAGGTTTTACTCCATGATGTTTAAAAAAAAATGCAAGTGTTTATA
The DNA here is from genome assembly GCA_963931845.1 of Maratus michaelseni. Taxonomy (NCBI): domain Eukaryota; kingdom Metazoa; phylum Arthropoda; class Arachnida; order Araneae; family Salticidae; genus Maratus; species Maratus michaelseni. The sequence continues at coordinate 401,118,828 of OZ007590.1, read as the reverse complement.
AAAACACATGTTACCCTCTAATAAATAGAAACATTCAAAATGGATAGAGTACCATTCAAAATGCACCTGTTCTTTCTTGCAAGTGCTTTGCAAAACTTCTTTCACAAGATTCTCAGGAATATTCTTTGAGAATAAATGTATATCTAAGAACTTAAAGCGAATAAAAGTAAATTTAGAGAAATATCATTTAACACAAGCACTATGCACCATAAGAGACAGTATTTTAGCGAAAGGAAAGTAAACGGAAATGTCTTTTTGAAATAATATAAGAAAAGTTTATAAATAAAAAAAGAGACTAAATAGAAACTTTCGAGTATTTTCTAAGTTGTTACATCTGTTTTCTTAGAAAAGCATCATATGTTGCCATTCCAGCGATCTTAAACTTGAGCTAAAAAGCAAACGATGGAAAAGAACCGATTCTCATACGCGTGGCAGTAAAAATATAAAACTAGTTTCATCTAATACAAGTGTAATGGATTTTTAAAACGAATGTTTTCGTAAAAAATATTAAAACATCTTTTTTCTTATATATATTTTTTTAATTTGTTTGATTTCAAATGTATTTTGATTGAATATTATTTTTTAACCTTTAACAGGCCGAATTAAGATTCACGTTACTTTCCATACACGGGACGGGTTGTACCCGGCCCGAGCCCGAAAATTCTGTTTAAAGGCAATGCGAAGCCCTACCCGACCATAACAAAAAAAATTCGTCAACCCAAAACACGACCCCAACCTGACATGTACAAGCTCGAACCCGAAGTGATAGAAAAGTTAACCTGTGTTTTAATACAATTATGAAAAAGTAGTCTAGAATTATATTTCTAATACCACTTTTATCTTTTTTATACAAAAATGAACACGCATACACTCATTAATATTCAAACATATAGCTTTTCCTTTGAAAGCTATATAGGGCATTCTTTTGAACAATCAGGTAAACTCGAACCTGACCCAAAAAAAATTTTTCAAAACCCAACCTGAAACATTAAAAGTTAACCTGGCCTGAAACGGTGCCTCCGAGATGACGCTGTGTGCATTTAATCGGATCAATTTATAGACTTACTTTAAGAGTTATAATCTAATCTATTAGTTATTTATAGCGTTATACTTTAATACACCGAAAAATATTAATAAAGACAAAATATAACCATAAATAATATAATGCCCCAACATCATTGTAAACCATCCGTACGCAAGAACAAAGTATTTGGAAAATTTTTAGTAGCTCAAATATCGTTTGTGACGTCACGCATGTGAATCTCTCTTTAGAATAAGACCCGGTAAAAAGAAGCACACAAGGCCATTTTGGAGGCCCCGCCTGAACCCGATTATTGTTTTTATATAAAATCGAAGCGTGATTAAAGTTTTTTTTTTCTCAAGTGATTTCAATATAATTATTATTATATCAGTTAAAAGTATACTATTTAATTTACATTATCCACACAAAATACTGAGAAACACCGAAATAAGCTGCCAGAATTAAAACTTCAACTCTCTTGTGTATATAGAAGTTACCTATAACAAACTTTTCATTATCTTGTGAGATGTTTGAAAAGTAACTTTTCAATTAATTAAATCTCATAAAATGAGGGACTCAATATACAGAAGACTGGGGTAAAAACTCTGAAACTTAGAATAGAATGTATCTGTTTCATCATATAAAGAAAATGCTTCACCGCATTTCGTCAGTCATGCATCCAATACGCACCTCCAACCATTTCAGGTACAAAAATTCACGCATATACCCTTGACACTCTTGGCGAAATTAACTTTCCTCAAAGATCATTTTTCGGCAGATATTAATTACGAAACTCATTAGCACATTTGAGATTTTATTCATTTTTAACACACTTTAATTAAGAAGGTTGATTGGAAACAAGTAAGAGAGACTTTATATGTTTGTTCCAATATTTCATCCAACGTTTTAAAATGATTTTTAAAAGATCGTTTTCTGGAGTTCTAAAATTATTGGAATAATGATACTCTTTTGACTGTTAAATAGACTTTGAATATTAATTTTTAACTTCAAATTATTCGTATTAATTAAGGCAAAAACACTACTTAAGTTATTTATTGTGATTAAAATGTAAAATATAATTACATTAAACATATCTCTTAACCAAATAATTATAAAAATTGTTAATTTCTTATTTTTTAAATGTATTTTTTTCCCTCTCTTTTTATATTTTTATGAATATAAAAAGAAAATACATATGTAATATATAAAAATCATAATACAGGGGTGTCCATAAATGATTGTCCCAGTTTTCTTACCACGTAATTTTTTATTTAAGAATGTGACGAAAAATATTATTACATATTTTTAAATTACAACTCAAAAAGTTGTTTTAATAACACAATTCAAGTTACATGTGCGTAATGTTGCAACTGAAAATGCTATTCAGCAAATAACGATTATAATCAAATAACAATTAGTATTAAAAGTGTATCAAATTTATCAAAAAATATTAATGAATTGTGTAATATATATCTATCTAACTTTGTACTAATAACTTATTAAGAGCTTTTTGATAAATTTGATAATATTTAAATACTAATTATTATTTTATGAATAGCGTTTTAAGTTGCAACTTTACCCATATGTAACTTTGTTTGTGTTATTAAAAATACTTTTTGAGTTGTAATTTAGGAATATGTAATAATATTTTTACGTAGATTTGAAACGCTTATGGCTTGTGAACTCAGCTGGAATAATTTAATCTAACCAATTTGCATATTTTCTGTTTCTTATACATTGTAAATATTATATTTTCAATAAATAATAACTAACATACGGCAATACATTTTTTTAAATAAAACTAATGATACAAATCCCTTTTTCTTTCTTTTTTTCATGCGAATAAATTGTTTCTGTGTAAAATAAATGCCTGATTAAGGATTTTTTTCCCTCTCAAGTGATTTTAATATAATTTATTATTATATCAGTTAAAAGTATTACTATTTAATTTACATTATCCAAAATACTGAGAAACACCAAAATGAGATACCAGAATTAAAACTTCAATTGTCTTGTGTGTATATTGAAAATGCCTATAACAAATTTCTCGTTATCTTGCGAGATGTTTGAAAAGTAACTTTTCAATTAATTAAATCCCATGAAATGAGTGACTCCATGTACGGAAGACTGGGGAAAAAACTCTGAAACTTAGAATAGAATGTATCTGTTTTATCATATAAAGAAAATGCCTCACCGCATTTCGTCAGTCATGCATTCAATACGCTCCTGAAACCATTTCCGATGCAAAATTTCACGCATATACCCTTGACACTCTTGGCGAAATTAACTTTTCTCAAAGATCATTTTTCGGCAGATATTAATTTAGAAACTCATTAGCACATTTGAGATTTTATTCATTTTTAACACACTTTAATTAAGAAGGTTAATTGGAAACAAGTAACAGAGACTTTATATGTTTGTTCGAATATTTCATCCTATGTTTTAAAAAGTCTTTATAAACATCGTATTCTGGGGTTCTAAAGTTATTGGAATAACGATTAGCTTTTGACTGTTAAATAGACTTTGAATATTAATTTTTAACTTCGAATGGTTCTTGTTAATTAAAACAAAAACACTACTTAAGTTATTTATTGTGATTAAAATATAAAATATAGTTACTTTAAACATTCTTCTTTTAAACTAAATAATAATATAAAAAAATATATTTTCTTTTTTTTTAAATGTTTTGTTTTTCTCTCTTTTTACCCTTTTATGAATTTAAAAAGAAATCACATATATAATATATAAAATTCATAATACAGGATGTTTATAAATGTATGTTCTGGTTTTCTTACCACATAATTTTTGATTTAAGAAAATGACGAAAAATATTATTACATATGCGTAATGTTGGAACTGAAAATGTTATTAAGCAAATAACGATTGTAACCAAATAACAATTAATATTAAAAGTTTATCAAATTTATCAAAAAATTATTAATCCTTTATGTAATATCAATCTATCTAACTTTGTACTCATAATTCATTAACAGCTTTTTGATAAATTTGATAAAATTTAAATATTAATTATTATTTGATTATAATCATTATTTGATTAATAACATTGTTGCAACTTTAACCATATGTAACTTTGTTTGTATTATTAAAAATACTTTTTGAGTTTTAATTTAGGAATATGTAATAATATTTTTACATAGATTTGAAATGTTTATGACTTGTTAACACAGCTGGAATAATTTAATCTAACCAATTTGTACATTTTCTGTTTCTTATACATAGTAAATATTATATTTTCCATAAATAATACCTATAACATACGGCAAATACAAGATATACAATTTTTTAAATGAAACTTAAGATACAAATTCGTTTTTCTTTCTTTTTTTCGTGCTAATATATTGTTTCTGTATAAAATAAATGCGTGATTAAAGAATTTTTTCTCAAGGGATTTTGTAACGACAAAAAAGTAAATGGTACCGGGGGTGAATTAAAATTACATTAAAATTTAGAGAATTACTTGAAAGTGGGGGGAAAGTAAAAGAGAGGGGGGAATGTTTAAAATTTGGAATATCAAAAGGAGAAGAATTTGAGATTTTTGAAGAAGAGCCAGTGATCAAAATAATTATTATAAGTATAGTGGTAATACATGGAAAATATATAATGAAGAACGTTCATGGTGAATAACAGAAAGATATCTTACCTGAATAAAAATCCATAAACCTAATCCATACATAATATAACTAGAACTAGAATCGAAAATATCAATGAATCTATGATAATTCTAAATTCTTATCATGCACTTGTTAGAGAAATAAACAATCAAACAAATAAAATAATACTAAAATTCTTTATTATAAAATATTAGAAATAATTGGAAAGTACTGCGCAGACCCCCTTACATATATAATAATAAAATCATCAGGAACATTATATTATCATTCCTTCAACTTTGCAAAACATTATAAAAAATTTACTTAATGACATGAATACGAGTATGACGATATTCGTCTTGCACGAATATTATGACAGTGCATTATACTACAGAAGTACCGTGAAAATAAGATGAAACTGAAGAATCGCGAAATTAGATTGTTCATGAACAGATATCTTGTCTTATACAATGCATAAACATTAAATGAAGAGCTTATCAAAGCTTTAAATGTTCTTGACATCAAAAGTTTGAAATGATTAAGCCTAGGGTCATCTCAATAGGCACAAGTTCCGTTATAAGAACTTAAAAATGAGGTGTTCACTTAATTGTTGAAGCATGTTCCGTTATAAGAACTAAAAAAATGAGGTGTTCACTTAATTGTTGAAGCATTCAGTACTTGGTTAGCAGTATCCTCGTATGATACTTTAGAGCATCAACGAATTAAATATATAAGATATCTTACCGCCTCTGGATGAACTATAAATCTTACTCAAGTAGGTGGTTGAAGAGAGTATACAGCAGGACATCAAAAGTGACTGTCAGTTTCTCTACGCTCAGTGAACAAATACTAGATGACATTCATAGCTAGCATTCACTTCCAGCACTCATCTCAAATTCAGTAACTATCTCATAGTTATTATGACTTATAAAACAGAGTATTTTATTTAAATAATTATTATGTATATTAAGTTATCCTTTTAAGGAATCTATAATTTAGAAATTTTAAACGGTACCGATCGTCGAACCCGTTTAGTTCGAACGATCGGTCCAAGATTTTATAGACGTTCAAATTTACATCCTTATTCCATGAAGATCATTTTGCAAGAGAGAGAACGCTACGAAAAATTTTAAGAAGTCGCGGGAAACACTAGCCGTTAAAAGCCAGTTAAATTAACTCAACCGCTGGGACTGAAGAGTTCCTCCAATCAGAAAAAAGTATTCGTGATCGGGTTAATCGCAATTAACCGATGCTGTGTTCAAAATCCCCGAACGGGTGCATGTCGCTGAAGCAGTGAACCGTAAAGTCAATGACCTCAGCACCCGCGCAGACACGCTATGAAAGGAATGTTACTGAGAGGCGAAAAAGGGGGATTCTTCCTTTCTAGACTAAACAGAAACGTTAGATAAGATATTGAAAAAGGAAGATGCAGAAATATTATGAATGTAATAGTATTTTATAAAGGACTATCTTTTAAAGTGAAAATTGAATAATAATATTAGAAATAAATAATTTAAAATGATTTAAATTAGGACTTAATAAAATATTGAGTTTAAAATATTTAAATTACAAAAGATTTAAATTAAAGATATTTAAATTTTAAAATAGAATTAATACACAGCCGTCGCGTAACAGATTTCAATATAATGTATTATTATATCAGTTAAAAGTATGCTATTTAATTTACATTATCCACACAAAATACTGAGAAACACCAAAATAAGCTACCAGAATTAAAACTTCAACTCTATATTGTGTATATAGAAGTTACCTATAACAAATTTCTCATTATCTTGTGAGATGTTTGAAAAGTAACTTTTCAATTAATTAAATCCCATGAAATGAGTGACTCAATATACGGAAGACTGGGGTAAAAACTTTGAAACTTAGAATAGAATGTATCTGTTTTATCATATAAAGAAAATGCCTCACCGCATTTCGTCAATCATGCATCCAATTCCCTCCTCAAACCATTTCAGATGCAACATTTCACGCATTAACCCTTGACACTCTTGGCGAAATTAACTTTCCTTTAAGATCATTTTTCGGCAGATATTAATTTCGAAACTCATTAGCAAATTTGAGATTTCATTCATTTTTAACGCACTTTAATTAAGAAGGTTGATTGGAAACAAGTAAGAGAGGCTTTATATGTTTGTTCCAATATTTCATCCAACGTTTTAAAATGTCTTTATAAAAATCGTATTCTGGGGTTCTAAAACTATTAAAATAACCATAAGCTATTGACTGTAAAATAAACTTTGAATATTAATTTTTAACTTCAAATGATTCGTGTTCATTAAAACAAAAACACTTCTTAAGAGCCTACATCAGTCACGCGAAAAAACGCTCCAGCTAATGTTAAGTCTATGGGAAGGTTATCGTGCGATTTCTCGCTCGCATTTTATTATTTTTAATTTTTTTTTTTTTTTTTTTTTTTTTTTTTTTTTTGCATAGGATAGCTGAGGTCGATATCCAACGTTGTTAGTTTTTACTTTTTCGATTTTGGTTCCAGTTATTTTATATAAGGGTAATTTCACTTTCAGAACCGGTTCCAACCGGTTCCAAAATTGAAAATGTCCGCTTATAAAAAAACCGTAACCAAAATCGAAAAAGTAAAAACTAACAACGTTAGAGATCGACCTCAACTATCCTATGAAAAAAAAATCATTTAAAAATATTAAAATGCGAGCGAGAAATCGCGCGATAACCTTCCCATAGACTTAACATTAGCTGGAGCGTTTCTTCGCGTGACTAGCGTATGCTCTTAAGTTATTTATTGTAATTAAAATATAAAATATAATTACATTCAACATTATCTCTTAACTAAATAATAATATTAAATTTTATTTTATTTTTGTTTAAAATGTCTTCTTTTTTCACTCTCATTTTACACTTTTAGGAATTGAAAAAGAAAATACATATATAATATATAATACACTGGTGTCGAAAAATTAAGTGGCTTTGACCGGACGCTTTCGTTCTTTACACGGTTTGTCGAATACCTACGGAAATTCTTGACGAATTGTCCTTGAACTTCGAGAATTAAAACACATGTTTGACTTCAAGACCAGTACAAACAGTATACTGCAATTAAAAAATTAATATGCTGAATATTTGATGATATATGATCATATGTAGGAAATAATTGTTAACTATGCATGCGTGAAATATACGAAAGATATTTTTCATGGTTTCGTTGGCAATTCTATAGATATAGAGCAACACATTTAACAAGACCAGTCAAATATCGTGAAAACTCAGAAAGATATCGCAATACAGTGAGCTAATTCACAAATTGGGGGGAGGGGGGAAATCCCTTATAACCCAATTGGATTTTCCCCCAATTTGTCAATTTGCTCACTGTATTACCGGCATCTTTCTGAGTTTTTACGATATTTGACTGGTCTTGTTATATGTGTTGCTCTATAGCATTGACTATTTAAAAACAATATGTACTGTAATCTGCAAAAAGTTTAAGGGAAATCGAATTCTAAAAGCTTCAAACATGCGAACCCAAAATTTCAGCTCACTCTGTCAAATAGTTTGTGTTATACTTAAGGCGGTATTCAAAAAAATCCCTGACGGCTCGGCCTACAGGCACAGGTAGATTTCGAAGACGCAGAACGTGGGGTGCCTGTTTGTCGGGAATTGCGGAAGAAATGACCTTTTTGTGATGATGCTGCAGTTGGAACCGCCTACTTCGAAACGAAACTTGTTTGCAGGCGGAGCCAGCAAGGATTTTTTTTTTTTTTTTTTTTTTTTTTTGCTATAAGAGTTGGTCCTATAAAAAACATGTCAATATAAAAGTTTTAGATAATATTAAGAGGATTTATAATAAATTTAAGCGGATTTGAAATCTTGGGAATTGACGAAGTTATGAATTTTTTTCTTCTAAAACCCCCGTTCCCCCCCCCCCCCTCCTCTTAAGGCAATTTTTAATTATATCAAAAATCTGTCATACATAAATTTTCGGCCCTTCTCCTAGAAGTAAAAATAACTTCAAACGGATTCGATACGTATCATAATTAAGAAATTATGGTTTTTTTTCTGTTTTCACAAAAAGTCCCCCCCAATCCCCCCCCCCCCTTGGTTCGATTTTGCCCATTAACGAACTTGACCAAGATTTTACGCCACTTGATTTTATGTATCAGTTTCGAAAAGATGCGGGAGTTGGAACCGCCTACTTTGAAAAATAACTTGTTTGCAGGCGGAGCCGGCAGGGATTTTTTTTGTTTTTAATTTTTTTTTTGCTATAACGGTTGGTCCTATAAAAAACTTGTCAATGTAAAAGTTTTAGATAATACTAAGAGGATTAATAATAAATTTACGCGGATTTGATATCTTGTGAATTGACGAAGCTATGATTTTTTTTCTTCTAAAACCCCCCTTTCCCCCCCTTGGGACCATTTTTAATTATATCAAAAATCTGTCATACATACATTTTTGGCCCTTTTCCTAGAAGTAATAATAACTTTAAACGGATTCGATACGTATAATAATAAAGAAATTATGAGGATTTTTCTGTTTTCACAAAAAGCCCCCCCCATTCCCCCCCCCCCCCCCTTTGCTTCGATTTTGCCCATTAACGAACTTGACCGAGATTTTATGACCCTTGATTTTATGTATCAGTTTGGAAGAGATTTATGCAGAATTTTTCCAGTTATCGTGGTCAGAAAAAAGTGACATAGATAGATAGATAGATAGATAGATAAACTTTTGAACTGGGGGTGGTTTTGGGTTCTGGGAGTCATGATCGGCGTAGATCTGCAAAAATTTTTCGAAATTTCCAACTTAGGTGAGAATGTAATAGGTAGTATTTCTTACGAAATCTACCTAAAAAATATTTTTCCACGCTCAACAACTCAAAATTTTGAGACACATTCCCAGACTCATTTTTAAAAGTAACAACAAGAAACTTGGCGGCGTGATTTATAAAGACATTTATAAGGGCCCCATGTTTTTGTTTTTCGTTCAATTAATTAGAAATTGATTTACAGACAATTATTGTCACAGTACGATCATTTTTTTTTTTTTTTTTTTTTTTTTTTTGTTTCCAGCGCTATCGCTTTTCGAAATTCGGTTCAAAATGTCCAATTTGACAGCATTTTTTTTAAATATATTCTGCCTTTATCAAAAAATCGAGACAGTGGGGACATTATAAAGTTTCTGAATAATAGAACCTGCCAATTGGATGCATTTTAGAGCAAAAATGAATTTACGAATGTGTCTCAAAATAAGCAGTTTGGATTTGAATACACCCTTAGAGGCCAAAGTGCATTACAGTTTGCTTTGCAAATATTAACAAAAAGAAAAATTATACGTCAGGCATATATTATGAAACATTTTCAAACGCATTCAGAAAACTGTAACAAAACTTCACCGTTTATAAAAGTAAAATATTATTTCTAAATAAACAAGGGATAGGGGTTGGAAAACGCATAACACATTTGATAATCCAATTTCAGCAATTACTATTCATAGTCGAAAAGTTATCCTAATACTTTTGTGCAGCCCCTTATATGATGTCTAGTTTTGTATATATATCTACTACACAGTATACTAAATTTTGGTTCAGTTAGAACACGCATAACAAAGTTGAAAATTCCTCTTCAGCATTTTTCTTCAATAAACAGAAATGTACTCGAATTTTTTGTGCCACCCTGGATATGAACCGAATAATTTAAAAATATACCCAATAATGTGGAAAAAATTAGTTAAATTTAAAAATACATACCACAGCTGAAAACGCTCTTCCAGCAATTACTGCTCCTAAACAGTACAGTACTGTAACCGAATTATTTTGTGTGCCCCTGTAAATAAAAGATAAATATTGCTTTTAAATTAATTGTTGAAAGTTTTATGAATTGTTATATTGTGTAAACGATTCCTACAGCTATAAGACGATAGATTGTGTTCTCAGTCCAGCCTATTCACCTAATGAAGTGAAATAATTATAAGCTTGTAATTTACATCCTATAATACTTGAATTAATTTAGCAAGAATTTAACTAAAAATATTTATTGAATGATTTATTTTTACTTACGTCAAAAATTAAAAAAATATATCAATATTTTGTATTTTCTAATTTTTTTTTAATTACGAGACGTTTAAAATCTTCATTAATTTTATTTTTATCATTCTGACTCTAAAACCCAGATAAACCATGGATATCAAGAGGATTTCTTTTATAATTCTTATATAGATATTTTTGCTGCTTTCTTTTTTTTCTTTTCTTTTCTGTTTTTTTTTTTTTTTTTTTTTTTTTTTTTTTTAAGGAGAATGATCATATATTTTTCTTAGTTATACAAATATATCTTATTGATAATGGTCATGCAAAATATAGATAAAAGTTTAGATCACTTTGTTTAATCGATAACTACATGGTAAATCTTTTAATTTAAATATTTATAATACAAAATAAGTAATTTAAAAAAAAGACGGTTGTTAAATTTTATTTACCACAGTCCCAATATTTTGAAAAAATAACAATATTTGGTATTTCTTATTTTTTTTTTTAACTACACGACCTTTAAAATTTTTTATCAATCTTATTCTAAAACCCAGAATTTAAACTTTTCTGTTTGTAGCTAACGATTTAGAATACATATCTTTTAATTACTTGAGTTTTTATTTTACATTTTCACACATTATTTAATTGTTAAATCATAGATACCAAGATAATTTAGAGTTCCTGTATGAATATTTTTCCTTCATTTTTTTTTCTCTCCTTTTATATTTTTCCCTTTTCTACGAAAAATAATCACTTACTTATCATATTATATATATGTGACACTTTGATAATGGTGATACCAAATATAATAAAAATTGTAGACCAGTTCAATTAAATTAATAGATAATTACACGCACGATCTTTTAATATAAATACTTTAAATATAAAGTTTGTAATTAAAAAAAAATATTCTTGGGTGTTAAATTTTGCTTAATTATAAAGCATTCGAATAAAAAAAATCAAATTATGTAACTTTAACTGAATTAAATATGGCATTATTAAAATGAATTATTGCCAATAAAATAAGAAAAATCATTCTGTTCGCAGTGGATACCGAACCGACACGATGATCGGAACAGAGAAGCACAGTGCCTTATACCACTCGGGTACCCTTTTCTCGTTCGAGTGTACTCTAAAAATTGTTAGGCTCTGGATTTAATTTTACGCATGCGTAAATGGGTCATTTTCGTGTGAAAAATGAATTTTACCAAAATCCCTTTTCGTTTTAATATATAATACGTTAAAAATAATCACGTTAGTTGGCATATTCTTGCATTTTAAGACAGTGTAGCGTCATCTATTGGAGGAAATTTGAACTATTTTTAAATTTACTATACACAAAATATTTCAACTGTCTGATAAGCATGCCACTTATTTCATCTTTATATTTATTATAGTTAAGGAAATATGTAATTTTAAAAATAAGGGTATTTCATTAACAAGTGTAGAAAGTAAAAATAAAGTAAATTGAAAGTATTTTAACTATAACAGTTTATCTTCAATGACACTGTTACTGCGTTTAATAGACATACTTTTGAAAGTATTCTTAAACTATACTTTTGTAACAATCAATCTTTAAAAATATATCCTCTGTCAAAAATGGCTTTTTTTCTTTTTCCATCATTAACATCAAAATATGGAAGACTGCAGTTTTTTTTTTTCTTTTGGAAAAAAAAGATTTGAGCAAAGAATTCTCTTTTTCATTTTCTTCTGATAAAATTCCGAAATAAGCTACAATACGTAAATTTTTTCCACATTTTGTGAGGAGAGAAACATAAATAAGGTATTAACCTAAAAAAAAATCTTGAAATATTTTTATACTTTTAAAAATATAATAAATTTACACAGAATTATGTAAAACTTTCACGGAAATGAACTAAAAATGTTTGACAAACTATGAAATGTGTTTAGCATAAAACGTTATGCATGTCAAAATTTCACTCTGCGAGTCTTTCTTTATACATTTAACTAGGCTTTTAAATCAACTTTATTTTTTAGTTGAACCTTTTTCGAAAATCATTCTGCAAATATATTGGTTATTTTTAATTAACAATGATAATAGTTTCAGTTATTCTATAATTGTTAATTTATTTCTGTAAATCATTTTTCAGATTACTTTTTTAAAAATAATTACAACCAGTGGACCCGTGCGAGGATTTCGCAATGCAGTCTAATAATTTTTAGCAATATCCAATACTCTTTAGACGCAGGTTTAAACTTCTAAAGGAAAATTAAGGACATAAACATCTGCAAACAACATGAGTGAAGCCAAAATATCGTCTCATTTATTCCATCAAAGTTACAGTAAAAAAGATTGAAGATAGCAAAAGACACGCGCGAGAAATAAATTAACACTTGTATTTTAACTGCATTAGAAGATGACGTCATCCGCTTCTTGTAAAACATGAAACAAAGAAAAATAAATTGAATGTATTTAAAATACAATTTAATCTACTATAACAAAGCATACCTTTTATTCTACACGTGAAATACCACTGCTTCGATCGATCGATGGTGTATTTTTCTTCCAAATATTTCAATTTCAATTTTGCTTTTTAACTATAAATATAAAATAATCCCGTGCTGAGAAATCATACTTTATCTCTTTTGTACTATTTATTTTCTTTATAATCATTGTTGAGCATCCAATAATGCGATATTTTATTTTTGTGGCAACAATAATTGGAGGAAAACCTTTCATTTCATTTATGAAAACAATGCCGATATATTTTTTAATTATCAGCAAATTTTAATCAAAAAACGTGTTTTAACGAAATGTGAGTGTACTATGTCAGAAGCCTCTTCAAACATCCCTTTCGAACGATACCTCATTCGTTATTGTGCGTTTCGTAAGTTTATAGAAAAAGGATGTTGACAACAGAAATAATATGTATGATTCTTTAATACAATCGGAATGAACTTTCCGAGCATTATACAAACCGAAATACTTCATCTAGAGTTATGAATTTCGTATGCTAAGGTTAAAGAATAAAGATTTAAGGTTATAGTTTTTAACTAATATTTTTTAAATAACAAATCTTTCCGGATCATTCGGAGGAGTTGGTTAATTTGTTTTGTTTTATATTAGGTACGGGAAATATCAATACACTACCCCAGTTAGATTTGAATTGGTTCGTTTTCTTCAGACGTTTACATGATGACAAGTTTTGACTGTTTTTTTAATTGTCTGTGTCACTGTAAATGACGTACTATAAGATCTAAGTACCTCATTAACGAACTCATCCAAGGTGTTGGTCCATACACTGCCAAAATTAGGCTCGAATATACTCATTTTTCTGAAAGATTATTAGAAGAAATCCTGGAAGTTATTGTGATGATAAGATTTGTATTATATAGATAGATATGAGCGAAGTTGTCACAATGGGTCGATTTCTAAAAAAAATAATCCTATAAAATATGGAGGAAGTATATTAAAAATATATTTGAACTGTTAGTGGTGGTACTTGTTACGACTGATTACCTGCCACGGGGGATATATGCCGAGGCGGTGGAAGGATTTCCCTTCGTGAGGACCTTACCTAACTCGTATTTATGCAATGTTAAAAAAAAAAACGCGGAAAACTCCGAACGATTAGACCAACAAGCGCAACATGGGTTCGAACTCAGCACCTCCTGCCTATCAGAGAGTAGAACCTCTCAGCTGCTGAAGGATTTATAAATATGTTTGAAATGAACAGTTAAATTACTTACTGTACACTTTTTACTATCTTCTGTATATTAACTGCCTATTACCTGGATTGGCCATATTATCATCAGATATATTAGAAGAAAATATTAGGATGATCAACAACATACTAATTTTTATTCGGTTTGTCTGTCTGTCTGCCGTATGTCTGTCCGTGCTCTAACTTACGTACATATATTCCTATTTTCATGCGAGTGATATATGTTATTGAGGTTTACTATAGCATGTTCGGTATTGAAAATGAAGTGTGTAGCACTTAAAGTTTTTTTTTACAGGGACAATCAGAAGAATTCCGTTACATTACGGTCTATATGGAAAATCATTTGCGGTTTATTTTAATGATATTACACAATTACTATGGTTTAATAAACGTATATTTATAAATATTTAAAAAACATGTTTTTCCGACATCTTGAAAAAATTGATAAGATGCTAAAACTGCTTTTTAATGCCATTTTAGATTATTTCGCCAATTGCGCCAGACGGCACAGGATATGGAACTCTTCTCTGATGTTTGGAATACAATTGAGAATTGCTACAAAATGCCTGATTCGCAAAATGTTTCATTGTAGAACAGTTTGATCCATTAATAAGGTCATTTTGGTTTCTTTCTTTTTCAAATAATCATCGTGTCTTTCCTTATTTTGGATTTTTTGCAGTTGGTCGTCCATTAATGAATCAACCTTTTCTCGCAAGTCAACAACACCAAAGAAATTTCTATTAGGCGGTGTTCGTACGTATTTCTAATAATTCTTATTATCTTAAGAAAAATTTCACTTTTGAATGCAACATTAAAACTAGTTGTGTTCTACAATCCTAAGAAATTGTGTTTTTTAATAAAATGACTTAAAACACTCTGCGAAACATGAAATGTGATGTTATACATGTAATATATTGCCATGTGTGGTGTGAGAGTAGATTACACTCGAGAGATTAGAAGCAATCGGTACGGCTGGCCCTGGTTTTATTCACACATCTACGGATATTTTCACTATCTAGTCCTAATGTGTGAAGTTAATGTTGATGCGTGAAGTTCATATTGATGCCTCAAGTTCATTTTGTACAAAGTTTCACCTCTGCTACTTCTTAACTCGAAAAAGTTATCGAAATATTCACATACACTTGATGGAGAGTGGACTTGGTGTTATTCTCACATATATTTTTTAAAGTAGCCATTAATGATAAATGTGTCTCACTTTAAAAATGGTGTAACACCATAGCTCCAGCAAATATTATTGATAATTATTTATTTTTGTGCTTAAAATGTTTATTTAATGATAATGTCTGTATTTTAATCCAGTCTGACAAATTACTTTAACTTTTGTGTTATTTCGGATTATTTTTTTTTAATTTGACATTTGATATATTCTGAACTATGGAAATCCCTGGGGGGGGGGATGCACTGCCCCCCTAGCCTCAGTAACATTACGCCCATGGGAGATCCTCTGCACAAGTGTTCACTGTTTTTAAAATGATTCTGCTTTTACATTTAGCACATATAGAGTATCAAGAAGTTTTGAGTTATGATTAATGGTATGCTTGTGATTGGAACATTGATACTGCAATGGTAAGTTATGAAGAATTCATAAGTTACTTATAAATTACAAAGCATTAATTTTCAAGGAAACAGATATAGGTAAATATGACACTCTCTATTAAAGATAAGTGACAATTACAATAAAACTTGGATGCTTGTGTTCTGGTATTTTAAATTCCACTATTTTGGAATACTAATATTTACCTTATTTTATGTCAAATTATAAGGGGAATATTTCTATACGGAAATGATAGTATGCAAAATATTGAAACATAATCACACCTGTTTTATTGTAATTTTCACTTATCTTTACTACTTACACTTATAATCACTTTTCTCTTATCTCTGTTTTTGTTCGGTAAGAAATAGGCACATCAACATTTCTTTTTTCTTATACCAATACTTTGAATAAAAAAATATATTGCTGTGATGAATACTTTTATGTTTTTTGCCCATAAAAAAAAAGCTTAGCTAGATGTTTCTTGCATTTTTTTCTCCTACCAGCTGTTAAATATCACATAAATCATGGAAACAAGAATGTTTTGAAGAAAGTTGTTAGGCATGGCTCGTCTTTTTACCCAGCATGTATGAGGGGAAATTTTGCTTATAGAATTACTGAAATAAAATATTTTTTTTTACTTGTTTATTATTTTAGAGTTATGTTAGAATTTTATTTATCTTACTTTCATTTATATCTGTCAAAGTTAAAAAATGTGTATATTTATTTTCATTAACATGAATGTGATTATCTACATTGTAAGTGCTACGGCGTGACGCGACGCGACGGCGTAACGTTTCCACGAATTACGGAAAGCAAAATGACTTTATTTCAAAAACATTTTCATGAATCTCGGAAACTTATAGATTTCTCGGATTTCTGATTGTTCCTTTTCCTCTAATAATCCATGAAGTTAAGGAAAAGGTTACCGGAATCGTGAATAATTCTGAAGTTTTTTTGGGTTACATAAAATTTGTGTAGATATTTTTGAGCGAAAAACATTTGTCAAAATTTTTACAGTGTAAAACATTCAAATTTCCAGAGGTAATTTAAAAATTTCTCTGTTCATGCAGAATATTTTGCCGAAAAAATAAATAAATTATGCACATATTTTCGAATTCTTTCGAGCACTAAAACCATAAAATTTAAATCACTTACATTAGTTTGTCTTCAACAAAATCCCAAAGAAAGTTTTTAAAAGTGGACATATAACCGCCACTGAAATGTATTCAACCATAAGTTTTAATGCATTTCCATTATTCCATTCAGAATTCTCGATATCATATTTATATATGCACTCAAAAAGCGACATTTTCAAAAATGATCAAAAAATACTCCAATCTGAGTATGTCGCATAGTCAAAATGGCTCCGAATCAAAATAACTCAAGTTTGAAACATGTATAGACTCATTTCTCAAAACATGCTCACACTCAAGAATAAAACATCAAGCACTCATATTTGAGTAGGTCCATGTTTCAAAAAGGAGTATGAACTGACTTCTACGTGCTCATTTTTGAGAATATGTCCATGTTTCAAAAATAAGTTTGAACTGACCCTAATCATTTTTGAGTATGTCCATGTTTCAAAAATGAGTATGAACTGACCTCTATGTGCTCATTTTTGAGAATATGTCCATGTTTCAAAATTGAGTTTGGACTGATTCTAATCAATTTGAGTATGTCCATGTTTCAAAAATGAGGATTAACTGACCTCTATGTGCTCATTTTTGAGAATATGTCCATGTTTTGAGTTTGAACTGATTCTAATCATTTTTGAGTATGTCCATTGTCCATGTTTCAAAAATGAGTATGAACTGACTTCTATGTGCGCCGTTTTGAGCATGTCCGTGTTTCAATATTCTGAGTGTTTCTGGTATTTCAGAATTGAAATCATTGGGTCGTCCTATTTGAAGCAAAAAGTTTCATAACAAAATGAAAACATCGATTTACTCAGATTTGAAAGTGTCATTTTTCTCAGCGTGGCAAGCATCGCAAACTTCAGTATCTTATCACAGTAAAACTCCTAGAATTTTGAAAAGGATTTATCAATACACTAAAAGTGACTAGTAACGCAATCCATTATTTGTTTTCAAGAAAACATATTACAATTAAAGTTACCATTTGAAATTTAAATCTCTGATAAGACCATTAGAGTAACCAAATAAAATATACTTGAACTTCAAGATACTAAGAAATACATAAACTGCAGAACAACTAAGATTTACGGCTAGAACTACACAGAACTACATAAACCATAGAAGTACTACGAATACTGTATTTAAATTCTACTACGCAGTTATACAGGGTGTCCCAAAAGTCTCCGTACAAGTTAAAAAATTTATTATAAAAAAAATAATGGGCCTGCAGCAAAAATAATTACAACAGTACATAGAGTAACTTAAAAAGTTTTTTTCTACTACCTTAGTATGCTTGTACATGTGATCCTTTCGTTGCACGAAGAACATCAAGTCGATATTCCAATTCCATCCACGTGCGTTTCAGCATGATAACATCAACAGTAGTTACAACTGTTTGATGAAATCCAAACAAAATTTAATAGTCTCATGGAATTGAAACAAAAGATCCAAACAGCAGTAGCTACTGTTGATGTTAGCATGCTAAAACGTTCGTGGATTGAATTGGAATATCGTTTTGATATTCTTCGTGCTAGGAAAGGATCTCAAGTTGAAGTTTACTAAGACAGTAGGAAAAAACTTTTTAAGTTACTCTATGCACTGTTGTAATTATTTCTGCTGTAGGCCTATTATTTTTTTTTTTTTGTAATAAATTTTTGAAGTTGTACGGAGACTTTTGAGACACCCTATCTAATGTTGATATTAATGCTATTTAGATTATATCAACAATTACTCGCGGTTGTTTAGCTCGATACTATATTCAAAATCCGTTGCTTTTTGAAAATTTATACAAAGATTACAGCACAAATAGAAAAGTGGTAGATGATTTCTTAATTAAGAAAAAAAATCATTCTGGAAAGAAAAATAAATCGATCAAGTGCGAGTATAACTCGCGCTGAAAGGATTCCGTAGATTAAATTTATTAATTACTATTTATTAATTAACAAACTCTTACTAACCCTAATTTTTCATAATTTTAGTTTCAGTAGATTCTGAAATAGGAGAAGGATATATTTTTGCTATACACTTTCGACGATATCTCTGAAAATATAATACCAAAATTAAAACAAATATAATTTTGAGTTCGGAGTTACGAGATCTTTCGAACGATATCCTACACGATACATAAAAATATTTTTTTTTCAAGTAATTTAATTAATATCTCGGCTAATTACCGACAATTGTTTTCAAAAATCGTTATCATTTGATGATTCTGCGTCCAAATATATCTCGAGCACCCATCAACTCCCCCGCTGACCGCCGTAAAGTAAAGTTTGCGTGTAACGGGAAAATGCGTTTTTCTCAAAAACTATAATCTAGGAAAATCAAGATTAAAATAGACTCCTACTACCCCCATTTTCCCCATAATTTTAGTTTCAGTAAATTCGGAAATAGAGGGTGGTGGGACATATTTTTGCAGTGTATTTTTGACGATATCTCTGAAAATATGATACCTAAAATTAAAACAAATGTGTTTTTGAGTTCGATATTGCGAGATCTTTCACATGATACCCCACACGATATACAAAAAGAAAATTAGTTTTTTCAAGTAACTTAATTGGCCCACCTAATTTTTTCCTGAACATATTTGTGAATAGCTAATAATCTGAAAATATCTCGGTCGATTGGCTTTATAACTTTCCCAAGTTCGAACTTCTCACGCCCCATAGTTTACGAATAAAAGGGCTCTGACAGACGGACAGACAGATACAGGACTGATCTTATAATGGTTCCATTTTTACTTTTTAAGTCCGGAACCCTAACAAATTCTTGATAAAACCTTACAAGAACTAGTCGGATGTGTCAATCCCAAAACTTTCTTCTATCTCACACAAGTTTCGCATACACTAAAAAGAATCAGCACCAATTTATATCAAGGTCTAACTGAAACTCAAGTTTTATTTAATTCCGTGCATTATTTCTTGACATATGACTATCGCTAAAATCGAGTGAATCCTACAAAATTCTGCATAGCAGCGCCACCTGCTGGGTGATTTTTACCAAAAACTAATCAGCACCAATTTATATCAGAAACTAACTAAATATAAAGTTTTATTAAATTCCGAGCATTAGTTCTTGAGATAGAGCTATTGCAGAAATCGCGAAAAATGCTGCATAGCAGCTCCACCTGCTGGGCGATTTTTACCAAAAACTAATCAGCACCCATTTATATCTGGGACTAACTGAATATAAAGTTTTATTAAATTCCGAACATTAGTTCTTGAGATAGAGCGCCCACAAATTTTTTGTCACATACAGACAGACAGACAGAGTGACAGACAGAGTTACAGACAGACATTTTCTAAAAATAGTCAAATCGTGTTCAGGGGCCTTCTAAAACGTGTAAATCCGTCGAAACCGAAAGTCGAAAATTTTCCTGAATCCAATACTTTCTTCTTGTAAAGATAGAAGAAAGTAAAAATATAAGAAGATTACCACAGTTTATTCAGATACTATGATCAGAACAACATTTATGTAGATTGTAAATAAGAAAAATGAAAATTTTGGAAGAAAATTTTCTTATCGAATTTCATGCTTATACTGCGTATAAAAGATATTGAAAAGCAGCAGACAGTATAAGTGTTTTTGGATAAGTCTTTTGAAGTTTCGATTTTTCGACAGAAACGGGATATGCAAAATAGCTTCCAAATATTATGGATGGTGCATATTTTTCAGAATTTGTTTAGAATAAATTGTATAGAGTTTGAACAGAGATATTAAACTTACACGTGAACGATCTTGCACTGAGAAATATTTTCGCTCTTTCACTCTGATTTGCCAGCTTTATCAAATTTATTTTTATATTCTTTAAAGTTCTAACATACACAACATTTTATTTCATTTAAAATTTTTTAAGGGTACTCGGTATCCAATTTTGCAGTTTTTTGCATAAAATGTATTTAGACAGTCCTAGTACATTTTGTCGAAGTTTCGTAACGATCCGATGCTTATAAATATGTGAAACAGGCTTTTAGCTGCACCCATTTCCCTTTAAAATTATCAGAGTTGCGATCTTTAAAATTATTTTTCTCAATTTGTGTTTTTTGAATAAACCAAAATGTTCAAAATTACATAACTGACACGCTATTTTTAGACGATCCTTAAAGTTCTATTACACGGGATAATTTGAAGCGACAAAAATTGCCGTGACTCGTCAGTTTTCTAAGCATTTCATTGGCTGTTCTATGCAAGGTTTATCCCTCGTCAGTTTTCCAAGCATTTGATTGACTGTTCCGGGCGACATTGCTCAACATTTACTTAAGTAGACATTATAGGCGAGAAAATTGTTTCAACAGAAAAAAAAACTTGCTTCTTTATCAAGCAACTCTTTTAAAGCCATATAGGTTTACATTGTGTTGCCCGAAAATACAGACAACTTTGACACCTTATGTAATAGCACTTTTAAGATGCATTTCTTTAAATCGTGGATCATATTTTCAGTAATATATATATATATATATATATATATATATATATATATATATATACTTAATAAAGATAAATAGTTTTACTGTATTTTTACATGGCATGACAATTTATTTGTTTTTTCTTAAACAAATTAACTTATGAAAATCGCATCTCCACCGTTATAGAACACGCGTATAAGAAAAGCATGACAAAAAATGTTTCAAAAAGTTAAAAATTGTAGAGGAAGATATGTTGTTAAATGTTCTTAATATATTAGATTTTTCAATTTTTAGCACAAGAGTTGCTGTCATTTCTCGATTAAATAATTTTATTTCATATATATATAACAATTTAGTAATATGTCCAAAAAGTTGAAAAGTGTTTATGAATTCGGTTTGTCTGTCTATCTATGTGCTCCGTATCTGCCTGTCAGTCTCTCCGTGCTCTAACTCGGGTAAATATACTCGGATTTTCATGCAACTGATATATTCTATTAAGACTTACTATATCATGTTCGATATTGAAAATGAAGTACGCAGCGTTTATATTTTGTGTGTTTACATGGATACTCCAAATAATTCCTTTACATTGCGGTCTATGAGGAAAAATCGTTTGCTGTGTATTTTAATGATGTTACATTATTTCAAACATATTGAAATTGATATATATGTCTGAGGTGCATTAACAAGATGCTTACTATAGAATAGGGTGTGCCTAGCATTCGTCGTCCATTTACAGGGACACACAAAAGAATTCAGTTACAGAACATGAACAATAATTGCTTGAAGTTTTCCGTTGTGGTGCGCGTTTTTTAAATTTAACTAATTTGTTTCATATTACTTGATGTGTATAAATACTAGAAATCACATACAGGGCTGCACAAAAGATCTCGAGTACATTTCCGTTTATTGACGGAAATTGCTGAAAGTGAATTTTCAGCTGTGTTATGCATTTCCTAACTAAACTAATGTTCAGCATGCTATGTCCTCTAAAAAAGACCACAGTGAAATGTTTCCTTAAAAACCCCACTCTAGTGCTACAACAAATATTTCACTAAATTCAATTTTTTTGTTTTGTTCGGTTTTCTGCACCATTTATAATAATAAAAATAGTTACAAATATGTAAGGAGCGATTATTTAGTTTTAAAATAGTTTAAACTAACAATTGCAGAATTATGGAAAAACATGAGCTTCATTTTTACAGATTTTCTTGTTATTCTAAAAATTTTACAATTATCTACATAAATTTTTTATTATTTTTATGTTAAACCATTAATATGTAAATAAAATGCACCAATTTCAGCTGATTACGTCAGGTGTGGGGGGTTTTATTGGGTAACATGGATTAATTTTTAGAAAAGTGTTGTTTTTTTTTTTTTTTTTTTTTTTTCAAATTCTTGCTTAATTGGCTGCCATTTTGTAATGAAAGGATAAAATAAAAAATGCTCAACATTAAAATCTTAGTCAGTACAAGCTGCAAAAATGTAGCCATATTTATTTTTTTAATTTTTTATTATACTTTATATAGAGAAAATTTCAAAAAATAGTTTTTTTAGAGGACAATACAATATATATACAAATCTGTAGATCATATACAGATCTGCAATTGAAGTTTTGTTACAAAATTCTGAATGTGTTGGAAAGTTTTTTATAATCTATGCTTGAAGCATGGTTTTTCGTTCTTATTATTTTCTAATTTCAATTATTTTACTAACTCACATATTTTGTTGCTATTTGCAGAATTATATTTGCATACACTTCTGCGTCTATCACAGAATTAATTAAGGAAATGTTAATAGTGAAAATAACAATTTTGTCTAATTTGAATATTTAACCCTAATATTATGAAGGTTAATATATAATAAACGTACCTAAATAGCTATAATTAGACTTCGATACTATAAGTTAATTGTCCATCCACTTAAATATACTTGCGGTATCCAACCTCCTTAAGGGCAATTTATCTATGATGATGCTTAGAAATACATTTCCCCGAGGATATTAAAACTGCCTATTTTATTCTAAGTAAAGAGGATATAATAATATTAAGGAATAAATCTATAATGTTTGTTAATTAGTAGGTTTTGAGATAGTTGCATTATGCTCTGACCTACCAATACGAAGCTAAAATAAAGCTTTTACAGTTGAAAGAAAAATATACTAAAAATTAAATAATGGAACAGTGTTGTAGTACCGACAAACATTTCGTATACTACTACACAATAATAAATAATTTAACAATTTCTAAAGTGTGAATAAAATACATAATACGAGTAAAATAAAATTTCATCGTTGCTTAAGAGGGTTATTATTTTCTAAAACAATATATATATTTTTTAATGGAATCGACAATTAGATCTTGTTATGCTTACCTTACACGTCATTTTTTTTCTTGCGGCGTATTGATAACAGTTTCCATGCTTTTAAAGAAAAAATATACATATCAGTAGTATACATGCCCCTAATAGCACCGTACCCCGAAAGTAACCAAAATACATCACTTGTTGTTCCCATTAACATTACATGACGTGGAAAATGAGTCACTGTAACCTCACGATGACTTCACAATAAAGTCACGAGGTGGCAGTCACTTGTGTCATAATGTGACGAATTTAAACGTCTCATTATTATCACAGTTTAGAATGTGACACTTGTGACCTCACAGTCTAGTCACATCGACTATTAGGATCACCGCAGCAGAATTTGTATATTATATTAGCCTAGAACAGGGCAGGCGAACATTTTTACATCCGCGTGCCAAATGCCAATTTTTTCCAAAAAATACATTATGTGATCATGACGCACAGTGGGGTAAAAACCCGGTTTTCCGTCAAAAATTTTGCAAATCATCTTACCTTTTATGAAATTCGTTCTCCTGTTTCTGTTTTTTTCTTTTTGAGAGGAATCGAATGTGATTATCCGCAGTTCGATACAACCTATAGTTTACGAGTTATAACCACATGTTTTCTCGATATTTGATAACTTACTTTCTTGATTATTTCAGTGCACTAAAATATATTTCCTTATTAAATATTTCAGTGTCGACTGTTATGTAATTTTTTCCGCTGAATCGAATTGAACCATACTCAATAAGAGCTATGGCTAATGAACTACGCGCACATTTGACAACTTCAGGAAATTTTGACTATGTTGAAAGGGATGAAAGGCTAGAATTCGGGCTCTAAACATATATTTGTCCGAAAAACCTGAATTTTGCCCAAAAACTTGCATAATCCGTAATATGTCCCATTATATTACAAAAATTTACTAAAACCTATTAAAAAAGTACTTAATTAACTTATTTAATTTTTAAAAATGAAAGAATATGTTGAATAAAGCAGGAAAAAAATTGGAAATTAAATAAAAGGTTTAAAAAACACAAAACATTATATGGTTTAGGGTTATTTGAGATGATTGAATAATATTAGAAGGCGTTGAGAGTCTAACAGTGTATACAATATAGTAAAGTTAGGTAAGGTAAATTCACTTACCTTCTTTTATCAGCAGTCGGTCTAGTCGTCTAGGTAATCCCATCTTTATACAGATTTCAGCAGCACAAATAAATCCATGTTAATGAATTATTGTATGAGTACAGGTGTACATTGGATTCTTCTTAAATAATTCCAATTTGGTTGGAGTGCGGCATTAAAATCTTTGTAGCTACTATTTCAATAGAAGTAAAAAATTATGTTAATATAAGTACTATAATGATAGGACTGACTTGATCATTTTTAAATTTAATTATTTTAATTATATATCAAATATTTAGTACAGTTACATTTAAGTTTAATAATATAATATTTAAGTTTAACATTTATGCAGGAGGAAAGCATTTTCCTGCTTTGAACACGCGAGTTACATAAAGCTGAATGAATGAAATAGATAGTTTTTGAGTTCTTTTGGTGATGATATAAACATTTCATCAATCGGGAAAACACCTTACGTCAGTTCTATGACGCGGGAGGAACATTTGAACATTTGAAGGAATGTTGCTTTGAGACCTATAGCCACACATACCATTTTTATATACATGCCATATATAGCCAGTCTCGAATGATCCATATATTTTTATTATTATTATTCACAGAAACACATACCTGACTTCGACAATTACACAAATCTTCTTGATGAGGACGGGATAGACACAAGGAAATTACATGACAGAAATATTACATCCCGGACCTCCACAATGAGCGTGCAATGGAGGTGACGGGAGTTGAACCTGTCGCCCTGACTTCTACGTTCTCAAATGATTATCGGAGTGGTGCCTTAACCAATCGGCCATGGAGGTCCCACGTGGAAGGAAATCCACTATTGCACACATTTCACTACGAGAGGGAAATTATGCGAGTTTCATTTTCAGGAAGTCATTAAAAGTTCAAAGTCTTCTTTCTTTCATTGCAGTCAATCAATTTGAAGAAATTATTTTCCGGTTATTTACAAAAAATAAGACCAGTAACAAAATGACACGTCTAATCATTCTCGAGATAATTATGAGCATTTAATGAAATGAGAGAAAGGCAAAAGAGAGTACGAAGACCACAATTGCAGATAATTGCAGCTGAAGTTTCTTGAATGTATGTAGATGAGAAAAATTGCCAAGCCTTGTCGGAGGCTAATGGAGCTTTTTTTTTAATGCTTCGCGTGGTTGGTAGCGGAGGCGACAGCCACGGTGAGGTCCCAGGTTCGAATCCTGGGTGAAGCATGGATGTCATTGTGTATGTGTGTGTCTTGAGTACTTTCAACTTCCTTGTGTTTATCTCGTCCTCAAGAAGAAGATTTATGTTATTTGTCAAAGTCCTGTATCTATATCTGTGAAAAGAAATGTGAATCATTCGAGACAACAGCCTTGTAGCTTATAAGTCTCAAAATAACCTCCTTCAAATGGATTTTACTAGCTATTTTAAAATGAAAATATTTGTATCTCTTAATTCACCATAAGTAATGCAATACTTGAACGAGTTAATTGTGGTTTCTTGTCATTTATATAAAAGGTAGATACCCTCAAAGTTTCAAGCTTTTACCTTTGAAAATAAAAGTACACGAATACGAACAAAAATCTGCTAAAACTGACCAATTTCCAAAAGTTTAAAAAAAAAAACTTTTAGACCCTTCTGTATGGCCGTAAAATTATTTTTCTCGGAAAATTTCGAGCAAGGCTTTATTCTTCAACTATCAAAAAACAGAAAACAACTAGAAACTGCGCTTAAATAAAACATTCACTTCTGGCATTGGTCCCATTGTTTGACGTACCAACAACTAAAAAATTTAATGCATCAAATAATAAGGAATCAAAATTAATTAAAATTCTATTTTTAAGATTAAAAATACATGAGTAACATTTCATGTTATACTTAAGTAATTAAATATCATGGATATTATAATTATATATGTATATATATATATTTCCGGTATTTCCTCTTAGATGCCAAATTATTTATAGCTGACAGGTAGTCAGATATTTAATTTTCTTTTCCGTTTCAGAAATGAAACAGGGTCTAGAGATTTTTAATTCAGCTGTATATTGAAATAAGTTATTCTTAAGAAAATTTAATTAGTAAAACGACAAATATCTTTAAAAATAAAATTTTAAATGACATGTAATTGAAATTTAATATAAACAGAACATTGAATATCTGACTAAAATGGGTGTTTTCCTTTGGTATTAATTTTTCTAAGAGTCTTATTTGTAGTTTCATTATATTTCACATGAAACCAAAAACATTTGACAGTTTTATATAAATATTCCGTAAGCAGAATGAATTCGGTTGAAAATCAAAAAATTAGAATGAAATACATCTTTTTTTCTAGCAAAGTTTCTATCAAACTAGTACGCTGTGTTCTTTTATTAAAGTAATAACTTTTTTATTACAAAAAACTAAATAAAGTTTCTCCCTATCACCGTGTATTTCTGATTCAAAGTGATTGATTGCCTCAAGTATATTCCCGTTATCGAAAATATTTCCCTTTCAGCTAAACAGAAAAAAAAAATCTACAATAAAGTAAAGATTTTCAAAACTAATAAAATTATTTTATTTGAAGTGGTATGAAACTAGTTTCAGATACTGCATTCGGTGCAAAATTAATCTTACAAGGAGAGGGCCAAGCTTGGTAATCACAAATTTTGATTATTTTTATATATGTTATAGGGTAGAAGCACCTTAGTCTCAGGTTCAACGGATTTTATACAACGCTCTTTAGTTTTTGAGAAATAGGTGGTCTAATATTATAACACAACTTAAATACTTTGTAACACAATTACTTCGTTGGTCGTAACTCAGTTGTTATGGCGTCTGCTCGTTGATCCGCGGGCATGGGTTCGAGACCGGAATACGCTACATTTATTTTTCTCATTTTTTGTTTTATAAATATACTTGTAACTATAATATAATAATCGCAATTTAAAATTATAATACTGTGTATTAATTATAATGTTAACCTGTTTATTTTTTTTCTATTTGTAACTGAATCATTGTATAAAACATCATTAAACGGTTATTTCTTTTTCTTCAATCACTTTTTAAATGTATTTCATACATTCTTTATCGATGCAATGATATTAAATAATTGTGTCAATTCGTGATTTTAAAGAAACATAATTTATATATTGCCTTAACCAGGGAAATCAATGCGATGATAATACTACTCTGTTTTTAAAGTAATATTAGTATAAGAATTAAAGTACTTTTTTTTCACATATTAAAGATTTTTAAATTTGTAATACGTTTGCGTTGTAATTGTTTACGTTTGAGTTATCTTGCTTTCTCATTTATCTTCTTTCTGCATTTACTTTTATTAAAATGTTTTATTTTATTGCCATATATTTATTTATGCTCCATAACAGACTTTGTAACACAGTAAACCCGTTATAAGGTAAGTATTTAAGTTGTCTTATAATATTAGACCCCTATTTTTCATTTTGTATAAAATCCATTGAAATTGAGACTAAGGCGCTTCTGCCCTTGAACATATATATATATATATATATATATATATATATATATATATATATATATATATATATATATATATATATATATATACGCATTGTTGTAGTGCCCCACCAGTAGCTGAGAGGTTCTGCTCTGAAAGCTGGTAGACGGGAGGTGCTAGTTTCAAACCCCTGTCGCGCTCGTCGATCTAACCGTTCGGAGTTTTCCGTGGTTTTCTTCGAACCAAGCCGTCAATACGGGTTAGGATCCCTTAGAAAGACCCCCACGGAGGGCACTCTCCCCCTAGGGCCTATATCCCAAGTGTAGATAATCGGCCGTCATAAATCAACCAACCAACCAATGATTGGCCCTCTCCTTGTTAGTAAAGTTTACCTTTGTTCACGCACTGTTGTAGTGCGTTTAAATATATAATAACACTGGCGGAATCTTTTGGAATCCTATATATATTCTTTTACAAAAACACAGAAATATGGATGAGATATCAATAGTATTAATTATTATTATTCTCAGGGTATACAAACCGGACTTTCATAAGATAGTTGAAAAAGCTCTTTTTTTTTAATTAGCAACTCTAACATATTTTTTACATTTAATATATATATTTCTTTATTGCCCACTAACAACAGCAAAAAGCACTTTTTTATGAAAAATATCAATTATGTGTTCAAGTAAAGTTTAGAAATTTATTAAAAGTGATACTTTCGTATTAGCTTCATGCCAGGGGTTAATAGCCAAAGAAATCGGTTAAGATTTCTCTGCTTACAGCAGCATTCTTGATTCTGATAATTTCAGTGTTTTAGCGCATAGTTCGATATTCGATTACATATCAGTTAAATGTGTATTTTATTGATTTTCTTTAATTTATTTATTTATTTATTTATTGATGAAATTTTATTTCGTTATGAAATATTAAACGGAAAGAAATGCTGAACAATTTATATTGTTTTCAGTGCAACAGGTTAATCTTCCGTAATCTGGCTGCACGCAATAGAGATATATTTTATTAAAATTCATGCTTGAAAATGGTTTTAAAAACCACAAAAAAAAAGAAAAATCTGTAAAATGAGGTACAGTTTTCAAATAAACTACATTTTAAAAGAACATCATTTTTCGTATTAGTCATTTTAAAAAAACGAAATTTTGCGATGTTTAGATTTTAATAAATTTGCAATAGTTTGATTGTTCAGTTCGTTAAAATTGATTTTTTAGCTCGTTGCCACCATCGATATGACGCCAGTTCTACTCACGTCGTGTTTTTGCTTTATAATATGACTATTCAAATATATATTTCTATAAGTACCTGATTCATGTTTGACTAGATCATTAGTATCGGGTCCAATATTTTTATTAATAGATGCTCAAAGATAGAAAAAAAGATATTATCAGGAAAATATACGATCTTTTATTAAATTACTTTTCTTGAGCTCTGTACCATATCTGTCACACTGCTGCTGAAAATACAGGATGGCCTAAAAAGAATTGAATGATTTTAAACTTCAATAACAAATAATGATGTTATTTTAGAAAGATGTGAATGTGTAAAGACCAGTAATTTCATTATTAACTTCTTTTTTTAGTTCTTAATATCACGATTTGATGGCGCTTCTGCACTGCCTCAAACTGTTAGAACCCCCAGACTAAACTGTAAAAGTGGATCAAAGCTCACTCAGCTAGTCTCCTTCAGTATGTTTTTGTTCAGTATGTATGAAATTTCAATGTTATTTTCAGCAATATCATAGTTTAAGACAGTTCAGCGACATCTGTTAGTGACATTTGGATCTAAAACGAAGAAGCGTAGTAAAGAAATTACATACTCCAAGCATCACTCCTATGCAGGGCTCTCGCTGCCTTTTCACCAACTTTAGTAATTTGGATAATCAGAAATAAAAAAACAGTAGCCAAATGAAAAAATGTTAGCAAAATAGATTCTTCATGAAACACTGAAAACAATTATCTTTAACCTCTTAAAGTACCATTTTTTTTTTCAATATGTTCTAGAATAACCTAATTTAAAAGTTAGTAAAATATTAAAAATAAGTACATTCTAAATCAAAGTATTGACTAAATTGCTGTGATACTATAAAAGCATAAAAAAAACTTCTTAATAAAATCATAAAAAATGGCGCATTCCTTATTTTTATGGTATTATCTTAAAAAGTTTTTTCTGCTTTTGCATTCTAAATGCCTTACGCAATCAAGAAAAAATCCAAATCCAATTTAACTCATTAAAATTGTGAGTCATTAACTTTTCAACCCAAGTTAACTCAGGATTTTAAGTTATTACATTCAATAAAGTCTGAAAAATTCCAAAATATATGTCACATTCAAAAGAACTGTATTTTTCTAGAATTTCGGGCTTTTCATTGAAGCCCATACTTCAAAGACAGTTTAAAAATTATACTGTTGCCTATTGAGCCGTTAACACACACTCCAATGACAT
This sequence comes from Maratus michaelseni, assembly GCA_963931845.1. Lineage (NCBI taxonomy): Eukaryota > Metazoa > Arthropoda > Arachnida > Araneae > Salticidae > Maratus > Maratus michaelseni. The sequence goes on along the minus strand of OZ007590.1, from coordinate 401,088,006 downwards.
TATTGCCATTTCTTATATACATTTGATTTCTAAATTTAGTTTCTGTTGCATTCATCATACTGACGTCTGATGTGACAGTTTTGCTTATATTTCTGTTGTCTGCGCTTAGATAGGACAATGGACAAACACCTTTTAGCCTGACACTTGGTGCTTTGACACAGTTCGCATAACCCATGCTGTGGATTTGGTTGATGCTAAATTGAATTATTATTGAGTCAGCATATCTAAAAACATAGTAATGTAAATCACACGGTGCGATTGAACGTGTTAAACGACATCAATTGTTCAGTAATGTGAACAAGAGTGTCGGTGTACTAACACACTCGCACACAAAAAAAAGAAAGAAAAAGAAAACTGAACTTTCGCAATTTGGCGAGTCTAATCGTTCGTTTACTCACCAAATGAAGCATTTTGGCGTGATTTGGTGCAATGGCGAGCGGCAGCGAGAACCCTGCTCCTATGCCAGAATAACATCAACAATTGTCATCATTTACTTATTATTGATTTTTGAAAATGTTCAGATCATCTTATAACACTCTGTTTATGGTATTTTATTAATTTACTTTTATTAATTACAGTGGATTCTCTATATATCTGCCACATTGCTTCAAATATGTAAACAGGAAACTTTGCGTCCCTTATGTGACGATAAAATTACTGTGATTGATATTTTAAAATAATACAGTTCGGTAAAAATTCCGTATGAAATTTAAAAAATCATTAAAAATGGGACAAAGGACAAACTTGGATACGTAAGTGTAGTTTGCACTATAAGATTTATCATAGATTTGGATTTTTGTGTCAGAAGAAAAAAAAATTGTTAAAAATTTCACCGATAGGTGGTGCTATTAAGCTCCATCTTGTTAAAAGACATCTCATCAAAAAGTCACCTGTAAAAAATGCAGCCAAGTCTCGTAACTCATTTACCGTAAAAAGTACTGAGATCGTATAAAGCCAAGTTTAACTATCTTATTAACTCTGAAATTTTCATTCACAAAATCACTCCTAGTCTCTACATCTTTAGTTAATTATTATTTTGTGACTTGGCAATTACTTAGCATGAGAATGTGATGTATATAGTTAGTCTTAATCAAATAATACTATAACATATTAAGGTGTAATAACTTCCCTGTGCGTATATAATTTGCTTTAGTTAAATTATCCCATCCCATCCCATAACATAGTAAGATGTAATAACTTCCCTGTGCTGCGTAATTGCCAAGTCACAAAATAATAATTAACTAAAGATGTAGAGACTAGGAGTGATTTTGTGAATGAAAATTTCAGAGTTAATAAGATAGTTAAACTTGGCTTTATACGATCTCAGTACTTTTTACGGTAAATGAGTTACGAGACTTGGCTGCATTTTTTACAGGTGACTTTTTGATGAGATTTCACTTCTTTTTGTAAGTAACCCTCCTTTTCTTGATTTTGGGTTCTTTTTGGAGATCATCCACTGATTTTCGCTAAGCCCACACTCTGTCCCTATTATTTACAGGTATAAAAAAATTGAAGCTTTAGTTTCGTTTGCGAAGTACTGTAGATAAAAAGAGATTTCAGGTTCCTAGGCAAGCACTAAATTATGGGAGGGGGAGTGTCAAAAGTACTCTCAATTGCTTCCAGGATAGGCGCTATGCATCTGAGATATAACTCGCAGCCCTAGATACTTGATATTTAACATAAAAAACTTTTTAGTATAAAAAAAAAGCCAAAATTCAAATTTCCGGAAATTTCCAATAAATCAAACTATATTCCTTTTTTCGATGGTTTTTTTTTCGTTTTTTTAGACTTTTTTTTATTATTTACGGATTTTTTAATTTTTCCTTACTTTGTGTACAAAACCCTGCCTTTCTGCCAAAAGTCAATCTTCTAGGACTACAAAATCGAATTATTTTCAAATTTTCGACTTTTTATGAGTTTATTGATTTTTCGATTTTAATTCTAAGTTACCTGATTGTCATGCTAATATAGTAATTATTTTATCCGTCTTCTTAGGATCATTTAGGTTCAATTTAGAGATAAATCAAGTGAATCTTAGAGTCACCATGATTTTATTTAGAAAGGACTATCAAGCCATAACCAGCCAGTAATGTCGGGAGGGTAGGGGGAGCTGTGAAAATTTTTGTGGCGCTAACATCATTTAACAATCCATATTTCATATGTGAAGTAAATAGAGTACAACATGTGAAAGAAAACAAACCTGTCTATAAAGAAATCGCCTATATCGTAGCCAGTCTATAGCGAAACTTTTCTATAACGAAATTCGTAAACGAAAGAAAAGAAAACCATAATCCGGGGGAAATAACATAAAACAATTAGGGGCGTTGTACTAGCTAATAGGATAATTATCTTATAACTAATGTTTCTAGCAGTACAAAATCAAATTGTTTTCGAATTTTCGATTTCTTAAACATATTTCGATTTTTCCATTTTATTTTCGAATTTTTTAATTGTTCCTTTTATTGAATAGTAAATACTACCTTTACACCAAGTTTTAAGTTTCTAAGACTACAAGATAAAAATATTTTCAATTTTTGATTTTTTCGCATTTTTTTTTATATAATTTTCTGGATTTTATAATTTTTTCTTATTTTGTATCCTTTATTACAAATTTTAAGTTTCTAGACCTACAAAATCGAATTATTTTAAAATTTCCGATCTTTTTCGATTTTTTTATTTTATTTTCGAATTTTATTGCGTTTTTATTTGAACTTATTCTGAATCCCAAACACTATCTATACCGCGAATTTTAAGTTTCTAAGGCCAAAAGATCAAATTATTTAAATTTTTTTCACATTTTTTCGAATTTTTCGAATTTTTGATTTTTTTTCGAGTTTTCTGGATTTTTTAATTTTTATTTATTTTGCATCCTAAATACTATCTTTATTCCGAATTCCAAGATTCTAGCGCAACAAAATTGGATTATTTGAAATTTTTCGATTTTTTTCGATTTTTCGATTTTATTTTCAATTTTTTTTGTGTGTTTTTGATGTTTTCTTTTTCTGAATTCTAAACACTACCTTCACACCAAATTTTAAGTTTTTAAGACTACAAGATCGTGTTATTTTCAAATTTCAATTTTGTTCGATTTTTTTTAATTTTCGAATGTTTTTTTTTTTTTAAATTTCCGGATTTTATATTTTTTTCCTTTCTTTGTATCCTACCTTTATTCCAAATTTTCAGTTTCTGTGGCTGCGGGATATACCCAATCTTTTTGATGACGCGAGAGTGAGTGAGTGTGTGAGTGACAAAAATCGAAACTTTCAGTTCATATATCGTCTGCACTAATTTATGGGTATTTTTGAATTATCCATATTTTTTAATTTTTCCTTATTTAGTATCTTAAATATTACCTTTATTCCAAATTTCAAGTTTCTAGCGCTATGAAATCGAATTATTTTCAAATTTTCCTTATTTTTCGATTTTTCCGATTTTTTCGATTTTTTTGTTTTATTTTCGAATTTTATTTGGTTTTTTATTTTAACTTATTCTGAATCCTAAACACTATCTTTACTGCGAATTTTAAGTTTCTAAGGCTAAAAGATCAAATTATTTTAATTTTTTTCAATTTTTTTCGAATTTTTGAATTTTTTTTTTTTTAATTTTCCGGAATTTTTAATTTTTCCTTATTTTGCATCCTAAATACTACCTTTATTCCGAATTCCAAGTTTCTAGCGCAACAAAATCGGATTTGAAAATTCTCGATTTTTTTCGATTTTCGATTTTTTCAATTTTGCTTTCGATTTTTTTGGTGTTTTTGATGTTTTCATTTTCTGGATGATAAACACTACCTTCACACCGAATCTTAAGTTCCTAAGACTACAAGATCGTATTATTTTCAATTTTCAATTTTGATGGAATTTGTTGAATTTTCGAATGTTTTTTTTTTTTCGAATTTTCCGGATTTTATAATTTTTCCTTTCTTTGTATCCTAGACACTACCTTTTTTCCAAATGTCAAGTTTCTAGGGCTACGGGATCTACCTAATCTTTTTGATGACGCGTGAACGAGTGAGTGAGTGAGTGACAAAAAATCAAATGTTTGAGTTCATATATCGTCTGAACTAGAAAAGATAGAAAGTTTTAATTTTAAATTTTGGTCCTGTGTGCCAAATACTCTAGAAAAACGAAGTTTCAAATTTTTGGGATACTCCAGCGCGGAGATATGAGGGGGTCAAAAGTGCCCTGAGTTGCTTCCAGAAAAGTATGCTTACGGCTGTCCTCTCTCGACTTGGCGGAGACACTGCCGTGCCTCCAGATCTAAAACAAACTATCCCCATCCTGTGGGATTTGTTTTTCAATGTTTTACTTTATTTAATGCAAAACATAGATTGCATCCGACAACTCATAAAAAAGTCCTCCGGCCTGTACCGGCAGGAAAAGGTAGCTTTCCTATATCTTCGTTTTAAAATTTTAGCTAATGTTACTCGAAAACAGCAAGTTAAAATGCAAAGAAACCGTTTACAAAAGATTCGTTTACACTGAATTTGAATAAGAAATTCGCCAAATTATTGAGCTATAGCCAAGTTGGCTTCATTTATGAAGACTTATTTTTGTCGCCAAATTTGGCGAGATTTCGCCAATTGTCGCCAAGTTTGGCGAGAATTTGGCGCTAATTGATATGAATATATAGTTTTATGCATATGATTGGGAAAATGATTACAACAATGAAAGTAATTTGCGAGAAATCGCGTTCACTAAAACTTATAAATTTATATTAAAATCATTAAAATTACAGACATTACAATACACTTTCATAAAACATTAAAAACATATTAAAATTGGACGTTTCGGATTTACATGGAAAATCCCTCTTCAACAACAACATTTCACTTAGCGTAAATCATAGTTCAAAACTATCAACAAATAGAAAATGCAACGTATCAAAATTTCGAAGTCAAAGTTACAGTTATAATAACACGGAGTATTCATTCGGGATTGCACCTGCTTGACCATTATTGACCATAAATTTATCGTTGGTTTTTTGTAATGTGCTGTTTTGTTTCAAAATGTCAGCCACCCTAGAATTTCAAACTGCTCTATCTCAGCCAATTTTTAAGATAGAGGTAAAACAAAAAATGCTCTGGAATCCTTGTATCAAGTCCTAACACCTAATTAAAAAATAAACTTGATTTTTTAACTTTTTTGTATATTTATTTTAGTTTTAAAAATTTCCGTGGCCGCCATCTTTAAACAAGATGGCGGACCAAGCTGGCCAACGAACTCGGTCGAGGCATTGGTGAGCTTAATACACACAATTAGTTTCATCCAAATTAATTTATAAATACGAGCGTTATCGTATCAAATTATTTTCGTTTTTTCAATTTTTTTCGAATTTTTTTATTTTTTTTTTCGAATTTTCTGGATTTTTTTAATTTTCCTTTTTCTGTATCCTAAATACTACCTTTATTCCTAATTTGAATTTTCTAGCGCAACAAAATCGGATTGTCTTCAAATTTTCGGTTTTTTTCAATTTCTTCGATTTTTTCAATTTTGCTTTCGATTTTTTTGGTGTTTTTGATGTTTTCTTTTTCTGGATGTTAAACACTACCTTCACACCAAATCTTAAGTTTCCAAGACTACAAGATCGTATTATTTTCAATTTTCAATTTTGATGGAATTTGTTGAATTTTCGAATGTTTTTTTTTCGAATTTTCTGGATTTTATAATTTTTCCTTTCTTTGTATCCTAAACACTACCTTTTTTCCAAATGTCAAGTTTCTGGGGCTACGGGATCTACCCAATCTTTTTGATGACGCGTGAACGAGTGAGTAAGAAGTGACAAAAAATCGAATGTTTGAGTTCATATATCGCCTGAACTAGAAAAGACAGAAAGTTGTAATTTTAAATTTTGGTCCTGTGGGCCAAATACTCTCTATAATTGAAGTTTAAAATTTTTGGGATACTCCAGCGCGGAGATATGGGGGGGTCAAAAGTGCCCTGAGTTGCTTCCAGAAAAGTATGCTTACGGCTGTCCTCTCTCGACTTGGCGGAGGCACTGCCGTGCCTCCAGATACAAAATACTGAGATTAGACTACAGATACTTATTTGCACTTGAGAATGTAGTATAGAATATAGTTGTCTTAAGTGTAAAATTTACACAGATTATACAGGTATTTATTTATTAGATACCTGTACAATCTCAATATGTCTTGTTTTTAAACTCTTTCATTTAACCCAACTTCGTTTTTGTATGTAAATATGGCATTTTGTAATCGGTTTTAAACTCCCTTCCTAATAGGTCAAAATTATAAAAATTATGTACAAAGATGTGTTTCCGATGACAGTACAATATCCTAAATTTTTTATAGTTTAATTATAAATTAATTTAACTTTAAGGCATTTTTGCGCCAGCCCGTCACAGGCGATCAATCGCCAAATATTCTTTATGGTTACAATTGTATTGTATACGAGTTACAATAAAAATGGATTTAATGATGCGCCAAGCCACACTGGCTAAAGAAGCCGATTAGTTGTGAAGCTGCAATAACGAAATATTTTTAACATTAAAAAGTATAAAATATAAATGAAAAAACGAGCGTAATACATTTAAAAAAAACGCTTTAATCAATTAACTTCAAAATAACCATTTAATCAATTAATGAATTCATCTTTAATAAATTTATTTATTTCTCAATATATAATCATAATTTAATTAATATGAAACTATTAAGTTTCAAATTAATTAAATTATGATTATACGTTGAGAAATCAATTTAGAAATCCTAAAAAGATAGTTTAATGAATGTTTTTTTTCCTGTTTTCATTATCTTAAAAAGAAAGCAGAGCAAAAATTAGAAAAAAAAATTAATTAATTCACTAGTTCGCTCTTTCTACCAAGCGGATTCGGTGCAAATGCCCAATTAATGTATTATAACGGAAATTATTGCTAAAAAACATGAATTTCAGCCATGAAATTAAGTGGGATTTTCAAGATAAACTTTTTAAAAAAAATAAGCTTTTTTTACTTTATACTTTTTCAATAACGTGAACCTTCACAGCGCTGATAAAAATGTGACGTTTTTTGCTCAAAATATCCGACTCTTTACGACATGTTTCATTCCGCAAACCGAACTCCAATAAAACAACTTCTTCTTTCTTTTAAAAACTTTTAAATGTTACATAGACGTTTCGCATACACTGAATTTCAAAAAATACTTTTCCTTTATTTACACTACTCAGATATCATAAAATAGTTTTCGTCGTACAAATATTTTAAGATATTGCATATCATGAAGTAAAAGTTTAAAACGGCAAAAGAAACTTGCATAAATTCAATATTATTTGAGTATTTTTCATCTTAACATCATTCGATAAAACTTTCTGCATCCACTTCCAGATAAATTGACTCGATATGTGACATGCATATCATTTTTCTTTCCAGAAAGTTCGAAGAATAAATAGGTTGGGATGTTTAGGCTTCCTTCTACTCCATGATCAATGTGGCAGAAACAGTGATTTATTGTTCCTTTACACTGAAAGGACAGAACACAACTTCAAAGTATATCTTTAGAAAACGGTTTATTTCATACATCGTGGACGTAAATTAGTAAGGCAAAAATAATTTTATTATGCGTAGCTATACTGCGAAATATTAAAGTATGCATTATTATAAGATAGCTAAACACGAAAAACCTACATTTTTTTTTCAAACGTTCTTAGAATGCAGCATCGGGTCGAGGAAACAGATTTTATCATAACCCGAACCGACCCACGGATCGGGTTGACGCAAACTGTTTTCGCTGCGGGTCGGGCTGAGGTTAAATGTTTTGGCTTGGTTTTGGGTTAGGTTTTGACTCTTTCTGGTCGGGTTCGGTGTGACCTGATTTTTCAAAAGAAAGTCATAAATATTTTTCAAATGAAAAAAATCATAAATTTGAGTATTAATCTGTGTATATGTGTTTTTTATACAAAAAAGATAAATTTGATATTAAAGATGTAATGAAGACTATTTTTTTCATAATTTTTTTAAAATATGGATTCATTTTCTTTCACTTCGGATTCGGGTCGGGTTTGAATTGAAGTGTATCGGTTTTGGGTTGAGGTTAAGTGTTTCGGGTTGACTTTGGGTTAGGTTTTTACTTTTTCTGCTCGGTTTCGGTTTGATCTGATTTTTCAAAATAAAGTCTTGAATATTTTTCAAATGAAAAAAAAAAATCATAAATTTGAGTATCAATCTTTGTATATGTGTTTTTTATACAAAAAAGATAAATTTGATATTAGAGATGTAATTGAAGACTACTTTTTCCATAATTGTATTAAAATATGGATTTATTTTCTTTCACCTCGGGTATGGATTGAAGTGTATTGGGTTCGGGTTGAGATTAAGTGTTTCGGGTTGACTTTGGGTTAGGTTTTCACTTTTTCTGGTCGTTTTTGGTTTGATCTGATTTTTCAAAAGAAATTCATAAATATTTTTCAAATGAAAAAAATCATAAATTTGAGTATCAATCAGTGTATATGTGTTTTTTATACAAAAAAGATAAATTTGATATTATAGATGTAATTGAAGACTAACTTTTTTCATAATTGTATTAAAATATGGTTTTATTTTCTTTCACGTCGGGTTTGGATTGAAGTGTATCGGGTTCAGATTGAGGTTAAGTGTTTCGGGTTGGTTTTGGGTTAGGTTTTGACTTTTTCTGAACGGTTTTGGTTTGATCTGATTTTTCAAAAGAAAGTCTTGAATATTTTTCAAATGAAAAAAAAAATCATAAATTTAAGTATTAATCAATGTATATGAGTTTTTATACAAAAAAAGATAAAATTCGTATTAGAGATCAATTACAGATTATTTTTCCATAATTGTATTAAAAGATGAATTCATTTTCTTTCACTTCGGGTTCGTGTCGGGTTTGGATTGAAGTGTATCGGGCTCGGATCGGTTTCGGGCTTACTTTAAGCAGAAATTTGGCGTACAGGTCTGGTTAATCTGGCCTGTGCTGGGCTCTAGTATGGCTGTCCTTCGTTTCCCTGGTCTCATCGGTAAATCTTCCTTTAATTTGTGAGAATATTTACGTCAATCAAACTAAGTGCAATGCTGGTTGGTGATTTCATTTCAGGAATGAGTTTTGGAAGCGGTGAACTGTAAACCTCATCTTTAATAATCCCCTACACTGGAATCTAGGAGTGAAAGGACTAAATATCTTGGTAACCATTTAATAATACCTCCTCGACAAATCCAAACTAGATCTCAGTGCTAAAGGAGCGCTGAAATAAGAAATATATCCGCAAACTTACGATACAGAACTAATAATCTGCTTTTGAACTAGACCTTGCAATTAATATTTCACAAATTATTTAGTTACGAAATTGCCCAACTAATCTGTGTCCTCCCTGTAGAGTTTTAGTTTATTTCTAGATCCTAACATCAACCAATATTGGTTATATTGGGCACGACATTTCATTGCCAATATTAGTTAAATCAATATTGCTTTCACATTGCATTCCCCTTCAAATATTGAATAATAGTATAATCGTAAACACTGTCAATTTTCCAACTACAACTTAACCCTTATCTCCTCTTTAAATTTTAACATGAGAAAGGAAATGCCTGTATTTTTCAGTTACTTAGAATTTAATTTGAATGGTAATCAACCATCTTTAATATTTTGAAATATAGCATTATAGAAGACCTTGTTTATTTTTCAATCACTACTTTTAACCCTTGTCTCTCCTCTAAACTTTTTATATGAGAAAAATATTTTGTTAGTTCTAGGTAATACTTTGTCTCTGTGGTTGGAGCGGTTTATTTTTTAACCTTTTTCCCCCCTTTTATATTATCTCCTTAAAATGCAAAACTTCTTGTTTTTATTTTATTTTTATTTTCTCCCCATTTTAGGTATCGCATTTATCTTAGTCATTTCCAGAAGTCTTGGCTTCTGAGTACACCAAACGAAAACTGACCAAACTCTATAATGTTGAAATTCCATTTTCAGAAGAAAATGAACCTAAAGAAACTTGTGAAACTTGCTAGGAATTTATATCAAACATCATTTCAGTTGTTAATCGTGTGAAAACAACAATGAAAAGGTGGAACTTCTAACAATTATTCCAGCGTCCTTTCTAAGGTACAAATGTTGCACCACATTCCATCTGCAACAAAACACATGGTGACTGCAAAAGAAGTGTTTGGAAACGTGGATCCCTATTATGGTCACCCTGTGATGTTCGCATTGCACAGTCATTTTATCTGGAAGATAAATGGGACTGTTCTCGCCAGAGCGCCAGCAAAAAAGACGCTATCACTATAACAGTTGCAGGAGAAAAAAATCGTTAAAGTGAAAAGATACATGACCCGCAGTATTAAGGAAACTTTAGCCATTTATGAGAAGTAACATCTCGTATTCCACATTGGAAGATTCAAATTTTATGCACTACGACCTAAGTAGGTAGTTCCACACGCACAAAGAGATGTCTGTTTATGTGTCTATTGTGCCAATTTTAAACTTTTAAGAACTGACTTCCAGGTATAGCATATGACACCTTGGTTGGCCGCGTGAAGTCTTATGTTGATGTGATGTATAGAGAGAGACATGTTTGTTTCAGGAATGTGGTGACTGTCCTAGAAAGGGGCGACTTTCGTCTTGGTCTTCTTTGGAGACTTGGTCTGGAAAACACAGAAGATGACTCTTTTGAAGTTATGTATCCAATATGGGAGGGAAATAAACTCATTAAGAACACTGTTGCGGTTGATACCTTCATTGATGAACTTGGGAAATGGACAATGAAAGCAACAACACACCAACATCTAAAAAAATTTCAGCAACAACACATTGCAGAAGTGAAGGGACGTGTAGAGGTTGAACAACTGTGTTGCGTGCTTCACTGTGATTTTGCTGAGAATTGGTCCTGCCACAAGAAGTACAAAGATATCACTGGAGTAATGACCAAATTTCAATTTTCACAGGAGTCACATATTTTCAAAACAAGACTACAAGTGTTGCAGTTATAAGTGATGACAGAGGACACGACTCAGCACATGCGCTGCTAGCAATACGCAAAATTCAACAACAGCTGCAATCACAGCCAGAAAAGATCAGCATTATTTCTGATGGTGCCCCTTTAAAAATTGTTACCAACTGTTTGAAGTAAATAAGGCCAGCAGAAAATAGAAGAATCGTCCAACAAAACTGTCCCTGTGAAAGAAATTCAAAAGACACACGTGAGGACTCATGGTGATGGGTGAAGCCATGTTGTACAAACTTTAAACAGCACGAAAGAAGAAATTCCATTTATCCAACAAAGATCTTTGAAAACGGCAGGAGCATATTCAGATTCACAATTTACAAAGAGGGATGTTTGTGGCCTGTATATATGACTGCGACTGGTGTATTGCGGAGGTCATAGATATCAGTTGTGAGTTAAATGAAATCGTTGTGAACTTTATGCTCCCATACGGACCGGCCGCTGAATATACATACCCAGCTGCAAAATAGCAACATCACCACCAGTGCTCATTTCCAATTCACAAAGATTGTGGATGCCCCAGTCCCTATTGGTTTAACAGTTCAACAATTTTTTAGTTCATTGAATTTCTAATTTCAGTTTAAGCAGAGTACATAGGAAGTGGTATGTTTCGGAATTTGCACATATATTTTGTAAGTTTTAATATGTTTTTGTTTGTAATATGTTTTTGTAAGCTTTTTTAAGCCGCCTGTTTCTTATATTCATTAAGAATTCAAATGCCATTTAAAAAAAGACTAGCTTTTGATTTTATGAGACCAATATGTGACTATATTGTAACGAAAACTGGTAAAACATATGGCAACATTTTACAACTTTTATAAAACCTATCAAACTCAAAAGTGGAAGATCTCCTTTAGAGGGAATGCTGTACTCAAAAGTATTGATCAACAATCCAAATTTTTGCGATTGGATTTTTCAAAAAAAAAAGTTTTTTGATTTAAAAAAAATTCAGATGGCTATAGCAAGAAACTTTGAACACATATTTCAAAATATATCGTTTTTAACCGAAAAATATTATCTTTAAAATAAAAAAAAATGCAACAAAATATCTTGCACCTTTCCAGAGATAGAGCACTTTAAAGTTTTATCGAAAATCGCAAATGATAAATGGTGCCCGGGACGCCATCTTTGGCGTCTTTTATCTCGGACCAGAAATTTTTTGGACAAAACAAAAATATACAGGTATCTTACTTTTTCGGAATTTTAACATATGTTCAATTTTAAAACTTCTGAGACTATGAAGGTAAGATTTTTTCTTTGCCAGCCTAAATTGACATGGACAATACCTTACTGATCCCCCCACCACCACCACCACCACACTGAAATTATCATATTTTTACTTATGACAAAAAATAAAAAGGTACGTACTTTTAAATTTACTCCTTATATTTGCCTTATTTTTATTTATAGTTCTTTTCTGATAACAGTTATTTATTTTACTTTATTTATAGTCCTTTTAATTAGAGTTTAAAGTTTGTAAAATTAGAAAATGTAGCTGATAATATCCTTCCAATCATCTCAAGAACACTTTTTTCCGACATACTCCCGATCCTCCAAGTATCAAATAATTGGGAGTCTATTTCAATTAAATACTTATTGAAATATCTTAAAAAAATCCTTTTATTGAAATCCTTCAAAGCAACCCATATAACATAACAGTGATGAATTCAGGAGGGGTGGACCCAGGCGAACATTCCTCCCGGAGCGTCAAACTTTCCGCGTGGAAGATTTTGAGATCTCATGCTTTTTGAGGGTCTCAAAGTACAAATCCCCCTTCCCTCCGAGTCTTCAGAAATCAGTCTCTGAGAAAATGTCTGAATTCAACACTGTTTATAAAATGAATAACAGTGAAACAAATTGAGGATACACGGATTTCATAATCCTAGGAAATAAACGAACTACAATTCGTTTACGTCATATGGGATATTTTTCTTTCCTAATATTCAATGTTAAATTCCTGTGCGTATTATTCCGTTTTCATTTATATACACAGGACTTGACAAATACGGTCGCCAGGTCGCCATTGGCAACCAAGGTTTTTTTCTGGCGACCAAATTATTTAATCTGACGGAGATTTTTTCGTTTGTTTATTTGAGAATAACTATTATTTTTAAATAAAAATTGAACTAATAAATGAGCACAAACGTATTTTTTCTGTCTCCAACCGCTAGTACAGTGATCTCCCTCTTTTCTCGTACTTTTAATGGAAGAACCAAGTTTAAAAGGCATTTTCCATCTCATGAACAGAAAACGCCATTTTTTTCCTCTCTAGCCAGCTAGTATGTCATGTAATTATAATGTGGGGAGGGAGGGTGCAGATTTCAATAAAACAGTAAGAAATAGTGTAAATCCAGCCTTTGTGGCACTGAAAATTGGATACAATTCGAAAAAATGCACATAATCAGATACAGATTATTTTCTAGCACACTCAACTACCCGAACATTTGAAGCAATTCCCGAACATGCCGGTTAATTCAGCCTTTACAATATCTCTCTCTGTTTTTTTCAGTTATATATAGTTGTAATCATTTTCAATACGAAACTTTGTTTATATTAGCTTTCTAAGTTGTGTACTATTCTAAACTATGTAACTAATAATTCTAAACTATGCAACTAATAATTCTAAACTATGCTTGTTTTGTTTTTTTCTCAATTAAGTTTATACAAAAAACTTTTGTGCTTTATGAAAATTAATGACGGGGGAAGGAAGGATAAATATTGTTACTGGCTACCAGATTTTATCGAATTTGTAAAGCCCTGTATGTATATATATTTAGTCAGCAAATGCAACAGGGTGAGACTCCAAAAAGAAATAGAGAAAGAAATGTGTTCGACTTCGCCGATTTATTCCTCCTTATTTCCTGATACCATGGAAACCGATTATGAAAATATGAACATTTAATCAAAATACCAGTAGTTTTCTGTTTATTTTCTTAAATCAATCAAGCATCGTATACGGCAAGAGATTGAGTAAGAAATTCAATTTGACACGTGTCTAGAGATGTTCAGTCTTCTGGTATGAACGAAGAATGTATTTGGTATACCATATAATCATCTACAAAGTGCTTTTTTATGATTGAAAGTTTTGTATAACCAAATGTTTAGTTTTAAAAAAATTGCCAGTTCGTGTTATGTTAACTAGTATTTCTTTGTGCTCGAATCTTATCCAAATGTTACTCGATTTTATTCCATACGTTGAAATGGGGTTGGTGATTGTGCAAAAAATGACCTATAACAGTAATTAATTATCCTTTTTGAAGGTGTAGCGTCATCTGTGGCAAATTGTTTTAACTAAAATCTTTAATTTGCTTAAACAAAAGTAGGATTTGTACTATTTTCCTTGTTAGAGCATGCAGAAAGTATTTTCTAAATTTAACTTATTGGTACTATTATTTTTTTTGTCTCAATCATACTGATTGGTAAAAATATATTACTAATTGAATTATTCCAACTGAGCGAAAAATTATTACGATTTAAATAAAAAACGATTAAATTTTTCCACTTGGCTTGGGCCTTTTTCTCTCAGTTCAAAAAAATCCATTCTTAAGATACCTGGTACTTCTCCATTATCTCGTCGACCACTTTACATAAAAAAAAACTATCGCCAAACTGTAACGCCAATAAACAAATACTAGAAGATTATTTCTATTGTAATCTAAAAAGAAACAGGACTTTCGTAAAAGCCTCACTCACTAAAGTGTCAGCTGTCAGTAATTTTAAGCAATAAAATTCACAATGTATGAATGCAAACAGAAAACAAATTATCTTGTATATTTATTTATTTACATTATTTTTATTAATTATCACTCTCGGCTGGTGGATAAATGTTTGTGACGTCCGTTAAAACTGATCTACTGAATGTAATTATGTATCCCAATATTGTTTTAATACTTTTTCTCTTTTAATAATATGACGGTTATTTTAATTACCGAAATAACTGATAAATTAGCAAACACAATTAAAAATACATATAAACTTCGATTTAAAAATCGCTTGATCACATAACAAACACGAGTAACACATCTAACGTCAAGTGAATGTGACGCCACAATCGTGCACTTTTGGCGTTAAATCCTATAGTTTGGCGATAGTTTTTTTCATAGAAAGTGGTCGACGGGATAATGGAGAAGTACCAGATATGTTTATCAATTAGTATGATTGAGACAAGAAAAAATAACAATGTGTCTACGTATACATCGTTTCATGGAGTTCCATTATCTGCGGTATATGCTGCTGAGCTGTCTATATGGCAGACCAGAAGTTATTGCCAATAAAGATATCTGAGCGAGATATACCTGCTGGTTGTCGACCCTGGTAGAGCATTGGCAATTTAAGTCAGAGGTTCTGGGTTCAAAATTCAATTCTTAATCCATTCTTAAAATAACTTATTGAACCTTAAATATTCCTAAAACATAACTATTTTGTCGCAAATGGCTCTTCACATGAAGAACAACAACATTTGAAACACTTTTGCAATATAAACTTTATCTCTAAAATTAACAGTTTAGGAATTAGCTATTAGTTCAGTACGCCTATTTCCAAATAGTAATCTTCGCTATACTTAATTGCAGAATTTGTGTCATTAAATAAGGCAAAGATTAGAATCCTGAAATAGTGATACTCAAATATAGGAACCATGTGATCATCACAACAGGATGCTCTTCTTGGCAAATCAATATTTTCTAAAATATTTCTCTGAAAAATATATTCAAAACGTTACATGTTATGCGGCAAACATCTTTCTCGCAGACGCTATGACATCCTTTGGAAATATTAGGGAATATCACGGTATTTCTAGACATGATATATATATTTTATGTATGATTCTGAAGAAAGATCAGACGAAAACATATTCAAAGCTGGGTAGCTTCAGTGAGATCACGTTTCATATTAAAGATTTGTTTGAGTTTCTAGAATTCTTCCATGTGTTCATTTGTTTTACTATAAATATTTGCAGAATTGAAAAAATAGTTTAAAATATTTTTTTTCTTTTTTCTATCTATAATACAAGAAAGTACAGTAATCGAAATTTTTTTGACGGATTTATATATTTTATGGGTCAGATATCTCTAAAAGCATGTATTTACAAAATGTCTGTCTGTCCGAATCTGTCTTGAATCGAGATTCATATATGTTTTTGGCTATGGCTAACAGATCCCAGTTGAAAATGGGGATATTCTCCCGAAAGGGGCCGCTGTGATAGATATTTTTCTTTTGCATCATCGGAAAGTGTATGAAGTTATGGATGGAATTGAAACAAACTTCATATACACGTTTTTACTATGGACGTTGAATCCCAGTTGAAAATGGGGATATTCTCCCAGAAGGGGACGCTATGATTGCGATTTTTGTGAGACTTCCTCGATTTTTCGTAGTTGCGTACATCGGCTACTAGTGTAGCGAAGGATGCTTCGCATTCAGGTAACCCGGCGATTCGTAAGCAGCTGACGCACAACAGAATGACGAAAAATATTGATTTTATTTTGAAAATATGATCGAAATTAATTCGTATTTACTCCGACTAATACAATGAAGTAGAAATTGAATATGATAATGAAAGTCGGTGTAGCTGTGTTTTGAATTTTCGTGCAGCGGCGCACACTTCGGGATCTTGTATGTTTCTAAAATGCATAATTTAAAAAATTATGCTTCTTGAAGTATTAACATGTAGGAGATTCAAAGAAAGTTTTGGAATTGACACATCCAACTAGTTTGTAAGTGTCATACATTTTATTGTTATTCACCATTAAGAGAAAACAATTCACTGTTACATTTATTAATGACTTATAAACAGGGTTTTCGCTACCGATCGCCATTACACCAAATCGCTGCAACATGCTTTATTGGGTGAGAAAACGAAGTTAAAATTGCTAAATTGCGAGAGTTAAATAAAAAAATAACGACACTCTCAATTATGTCAGACAAGGATTAAAAGGGTTTTGTTTTTTTGCTTTGTTTTCTAATTTAATATTTGTATTTTGAATTTTTCAAAAATGATTTACATATATATTTGTTTTTATTTAATCCACTGACATAGTATTCCAGTCCCCAGTTATATCGAGCTAAAAAAAATATTCTTGACACTATCTAGATTATACAACTGTAGAATAAACTAATAATTTGTATGTCTGCTGTCTCCGGTCTGTCTTCTGCGGTCTGTGTTCTACGGTCTGTCTGTCTGCCGTCTGTCTGTCTGTCCGTGCTGTAACTGGCGTAAATATACTCGGATTGTCATGCAATTCATAAATGTTATTCAGGTTTACTATAGCATGTTCAGTATTGAAAATGAGATGTGTAGAACTTGTTTTTTTCACAAGGACACTCAAAAGAATTCCGTTACATTAGGATCTATGGAAAAAAATCATTTGCAGTTTATTTTATTGATGTTACACAATTTCAAACCTATTGAAATTGACATATATGACTGAGGTGCACTACAACAGGCTTACTATAGAATAGGGTGTGCATAGCACTTATAGTTCCTTTACAGGGATACTCAAATGAAATCCGTTACATTATGGTCTATGCAGAAAAATTATTTGCGGTTTATTTCAATAATGTTCTACTATTTCAAACATATTGATATATATTATCACTAAGATGAATTACAAGAGGCGTACTATAGAATATTGCGTGTATAGCATTCATTTACAGGGACACACAAAATAATTCGGTACTGTATGTTAAGAATAATTCCTGGAATTGCGTTTTCAGTTGCTGAACGCGTTTTTAAATTGAACTCATTTTACTTGGTGTGTATAAATGCTATATATCACATACAGAGCAGCACAAAAGATATCAAATACATTTCCGTTTATGGACGGAAATTCCAGAAAGGAAATTTTAAACTGTGCTACACGTTTTCTAACTGAACTAAAATTTACCTTTTTGCGTAGTATATATACAAATTTATAGATTATATACAGGGCTGCACAAAAGAATTCGGATATTTATCCGAATAGTGTTGGTAATTCCTGAAATTGTTTTTTTTTTTTATATTTTATGCGCGTTCCAAACACCTTATTAAATGGCAAAGATTTGTAAAATTATTTTGATAGTATTGGAAAGTGTTACATAATCTATGCTTAACGTATTATTTTTCGTTCTTGTTTTTCAACATACATCGAAAAATTAAAAAGAAGATACGGTAGAGGATTTAAAGAACGATTTTTCGATTATTGCTAAGATTATTTTCCTTTGACTATAGTTTTTTCTTTGCTGATTAGCAAAACTGCTAACGTTAGTCAAAAGCCAGGAAAATCCTGCTTATAAGCATATTTTAATTTTAACAAAAATGGATGCTATTTTTTTTTTTCTTCAATCAAAAGAGATTTAAATATTTTAAATATATTTTTCTTTAAATTAGTAGATAAAGTATATAAATGCAGATTAAAAGATAATCTGCATTTTCCTAACATCTTTATTTCTAATTTTCTTTCATTGAATTAATATATATATATATATATATATATATATACAAAATGAACGTTTACAATGATATTATGTATTGGTTTCTACTTAAAAGCGTATTTTTTTTTCTTTTTTAATAATATATTTTCACTACATAGATACTATCTTGTGATAAAATTATTCTTCTTTTCTTACAATGAAATCTTTTTTAATTATACTTACTAATACTTTACTAAATGCTATTTCAATCTCAAAAGATTTAAAATTTTTGCAAATGAAAATTAAAAAAAAAAAAAAAATCTGTTTTCAATGTGTTGTTTCTAATTATTTTTTTTAACTATTTAGAATAGTCAATAAAGTTTATAACGAATAAACTATTTACAATGCATAAATGTCAAATAAGGATTTAGTTTAATTAAATTTTAGGAATCTTTATTTCATTTAGATGCCATTGAACTTTTATTTCATTCTAGTTTTTATAAATGTATTAATTACATATATAATAATTTTTATTTATTTATAAATTATTTTTCAGCTAAACTTTACATGAAATATGAAAGTCTCTTTACTTTTAAAACGGATTTGTATGAGATGAAAGCTAACATTAATTAAATATTTTTGTCTTTACTACTGTTTTTCTTTTCTTCTATGTCAAAAGAAGTGAAAAATAAAAAACGAGTGTCGAGTGATTGAAGTAACAGAAACATAAACAATTATTGAACGACTCTTTTAAGTAAAATTGTTTCAAGTTTAAACGATAAACAGTCTTACTTCATTAATCAAACATGACTTGAAAGAAACAACTTTTCGCGATTCTTAAATAAATAACAGTTAAAAAACTTTTTTTGAGGAACATAAACTTAAGGAGGTTGGTCAATCAGATCTCAAATTCCCCTCGCTAATGTTAACCCTATGGTTCTGGAATGCATTCTTATTTTTCAAATATCTCATAAAGATATTAACATGTTTCACTTCTTTTGTCTGTGTAATCATCTTAAAATGTGTCTCCTTTTTTTAGTTGTCAAAATATTTCTAAAACATACGCTTTTTAAAAAATATATAAGCTTTTAAAATATATGCTTTTTTTTTTTTAAGTCAGTGGCAACAAGAAGAAACTTTGTTTTTATAAATGTTTCTTTAAATCTCGAAATTATGTTAGTTTCTCTGTGGTTTCTGAAGATAGAGAACGCTTTTCGGAAATCATGGGTAACTCGGAATAGGTTATATTTTCGTTCGTGTTTATATTATATTTTAGTACTAGTATATAACTCTCGTCAAAAATGATGGATTGTGGATCTGCGCTCCATTTTCATAAGACTTCATACAAACAAACAGCATGAAGATTTTATTGTATTGTAGAATAGTATATAACTGCCACTTAGAAATGATAGGAGAAAAAAGAAAAGCAAACGTATTTACGTTGGGGGAGGGACATGAGGCGCGGCGAGAAAGCCAATTGGACAAGAGAATTTTTTTAAGTAGTGGAGAACAGCAAAACCGATTCAGAATCGAATGCAATCCGACCGCAGAAATGACTGAAACTGCAGCGGCTGCAATGCGAATGAAGAAAAGGGAAGGGGCATAATCGGATGTGAAGCTTTCAAAGACTCGTTCATTTGTGATTCATTTGAATTTGTGATGCTGAATGGCAACGGTGTCCGTTTGTTTATATCTGGGATTCCGATGTTTAATCTGGATTTTTTATTAAGAACTTAAAACAATATAATAGGATATGATATACATGTTTTATAGGGAAAATATGCTGAACAGACATGATTTCAAGTAGAAGATATTATCATTTAGCAGTCATGTGTTAGCATAGATTTTTCATTAAGCCTAACATGGCGTTTAACTACGGTCGATTGGCAGACCAGAGTGGTCCCGCCCGGAATGGTTACAGACACTTTTTTGCCTTCGGATTTTATTATAAGTAGACTACAGTGCTGTAGTTGGAAAACAATATTTGTGGGAACTCACCTTTTCATAGAGTAGATAAGGAGTGAATTTTTCGCATCGGTCATGATGTTATTCATACAGCTGAATGCTCTTTCGCATTCAGACATTGAAATGTGTATAGTTTTCACAGTCTGGAGAAAAAAAAAGGCTTGTGCTTGTATGCGTTATTTTTTGTTACAGTAACAAACCAAATATTTCTGGGAACGGCGTTCCCACGCGTTCCCACCCAACTACAGCACTGAATAGACATTAAGAAACATTTGTCTTTATTAACAGTGCACCTGTTCAATCAAAATTGCAGGATCAAGAAGAACCGGGATTTTCATTTATATCTTTAATGATAATGAAAATATTGTCCACTAAATTGTTTTAATTAAATTCGTGTGATTTCAGTTTTGTTTGTCTTTTCTTGTATCTCAAAATAAGTGAAAAAAAGGAAACAAGCATAACGTGTCATTTGATAGAAATAACGAAAAAATAAACGTTTATTGAACGACTTTTAAATTTTAAGTTATTTCACGTTTAAACGGTGAACCATAATCTTGTTTCATTAATCAAACAGGACTTCCAAAAGAAGAAGCGAAGATTCCCATTTATTAAATAAATAACTGCCAGTTAAAGCATTTTAGGAATGTAAACTTAAAGACCTTTGTTGCTGCAAGTAAAAGCTTCAAAATTCTTTTAAAAGAATTAGAAAGAGTGTTTTATTAAAAGATGTTTAAGTATACAAAGCGTTCACAAAAAAAGAATACTATCTAAATACAATATCAAGGTGAAATGTATGAAACAGAAGCTCACATATAATGAGACAAGTGTCCCGCAGCAGGCATCACGTGACCATACTTAAATAAAAAAAAAGATATATATATAATTTAACAAATTACAACAACCATTGGGAAAATGTTACGAAATAAATATATATATATATATATATATATATATATATATTCGTCAGAACCACCTACACAGTCAATCTCTCCATCACACCCCTGACAGCGTTGGATGCATTCGTCATTCGATTGTAAGCAATGCGCCTTTCCCTCATGGCATGTCGATGTCGCAGATGTTTCAACCAGCAAACGATAAACGTTGAGCGATACATAATAATATTTAACAACATACTGTCTCGAAGAATCGTTTAAATGAGTAGATTGATAAAAGAGAAGCAACTGAACGCTATTGAGTAACAGTAAGTCGTGCAAATAAAGGGAAAGTGCTAACCAATATATGTTAACCAATATACCTTAATATTTTGTCGGTCCTTCCTACAATAACTTTAACTCTTGTTTAGATTGATGTCTGAGCTAAAGGTATTTTGAGGAAATTAAAGTTGAAGACCACGTTCGTTGCTTTATAAGACGATTTCTCATCCGACATCAATTTTTGAATTCGCCTTTTTTTCATATCTGATATACGTAATATTCGTTCGGAAATAGATTGAGAACGACTTTCGTTCACCGATTGCACCAATTGCACTCTTTGACAATATCTGAAAGTAGAACTAGTGACTGCTTTTGAAAAGTAGTTTGTAGACGCTACTTTTTAAAATAAGTAGTTGTAGTTGTAGTTAATTGCATTTTTTATAAAGTAATTGTAGTTGTAGTTCACTACAATAAAAATGTAGTTTTTCTGACCCTTTCCTATATATACATATAAACTAGTACGTTTTGGCACCTTCTTCTATACAAATCCAATAGTCTGCAACCAAAATTAAATAGCAGTCTATTACTGCTTAAAGTACAGCTATCGCGGACGTCTGGATAAACACAGCATAGAAGCAGCACCTGTTAGGCGATTACCATAATCAGCGTCTATTTATGTCAAGTTCTCACAGAAAATGAAGTTTAGTGAAATTCCGTACATTGGTTCTTGAGTTAGAGCGCCCACAAACTTTGTTTCACAGACGGACAGACACATAAACTCACGGAGAGATATGTTCTCACGGATCTTCTCAGACACACAAACTCACGGCTTTTTTTTTTTTTTTCCTAAAAGCAGTCAAATTGTGTTCAAGAACATCTAAAACGTATAAATAGGTCAAAAACGGGAAGACGAAAATTTTCATGAATCCAATACTTTCTTCTTGTAAAGATAGAAGAAAGTAAAAGGATGAAAAAAAAAATCAAATTCCCATTCCTCACTCCTTCATATTAGGAAAAAATATGGAAAAGAATTATCCCATCACTTGTCCATATCAAAATAAAGTTGAATTGCAACTGCTTCCGAACATGTGAAAATTAGTTCAGTCTTAAACTGTTCAGGGGCAAAATATTCCTGTTGCTAAAATTTTGAAAATGCACCTGAATTTGACTGCCACCAGAATGTACAAGCTTCATATACTTTATAAAAAGGAATTGATTTTCAAGTATCCTGTTGAAATTTTGATCCATGGAAATTAAAATTAAGGGGTGTAAATAATATATCATTGATATTATAGATCGTTACAAATAATATAGATCGTTAAGTAATTTATTCATAAATTTCAAAACAAAGTGCAATCCTGATTTTTTTTTTTTTTTTTTTTTTTTTTTTTTTTTTTTTTTTTTTTTTTTGGTGGTCGCCAAAACAGTGATTTACCGCTTGATTCTCGGTAGGAATTTATTACTAATTATTGCGTAACTTACCAAAAGAATATAGGTTTTCGTTTAAAATTTCATAAAAATCACTGTTACATATATATAATATTAATATAACACAATTTAGAGATATAAATGTTATCACTCAAACGCTCGAATCAATTATTAAATACAGTGTAATAGTTTGTAATTGAGCACATTGAAAAGAAAAATGCGAATTTTCTGAATTGAACTACTGTTTGAATGTTATATTACTGATTTTTATGTAAGGTAAGACTAGGAGAGTCTGCGCATAATTCAAAAGAATAGCAATAAAAAATCTAAATATTAATTGTTTGCTAAACTATCCATGAATAATTTTTACTTCATTTGTTTTTTTATGCATTTCCATTGCTATTTTGTTGTTATGTTGCAATTTAATAGAACAGTTGTAATAAAACCAAGAAAGTTATTTTGCGCAATCTCTTCTTACAGGGTTGGTGTGATTGCGCACAAGGGTAGGAGAGATTGTTACTAATAATAACTACAATTAAATTGTTAACAATAATAATTACACTTAAATGACATTGCTGTAAGGTTTTTGTGAACAAATTTTATTGTATTGGGAGTGAATATTTCAACCTAATGCTTAAAGAATCAGAAAAAGGAAATAATTTTAAAAACGATTAAAAAATTTTAATTAAAAGAAAAAAAATTAAGGAATCAGAAAAAGTAAGTCCAGGTAAGATTACAAAATAAAATTATGTAACTTGATAACACGTTTAACTTAAAATTAGTCCATTTTCATTTTTCATTTTTTTAAGCAAATTTACCAATAAGTTGCGTAATCTCTCCTAGCATGGAAACTAATGGGAACAATGCGTCATCTCTCCTAAGTAGCAGATGCGCAAACTCTCCAATTTCGGTAGGAGAGATTGCGCGGCCTTTTATTTAAACATGGCCGCTACTAAAACGAACCGTTGATGTTCACATTGTTAGTCTAGATTAGTAGCTTATGAGAAATCGTTTAAGTTTAAAATATTTTGTACTATTGACATTGTATAGAAATTCTGATGAATAGCTATGAAAATTCAAGCACTTACTTTGGGAAAACAAAAAAAAATAGCAATACTTTATGTTAGACGCTCAAAGCAATCAACGTGCACTTTCAAGTAGACACTCCACTACTGTTGCTGTACAACTACCTGGAGTTGCTGCGCTCTCACTCTACTACTTCTCCCTGAACCTCTATGTGCGCAATCTCTCTGACCGCGCCATCTCTCCTGGCTTTACCTTAAGTTACATTGATACAATTAAAATGAAATGTTCAGCTAAAATATTCTCCACTATCTTCATTTGAAATATAATAAAAGTAACACTCTGTATATATCCTTATTTTAAGTAACTAAAATTGTGTTGGATTGTTATTACTTTAAGCAAAAATATTTAACCTCTATGAGTTATTTTACTGGTCTCTGTACAAATTAGATTGATGGAAATAAATATTAGATTAGATTAGGTACAATCCCTATTATTTTGACTTAAAATATAATAATAAAAATCAAATCCTTTTAAAAACGGAAAATAAACATTTTTCTGTGAATTATAGACTTCAAATTTGGATATTTTAAATTCAGTAGAACAGGCATTCATTATGTTCGATTGTTCTCTGTATTACAAGAATTAAAACTACATAAATATCTAAAATATAAAGTTTTTCCGAAATACTGAAAGGCGTTCATAAAGCTTAATAGTAAGACTAAAAAAAATTTAAAAACATAAGGTAATAAAATAAAGAGCAAAATCAGTGAAAAGAATAAATGAAAAGGGGAAAAATGCAGTTAGTTTTCGCCACTCCCCTGTAAAGTTGTCTATCGCGCTCTGCATACAGAGGAACATACTTGATTCAACCAACACCTACTTGATTTTCTACAAAGACTTCGGAGAAGTTTGTGACATCACTGTTCGAGGACCGTTTTCCCCGATGAAACTCCGTGCTCTTCAGGAATTGTTATTTATTTTACGAATTTTCCAACTACATGATTTTATTTTATAGACAATTAAGTCAAACATTTATTTATCATTCTCTTCTTTTTTTGTAAACAAAAAAAAAAGGGGGGGGGGTTGTTGTTGTTGTTGTTGTTGTTTTTAATATATAAGAATTTGTTTAACGGTTTTTCCAATTTGATAAATTAAAATTTTACCAAATATAAAGTAGTAAGTAAAAGTTTAAATATTTTGCTAGAGTTTTTTATTTACAGGAGTTGTATCATATTAATTAATGCTTAAAGAGAAAAAGAATAAAACACTAGTGCATTACAGAATAATTAAAAAGCGTAATTTTAGGCCAATTTGTTAATAATAATTATAGACCAAATATAGTTCACAAAAAAAGAAATCAAAATAATTTGTTTTTGAAAATACATTGTATTTTCAACATTTGTTTTTTCTTTTGCTGAAAGTTCAATTTATTTATTTATTTTTCTAAGATTGTTTATTTATGAATAAATATAATTTTTTATTCATTTCTGAAAAGTAGTAATATTTAAATCTATTTTTGAAAATTTAGTGTTTTACTTTGATAATTCCTAAATTTTCTGTGTATTTATTTACATAACTTTTTTCAAATATTTTTATTTGTTTTCGATAATATTGAACATAAAATAACTTAAAATATCTAAGAGCATATAATAATATTGCTATGGTTATAGTTATAACTATAAATTCTAAAGACAATCACTTTTTATAATCCGTAATTGTTGGGCATTTATTATTTTAATAATCATACTAAACTTCAAACTGCATTAAATATTGCACAATTTTATTGTTATTATTATTATTTATAATTTATTATTTACATTTTTGTCTCTAAGCGTTTAATTATAAATATTAATATATAATGATAATTTGCATTATAAATTATATTTACCTATCTTACTAATATACTATTTTTATAGTATTTATTCTATAACTTAATTAAAATAACGAAAATATTATGACCAAACAAGTATCGTTAACTTCATCCCTTCATCTTTACAAAGCATTAATAAAACCGCCAGATAACACTGTAAACAATGCTATTTTGGTAACTGTCAATAATGAATATTTCATTATCTAAATAAAAAATAATAAATTTAAATTAATTTTCTTAAGTTTTAAAATATGTTGAGGTACGAGGGTCGATCAGAAATAAGCTTCCCATCAAATTTACAAATAGAAAACATTGTTTATTCTCATAGAAATTTACATCGTTGGAAAGAAGAAAGTTTGCTCTATTTCTCTACATAATCGTCATCTTTTTTTACGCATTTTTGTAGACGGTGCTCCAATTTCTGTATCCCAATGTCGTAGAACTCCGGCGCCAACCCGTTGAGGAAGCGTTTCACCTCTTCTTTGACGTTATCGTTGCTTCGGAAGCGTTGGACACCCAAATGTTCCTTTATGACAGGGAACAAGTGATAATCACTAGGTACGAGGTCCGGACTCTAAGGTGGGTGGGGCATGACAATCCACCCAAATTGTGTCAAAAGTTCCTGGGTTTGACGGGAGACGAGAGGTCGGGCGTTCTCGTGAAGCAGCGTTACAACGGCTGTCAGTCGTCCTAGCTGGCGGTTCTGGATAGCTCGCCAGAGTTTTCTTAGTGATACACAATAACTCGCACTTGATCAACAATGGGAACCTCCATCTCGGACGGCTGCTGAGCCAAGAATAAGCAGCGCAGCGAAGCGTGGCTGAGGGAACAGCCACGCACAACGCTGTTGCCGTATTTCGCCTCGCACCTTCCCGTGTGGCTGGAGCTCTTTGGGAACCTTATTTCTGGATCGACCCTCGTACTATAAATTGTTACCTTCAAGACAAAAATTCATGTTGTGCAAAGTTTAGTAAATTTAAAATAATGTATAGTGAAATAAATTAATTACAATAATAAAATTATACAGCTTTAATATAGTTCAAAGTTTAATTTGATTGCTAAACTATGAATATTTTATAATCTTAATAAGATATGTATTATACATAAACTAAAATATTAAATTTTGATTAAATTCGATAAGTTTTAATAATAGTATAGTACTAGAAAATGTTAAATTAATTAAGACACTAATTAAATAGTTCAAATTTTAATAATATTATGCATTATTTAAAGTTGTTTAAAATTCAGTTTGATTATTAAAGTTAAAATATAATATGTACACAATAGATTTACCGAACTGACTAAAAAACTATTATTAGTATTTATTCTGTAACTTATAAAACTGAAATCTATAGAGGTTAACCTGTATAGATTACATATAAATTGACAATAAATTCAACATAAGTTTATATATATATATATATATATATATATATATATATATATATACTAAAATAATAAATTATTTTTACATTCGATAAATTTTAAAATATGTCCAGTACTAAAATTTATAAATTAAAATTCCAATAATTTAAAAATGAAGCGTTTAGTAAAATTAAAAAGTAATCAAATAAAGAAATATAGTAAAATAAATGAGTAATATATTATATGAATAATAATAATTTAAAATATAGTAAAATAAATTAATTACAATAGTAAAATTACATAACTTTAATATACTTCAAAGAAATATATAATGCAGAATAGATTTAACTATCTTAAATAAAAAACTATTTTTAGAATGACTTCTATAACATAATTAAAAAACAAAAATTTGCCGAATGAAATGGGGGGGGGGGGGGTTAGAATGACAGTAGAGTAAGTCAAAATATTTAGTAATTTGAGAAATGAAGAATTTTGTGAAACTTGTCGTATTGCCGTTGCATTAAGTGGTCCAATTTGTTTTGCTCTCTAGCGACTCGCTAAGTCAACTATGATTTATTTGACTGTAGCACTGAACATAAATTAATATACGTTCAGTGTACGTCATTCATACGTATTGTTATCTAGATTTTTCAAAATTTTGACTTACTCTACTGTCATTTTAATCCCCTCAAATATCACTTGAAAGAGCATAAATGCATTCCAAATCCGAAACAATATTTATGTTTTTTCTTTAAATATAATCATTTAAAAACAGATATTACAAACCACTCACGTTCCAAACACGTGGTAAGTTATATAGCTTATACTCAGTATATCAAAAGCAACCAAACATATTAGAAGTAAATAATATAAATATGTAAATGCATACACATATTTAAATCAAGATAAAACACTTACTTTATTATAAGTTGATTAAATTAGCCTGAATTATCCATAAAATTGTGTAAAAAGCGCTTGAAAACCACTCGAAAATTCAATTTCATGTCCTTTTACCTCTATGAAAGACAAGAAACGGTGTGCTGTTGTGAGGTGCGGGTTAGAAGACTAATTGAGAGGTCGGTCTACCGTTCCTGACGTCAGAGGGGTCAGGAAATTCTGTCCGAAGGCTTTGTAGAGAATCAAGTAGGTGTTGGCAGTTCTACCAAAGATCTAATTAATCTCTTCAAAGTGACCCATAACATTTTCATCAAAGTGGACGAGGACGGGGATTGCTGTGCAAAAGTGACAAATCTATAAATAAGGACTTCGCGTTACAATACAGTACGAGAGATTCAAAGAAGTGGCTATTTCTGTAGTCATTTCTAACTGTCTTATCCATCTTGTTGCCCAAAATAACCGCCGTATAATCCAGTTCAGCATTAATTTATTACCAGAGCAGGTGTTTGTCGTCTTATCACTGTCACTCGCCGTCTACCATTGAGATAAGCTAACCTGGTTTAGCTTGATGTTCGGTCCCTTGGGTTATTAAATGGCGGTATGATTGAGCCTATACCATAGAGAGGCTCTAATTTCTACCTGTTGCAAAAAGTATGCCACGTGACGTCGAAGCGAACACCAAAACCCGTTCCTCTGCAACTGCTGCTGCGAAAAACGAGGCTTTGATTGTTAGTTTTCAAAGATGAAAAAGAAATCTCTAGGGCTACTTGTTCTATCGCATTGCGTATAATGCTATAGAAATGAATTGAAATTATTTGGTGATATATATATATATATATATTAAGCGAAGTTGAAATTACAGAAAAAGAGTGAAAAAATAACAATTTTTCAAATGATCTCCAGTTTACCAAATTTCGTTCACTTTCACTAAAAGTAGGTTCATGCCACCACCACCCCGCCAATTCAATTGCCCCAAAAATTTGATTTTGTTTGTTTCAGATCACTTTCACAAGCTATACACTACACGACGCAGGGTGATGTGCGCACAGCTTACCCATATGCAACTGACAATATATCCATCAATTTTAATAATTATTGTATAATAAAAATATTTTTCTATAGTAAAAACTATGAATAATAAATGGGTAAAGTCAGTTTTGTATTACTTCATTATATCCATTACTTCATTATATCCATTACTTCATTATATCCAAATAATAATAATAATTGGTTTATCTTGCCAATTTCCGTTGCAATGGAATTGTGACATATTTGCGACCGCCGACGTGACTTCGACGAATGTAAATTTCTCTATCGATTTTTATTTTGCATTTTATATGCCACATTACAAATATTCTACTTACGATGGGGTTCGGGTCGATAAACCCACTGTAACTCGAAAATATTCTAAGTCGAAATAACAGAAATACATGCAGCGTGTTTGTAGCTCATCAATGAAAATGAGAAATTTTACAGTGTGTTTTTATCATTAACATTTACAGCAGAAAATATAGTTTACTTGAAAATCTGTGTACAATTTAATGATTTATTTATTTATTGTTATTGACTGAAGATAGATCACGGACAACACAGCCGTCAACTTTCTTTTCTGGTTACTGATTAGGATTGTGATTTTTTTAAAAGAATATATCTATCATAGATTGATTGGATGTTTCTTTTTCGCAGCATTAATTTATTTAAATTTCAATGGCATTTGCAATTGTACTGCAATATTCTATCATTTATATCGTATGTTTTTGTTGATAGGACAAAATACTTTTCCTTTTTAAATTCCTGGCTCTTTTGAGATTTATTTTCTTCTTCTGAAGAATATCTCTCTCTCTCTCTCTCTCTCTCTCTTTCAACTTAATTAACGGATGTGTTTATTTCGAATTCTTTCTCTTTCACACACCCCCTATCTCTGTCTTTCTTTTAACTTCTTTTTGCACCGTTTTATAGTGTATCCTATATCTGAAAATTATAAGTCAAATGACATTAAGTAGGTAAACATCTGTATTTTTCAAACATATACACAATATTCATATATATGCTTTCAATGAAGTATGTGTATATTAGTGATGCAGCGAATAGTGGTTTGGCCGAATAACCGAATGCCAATTATTCGGCCAAGTTATAGCCGAATAATGAACTAATTTTTGTCTAAAAACAAAATATAGTATGCACCATATGCTCAATTTTTGTATATTTCACAATTAAAATGTATTATTTCCTTTTCTTTTTTTTTTTAAATTATTTATATGCAAATTTTTATTTTTTTAAAGCAGTGTTTTATTCTGAAAAAATATTCGGCTATGTTCGGCCTAAAAATTGCCTCAATAATATAATTCGGCCAAAAATATGGCAAGCATCAGAAAGTATAGTATATGGTCAGATCTAAATTATTTTAACTTTTCAGCTCCAAGAGATTATGGATACTAAAATATGGATACCAAAAAAAAAAAAAAAGCAAAAGTTCCTTATTAAGTCTAGTTACATTTTAATAGATATTATGCATGTTGTTATTACATTTTAAAATAATGACAAAATTTTAAAAGTACTAGAAAAGATAAATTTCAACTTTCAGATGAAAGAAAGTAAGAAATCTTAATATCTTAAGAAAATCACTGACAGAAAGGAATATCCTCTAAAATGGTGAAAAGAAATCAGTGTAGACTTTATAAATCCAAATTACTGCCATAGTAAGAGTAAGAAAGGCTAGTATGAAACCATTCAACAGAATCTAAAAAAATATTTCCAACATAACAATTCCAGCTTCTCAAACTCAAATTCCAAATTCTTTGTGAGCATGCATTAAGAGCCTACATCAGTCATGCGAAAAAATGTTAAGTCTATGGGAAGGTTCTAGCGCGATTTCTCGCTCGCATTTTAATATATTTAGATGCTTTTTTTTTGCATAGGATAGCTAAGGTTAATCTCCAACGTTGTTAGTTTTTACTTTTTCGATTTTGGTTCCTGTTATTTTATATAAAGGTACTTTCATTTTCAGAATCGGTTCCAACCGGTTCCAAAATTGAAAATGCCCGTTTATAAAAAAAACTGCAACAAAAATCGATAAAGTAAAAACTAACAACGTTGGAGATTGACCTCAGCTATCCTATACAAAAAAAAAAGAATTTAAAAATATTAAAATGCGAGCGAGAAATCGCGCTAGAACCTTCCCATAGACTTAACATTAGCTTGAGCGTTTCTTCCCGTGACTAGTGTAGGCTCTTAAGGAAATTGCAAGCCAGTCACAGAATGAAGCCTGTATGAAAAACTTCGCTCAGTGTGAAGTAGTAAAAGAAACTAGTAATTTTTTTTTCCCAGCCACTACTAAAAAAACAAGTGTCCTTTGGAATGGTGGGTGAAAAATCCAGAAGTCTTTCCAAACCTTTCGCAATTAGCCAAAAAGTACCTTTCTGCAGCAGGAAATACCATATATAGTGAGCGATTAATTTCAGAAGCAGGTAACATTTAGGGAAAAAAACAGAAAAGAAAAGAAATAGACTATCACCTGAAAATGCCGAATTACTAAAATTTATGCATTACAATCTACGTTTGTTAAAAACGTTTTAACTTTGTTATTTAAGGCAAATATAAATTTATACATTACAATGATGTTCTTGAAAATATTATGTAAAACATGCATACATGCTAATTAAAAGAATTTAGTATATGCATTTCTTTCATTATTTAATAAAAAAAATAGTAGCACACTTAAAAAAATTTACTTACATTATATTTAACTTTTAAGTGTATTTTACACCAAAAAATTATTGCAGCATTTATGACTTAAATATCTATGTTATACATACAATACATCTATATCTAATCTATTGTGTATATTTATGTTCTTTATAGATATAATTAAAAATATCATTGAAAGAAATATTTTTTTATGTAACAAGGGATAAATATTAAACTTCCCACTATGCTTTAAAAAAATTTGAGTTTGCTTGTACTATATTATATTCTACTATATGGCTCTATTAGGATAATTTTGAATAGATTAATTTTAAATTTAACAGATTACGTTAGCTTATTACAGATACTTTTTGTACTTATTGACAAAGAAAACATAAAAGTTTTAAGGGGTCAGGTAACCTTTGAACTCACAAAATACATGAAAAAGAGACCTCTGTAAGAATTATCATAACTCCGTAACTATTTGACTTTGAATTATAAAATTTTAAATGCATATCAATAAAAGTTTATTTTATAAATTAAAATTCTCCAAAAATGTTTACACTCATATAAAGCTTTTAAATTTATTTTAAAACATAATAAATTTTTTACGAAAGAATTATTCTTGCATGTACTGCGCGCACGATTTTTCACATTTGAATTGCTAAAACCATTCAAAAAAATTTTAATGAGTACATATATAATGTTTTCTCAAAATGACCTACGATGAAAAAAATAAAATGAGTAGTTCTTGAGAAAAAAAAAATTTTCTTAGAGAAATTCGAAATATCGAGTTTTTTTTACTACAAAAGTAGTCATAAATTCTAAACTTGTTACTTGAGAAACATAATAGTAGGTCATTTTGTGCATCTGTTTGGTTAAGACATTCAGTCAAAATTTCATGAAATTCTAACCAATCATTTTTCTTAAATCGTGCGCGCAATGACCAAAATCGTCGTTTTGAGAAAATTGACTTCAAAGATCGAACTGTCCCTTGATCATATACAAAAAGCTCAGACTGTTTTAGACATAACTCCACTTCTAAAGTGAATTTTAGCATGGGGTTTCTTTTAAATTGTTCCTATAAAGGATCATATTTAATTATAAGCTAATAATTTTTTTTTCAAATTCCTGACACTTTAAAGGTTACCTGACCCCTTAACATGATTCCTAAATCACCCTCTTATATAAAAAAGGGTAGATAAAAACCCATTCAAAGTGTGAAAGTTAAGGGGGAAAAAAGTGTTTGTTAATTTCAAATAAAATTTTCATTATACATGATGAATATAAATTGTCAAATTAAAAAGTCGTTGCATCTCTAGTATATATACATATTCATCGCTTAAAAACAATGTTATTGTTATATATATATATCCACTTATAATATAAACATGAATACAGAAAGTCTTTTACTTAAATAATAATGCATAACATCCAAGAAAGGCGTCGGTGGGCGTGGCTTACATTTGATAAGACGAAAAATGTTAATGCACAAAAATGCTAATGCTCGAATATGTTACTGCACATTATTTCATTTATAGTTAATACTGTAATAATTGTGTGCTTTCCCTTCTCTTAATTATTCGGTTTAGATTTTTTTTTCTCGTGATTTATTGTTCGCTAATTTTCAGCTATTATATTTATATTGTATTAATAAAAGTAACTTTTAATTAAATATAGCACTTAATTAAATGTTAAAATTTGTTCTTTTTTTTAGTTCGTTCTTCTCAGCCATGTATAGGCAATTAAAATATTATTATTGAAAGTTATTAATTCTATATTGCACCTAAATTAAAATTAATCTTGAAAAAAGAATATTTTCAATAAAAAAATTAATTTATATCTAATTAAATTTTTCTGGAAATTGACACTAACAAAGGATGTAAATTTTCACTTGACTACACACAGCGTACAACCAACAGAGCAAAAAATGTCCAGGCCGGGGATAGAACCCGGATTCGATTTTCGGGTTCGAGCCCAGGCTAGGACATTTTTCGCTCTGTTGGTTGTACGCTGATTAGCAAAGTGAAAACTCACATCCTTTGTTAGTAAAAAAAAATAAATATTTGAGAATTATTTGGTTGAGGGAAAAATAATTTAATTTAATTTGAAAGGCTTATATATGTTTCGTAAAGAAATGGGCAGTTTTAGAATTACATGTTTACATGATAGGTTATAATTATAGGCTCTTCTAAATAGGCTCTTCTAGGTTATAATAGGCTCTTCTAGGTTATAATTTACCTGTATGCAAAATTAAGAAGTTATTCATTCGTTTTTACTTTAAATTCTTTGAATCATTCAAAAACACTTTCACATTTATAATATTATTATATTATTTTACTTTAAATCATTACTTAATAAGTACGAAATAAAATATTGAACAGCAAAAATTGAAAAAAGCTGAAATTTATATATACGACATTAAAAGAAGTTTCGTTTCAGAAATATTATAAAACAGATTTATTATTAGATTTTCTATTCATTTCCCGTCTGTTTTCAATAAAAAAGTTGTGAATGTTCAAGTGAATGTTGTTGGAACAACATCGCATGTATTAGAAAAATAAAAATAATAGATGAGATGAGGTGAACGTTTCAGCTCTTTCCAAAATTGAAAAGCGGACTATTCTTTTCTTTCAAAGCCAACAGGTGTTCTATCTCAGTGTTGCCAGATCGGGCTACTTTTCAACACTCCAGGCTACTATTTTTTAAAACTGTGCTAGTTACTACTTTTTGGGCTACTAGAGAAAAAAATTGGGCTACAATTGGCTACTTTTAGCTTCCCCTGCTCCCCCTTTTTTCCCCCTAATATTTATGGATAAAAAAATTGTAAACACTCTTTTAAATTGTTTTTTTCATCTTTAGAATGGCAACATTATTTTAATTAGTTGATTACATTACTATGAAGAGGAATATAGAAGGAGCATGAGAAATTAGTTTTGTTCTGATTTTACATGGGAACTATTCCTATAAACCCAAAGCGATTGGCAAAAATTTGGCAGTTTTTCTTTTCAGTAGCTTTTAGAAATTTCGATCTCTTCCTACATTTCTCTGATTGATGGTTTGTCTTTGTATTTTTGTCCCGTGGGCGTGGATGCGGATTAGTACACAATAGGCGTTTGTACTCAAAAATGTTTACATTGTTGGAAGAAAAATTTCTTCGGATGTTCTATAAAATGACATTTGGCAATTCAATGTCTAACATAGAAAAAATTTGGTTTCCAAAATTGATAATTTTAAATAATTTTCCCCAATAAAACTTTTCATAATTTCTTATGTATTTTCTTAAAGTGATTCACACCTGCTTTATTATATACTTTGAGCTTCATTAATTATTATTAAGAAAATATATGTAGAAACGTGGTTATTCAAAATGTCTTAAAAATTAACAAAAAAACTCTGCTTTACAAATAGCACATTTTGAACTTAAACTTGTAAGTGTTTTAGCTAAATGTCTTTTTTAAAATAAAATTGGAAAATATTGCGTTTTCTCCCTCCCCCCCCCCCCCCCCCCCCCACAAAAAAGATAGAAAAAAGTATCAATAGATGGCGCCACTTTTTTCCACCTTGGGCTACTTTTTGCTACTTTTGCAAATTTTTGTGCTACTTTTCCAAAATTGATCTGGCAACACTGTTCTACTAGTATCTACCTGTTGCAAAAGAACATGTCACGTAACAGCGAGTGAACATCAAGACCTGTTTCTTTGCAATTGAGGGGGTCGGGGCAAGAAAGTGCCAAGCCACAATTTTGCTGAAATAAATCAAACACTGTAATCTGTTGCTTAATATTGTAAATTATAATAGCCTACATACGAATTGTTTTTAATCTCACTTGGTGGTAGCATATGTGACAGATTCCGTTTTATGCCCCAAATGAAGATAGCTAATTTACAAAAAAAGTAATAGTAATATCATTAAAGTAATGCCACTCAGAATATCTCAAAAGTTGCGAAAACATTTTAGGTTATATATCTTGATTTCAGTATTTGATAAAATTTTCAAATTGAAATATCTCAGAAGTTCAAAAATGTGGTTTGGCATAGAGATGAGTTCGGGCTCTCTTTTCAGAGGCGGGCCCGCCCGAGCCCGAAACATTTTGTGTCATCAGAGCCCGAGCTCGATATCGAAAAAAAAATGCATAATATTAAAAATAATGTTTTAAAAGTAATATATCATATTTAAAAACTTCTTACATGAAAATAACTGTTAATCTCCAGCACTTAATTAAATTTTATGGGAATTTACATTCAATCTTTTCAAAAGAGAAGTTTGGTATGAAATAAAAATATACTTACTTAAAAGATTCTCATAATTTTCTCACCCAACAAGCAAACCTGATGGACACATTAATGAAGTGCGTTTTATGAATAAATGCATGAAATTTGCAGAAATTACTATTCCTACGCCGTTTTTCTATTTCCTATAATAGGTGTATTTCGTAAATTATAATTGTTTCCTTAATTAAAACAATCTTTCGTGTTCCTGAATATCAGCTTAAATGAAAAATTTGGCACCGTTATCTGAAAGATCCTATGCTTTTATAGGCAAACTGGAAACACTTTTCGTTTGCTTTCTTATCGGAATAACAATACATGACAATTATTATGACGTACGAATGGGAGTGACTTCGCAAATGTTCAGAGAAGAGCTTTAACATGAGCAGAGTTCATGATGAAAAATAGAACCACTAACGTTATTTTCATATGAAGTATGAAAAGAGCCATTTATATGACCGCACACAGTAGAAGACTAAAAATTTCCAAATCTTAAGCTAATGCTGATTAACTGCAAACAAAAGAAAGTTTGCACTTCGCTTTAGATATCTAAAAATAAATAAATAAACG
Organism: Maratus michaelseni; assembly: GCA_963931845.1. NCBI lineage: Eukaryota > Metazoa > Arthropoda > Arachnida > Araneae > Salticidae > Maratus > Maratus michaelseni. Next base: position 401,051,420 of record OZ007590.1, on the reverse strand, counting down.
TTCCAATTGAAGAATATTCTACTTTTACAAACAAGAATCGAAATTATTCGCCCTTTTTTCCATTGGCGCCATATCATCCAGTCGTCGCGTCAATACCGCACATAAATCTGCAAATATTACAAATTTTCTTTTAAAGCAGCATTCTAAAACTGGAAAAGAAAAATAAGATTTCTGCTTCCCCTTTTATTCATTCTGATCAAAATAGCATTAAATGACTTAAAATGGAATATGTAATTTTTTAGGGGGAAAAAAGTTATTTTTATTTTTATTATATGAGAATAAATAAAATTGTCAGTTTCAGAAAGAATGCTTCGTATATTGCTCCCGAGCCCTTGCTGCAGCAATATACGAAGCGATTTTTCGTTTTCAAAGATGAAACAGAAACATCTAGTGCTACTTCCTACCATATCATTTCGTATGATTCTATAGAAGGGAATTTAAATTATTTGGTTACTAGAAAATTCATTTAAAAAAAAATCTGATAGATGACATTTTTTTAATGAATTTGAAATGATATGTCAAGATTACATTTTTAAATTAAAATGTGGATTACGCACACACGGCTTATTTATATACCGAAGGCGTATCCACAGCGCTGAGAGTGACTCCCCATAGGCGTATTAAAATATGGAATACAGCAGTTAATACATTATTAGCTGAACGTAAAAAAATCTTTAAATGGCGAATTTAATTTCCACCAACGCATATATCGATTGCCCTTATATGTTTTTATGTATTTTTACATATATATTTATAAATATTTGTATTTGGTGCCTATGGTACAATTTTGGGATTGATATACAAGGTGTTAAAAAAACATTGAAAATGGCTTTTATTTTTTACCCGTTGAAGATACATACGCAATGTAAACTGCAATAGTGTTCAAAATAAGATAGGAATAACTATCATAGAACGTACAATTTTACCGCAGTTTTTTTTCCCCCCAAAGAATTTTTCGCTTTTTTATTCGTGGAGAAATGTTAAAAACTAGTCGTTGGGGGCCACCGTAATACTTACCCATCATGGATATGTATAATGTAAAATATTAAAATAAAAAATGTGTAAACTACTTATAAAATGCATTGCAATTCAAATAAAATCGTGGCTTGATGACGTCACAAACTTTAAAGGCTCGATTACTGAATTGCTTGAAAGAGGTTTTTCCTTATAACTCCAAAAATAATAATCCTATTAACTAGCGGTTTATTGCATCTGATTAGGCGTCAAATTTCTAATTAAAATATATCTTTGAAGTGAAATTTGGATGAAATACAGGGTCATGAAAAATCGAAGAGTGTGGAAAACAGGATTCCAAATATCTCGGCAACTAATTATCCGATTGACTTCATGCTTTATTCAAAATTTATGTTTTTTTATTGTCTTTTATATTCATTTCTTAAAATATACAATTTCGAAAATTTTTATATACCTTTCATCAGAACGAATATTTCGAGAGTCCGAAAAAAATTGTTCCGGTTAATCGAGGTTATTGAAATGAAATAGGCTTCTTCCCATTATTACATACTAAGTACAAACCAAATTGCAAGTCTCTATCTCAATTTTTTCGGGAGATAGAGCGTTTACAGACACACACACACACAGACACACAGACGGACGGCAAAAATTTTTTTCTAAAAATATGTTTTTCGGAATCTCCAGTGTCTGAAACGTGTAAATCCGTCAAAAAAAAATTTTCGATTTTCAAAACGATTACAAGACTTACCCTATACTACGTATGATGGGTAAGTAAAAAAATTCTACTATCAAACGAGGCGACTAGAAATGTATATGGTGTTTCTGTTTCATCGGAATATACTTAAGCATAAGTTTCGAACACTTTAGTTCACGTGCAAAAAAAGTAAATAAAAGATAAATAGTTAAAAAAAATAAATAAAAAACACGCTTTTATAAGCCTTCTGTGTTTATTGTAAAAACAATACTTTATTTCATGACTGCAATTCATGTTGGTCCAAAACACGCCCTTAAAAAAACGTGAATTTGGAGTGGGACTTCATTCCGGAAAATTTACCGCATTTATTTATATTTGGTAGAAAGCGCGTAAACTAGTAAATTTGTTTTTAAAAGTTAACTTCTCTTTAGGTTTTTTAGGTGCGTTCGTAATTATATAAATACGTAGCACCTATAGTCGTCGCTTGGTCTGTCTGTCTGTCCGTCTGTCTGTCTGTCCGCATATAACAACGCAAAAACTACCCAACCAAATGGTTTGCAATTTAAAATATATTATCTTTGCAGAATTTTGTCGAGACATTTCAAATTTTATTAAAATCGAATCAAAACTTTAGGAGATATTAATAAAAATATTTATTAAGAAATTTGATTTTTTTTTTTTTTTAAATCTGTGCTTTTTTGTTATAGGAGCTTCCGATGGATGTTAAATCGTCAAGCGACCGAGATGCTTATTTTATGACAGAAATGAATCTGCAGACGATATAATTCATTTCACAGAATTAAAAATCATCAAGATAAGAATATTTATATAACTAGCTGATGCATATATATCTGAATATTTATATAACTAGTTAAGATATTTGTATGAACAGTGTCATAAAATATATACTTAACTAGCTGTTTAACCCGTTCTACGCACGGGATATCATGAATTTAATTCTAAAACGTGCGTACGAACGCACCTCGTTTGTAACGTTTGACGTACAATTTCCAACTTGTTTTTTTTTTGTTTTTTTTTTTGGCAAGGAAAGGAACGGGAAGAAAAGAAAAAATAGTTATATTGCTGCAACTGTTATTTAATTATAACAAACAAATATTTGTGATGGATTCACGTGGTAATAGATTTTTTAAAAGTTTAATTTTGCTCAGCTTTAATTTTTGGATATAGCGACAGGAAAGAAAAAAAAAGTCTTATCTAAACTATCTATCTAAGATATCTACATTTCTCAAAGTATAATCAAATATTAATTTTGTTAATCTATTAATTGATAATTAAGTTCTGAAAATATGAAAATATTGTACTATAATCGGGAAAACAGAACTGCACACATTTCCTAGAATTCTAACACTTCAGAAAATGAGTAAAAATAAATTACGAAATTCCATCTTTACACGGCTGAACCAAGTTATTTTGAATAAAAGCGTGTTAAAAAAAAAAAAAAAACATAAATAAACACGTAGCGTTTCTAAAATCACAATTGACTCTGTCTCTTAATCTTGGACATTAGGGCGGAGCATTTTTTTTTTTTTTTTTTTTTTTTTTTTTAAATAATAATAATTCTTATTATTATTATTTTCCTGCTTGCGCGGAAAAGTTGTGGAATGGTCTCAGAAATATACGCACAAAATTTCAAAATAATTAATAAATAGCTTCCGGTTTTACTTTAGGGTCTAAATATGCAATTTTAGCCGAAAATGCCGTAAACATTTCAGTAATATTTTTAATTTCCGATTTTTTCTTCCCGCTATCGTAGAAAAGTTTTAAGAATATAGTGGAACTGGAAGATATTTATTAATTACTCTGAAATTTTGGACTTATGTTCCTTTTATATTCTTTTAACTTTTCCGTACTATCGAAAAGAAAAAAATCTGAAATAAAAAATATTACTGAAATGTGAAAATTTAAAACATTTTCGGCTAAAAATACATATTTAGACCTTAAATAAAGTGGAACTGGAAGCTATTTATTAATTATTTTGAAATTTTGTTCATATACTTCTGAGACCATTCCAAAAACTTTTCTACGCTAGTGGAAAAAAAAAAATGCTCCGCCCTATTGGACGAACAACATTTCTCTATTTCTTTTAATTTAAAATAAATAAATAAATAAATAAAGATCCATAAAGCAGTACTTTCTTTCTGTGGTATATGAACTGTAAGGCAAAATCTTCCAGGAATACAACCTGTTTTATAGGCAGTTTATTAAGAGTTGGGTTGGGTTGATTATTGACGGCCAATTATCTACACTAGGGATATAGGCCCGGGGGGAGTGCCCTTCGTGGGGGTCTTTCTAAGGGAACCTAATCCGTATTTACGCATGGATAAATCCACGGCTCGAAGAAAACCACGAAAACTCCGAACGATTAGGCCGACGGGCGCGATTGGGATCGAACCCAGCACCTCCCGTCTACCAGCTTCGAGAGCACAACCTCTCAGCCACTGGTGGGGCGCAGTTTATTAAGAAGACATTTCATTATAAAACTGCTATTGTCTAATCATTTAACTACTGTATTTTTTAATATTATTATTATTGAACTTTAAAAGTTATCTGTTTAAACTTGTAATTTCAACATTATGTCTACATTAGCTTTTGTTCAATAGTCTACAATAAAATCATTTCTATGAAGAATCATTATTTAAATATACATATTCTGAAACATAAAACAAAAAACTCTATCAATACTCAACTTAATATATATGGTATGGTTACGAAAAACATTCGAAAAGTGATCAGCCTTGTTCCGCCTTTAAAAATAATTTGTGTAAAAGAGCGAATTTAAAATTTTCCCGTAACTTGTCCTATTCTTTTTGTAACAATACAAAACTCTTCATTAATGGCTATAAGAGCCTGATTAAAGCACGGGGCCCCTCACTTTTGAGACCTTCAAATTTGGTATGCAATTATTGTAAAGCTTATATTTTCAGCAGTTTCATTTTGTAAAGGACCCTGTTTTATTAAATGGATAATCTATGTTGACATTGTACTGAATGTAATCAATATTTTGTAATTTTAGAGTAGGATATGATTAAAAACAAAAGTATATTTATCAAACTGTCCATTTTATCTACTCATTTTAGTAATTTGTTGTGCAATCATAACAACTGCGTATATATATTTTTTTTAAAAAATGAAACAAGTAATATATATATTTTTTTTAAGTCAATTCCTACTTTTTAATCATAAATATATAAAATAAACCCGTGCAGCATTAATGTCCCACGTTATCTTTATTGAACATTATTTTATAATCATCGTTGCGGTATTTTATTTCTGTGGCATCACTCATTTGAGATAAATCTTTCATTTCATTTATGAAAACAATGGGAGGAATTTTTTTCTCCCATTTAAAACTAAAATTAATTAATTAAGTTTAATGAATGAATTAATATTTGAAAAAACTGTATTAACATAAAGTGTCATCCACTACAAGTTTAAAAAAATTTATTTGCACTTGAGTGGATGAATAGAAAATATTTTATTAACGATTGAAAATTTGAACAAGATATATATAGAGAGAGTGTGAGGTAATAGTAAGAATTTAAAAATAAAACAATGAGATACAGTTGGAAAATACAATTAACCAAATAAGAAATACATTTTACATTTCATATCATTCTGAAAAAATATTTTACAACATAATCTATAGAAGTATAATATAATCAAGATTCATTGCGATTTCTTTAAATCGCAATATTCTGATCAGAAAGGTATGGCCGGAAAGCGCCTCAACTTAAGTCGTAAGTTCCGCTAGCGTCGCGTCGTCATCTAAACACGAAGTCATGCGTATTTCATTCCATATGAAACGAGATCACTTTTTCCTTGGGTAAATGCGATGGGATTTTCATAACTGCTGTGTTGGAAGGGACGTAGTGGTTATTTAGGTAATTGTTTTAATTGTTTTTTATTTTCAAATAGGGCATAAGATTTGAAGTCATTTATCATTGTATACTTTTAACTGGTCAGCGGGGCGGAGTAAACATGAAACAGAATTTTTTGGGGCGGGGCGCGATTTAGATGAATTATTATTCACTTATTATTACTATACTTTAGCAAATAATAAAAAGAAAATTTAAACTTTGTATGCTAGTGAATGAAATTTTTCGAGAGGAGAGGACAGTCATTGTATATTATTACTTGCTGACTCGCCCGGCGTTGCCCGGGCCTATGAGAATAACCTTGAATAAACCTCAAACTTGTATTATTTTATATCTTTAACCCAATTTGTATGAATTCATGTTTTTAATCCAAAATCGCGAAAAAAATACTGATAATTAATGATAAAAGTGCTCGTAAGAAAACATTTTCTTCTTTTTTCACGTCGTTTCATAGTTTAAAACAATATAATTTTTTTCTGCAAACTCTTTGAAATTTTTAATGGTTAGTGTAAAAATTTCGTCAGAAATATTGTTATCTAGTTGTCTATGTGGTCAGGGCCTGATTAAACCGTAGGCGAACGAGTGTTGTAATGAGAGTGTGTGTGTGTCTATAGAAGGACAATAAATTCTTATTATTAAAAAAAATTTCTCACACTTTACTGTTGAGAGAGTAGAGACAAACTAAAGTCCATGTGGTCAGGGCCTGATTAAACCGTAGGCGAACGAGTGTCGTGGCCCTGCCTACGGACCTTTCAGTTTCATTATTCCCAAGTTAGGTATGCAATTTTAGTAAAGATGCTATTTAAAACTATTTTGACCTTGACCTGTTTATAATCCATATTTTGTACATTTAGAGACGGACAAAATTAAAAATTTAAAATGTATTTACATAAATATTTATTTATATATTCATATCTTATTGTAAGGCATAGAAAATGTTCTTTTTGTGTATGTGTGTGGAACGAGGGCCTGAATGAATATCTGGATGAATACCCTCGATGACGTGAATGAACACCCTCGATGACCTGAATGAATACCCTCGAACCCTGTATGAATAACCCTCGGTTTCTCTTTGGCTTGATCGTCTGCATAGAATAAAAAAGAAAGTTCTTTTGTTATTCTATGATCGTACCTGTATGGCGAAAACAGCTTTTTCGGCTACCTCGACCCGCTTTTATCTATCTGCATCCAGTATTAATAATTCGCACAGTTTATAGGCGTCATTGCTGGTTTATCAACTGCTTTATTGTATACTTGCCTCTTATTACAGAAGAGACTAAATTCTTTTGAAAGAAATATTTTATTCCAATATACTTATATTGGTTTATATTATTAGGCTTTATTTACTTTAATTATAATTGTATTGCTCAAACAAACAATTTTAAGTAGTAGGGAAGGATATACAGGAATGAAAGTTCATCAGCTTCATCTGCAAAACCTCAATGAACAACTTAAGCAAGCTTCACAACAAAAATTTACGTATTGTTAGGAATGCCTCCCGTTACCTGTGTAACAGTACTATTAGAAAGGACCGTAATACCCCTAGTCTTAAGAAAAGTATTATCCACCTCTCTAAAATCTTGTATGACAAGATCTACGATTTGCCTAATGAAATTCATTATTGCGGAATTACCGGACTATGACGCCTTCGATCCTCGTCACCGTAAGAGACCTAAATATTACAGCATTATGGACCCTGAGAATTAGTGTTCACCATTACCATCATGTTTTTTCCGTTTAATTTTCTTTTATATTGAAAAAAAATTTATATGGTTCTGTAGTGTGTCTTTTACAGGGCCCGACTAGCAAATTTTTGTGGCCAGTGCTCTTTCAATTTTTCGTGCCCCGTAGATTTACTGATACTAGTTTTTTTTTTTTTTTACAGATTGCGCTTTAATTTGAAAAGTGTCAACTCAAAAAACTACGTTTTCCGGAAAATTGAAAAACTGTTCAAACACTAAAAATAATTTTTTTTTTCTATTATTTATTGAAACGTGCTTTTAACCATAGATTGAGATATATTTTTGTCATTTTATCGTATTAATATCGCAAATATCACATTTTTTCAGTTGAGTCACTTTTCGAATAAATGTGCAATATGATAAAATTGAATGACTTGATAAATACAGTACATCAATTACTAGAAAATAAGGATAAGAAGTCTACCTATTAATGATGTTATTGATATTAAATGATAAAACCAAACTGATGCTAAGTGAAAACAAAAGTCCTAAACGAAATAAAAACGTTGGCACAACTATGATTTTTTTAATGGAAATTTAGATGAAATTATGAAAAATTTCGTGCCCCTCAGAAATTGGGTGCCCATGCGATAGTCAGGGCCTAGTCTTTTACTTCGGTTAAACCCTCTGCTTTATTAACTGTTAGACATTTACAACTGTTAGGTAAGAACATATTCCGAATTTTCTTTTTTTCTCCACAGTAGTTTCTACAACTACAGCTACACCATGTTTTTTATTATTAACTTAATAATCATGTAAGTTTCTAGCCATTAGCTTTTTTTTAACTTTACTAATTTATATTCCAAATTTATCTACCTTCTCCATTTTAAATTTTAACCATTATTCTACCCCTTCCTTGTAGTTTTAAAACTAATGTTCATCTTTTTCCCATTGGCTCAATTTTATAAGCAAGACATTTTATCACTAGACCGGGCGTTAAGTTCATTGCAACTAGGAAGCCCCTCAACGTATGCTCTACTGTTTGGACTGTTCGGACTAGCATGACTTAATTACGCGTTGGTGATTTAGATTGAGCTGGCGTTGAAAGAAAAGGTTAGAGCGACGGGGAGTAATGGGCAACTGCTAAAATTCATTTCGTCAAAATTGTATATTTGTCTAACCTTATAAATTTTATACGTAGTTACAAATCAATTTATATGTATATACAGTGAAGCATCGATTATCCGAACTAGTAGGTGACCGGGGTATTCGAATGAACGAGATTTCGGATTTATGTGTTTTAGGTAGATTTCAGAAGAAATACTACCTATTACATTCTCCCCTATGTAGGAATTTCTGAAAAATTTTAGCAGATCTACGCCGATCATGACTCCCAGAACCCAAAACCAAACCACTCACAGTTCAAACTTTTATCTATCTATCTATATCACTTTTTATGGACACGATAACTTCAATAATTCTGCACAAATTTCTTGACAAACTGAAACATAAAATCAAGGGGCATAAAATCTCGGTCAAGTTCGTTAATGAGCAAAATCGAACCGAGGGGGATTTTTGTGAAAACAGACACAGCCCCATAACTTCTTAATTATGATACGTATCGAATCCGTTTAAAGTTATTATTACTTCTAAGAAAAGGGCCGAAAAATTACATATGACAGATTTTTGATATCATTAAAAATGGCTTCAAGAGAGGAGGGAAATAGGGGTTTCAGAAGAAAAAAATTCCGAACTTCATCAATTCACAAGATATCAAATCCGCTTAGATCTATTATAAATCTTATTAATATTATCTACAAATTTTATACTGACAAGTTTTTTATAGGACCAACCATTATAGCAAAAAATAAATAAATAAATAAAAAGACTCTTGCCGGCTCCACATACAGACATAGGTAGATTTCGAAGTGGGCGGTCCCAGCTGCCGCATCATGGTAAAAAGGTCATTTCTTTTGCAATTAGACGCCCCATGGACTGCGTCTTCGAAATCTACCTGTGCCTGTAGGCCGAGTCGTCAGGGATTTTTTATCATCGCGACTTACGCCGAATTTTAACTTTATGCTTGTTTCACGCTCTTTGGACATTTCAAAATTTCCGACATTCGACTCTTTCATTTTCAGATCTAGTAATTGTTAAAATGACTTTTAGACGATCGAAATATTAGTTTATTTCAAGCTTTCAACACTCAAATTAAATAAATGAAATAAAAATTCGTGCCTCATTTTGCGTTTTTTTTTTTTTTCGTTTTTGTTTTTTTTTTTCGTTTTTGTTTTGCATAGTACAGCGTTTTTTATTTGTGCATTTTAAAATTATCTTTATATTAATTTATTAATAATCTTAACTGTGCAGATAAGATAATTCTAAGGTATTTAACAGTACTAGATTATTAAACTTTTATTATGGTTATGATATCTTAAGTATAAAATATGAGAGACCATACAAAAAACATATCTGTATCTTTGGATATTTTTCAGAGACAATTTACTGAAAAACATATGCATGGTTCTCCTCTTTCTGTATAATATGTCATTGAAACTAATAGTTTCTCAGTACATACAAGCAAAAAGAACAATGGATAGAAACTAAAGATATGCTATAACTCTTTTATTCTTCATCAATCTCAACTAACTAACGAATTTCCAAACCGTAATTTTTATATGTATATGTTACGGTCAGTATGATTAATATGGTCATTATTAATAATAACCGGTTATCTATATTATAAAGGACAAATGTGTCTATGCGTAACGCTGACGTCATTTTGATTTTGGCAATACTAGATGATTAAATTTCACTTTTACCGCAATTTTTTTTTTTTTTTTTTAACTTCTAAACATCGCACATTTTTAATTTGTATACCGTCGAATACAGAAAAAAAATTTACTTTTAAATGCAATTTGTTTGAAAACTGCATTGCAGTTTCAATGACAGCTGTATCGCAATTTACTCATTTTATATGGTTTTTAAAATAATTTTCAAGCAGGATTTTATTTTTTTTATTTATTTACTAGCTAACCCGCCCGGCGTTGCCCGGGCCCGAGATAATTACAATCTTAGAGAAAGGCGTTAACCCCCTCCCTCCCCATACCCGCAAATATAATGAATAATTTGTTCAAGAGAACCACCGTCACCTACATTACAGCGATCATTAGAAAAAGAATTAAAATTTTCTGATAATTAGAACATAACGAAGACGCTACGCTAAAATAGCCGGCAGATGACACCCCTTCCCGACCTCAATTTCAAATCTGTATTTTAATTAGTTACCTAAATTTTTGTTCATTAGTAAAAATTGGCAATTATTTCCTTTCATTTTCGCAAACTAAATGGAGGGATCGGCCAGAGAAACAGATCTCTTTGTAGTTCAGTTTTTAATGAAAGCAGATCCCTGTCTGAAACTTTTTCGGATTGCTTTCAATGGCGTCGGCAGATTTTTGACAGTTTTTTGCATAAATTAAAAAAATTACCGACCGAATTTTTCAAAAATCACATAGTCAGATGCAGAATATTTTTTTTTTTTTTTTTTTTACATATGCTCCAAAGATTTTCAAATTGATATCTCAATTAGTTTTCTTAAAATTCGCTAATTAGTAAAATAATTTCGAATTCGTTCATTTCCGCTTGCAAATCCAATGCGCCGGTTCGTTTCTTTCGCCATTTTGATTTAAAAGATGTCATTTTAGAAGCGATGGTTAATGAGAATCTAATTAATATCTAGGCTAATTATCAAAATATTAAAATTCTGAGGGTCAGGTGCACCAAGAGAGGGTTTGGACTACGTAAATCTAAACTTGCAGCCTTCTAGGTGGGCTAGATTTTCCTATCCATCGCCAACAGACACACAGACACACACACACAGAGCGAAACTTTATTTTACTAATATAGTAGATTTTATTTTTTTTAATCTACTTCTATCGCTTGCAGACGATTACGAAAGATTTGTTTGCAGTTAAATTAATATAAATAGTTCAGCATTTGTTTCAGTCTTGTGTTTCATAACGAAATTAAAATGTCACGAATAAGCAAATAAATTAATAAAATAGAAAAAACAATTTAACAGATATGTAATCGAACGACGCGCTTAAATTACTGAAATGAACAAATCAAAATGGCTACTGAAAATAGCTAGCTATCTTTGAAAAAATTTTCAGCTTTTAACTGCTGGTAAGATGCCAATACGAACATATCGCTTTTAATGAATTTCAAAACTTTATTTGAATACATAATTGCTATGTTTCATATAGAAAGGGGTTTACGTACTGTTAGTGCGGGCAATCTAAAAAATATATTAAATGTAAAAAATCTATTAGAGTTTGCAATTAAGAAATATGGTTTTCACATATATTCTGCAACCTGGGAAGCCCCGGGTTTGATTCCCTAGTTATTAATAATGACCCGGATTAATCATGTTGACCGTAACATACACATCTAACTACAAAAATGTTTCGAATGTTGTAATTGAAAATTAGCAATTTTTATTGCTTTCTATCACTAAAAATTAAAATATTATGCTTGAATGACGAAAAAGGTTTAAAATTCCTAAAATTCAAATTATCCCGACTTCCCAAGTTTTTGTTTTATAAAAATAGGAAATTTTATTTTCTGTGACAGAGCATGAAGTATGTTTTTTTTTTAAATACGGAAGCAAGGGAAAAAAATTAAAATTTTAATGTTGCAACTTTTACAAAAATAAATATTTTAACTTTGAATGGCTTGTAAGACGATTAACAACAACGTTTAAGAAATTTTTGAAATTTAAAATGTGACTCTAAAATTAACTGTTTAGAAATTAGCTCTAGATCAGCGATAAGAGACACCTATATTTATCTGCAGAAGCACTACATGTTCCTTTAGCTAGAGAAATTAGTTGTGCCTCTTTTATATAATAGAGTATTAGATTGCTCAAATGAAATCAAAGCATATGTGAAATATAATAGGTGGATTTTATAGTTGATCAAAATTAAGTATAACCAATTTTACAAATGCTTTTGAAGAAAGGAATTCTTTCTGAAACATGTTTAGAAACAGATCTATGCTATCACTCCTGCCGTGAGTTCTGGCACAGTCGCTTTAAGAACACAAATTTAATTTGATAATTTTTTTAAAAAATCAAGTAGGGCTTAGTTTCGAACAATAATGATATAAACTGGTTAGTACTGTTATACCGTAAGGAGAAAAACTCTGAGAAAATTGTGTCTCCCTGTGGTCACTATAGAAACGGACTCGTCCACTTAATTTTCGGGTGGTCAGGAGTATTGTTGGCTTTGTTTGTAGCTTTAGGCGCGAAAAAGGGGAGAGGAGAAGGTAGCAGTCTGCTTTGAGCTTTTGCCATTGACAGACGGTTTTTTTCTGTTCTCTTCTGATTATTGCGCGTTTGCTTTTATATATTTTATTGCTTATTAAACCTTTACTCATTGATTTTGGTCTGTGATTAAATACTACCGGCAGATATTCCTATTCTAAAATGACATCCACATTTAAAAAAGGAAAAACATTGCATCTCAAGCGCGTGAAATAATAAATAACGTGTCTAATTTCTTTAAGGCAGAGGCTGCTGCAAAATCTTTGAAAATACCAATATCCCAAGCCACTAAAAGAACAGCTGAAGCAACAAAAGTGTCAGAATCTACTGTGAAAAAAATTAAACGTGAAGTGATCAAATTGGAGCAGAGTAATGAGAAAATTTTGTCTACTCCAGGAAAACACCGCAAAAGACCAGAAATCCGTAATTGCTATATTGATGATTTCAATAAATGTGTTATCCGACAAATTATTCAAGACTTTTATGTTAATAAAAAGAAAGACCCCTCTATTTCAAAATTATTGCCAATATTGAGAGAAAGAATTGATTTCAAATGGCAGAGAGAATCTCTGAGAAAAATTTTGCATTCGATGAATTTCCGTTGGAAAAAAAGCAGCAGTCGCAGAAAAATTCTGATGGAAAGGCCTGACATTGTATTTTGGCGAAATCGGTATCTGCGGGAAATGAAAAAACATAGAAATGATAACCGATGCATTGTTTACATTGATGAAACTTGGATCGATAGTAATTTAACTTCTGGAAAATGTTGGCAAGACGAAAAAATTACGGGTATCCAAGTGGACACAAACTCTAAAAATCGCCTTATAGTGGTGCATGCCGGTTCCTCTAGTGGGTTTATTTCTGGAGCTGAACTTGTTTATAAAGCCTCTACAAATGTTGGAGATTATCATGGACAGATGAACTTCAATAATTTTCAAAAATGGATTTTAGAAAAATTGATACCGAATTTGCAGCCGAAAAGCATAATTTGTATGGATAATGCTCCATATCATACGAAAAAATTTGATCCCGTTCCCACGAAATATTCCACGAAAACTGTAATGCTTGACTGGTTAATGCTGAAAGGGATAGCATATGACCCAAACATGCGGAAAGCCGAATTATTTGAAATAATAACTAAAAATGCCCCTAAGTCTATCAAATACAAAATAGACACTTTATTAAAAGATGAAGGGCATGAAGTTCTCAGATTACCACCATATCATTGCCACCTTAATGCAATTGAATATGTTTGGTCATCTGTTAAAAATTACATAAGACATAACAACGTAACCGGCGATTTAAGTTTGGGAAACTTGCAGTCATTACTTAGCGAGGCATTCTCAAAAATTTCTGCAAGTGAGTGGGCAAACCATTGCAAACATATTGAGAAGATCGAAAATGAGTATTGGGAAAATGACTGACTTATAGAAGATCTCGTGGATAAGATAATTATTGAGGTGGACGATAACGAATCTGATACTGACACTGATGAAACATCAAATGATGATAGTGGAAGTGATTTCGATGACATCTGGCCTTTAGATTAGTCGAATTCATTTTCATAAACAAACAAACAAAAAAACAGTCCTTTTGAGGACTAAAAAATGGTCCCTTTAAGGACTAAGCTCTTCCCAGGGCCAAAATATGAAAAATAAGAATTACATTAACACACATAATCCACTCGGTAACTTTTATACATACATAGCATATTTATTCTACAAAATAAATACGCATTTTTTTTTTAATTTTTCGCATTGTTAAGCTTTTACCAGGGTTTAATTGTTAACAAAAAATGTACCGGAGCCCTAATATTCTGCAGTACTAATAACCGTAGCGTGCCCCCCCCCCCCTCCCTCCACCGTCACTCCAATCTGCATAATTATATTCCATACATTATGTGTATTTGCAAAATTTAAAGCAATTTGTTTTCAAGCAAAATAAAAATTTTAAATATATTTATCGCTTGCACTGGGCTCCGGAACCCAGTATTTATGGGCTCCGATGAATTCCGACCAATATTTAAATATTTACTGAAAGTAGAAAAGTACCGGAGCCGGGCTCCGGCGCAATTTAAGCCCTGGCTATCACTACATTTTTATTTACAGTTTCCCTTATGTGATTTCAAAAGGGTGCTGCACCCTGCTTCCCTGCTTGCCATTATGATTTGAAAAATACCACCCTTCTTGCCTCTCAATCAAAAAAACGACATCCTTACTGTCGTTTAGAATCTAGGAAAAACTGTGCTTCATTAAAAAGAAAATTAATTCCTACAATAAAAACTAATAAAATATAAAACATTTTTTTCCTCATATACTGCATAAAACGAAAACGTATAAAACGACAGAAATACCCCGGTTACGATTTTGAGTACGTTCATTTGATTGTTCTTAGTTTTCCGCACAAGCACGGTAAACATTCTCGGAGTTTTTTCTTCTCAAAATAAAATATGATTTTGAATCGAATAGCGTTTTTCAATTTTCGATAAATGTATTAAATATTGAGTTATAAATAATTGTTCTCTCATGACAACTTTTTGGGATTATTGCATACAGAAATTCGGTTCAAAACGTCAATTTTGATAGCATTTTCTGAAAGATCGTATGCCTTTGTCAGAAAATGAAAAATGCTATTTAATTCTATAGCTTCTTAATAAGAAAACTTGAAAATATCATGCATTTGTGAAAAAAAAAAAAAAAAAAAAAAAAAAGACATGGATCAGAAAGTAACTACGTAGAGCTTGAGCACAGTCTTAAAGCTTCATAGTATTATCATATAGTCATAAAGCATAATGTATATTACATCTTAAATTATAATCGATTGATGTCTCATGACCACCTTTCTCAAGCTGTCGAGTTGAAGTGATTTGGAATCGAAATGAGTTTTTCATTTTTTTTAATAAATAAATTACTTATCGCGTTAAAAGCGATTCCTGTCACGTGACGATACGTTTTTACCTTTTCTCGTGCTGCCGTGTCTTAAATTCGATTCAAAACGTCGACTTTCACAGCATTTTCTGGAAGATATTCTGCCTTTATCAAAAAATTAAAAAGCGTCTTTCGATTACCTAGTTTCTGAATAACATGATCTGCCAATTTCATGCGTTTCCGAACAAAAATGAATTCAAAAATGTGTCAGAAAGTAGCTCTTTTGGATTTGAGAGCAATCTTAATGCCTATAAAAAACATATTATACAGATTTGATTTAAAATGTGATAGTTTTTGCCAATACATTTCTCTATCTATACTAATAAAAGAAAGTTTCGCTCTGTGTGTCTGTGTGTGTGTGTGTGTGTCTGTCTGTTGGCGATGGCTAGGAAAATTTAGCGCACCTAGAAGTCTGTAAATTTAGATTTAGGTAGTCCAAACCCTCTCCTGATACACCTGAGCCTCAGAATTTTAATATTTTGAAAATCAGCCTAGATATTAATTAGATTATCATTAACCATCGCTTCTAAAATGTCATCTTTTAAATCAAAATGGCGAGAGAAACGAATCGTTTGCAAACGGAAATGAACTAATTCGAAATTATTTTACTAATTAACGAATTTTAAGAAAACTAATTAAGATATCAATTTTAAAATTTCTGAGCATATGTAAAAAAATATTCTGCATCCGTCTATGCAATTTTTGAAAAATTCGGCCGGTAATTTTTCTTAATTTATGCAAAAAACTGCTAAAAATCTGCTGGCGCCAGTGAAATAAATCCGAAAAATTTTCAGACAGGGATCGGCTTTCATTAAAAACTGACTCTGATCTCTCACACCTCTCCCACTTGGTATGTTCTGAGGAAGCAACCCTGCTCAGAGTTTTTCTCCTTACGGTATGACAGTGTGTTTGACTTGTCCCTTTCTTCTAAAATTTCTCCAATTTTTTGACACAATGATTTTCACTGGTAAGCTTTTGAAAAGAGGTTCAGTTATCTGATACATAATGGATAAGTTTTAATATGACTGCAGTGCAACAATTTAAGTTATTTAAAAGTTAATGTTAATAATTTACAAAATTGAATTTAAATTATTGAAAAAGATATTTTTAAACAAATATTATTTCCACTGAATTTAACGAAATTTTAAAGTTCTATATTTAATCTTTCATGTAAATTAATTAGTTTCACGAAGTATTCCTGTAAAATAATTTTAAACAGTTTGTAATTTGCGGCTGCTTGCATTTCATAAGTGAATAAAATTAGAAAACATACTTTTTATAAGAATGTTTGAAAAAGTCTTCTTATGCCAGAAAAATTTAAATATAATATATAATATTATTATTGTACATTATTTATCTAGTTTTATTGAAATCACCATCATTTTAATTCTCCTTCTGTTATGTTCTGGGGATGTGTAACATTTGGCCACGGGCTCCTCGGCTCAAAGTTGTTCGGTAGACCATATATATTTAATCCAAATCGAACCTCCCACAATACGAGGTGATCAGTGCTCGCTTCGTGTACAATAAGTTCTCGTTTTGAATGAAGTCTAATTTATTAATTATTAATATTAATAAACTATTAAACTATGCAACATTCTCACATCAAAATTCAAATAAATTTAGGAGAGATAATATACGAATTCAATATATCACCAAATATCGGTTTTATTTCTTGTGTACTTTTCAGTGAAAGCACAAAATATTTTAGACTTTGTTATGTGCACTTTATACAGTCGAACCTCGATAACACGAAATTGAAGGGACTGCAAATCTTTTTCGTGTTATCCGAAATTTCGTGTTAACCGTCACAATAGTGTCGCAATCTATGTTAGATATAAAAACTAAATGAATTAACCTACAAATATAAGCCTGTTCTTAAAGTCATAAATTAATAAGAAATAGAAATTTAATTAAAAATTAAAACAAATTAATCATCATTTTGGACAGTAATAAATTTATTTACTTGCTAACCATTTTTTTTTAAAGTCAGTTATTGAGTCCGTCAGTTTTTGTTGAGTACTTCTTTTTTTAGGAACGTATGGAATTTATCTGATTTGTCCAAAGCACGGGAAGCATCCTCTTGAACGAAACATTGTACAACTTTCAATGCTAAGGTAGATTCAGGGTGTAAAGTGCAGAGAGTAAAGTAGGGATTGTCACTTCTTTCAACCGAAAATAGGGGATTTCGGAAATCCGGTTTATGGTTTATGTTACTGTCAATTTCATCAAACAAGTAATGGAAAAATCACTTTCAGAAAAGAAATTCCTTCACTCAAACTTTCATTGTGACCGATGATCTATAGCTGATATGGTTAGTATGGGAAAAATTTCGCATATCAGAAGATAAAGAAAAGCATGTATTAGTAAGGAATTCGATAGTACACTATTTTCTGAAACCCTTTTCCACTTTAGGTCTTTTTCAAACCATGAGAAAAATTCCATTTTTAAAAAGAAGATGTAACATATAAGTTTGAAATATTGAAACCTTTGCATAAGGAATCATGTTTGGACTTCGGAGGGAAAAATTTTTTCGCGTTAAGCGGGATTTTCCGAAATTTCATTACGTGTTAAACGAATTAATTAACATTGATTTTCAGATTGATCTGACGAGACCTCAGTATTATTTCGTGTTAAGCGAAATTTCGCGTTAAGCGATTTCGTGTTAACGAGGTTCGACTTATTGCTAAATTATCTACATTACATATGAAAGGTAATCACACTAGAGATGGGCGGAGTTTAGGTATAAAAAAAGCCAGGGTTGGAGTAGGGATGTAACGACATTTCATCCAATCATAGGTTACCATCTACGTAAAGATAGATTCTCACATCTAAATTCTAATAAATTTAGGGAAGATAACCTTAAATCTTGGTAATTTTCGGGACAATGGAGATACTTTCACAAAGTTTTGGAAAACAGATAATTTTAAATCCACGGTTATACATTTTCCAAAGTATTATGTAAAACTCAGACTGCTATTAACACAACAAAAACACGTCCGATCTCTAGATTTGCTTATGTTGCGAGATTTCAATACTGATAGTCAGTCAAAACATTAAATGGTTTCTCGGGTGACCAAAGAGTGTTTTTTTTTTGTTTTTGTTTTTGTTTTTACAGCCTATTTGGCCTTGTGCTCGTGAGACCTTACACATGATTGACACCAGTGTGCTGCATGTAGTCATCTAAAGGCTATAGAGAGGCATGAATAGGGGTAAATGCAAGTGAATTATTTTTGGATTTTTTCCCTCGGATATGTTTTAGCTAACAATGAATTTTCTATTAAAAACCGTTTTACAAAATTAATACTTACTACGTATTATTTTTCACCCATTTTAAAAAAGAAAAAAACTTTTCTGATTGCAATTTATTTTTGTCAAAATTTTTAATGATATTTAAAAAAAATAAAAATAAAATAAAATAAAATGAAATAAATAAATAAATCCTATCTTACATTCAGAGTCAGAGAGCAATCACCATTTAAATATATATATATTTTTTCTTTTTTACAGCTGCATCTATATAATATATATATACATCAAAATTGCGATATTATTGGATAAATATAAATATTTATAAATATATCTGTAAAAATAGATAAGTGAAACAAACAAAAAATAAACGACAAAAATTGAGGTGAAGCTACTCAGTTCCGGAAATTTGAATTTTGAAAACACTTCCCCTTGAAAATTGCGTTTTATTTGCATATGGTCTACAACCGAAGAATCTTTACAACTTTGTACAATTTATATTTATAGCATGTTATTAAGGTGTGTAGGACTTATAAGGACCTAATAATAAAACTCAGATACGTTATTGTCTATGTACTTTATTTAAAATTCGTTTTCGATTGTATTTTGAGTTTTTCACTGATTGATATTGTTGTATGTAATGTCAAGGTGCGAATTAGCTAGTTTCTTGATACATGGAGTCCTAGAAAAATACTAATTCAATATATCACCAAATATAGGTATTTATTACTTATATACGTTTCAGTGATTACACAAAACATTTTATACTGCTCTTTAAAAGGATCTGGTGATATTGCTCCGCCTACTTTATATTGCTAAATTTTTTGCATTACAGACGAAAGGCTGTCACACTACGGATGGCCGGAGTTTAGGCATAAAAAACAGCAAAGGGTGAAGTACAGATGTTGTAAAAATATATTACAACGTTTCCAGTTTGTTATGCGTTAAAAAATATGTAAAAAACAAATTTTTTATAAGTTACTGTTGACATTTTTCTGTTCATTGGTTGGAATCTAAGAAAAGATACATCTGAATAAAAACAGATAAGTAAAATTTAGATTATATACAGTGATAAATATTTAAAAATTGAGCACATTGTTATACATATATTAATGGATGACAAATAAGGTATTATTTATGATATTTGATATGATTTGCTTAATTTTGTACTTTACAAAATTTTTCGTAAGTGATATATCGACAGAAGAGCCTTATTTTTGCAAACTTTTAACACGCAAAAAGCATATCATTTCTTCTGGAAATTAGCGTGTTGATTATTTCTAGTTAGGTTACGCGTTCAGAATAAAATAGGTTGCTAAAATTCATTATTTACATACATTATTATATTTGTTTATTTATTTTAAGACGAAGAAGAACAAAACAGTTATAACCAACTTAGTTTCTCAAATTATATGATAATTAATCCAGTGTTGCCAAAGATTTCAAGAGAAATTTTGTGCCTGAGGAGTTTTTAAAGAATCAAAATGTTTTAAGGTTTTTTTTTTTCTTTAATGTGGGGGAGAAAGAGAAATTCCATTGTCGAAGAAATACAGTGATATTTTCAAATTTGCTTAAGTTTTAATGATTATTTTCTCTTAAACAAGAAAATCTTATATTCATATTTGGCTTTTTATATTGGAAAACTGTCTTCAAGGGATAGAAAACTACTCGTCTGACATAGGAAAATATACTGAATGCCGCCGATTTTTTATTTACTATATAGTTACAGTACGTATTTAGTAGAGGGAGGGGTCAGCTGAAATTCGGGAGAATTTGAATTGTTGTCTAGGGGGAAATTAGGGTTGACAACATTGGTTTTAAAAGCATAGTTTTCAGATGCTAATTTATTAAACATTGCCATTTAAAGCACATAAAACTTTTTTGTTAATTTTTTTAAAGAATTATTTGCAGATTTTAATGTCATTTTGTTGAAAAAGACACCTTTCTGTATTTTCCGTCTGCTGCCATCCAGTCAAAATGCAGTAAATGCCATGATTTGAGAATCTAGGGAAATCAACAAAATTTTCTTCCGTGATCGATATAAAAAAGTAAATGTCATCTGAGAACGCTGGTAGTAGTAGAGATAATAGTAATGCAACAGACTAAGATTAGTAGACATAGTATGACCATACTCAGATTCCTGCCTTCAGATCACAGATTTGCCTACTTATTTTAATGTTTTGTAGCTGAGCTTGTTTTGTATTTTAATGTTTTGTAGCTGAGTGCTTGGCGGTTGAATGGTTAGAGCGATGCATTTAACTCTAGACAGCATCAGTTCGAATTCCTCGTCTTCTTTTAATTCCCAACTTTTGTACTAGATCTTTACTTTAAAATGTTTTATCGGTTAATATTTTCTATTTCCGGTTGCTGCTTCTTTTAACTTTTTTATTTATAAATGTTTTATGTGCGAAATATTCTATTTCAGTTTTATTTTCGACTTTTTCATTTAAAAATATTTTATCGCTTGCTTTAAAAAAGTAAAAGATGTAAAATGGCAGATTTTAAAGATATAAAATGGCAGGAATGCAGAATGGCAGGAAGTATGGTCACTTGATGACTGCCTCGAGACACTTGTATAAAACAGTCACCTGGGGGAATTCTCTACCTAGAGAAAAAAATAGCTCTAGAAATCTCACTTCCGGTGGATGCAACACTCATTATAACTTTATATTTTCACTTAGACAGTAATGCACCAACGTTGATCCACGGTTAAAAGCGTTTGAGTGTCAAAATTGACTATTTTTCACTCTTTTGGCGACTTTTTATTAAACATGTAAAGAAAGGTTCAAGAACTGGGCTGCATACCTGATAAACTATATAGTGTATTCTTCTTTGCCTTTATATAAATTAATTATATGTTTACGTTTATAAGTTTCATTTTTATTTATTGACCTAAAGCCAGACAGGCTTGCAAAAAAAAAAAAAAAAAAAAAAAACCAAACATGCTACATATTATTTTCTTGTGACGGTTGTTGCACTGAAAGTCTGAATTAACTTAAGTATATTTCCCTATATTTATTTTTTACTATTCTTAAAATCCGGCAAAGCCGTGCAGCATTATGAATGGAAATTATGTTAAATTACTTTTCGGATCTATATAGGTGGCGCTGACGTCTATGCCTCGGAGACAGGAGACCGCTGACCAGGCCCCTGCCTACTGGGATTCGACCCAGTTTGACGGGTTTGAGTGCCTGGAGAGTGGGGCGAGATCCACAATGACAAGTACCCAGGACGGCTGACCAATAAAGTCCGGATTTTACTGGGTTGATCACTCCTAGGTTTTAGTATTCTGAGATCTGTTGCCGCACGCCACATACTCGTCATGATAGTTGGAATGGGGCTGGACAATTTAGTGCCGAAACTTTGGTACTCAACTTAGCTTGAAAAGGGGGGGAGAATTTTGAGGGAAGACAATTAAAACCACTGAAATTAAAAAAAATAATAATTTTTTGACGTCTATGCCTCAACCAACCGGTGTAAGAAATTCTTAGCCCAAGAGTTTACATAAAATCTTAAGATTGCAGTTAAAATCTTATTTACATGCATCTAATAACACGAATCTTCAAAAATTTGGCAAGCTTATTTGGCAAACTGTTCTGAAATATAACTCTGGAAAAATATGTTTGACAATAAAATATTTGAAAACATCATACGTGCAAAACTCCAGAACACATTAATCTAACTGACAATAATGTCCACATACTGGCGAAATGGCAAAAAACATAAATAAGAATTTATATTTAGTTGCAATGAAGAAACCTCAAAGATTAAATTTTGTTTGTAATTATATTATTGAAATAATTTAATTCACTATAAAACCTGATTTTTATACTCGCCTGTATTTATTTAGTGAAAAAAAAATTATTAGACTACACTTTTTTAAGGCCAGAAATCTTTTTTCCGACTGTGAAGACTTTTTTTTTTTAATCAAGCAAGGAGAAAATAAGTGATAACACTCTGATTGTTTCTAAAAATCTTTGCCTTTGTTTCTGAAAAAAAAATGACATCAGTTCCACCTAACTACTGTAAACTTAAAATGTAATTATTGTATATTTGTTTAGTACCAAATTAAAATAATCAACGCATACCAGTTATTATGTACAGTAAATGTTTTATATAATTATGTGCATTTGTTTTGTATTTGTAATAATAAATCCCTAGCATCACGCAAGCTACTGCTGAGTGACCTGTCCACTACAGTTGTAGCTTTAGTATATAAAAATTAAGAAAACATGTTTCATATTCGATTCCTCACTTTGTGTCCTCTGATCAGAGTTGGGATGTATCGAAAATGCATCTGCTTGAAATACATTTGTATTTTAAACAGATAAAACCATGAACATATAAAACTAAAGTATTTTGCCAATGTATTTTGAAATGATTTTTTCCATGTATTTTGTATTTTTAAAATACGCAAAATACATTTCTTGGTTTTTCAAACTGTTCGTACCAGACTTGAAGTTGATGAACCGGAAATTAAGGATTGACAACAGGAAAGCACATGCTTGTCTGTTTTGTCTAGTCTTTGAATTTGTTTCTGGGAGTTAACCCCTTGGGGACGAGCGACACGTATACGTGACGCATAAGATGCTTAGAATCCTCAATTAATCCCACCAGTTATTTTTTATTGTAAGATTTGCCTTATTAAATCTTAGCATTTCTGAGATTCAATTAGGCGAAAATTTATATTTTGAAAAACCGGTGGCAAAAGATTTAAAATTCTGTGAATAACGCTCGTTGCGAAGGGGTTAATATAAACATATTTTTTCAAATCGGGTATGATAGAGTTTTATCTTCTGCCGAAACATATTTTCTCAATGGTTACAGTAAAAGCTTTTATAATTCTTACTGCTGCTATGAGAATTATAAAATTTTGTCGTGTGGTACACAAGTAAACGATCGTCCAGAGTTTTCCTGAGAATTCCATTTTTAAAGTATGTTAGAAGCGTAATGCAGTTATATTATTAGTTATTGCATAGAAAGGTGAAAAGATTGATAATACATACTCAATAATGCTAATGAAAGGAAATAAATTAATTATGATACATAGCGACACGCGTTAGATATAAGTATACTCGAAATATTTCAAAATAATATTTTTTATGATAATTATTGTAAGACCAAAATACTATTTTCAAGCCGAAAATACCTCTGACCACTGACCCTGGTCACCACTGTTTCTGATTTTTTAAGTGCCCGAGTTGGGCATTTCCCCTAGACGTCTGCCATGTCCTTCATTTGGAGAAACTGGAGGAGGAGGGGCGGGTGTTAAATCTGGTTTTCATTTCTTCCTGGAGTCAGAGGTGGATCAACTACCACCCGAGCCCCTAGGCTTGATCTTTTATGTCCTCCCCCCCCCCTCTCCTACAAAGCTATATATACAGGGTGATTCAAAATACATGTTTGCTCATTTATCTCTTAGGCCACTGATGATAAAATCATAATTCCAATTACAACAAGTACACATTTTAGACATGGCATTTGTTTTACAAGGGGCTTTATACATATTAAAATACGAAATTTAATTTTTATACGGCCCCTGGGTAATATAAGTTATATTTAGAAAAATGTCCTTCGTTTACGAAGAACGTAAAAAAAAAAAAAAAAAAAATCCATAAAAAATCATATAAAGAAATTTTATTGTATAGCTTTTAAGTATTAGTAATAACAATAGCGAGCATTTCTCCCAAATTATTCAAATTGGTATTTTATTCTAGTTTTTTTCTTTTTTCCATATTCAAGGATTTTTATTATTATTATAGGAAATGACCAAAACTTACTAAATTATTATATTTCGTATTTTATGAAACTTCAGTGTTTTCTGACACTAAGAACGGAAAGAAGCACTGTTAGTTCAGGTAAACATTGAAATTCCATTAACTTCAAAGTGTCATATTTCGGTACAAACTAGAAGCCAAAAATTTTCATGAATCCAGCACTTTCTTCTTATGAATATAGAAGAAATTAAAAGGGGAATAGAATTTGGTCAATCTATGTGTTAATAACCTGAAAGATTCAATAAATGAGTGAAACAAAGAATATTGTACACAGGGCCTGTTTACCGAATATGCCCGTGAAGCCCGAGATTACTCATTGAAATACAAAGGGGCCCCCAAATTTACTTTTCAAAACTAATTTTTAGGGATAAAAATTTCAGTCAGGGTAAAAAATGTATTTTTTTTTTTTTCTTAATTATCGCTACTAAATTTTTCCCCAGACTATTATCGACACATTTATACTCTATTTTTTTTCTGTTGTTATAATAAATGGTATAAAAACAGTGATTAAATGAAACTTATTTTCATTTCTCTTATGTTTTACATTTTAATTTCAAACGTGCTAAAAATAACAGAGAATTTAATCTGTATAATGATATTTTGTTTATATTTATAAAGAGTGGAGAAATGATATAAAATATGGAGAATAGGTTATTTAAATAAAGAGGAGATTAATTAGCCATCAGTAATATCAAATTTCTGTTTATAAAATAGAAGCAAAATTGTATTGCAGATAAGCATAATTTACGTCAAATATTTGTTGCCTCTGCATTGTTCTTAGCACTGGCAAATCCTGCAATTTGTAAAGCATAAAATCTATTTTGAAGTTTAAATATTCGCACCTGTTCCATATTTGTAAATTCATTTACAAAATTAATTTGTTATGTATAATTATGAGGATATTAATGAAATATTTTTTATAACTAGTTTAAAATTAAAAGTGTAGTTTTCTCAACATTTTAATGGTAATATTTCAATTTGTTGAAGCATAATTCAGTAATAGGGAAGGGGGGGGGGGGCTGTGTGACGTCGGTCTTCTTCTATTTCTAAGTCTTAAGCGGGCCCTGATTGTACATCATTTCTCTTTTGCATTAAATATCAGCCCGATATGAAGAAATAACCCAAAAGAAAATTTTAGCACAGGGGCCCTTTTCTTCCGGGTCCCTAGGCCTACTCAGCTTAGTGGGTAATCCGCCTCTGCCTGGAATATCTTCAAGTAAAACCAAATAAATCATCCATTTGATTTCCATTTGTTTGAAAACCCCGTAGTGCATAGGGAGAATTCGTTATAATTATACCCGTAATGAAGTATAGTTCTATGTATAATGTGTGTAAAACAGAAGAATGTTAGATGATAAGATTTGCTAAAAAATTCAACATTCTGATCATATTGAGAAATTCATCATTTGAGAAATTTTATTCCATATCTTTTAAGTATCAGTCATAACAATAGCGAGCATTTCCCCCAAATTATACAAATTGGTATTTTATTCTAATTTTTCTTTTCCATATTCAAGGATTTTTATTATTATTACAGGTAGATCCTTATCACAATTAATTAAAAAAAGAGGTTTACAGCGGTCAGGACTATCTGAGAATAATAAAGGGGGATGTCGGATAAGAACGTGTAAAATATGTTTAAATCATATCCATGCCTTTTAACATAAATCAGCAAATTAATTTGCTGATTTTGTTTTATCAGAAATTACTCTTTAGTGAACAGTAAATATCCCAAAATATCAAGCTATCAGTATTAATTTACGGATTATACTCCAGAAACTTATTTAATATGTTTTTGTTACATCTGTGCTCCGCCGTCGCTTTTTTTTACATTTAAATTCCGTCCTTCGATATTATGATATGTATTAGTTCAGAATAACAGCATCAGTGCAGAAAATCTGGCTATATAAAGTAGGCGAAACATCGCCTCTGTGGTACGTTTTGAATACAGATGTAAATTGTATTAATATTATTTGAGAAAAGTGTCTAATTTTTGAATGTTGCAAAAAGCCTCTTTTCTTAAAAATCATTGTCCCGTATTTCATGAATTTAAAAGAATTATAATTTGGTAGTTTTATTTACAATTTCTTTCAGTGAAAAATTGTGTAAAAAAACTATATGCATTCTTAAAAAGTTAAAAACACACCTCATACCTCAAATCTCACACAAACATACCTCAATCTGTGAAAGGAATATATATTTTTTAAATATTCCTTATGGTTGATTAATGATTATGTCATATATATTTTTTTAGCTTCTAGTTGTGCGATGGGTATCACCAGGGCCCGATTAAGGTTGTGTGGGGCCCAAGGCCCAACACTTTTTCAAGGCCCCCTCGCACCAAAATAGTAGCTAGACTTTTTTTTTTTCAGGAGTATTCAAGGCTTATCATCAGATATTAATATTATGATACAGTTGCCAAGTTAACAATATTCTTTTTTGGTTTTGGAGAAAATAATTGCAGAAAACTACGATTTTAAGAATTTTTTTCTAAATAACTTTATTTAATTTAGGGCCCCCATCAACAGTGGGCCCAAGGCCACTGCCTAGTTGGCAGGCCCTGGGTATCACAAGTAAATATTAACAAATGTATATAAAAAAATACTAAAAACAAGAAAAAAGGGTATGAATTTAGGGCGGAGCTACACAATATTTCAATTTTCTCCCTATAAACCTTACCTTTTGTTTCTGTTAATGTATTTTTACCAATAAATTTGTATACATCTATGTGAATACATATCTCCCCGTCCTCCAAATAGAAAGTACTAATGAAAATATATATTCTATGCACACCAGTAAAATGTAGCAATCACTGTATTAAATAATTAATGCCGAAATTTGTTGTTTGGTAGCGTAATTTTTTTAATAAACAAGTGAGCGCCTGCATGGTATTAAGTCCTCCTTGTAATCAAATGAATGGAGTCTAATTTATTAGTTATAATAGTTTAGATTGGGAATGTCAGTTTGTCATCGTTTCATTTTCATATAATGAAATTCCGAATTAGTGTACGCTTATATGAGGTACCTCCGAAACATTTCTGTCATAACAATGTCATGCCACCAATGGAGAGAGTTGGGTGACGGTGAGGGGGTTTACACGCAAGACCTACAATTAAGTTAGCATGGAAGTAATGCCTTCCTGAAAGGTTACCATTAAAGGAAAAAAAAATTCCGAAAATTTAGCAGATTTTTCCTTTTTATAACCGATTTTTAAAAAAAAATGGTGCTTAGTGTAAGACATCATAGTCCCAGATTTATTATATATGATGTACATAGTATATATGAAACATCAATCCAGTAATCCAAGCGACTATGTTCGTTTTAAAATCATAGGAATTTTAATTATTAGCGTCTCATTCCTAGGTGGTTCCCTACGGAAGAACGAAAAGTGGGGAAGTACACTTTTTAATTGGGGGGGATGTGCATAAGTGGAGTCATGTGTTGAGACAATTGAGATTTGTTTCAAATTTTCTTCTAAGCTATTTTGAACTAGACTCTGTGGTGTGTCGCTTGTTTACAAATAAGGTAGATCGGGAGTTCGAATCCAAACGGGGGAGCGTTTGAGAAAATTAGAAATTTTTACTTTTGAATATTTATTTAAATTGTAAAAAAAAAAAAAGAATGAAAAAATACAAAGTTTCTATTTTTTTAAAAATTTAATTAAGTAAAAAAAAAAAAAAAAAAAAAAAAAAATCATTTTAATTAAAATAATAATAATTATTATTATTATTATTGAGCGCAGAAGTATTGTGTAGCTTCTAGCGATATGATCCGAAATTTTGGAAAAGAATGCATCTATTTTTATCTTTTAAAGGATTTGAAAGTCCACATTGATGACATTGATAATGAGTCAATTTTCTCCTGAACTAAGTTCATAACGTTTCACCCAACATATGTTTCACCCATTTAATTCTCTTTTTTTTTTTTTTTTTTTTTTTTTTTTCACTTTAAGAACTCATTTTCCGTATAAAAAGTTTCATTTATGAAATTTAAACACACATTTTGCGCATTCTCAATGTGGTTATTTAATTCAGATACACAGGAAAAAGTAGCACTACACATACCACATTTTTGGTGTTTTCTAGTATTATCAATTTTATCTAACGGATGAAAGTTCCTGCAATGTTTGTGTATTTTTTTTTTTTCTGTAAATGATCTGTAATATTTATGCAGATAATTGGTTCTGAAAAGTGCCGTTTTTTATTTCTAAACTCAAGCTTTGAATCACTCATAATGCGATGCGAACATTAACACAAATCGGCATAAAAAATAATCAATTTTGTCAACAGGTGGCTCCACCTCTGCACATCACTCCAATAAAAAAATAGACTTGCCCAATCAATAGATCGTTTAAACTGACGTCACGCCCTAGCAACCACCTAAGAAACCGGCTGGGCGTTTTGTTTGCTCCTCATATTTGGTCGACTGTGATTGGTTGGCTCATAATAGAGGCTATAATGTAAAATGCCTTTTAAAACTTGGCTCTTTCATTAAAAGTCCGGGAGAAGAAAGAGATCACTGTGCTTGCTGTCCGCACAAGTAAGAGTATTGGAGAGACAAAATGTCGTTTGTGCTCATTTCTTTGTAAAAACAAATAAATAAATAAATAACAAAAAAGTCAGTTTAAAAAACTTCGTCGCCAGACAAAAAAAGTTGGTCGCCAGTGGCGACCTGGCGATCGCATTTGTCAAGCCCTGACGTGACTGATCCTACATCTCTGTTTGATCTGAAGCAGCACATCGTCCTTGCTTGTCGCAGAGTTACACCTGCTATGCTCCAACGTGTCCAGACTCAGTACTGTCAAGCATTGAGTTGTGCATTGCCAGCAATGGAGAAAACTTTGAGCCGTATCTGCAATAGATTGCGGCGTTTCATATATTTATTTAGTAGACCGCTCTCTGATATCATAATAAATTTGATATTTATTTTTCTGTTTAATTTTAATATTTCATTCTTCGCTTTGTATACGACCCCTAAAAGTCAGCAAAATTTTTTAGATGAAATAACCCTCTTTAGTGATACCCCGATTTGGCGATACCAGCTAAAGGTTGTTTCGCCGTATAAAGGACATTGCACCCTGATTTCGATCTCGAATTACTTTAATTCATTTTTTAACTGATCCCTCAATAAAAAACAAAATCTTGTGCAAAAATCTCAAACTTTGAAATTTAATAACTGTGTCAATTTTTGTAACACAGAAGTAAAATTATATCTGTGTTATATCTGTTATGATATGTGTAAACTTTTACTAAATATAACTATAATATATATATATTATAATATATATATATTAATATAATATATATAATATATATATATTATATAGAGATTGGGGGACCGTATAAAAAGTTAGATTTCGTATTTTTTATGAAATGGATTTTTTACTTTAAACAATGGCACAACATGAATATTTACTTCATTTGAAACGTTTCTTGTAATTGGAACTATATATCTACGACCAACGGTTGATAAATTAAAGGTCGGCGATAGGTAACATATTGCACCCTGTATATACATATAAATGTATATGACAAAACCGTAGTTATAAAAGTGTATTTATTTAAGTTAAACATACTTAAACTAGTTCAGTATAATGAGTAGAAAAAATATTTTCTAAAATAATATTTATCATATCATCTTTTTTTTTTTTCATTGTGTCGCCAACCAGCGATAAATCGCCAAAAACACGAAATTTTCATTATTATTTTTTTTTCTATGGACGTTATATCGAGGTTCCGCAGCAATTTTTTTTATAAACGTCTATATCCTCGTAAGAAGAATATTCAGCATTTTTTTTTCAAAATTTTCTGAGTATGCGCTTATGGAGATCTTTCTTGTTACTAAAGTCTCTAGCAGAAAAACAAAATTGCCAACTTTTATGCATTTTTGTTACCACTAAAATTTAATCGAAATTTTTGCAATGGTTTAGTCGTAAAAAAAAAAAGGAATAAAAAAAAAACAGAAGTTGTATACAAGAGGAAACTTACAGTGTATACCACAAAATACCCTACACTACATCCCTCATTTTTTACCTTGTTAAATCGCAGGTTTTGACTATTAAATAACCTAAAAATTGCTGTTCAATTTTAGTGGTAAGAAAAAGGCATAAAAGTTGGTAACTACGGAAAGATAATTTAATCTGTCACAGTATCTGCAGTTACAAAAATATAAATCAATAAATAAATAAATACTGAATACATTTCAAAATACGGAGAAATTATTCTAAACGTAGGTTCTTTTTAAACATAGCAGTATTCTGTTAACTTCTATTGTTTGATGACGCGTCATTTTAAAGGAAAAATCGCAAAGTTATAAATTAATTCGAGTAACTTTTCCTTTATGCAAAATATTTCTGATAGATCCAATTATTTGTTGCAAGAAATAAAATAATAACAAATTTTAATTCTGAATAAAATGTTAATATTTAATTACACTTTTGAAATGAAATTAGAAATACGAATACTTGTCTTTTCATGAAGTTTAACTATTTCGTAGAGAAGCATTTAAAATTAGGCGAAAATATTAGATTTAAACTTTCTTAGAATTTTTTTTATTTGCATTTTAAAAGAACCAATGTTGTTGAAATTTTTTTGAAAGTAAATTTTCATTTCTTTATGGTTTTATTGGATAAAAGAAAGTTGCTGATTAGTTCATTTTAAAAGGGATACAAAAATGGTTTTAAGTTTTTGATATTCATCAGGGTTCCTAATGAGTATGATATTCTCGAAAAAAAAAAAATCGGATATTTTAATATATAGGGGATAATAGTCGGGTAATATGGAATACAAAGGTTTCTGTTTGGTAAATTGCTGTGTAAAATTGGCTCCCACCAGGTGACAATATCATAAAATGCGGTGCAAAATTGGCTGCCACCAAGCGGCAATATCCTAAACTATATATGAACGTTTTCAGAGTGCACCCCAGAACGCGTAGTTCGTTGGTTGGCGTCAAGGCGCATTGTGTGAATATTTTTTTTCGTATTTGGAAAATTTCAGGAGATAATTTTTCAATATTTTTTATTCATTATTAGAAGCAATATTTTTACATTGAAATTAAGCATAATATACACAGAAATTCTAACAGTTTATGATGTAATACTCGTTTTTTAGCTCGCGATTCGCACTCATAAACATAGATTAATTTTTTCCCAAACAGGCGATGTCTGCTTATTATCAATATCTCACAATATCGCCATGATTATGGCGGCACAAAGACAGATCCTTATATTTGTGAATTTGTGCAAATCGGAAGTATGAACTGCAGTATATAGGCAGACTACTAAGACATTATATTTTGATCATGCTCTCTTGATACCATTACATCTGTTTTTTTTTTTTTTTTTGTCAAATTTTGTTAGTTTTCTTTAGTTTTAACCCCCTATTCCATATTTCTACACTGTAAAAAATTTTGGTCAAAAATTACAGTACATATACTGGCAACTTTGTGACCAGTATATATACCGTAAGTTAACTGAATGGTATGTGTACCGTAAATTATTTAAAGTATATGTACCGGCTGCACCCCCCCCCCCTCCCATCTCCTAAGGCCTGCACGCATTACATAACAAGAGCAAGAGCATCACTTCAGGGGTTGCCGTACACCAGGCGGGGCTATCAGCTTTTAATTACTGAAAAATAATTATTTTACGGTATAAATAGCGATTTTTTTACTAAAAAACAACCATTTTACGGTATAAATACCGTTTATAATTGAAATGGCACATATACGGTTTTTTTACGCTTAATATACCTTAGAAGTACGGTACCTATACTGTAAAGAGTGAAAACGGTGCAAGTACCGTTAATTTACGTTAGATCTACTAAAATTTTACGAAATTTTTTTACAGTGTAGACTATCTCACAATGCCCTCGAAATAAGTTTATTTTTATCATTATTTGTTTGGAAGTGATGAAATTTCGTAAAATAATTTTCGTCTATAAAAACTGTTCCCAGATAGTTGAAGTTTGTAATTGCATTCGGTTTTCCGGTTTTAAATAATAACGCTGTATTGCCCCAAATGTAAATTGTGCACTGACAAAAATGACACTTTCTAATCGGAGTAAATCGATGTTTTCATTTTGTTATGAAACTTTTTGTTTCAAATAGGACGAACCAATGCTTTCAATTCTGAAATACCAGAAATACTCAGAGTATCGAAACATGGACATACTCAAAACTGAGCACATAGAAGTCAGTTCATACTCATTTTTGAAACATGGACAATGGACATACTCAAAAATGATTAGAATCAGTTCAAACTCATTTTTGAAACATGGACATACTCAAATAGGAGCACATGATGTTTTATTTTTGAGTGTGTGCATGTTTTCAGAAATGAGTATATACATGTTTCAAACTTGAATCATTTTGATTCGGAGCCATTTTGACTATGCGACATACTCAGATTGGAGTATTTTTTGCTCAGTTTTTAAAATGTCGTTTTTAGACTGCCCTCCATAATATTCAAAGTTCCTCTATATTCAATACATTCAAAACAGTCAACTTACTGTTGATTAAAAATATTTTAAGACTTAATATAAAATTAGAAGATAAAACGTATTGCACTTAACATAACATATTAATAAAACAATATTCTGAGTGTCTTTTTCTTTCTTTCTTACTTACTTTTTCCACTAACAACAAAACTGAAGATCAACTAATTGAAAACAGAAACGATTTTCTGAATAGTTAAACCATTTGCTTTTTACACTTATCAAATTTCAAACTTTACGATTCAGTATAAAGAAAAATTTTATGGTTTATACAACAAAATTTTAAATATGAAATATTATTTTGAATTGAAAATATTGAACATAAATGTAACCTTGTCGGTTTTGTCATTCCTTAAGCAGTTGTGCAGTTTATACTTAACTATACCAAAACCAGAAAAGATACTTTCTAATGACTCTAAATAACTGGTTATCTAAATTAGACTTTATCTTTCAATATCTGTTCTAATTTAATATTGTCCCACATAATTATTAGTTTTCAAAATTCAGCTTTAAACATTAAGCTTAGGAAACATGTTTGGGCAAAAGCTCTTTGTCTGCAGAACAGACACATTAGATAACAGTTAAAAAAGTCACTTACTTTTGTTTTTACTGTAAATATAAAAAATATCATAGTTTGAAAATAAATATCAAATGTAGGAAAATATCGAAAATATTAAACATCATGATATTTTAAAAATAAATATGGGATATATATCACGATATATATCCATTGATATATATGACCGAACACGGATATTTATGGATAGAAAATTATTTTACTCAAAATTATGTCAATCGTGTCACAGGTGGCCTAAATGGTTTCAAGAGTGACATAATTATTTTTGGCACACATAAATTTGGTTGGCCGAAATTGGCAGATATTTTAAGAAGATTGGCAGAAATTTTAGCAAGATTCAGTTCTCTTAAAATTAGAATAACAATTTTTTCCAACAAAAAAGTTAAATGTAATATAGTTCACATATTTTAAATGATTTCCAATGAAATATTTAAACTTTATCAAAAAGCAAGTGAACTTTTCTTATTTCCCATTGTATTTCAGAAGCGTAATTTAATATTATCGTTTTATTCAGAATTAAAATGTTTAATTATCTTATTTCTTGCAACAAATAATTGAAATCTATCTGAAATATTTTGTAGAAACGAGTAGTTACTTGATTTGATTTATCAATTCGGGATTTTTCCAATAAAATGACATGTCACCAAACAATAAAAGTTAATAAAATATACTATGTTGCATAAGAATGTATGTAGAAATATTAAAAGCATAAAAATGTATTTAAATGTATTCAGTATTTATTGATATATATTTTTTTAATTGCAGATACCGACATAGATTAAATTATTAATTATTTATCAAAATATAAAAAAAAGAAACATTTTTGAGAAGTGGGGGAAGTGAACCTTAAAAAAATTATTTTCCATTATTATGTTATTCCATTAAAAACATTCTCCAAACGTTACATGAATTCAAAATATATTTGAAAAAAAATCCAATTTACTGAAAATTTTAAAAATTATAAAACTATTAATTATTTTTGAAATTTTTAAATAACTCCATGCGTTTCCTCTTTCCAAATATTTCTTGCATTTTTTTCATTTTATTACTCAAAAGAACTATATAATTTTTTTCAATTCATTTTTTAATCCGACAAGTAGTTAATAATAATAATAATAATAAACTGGAAACGAAACTGAATTTTCATTAAAAATGTAAATGTTAATATCGCTCACCACCAAGAAAAGTTACTCAATTCAAACATACTATTGTAGCGACGCTAACTTGCAAAAGTACAACAAAATGAGTCTCTAGCACGGAGCAATTGAGCTAACTTTTTGCTTGGTGCGACGGCGCTCGTCTTCTATAAAAAGATCCCTAGATCTAGATCAATCCCAGCCAACGTCATTTCCTGACTTCTGCATTGGTGACCCCGAATCAA
This sequence comes from Maratus michaelseni, assembly GCA_963931845.1. NCBI lineage: Eukaryota > Metazoa > Arthropoda > Arachnida > Araneae > Salticidae > Maratus > Maratus michaelseni. The sequence goes on along the minus strand of OZ007590.1, from coordinate 401,016,447 downwards.
ACACGCAACCTTCTCAAGAGATGGCGCAGTATCAACGAGTTCATCCCCAGTCCGCAAAGCCTGATAGTAAATAGTTAAAGATTGCAAACTAACGTCTAAATAAGAGTTCTTTTTCATTGGGGTGGGGTGTGTAGCGGCGCCATCTTGCAATAACAATATATAATGAATCACTAGCAGGAGAGTAACTGGCTAGCCTTTTGCTCGACGCTATGTTGCTCGTCTTCTGTTCAGAGGACACTGGTTCAATCCCAGTTAATGCCAAGTATCCGACCTCTGTGCTATATTTCACAAAAGAAAATGTGTATTTTTTAACTGTAACATAAAATTACAGCACTTAGTTCTGCATGCAGCCATAAAAGCATACATAAAAGCTTAAAACGTTTAAGAATAAAAACGTAGAACGTAGACTGAGTAAATTTATCCCCCCCCCCCCCTACTGTAGCCTCAAAGTGACACATAGTGTAATCTAATGATTTTCCGAATAACTACACTTATGAAATTTTTCTTGTAGCTAGGCGCACGTAAGTCAGACCTGCAATACGCAATAATAATATTAAAAATGAATTTTTTGGAGTTATGTCACCTTTCTTACTTGGTGAGCAATATTACTTTATTACTAATTTGAGGACTTTATTAAAACAACATTCCAAAATGGACTTTTTTTTTTACTGTATTTCAAAATTGTCCTTTAAACATATTGAAACTTTTGAACTAAAATTAAAACGCATGGGGCATTTTAAAGATTATATAATAGACTGTGAACATTTTCTTTTGAGAAAAATAATTTGAAATACATTATGATATGTTATTTTAATTACAATTTTTTTCGAAATATGAAAGCCCATTTTCTATCAAGTATATGAGATTATATTTTTATTTTTGAAATTTTAACATGTTAATAACACAAAAACAAAAATTCATAATTCATATTTGTGCTGAATTCAAAGTCCACCATACTTTTTACAAAATAGTATAGACCCTACATTAAAAAAAAAAAAAAGGAAACTTTTATTTAGTCCATTAGAAACTCAAATCACACTATAATCCGGGAGACAGCGTCACATTTTTGCAATCAATTTTAGCGTCGACGATTTGGGTATATAAGATAAATTAGATGGTACAGCCAGTGAGTTAGCGCACCAGTGGGAGGGGGAGGGTGTTGTCTTAGCGTCAACACTCACCATGCTGCAATGTGGAATGCATGGCAACTCGATTACAGATTATGTCTTCGAGTCGGGGTAACATCAGTAATAGGATTGACATTCACTTCACATTGTAGCAAGCTGTGCTATATTACTATGGAAACCCCCCCCCCCCCAATGATGGGACAGCTGACTGGCAGTTTCGTTATCTGGACTAACTAAATCTATCATGCATAGCAAAATCATCGGTGCTAAAATGGGTTGGAAAAATGTGACGCTGCCTCCGGAACTATTAGATTCTACGACAGCTTTTTTTCTCTTCTCTCTGTAAACAGAACTTCCATATAATCTATTAAAGTTGTTCTCAAATACAAACTGGCTACTCTTTGATTCTTTCATGGAGTGACTTTCATTCAATGCATAAAATTTACAACTATTCTTATACAAACGCATTGAAATCAAATAATGTTTTCCATTTTTACTATATAAAACAAAGAAACTTTCATAAAATGTTGTCAAAGTTTGGTTTTTAAACCTATTGTTAGGACGAGATACTCCGGTTCGGGAATCGAAGAGCAATCGATTATAAATCAAGATGCATCTCATCATTTACAAAAAAATAAAATGCATTACTCGATTCTTAGACATTTAAATAGTTACGTCTGTAAATTGCATGCTTTTAAGAGTAAAAATAAATTCGTGAATACATCAGAAAGTTTTTACGTACAAACATACCAAACTTGAAATCTTTCACCTTTTTCCTGCTTTAAAGGAAAGAGTTTATTTCGATTATCCGAAGAATGGTTTTCTTTTCTTTTCTATCTAGATATTTTTTTTTGAAATATTTATCAAAAAAAGGAAAAGCGGAAATGAAAGAAGAGGTGAAATGAAAAGAACGAATCTTATCAAAGATTTAGCCCAGATTCATTCCCATTTTTAGCTTTTAGAGCTTTTGTCAGTTATCTTTATATCGTAAGTACTTCAATAAACAAGAACGAAAAATCATGCGTCAAGCATAGATTATGTAACACTTTCCAACGCTTCCAAAATAATTTTACAAATCATTACCGTTTAATAAGCTGAAAGACAACATCTAAGTAAACCATTTGGAAAACACATAACATATTTAAAAACGTAATTTCAGGAATTTCCAACATATACAATATTCGGAAAATTATTCGAATACTTTTATTCAGCCCTTTATATGATCTATAGATTTGTATATATACTATATAGGATGATAAATTTTAGTTTAGTTTGGAAACGCGTAACACAGTTTAAAATTCTACTTCTGGAGTTTCTGTCAATAAACGGAAATGTGTTCGCAAACTTTTGTGCTGCCGTGTATATGAAATACAGAATTTATACACACCAAGTAATAGACAAAAAGTGAGTTAAATTTAAAATCGCGTTCAGCAACTTAAAACGCACTTCCGGGAATTATTTTTAACAGACAGTAGATAATTCTTTTGTGTGTCCCTGTAAATGAACGATGACTGCTATACACACACTATTCTGCAGTAAGCCTCTTGTAATGCACCTTAGTGATATATATAAATTTCAATGCGTTTAACATAGTGAAACATTATTTAATTAAACCGCAAACGATTTTTCTCCATAGACGTCATGTAACGGAATTCTTTTGACTGTCCCTGTAAAGTAACTCTAAGTGCTATGCACACCCTATTCCATATTAAGCTTCTTGTAATGAGCCTTAGTGATATATATATGAATTACAATGTATTTGAAGTTGTGTAACATCATTAAAATAAACTGCAAATGATTTTTCCCCATAGACCGTAATGTGACGGAATTCTTTTGAGTGTCCCTGTTAAAAAAACTATAAGTGCTACACACTTCAGTTGAAATAGGGAACATGCTATAGATAACGACCATAACATATAAAAATTGCAGGGCAATCCGAGCATATTTACGGGAGTTAGAGCACGGACAGACGGCAGACGGCCATACGGCCAGACAAACCGAAGTCATAAACACTTTTCAACTAGATTGGAAAGTGTTAAAAAGGCACATTTTTAGTATTTTAAAATTTTATGTCCTTTAAATAACACTTTTGTAAGTCAAAAACTGCATTATTATATTAAGTTTTTACATAAACTTCGGAAAAAAACTTTAGTTATTAAAGCAACTTGAATAATACATTTTTATTATTTCATAGCAAAGCGAATTAAGAGGAAATAAACAGTTTTTCAAAAATCAATTCATATCTGTAAAAGATGCGTTCAGAATCAACAGCCGAATTTTTGGTTCGCCCGATTTTGAGAAGTATTCTTGCTTCTACACTGTAAAAACAGACAAATGTTTCTTAATCTGGATAAATATAATATATAATCACAAACGAAAATGTAAAATAATCTCTTGCAAGTTACCCACGTTTCCGAATAGCGTTGTTTATCTTTAGAAACCTCAGAAACTGATATATTTTCAAGGTTTAAAGAAGTATTTATAAAGACAGTTTTATTTATTTATTTATTTATTTATTTAATTAATTTATTTATTTATTTATTTTATTTTAATAATAATAATTATAATAATAATAATAATTAACGTTTTCGAGTAGTTTTTATAGGTTATTAATCAGTTTTCTAAAACTGGAATATATGTTTTTAGTTGCTAAAATTATCAAGTAAACATTTTCATGTCCAACAAACATGTTTTACAATTCAACCAAGCAGGGAGGCCTACCATATGGCTTAAGCTCAAGAAGCCCTGCTCGGTAGGTTTATTTTAAAAAAAAGTATTTACAAATGAGGCCATTAAAGTTCAGTGTAATTATATTACAATAACTTCACAGTTTTTGTGAGTTCATAAGGGTTTCTGATTTAGAGTTGGCATTGGATGGTGCTAGTTACATGATTGTTTAAGAGCCTACAACAGTCACGCGAAAAAACGCGTAAGCTAATGTTAAGTCTATGGGAAGGTTCTTGCGCGATTTCTCGCTCGCATTTTAATAATTTTAAATAACTTTTTTTGCGTAGGATAGCTGAGGTCGATCTCTAACGTTGTCAGTTCTTACTTTTTCGATTTTGGTTACAGTTTTTTTATATAAGGGTACTTTCACTTTCAGAACCGGTTCCAACCGGTTCCAAAATTGAAAATGTCCGCTTTTAAAAAATCTGTAACCAAAATCAAAAAAGTAAAAACTAACAACGTTGGAGATCGACCTCAGCTATCCTATGCAAAAAAAAAAAAATCATTTAAAAATATTAAAATGCGAGCGAGAAATGGTGCAAGAACTTTCCCATAGACTTAACATTAGCTTGAGCGTTTCTTTGCGTGACTAGCGTAGGCTCTTAAGTCCTATTTACACTTTTGATTGTCATGAACAAGATGAGTTCATCCGAGTTTATGAGTTAACCCCTTGAGGGGCACCGGTATATAATATATACCACTTTTTAATATATAACTTTGCCACCAGTATTATTAAATAAAAATATTTATTATTGTTTTTTGCAGATTGAGAAGGTAATAATTCATTATTTAAAATTACTGGTGTCAAAAGTTCGCAAAATTTAGCATTTTTAAACCACGTGCTTCCCCTCCAAGGGGTTAAAGTTCACAGTGAATGGTGGTAGTCAGATGATATTTTAAGTTCTATTTACACTGTTGATTGTTATGATTAAGAGTTCACTATGGATGAGGGATGTTTGGCGAACACGTAATATTCTTTTTACACTGTTGAGGATTGTTTTCAAAAGTTTACGGTGGATGTGGGGGGGTTTAGTGGAAACTTACAGTTCTGGTTACACTTTTGGAAAAAGGTTAGATTATCTTGGAGAGTTTGGGAGATCGTTGATTAGTCTTTCTGGTCCGTGGAGAAGTCCACTGTTGGGAGTTGGAATAGATGCTGATTGTGTTCCATGAGGGACAAACATGATAAATTAACAACATCAACATTTAACATTAAAATTAATATTATTTTGTTACTCTTGCCTGTGTAAATTCAGTTACGCAGTTGGAAATGCTTAATTGAGGATTTGCAGTATCTTAAAAAGCGATATTAGAATATAGAGAATACTTATTAATACACTAAAAAAAATAATCGAAAGGGTTTCAGAAAATCCGTGGCAGAAATCCAAAAGAAGTGTTGCTTTTATAAATACTTGTTTAAACCTCGAAAATACATTGTTTTTTTAAGTTTCTAAAAGTAAAGAACGCTTTTTGGAATCGTGGGAAACTCGGAAGATTTTATTATATACAGGGTGTACCAAAAGTCCTTGACATATTTTAAAATTCAATAAAAGATCAAGCAATTGAAGTACGAAAGTGTGGTTTGGAAGAAAATGCTTCTTATGATATGAAATTTTGTTTAGGCAAAGAAAACAAATTAGTTCCAAAAATTTCTCATAGATGGCGCTGCTTCTGGAGAGTTATCGAATAGGTAGAATGCCTTTATACATAACAATGGCGAAAGACGCACAATGTGCATGCACAGTATTTGTCCAAACTATGGCAACGCTCATTCCAGAAGTTAAAAATACTCGTATAATCGACTCGTAATCGATATTGTAATATCACTCGTCTAATCGAACTCAGGAAGGAGGATACATAACAATTTCGAGATGCGCACAATGCGTATGCACAGTTATTGTCCAAACTGTGGCAACCCATATTCCAGAATTTAACAATACTCGACCTCCTTCCTGAGTTCGATTAGACGAGTGATATTACAATATCGATTACGAGTCGATTATACGAGTATTTTTAACTTCTGGAATGAGCGTTGCCATAGTTTGGAGAAATACTGTGCATGCACATTGTGCGTCTTTCGCCATTGTTATGTATAAAGGCATTCTACCTATTTGATAACTTTCCAGAAGCAGCGCCCTCTATGAGAAATTTTTGAAACTATTTTTTTATTTGCTTAAATAAAATTTTCAATCATAAGAAACATTTTCATCCAAACCACACACTTGTACGCAATTGCTTGATCTTTTATTGAATTTTAAAATGTGTCAAGAACTTTTTGGGACACCCTGTATTTTCCTGTATGGTTGTATTATATTTTCGTAGATTAAGAAATATTTGTCTTTTTTACAGTGCCTATTCAATCAAAATTGCGGGGTGTCTCACATCAAGATGAACCGAGATTTTTTTCATAGTAATGTCCATTGTAAACAAACTTTAATTAAATTCGTGTGATTTCAGTTTTGTTTGTCTTTCTTGTATGTCAAACGAATTAAAATAAGAAACGGGTATATTGCGTGTCATTTGATGGAAATAACGAAAAAATAAAAAATTATTGAACGACTTTTGAAACAATTTTATTTAAAAGTTCGTTTAAACTTGAAATAAGTTGTTTACGCGTCGCCCTCGATAATTGAAAAAAAATGAATGTGAATAAATACCATTAAAAGTTTTTAAATACGCTCAATCACATTTGCACAAATGCGTCATTTGGCTGTGAATCTGTTTGCGGAAGATTACTCTCAAGATACCGCAGTCTGGCGCTAAACTGGAATCTGTCTACGAAAAGACGGCTTTCCATTTTATGTTTAACTAGCTGGCTTCGCCCGCTACGCTGGTCAGTTTCTCCAAACGAATCTTGAATCAAACAAAATATATAGGGGAATTTGATCTTGTATTTTAAAGAAATTTGCACATTTACCCAGAATATCCTTCCGCATTGCTCAAAACGTCTCTAGATGGCAGCACTAAAATTTGAAAGAAAGTCTGTATGGTTACGCCATCTATATGCATTATTTTCATTGTAGATGTATATAGTCTCTGAATGTAATATGTGTGCAGTGACCATGATATCTTGATGTTTGTATATTAAATCTCTAGTTAAAAGGCTTTCTACGGACCTCTCATCTATTTATGTGCTTACTATATTATCTATTTATGTTTGTGCAAAACATATGCTGACAATTCGTATAAAAGGCTGGACTTTCTCTGATGTTTTTCTCTCTTGCCCATTCTGGTTATTGTTTGTGTTTTTAAAATGTAGCTGCATATTTTTATTGTCTCTTTAGTTTCTTGATTTAACAACAAAGTTATGCTGTATTTTGTCAGTCATCTCATAGTATAAAAAATTAATACGCTTTTACAGAAACTGTTGTTTTTAAATTCTTCCACATAAAACACTGCTTAGTATTCAAAACGGCCAACAATATCTATAGATCCTATATACAGGGCTGCACAAAAGAATTCGGGTATTTTTCCAACTTTAGATGGTAATTGCTGAAATGGGGTTTTCTAATGTGTTATGTGCTTTCAAACATCATCTTTTATCCTATTAAACGGTTAGAGGCGAATTATCCATTAGGCTGAGTAGGCTGAAGCCTAGGGGCCCGGAAGGAAAGGGGCCCCAGTTCTAAGATTTTCTTTAACAGTTTTTTCTTCATATCGGGCTAATATTTTACGCAAAAGAGAAATGATGTGCGATATTCTTTGTTTCACTCTTTTATTGAATATTGTAGGTAGTTAACATATAGATGGTATTCCAAATGCTACTCCCCTTTTAATTTTTTCGATATTCATGAGAAGAAAATATTGGATTCTTACAATTTTTTCACATCCAGTTTGTGATGGATTTACACAGAGGCGACTTTTGTAGCCACAGCACATTGGTCGAGATTTTGTCAGCAATTCTACAAATGATGTCTTTTAAAGAAGCTATCAAGTTTTAATTAAACATTTTGTCTATTTTTCACCTCTTAATTTTTATTGCCCTGGTCGATCACCCGACCTTGTCCACTTATTCTAGTAAAACTTATTGTTAAACTAAGAAAGATCTTTTGAGGTTAGCGACTTCATATAAATGCTTATGTGAAAATACATTGATTTCTAAATTTACTTGCTGTAACCCCATTTGAAAAAAAAATGTATGCAATTGTTCCCAGGATTGCATGATACTGGAGGATTCTAATAAATTATATTCGAAAAATATTTTTCTCCGTCTAGGAAGTAAATTTAAAAAATCCTATTTTTTTTTACGACCACAGCTTACCGAATTATGGCACTTTGAATTTTAGGAAATATCAATGTTTACCTGCACTAAAAGTACTTTTTTCTATTTTTAGTGCCAGAAAACTCTGAAATATATCGCTTTGAAGGAGGGGAGGAGGTCCCCCAAAAAGTCAAGCCTAGGGGCCCGGGTCGTAGTTAATCCGCTTCTGTAAACGGTGAAGTTTTGTTATAGTATTCTGAATGTGTTGGAATGTGTTTCATAATGTAAGCTTAACGTATGATTTTCTTTTCTTGTTATGAATGTTGCAAGCACAAAAGTATAAACAAAATCTGCAAAAACAAATATTTCATGCAAGGGGCCATTCACAAATGATGTCACACTTGGAGGAGGAGAAGGGGGGTTCATGAAATTGTGACAGTTTGTGACAAGGGGGTGAAAGGGGGTAAGAAAAAGTGTGACATCACACATTTTGGTTAAAATAAAATCATTTAAAATCAGCAGATTAAATTTTGAAGTTATTCTGAAATTACCAGAATTTGAGAGTATTTTTTAATCGGGGCTAAAACAACTTTCATGAGATTTGTTTTCACTTATATTCCTTTCCTTTTAAAAAAATATATTAATATTTTATTACTAACTAGAAAGCTACGCCCGCTACGCTGGACAATTTCTCTTAACGAACCTTTAATCAAACAAAATATTGACATTTCATAGTTCACTTTTATATTTTAACAGAATAATAAGGATACTATAATTTGTGACTCCTGCTATAGCCAATATACACGTCAGGACACGCCGACCTTATCATTATCCCTTTACGCGTGAAGATTTCGCTATGGTACTCCATTGTGAAATTTGGTAATTTTTGAAATTCAATATTTGAAAAATGGCATAATCATTAGATTGAAAATTTATATCAAGAAATATACAATTTTTTACCTTTCAAACGCAGTTTGTCTAACAATTTTATGAAAAATACTTTTCGAGCTATTATTTTTTTCAGTAACTTCAAATGTTTCATTTTCCGAAATTAACCTGTGGCAAAGATTAGCGAAAAACCCAGTCGTCAGCAACGCATAGCTTTATATTAAAGAGGATGTTGGAGCAGGGATTGTCACCATCACTTTTGAAATCAGTTCTGTAGTTCCAGAGATTCCATAGAAGTTGTGATTTAGAATGATTTTAGAACGCTTTTTGCTCATTTCACGCTTTTAAATTTCGAATTTTTTTTACTTTATTCTTAGAGAGCATTTACATCTTATAAGTAACTACAATGCCAAATTTTAAATTTCTAGCTGCTTCAGTATAAAAAAAGTCGCAATTTTCGAACTCCTGCAACCCATTGGGGTTAGTGGCACCGACATAAAATATCGCCTATGTTGAAGTAGGGATTGTCACCATCAATTTGCCACCATTACTTTTGAAATCGGTTCTGTAGTTCCAGAGATTCCATAGAAATTGTAATTTAGAATGTTTTTAGAACGCTTTTCGCTCATTTCACCCTTTTAAATTTCGATTTTTTAAAATTTTGTTCTTAGAGAGCATTTACATCTTATAAGTAACTACAATGGCAAATTTCAAATTTCTAGTTCCTTCAGTATTAAAAAAATTGCAATTTGGAATTTGCGTTTTTTGCTCCTGCACCACCCTGGGATTAGTGCCACCGACATAAAATGTAGCCTATGTTGGAGCAGGGACTGTCACCATCAATCTGCCACCATCACTTTTGAAACCGGTTCTGTAGTTCCAGAGATTCCATAGAAATTGTAATTTAGAATGTTTTTAGAACGCTTTTCGTTTATCTCACACCTTTTAAATTTCGAATTTTTTTAGAATTTGTTCTTAGAGAGCATTTACATCTTATAAGTAACTACCATGCCAAATTTCATGTTTCTAGCTACTTCAGTATAAAAAAAATCGAAATTTTAGAACGTTTTTCGCTCCTGCACCCCCCTGGGGGTAGTGGCACCGACATAAAGTATAGCCTATGTTGGAGCAGGGACTGTCCGCATCAATTTGCCACCATCACTTTTGAAACCGGTTCTGTAGTTCCAGAGATTCCATAGAAATTGAACGTTAGAATGTTTTTAGAACGCTTTTCGCTCATCTCACACCTTTTAAATTTCGAATTTTTTTAGAATTTGTTCTTAGAGAGCATTTACATCTTATAAGTAACTACCTTGCCAAATTTCATGTTTCTAGCTCCTTCAGTATAAAAAAAAAAATCGAAATTTTAGAACGTTTTTCGCTTCTGCACCCACCTGAGGGTAGTGGCACCGACATAAAATATAGCCTATGTTGTAGCAGGGGTTGTCACCATCAATTTGCCACCATCACTTTTGAAATCGGTTCGGTAGTTCTAGAGATTCCATAGAAATTGTAATTTAGAATGTTTTTAGAACGCTTTTCGCTCATCTCACCCTTTTAAATTTCGAATTTTATTAGAATTTGTTCTTAGAGAGCATTTACATCTTATAAGTAACTACCATGCCAAATTTCATGTTTCTAGCTCCTTCAGTATATAAAAAATCGAAATTTCAGAACGTTTTTCTCTTCTGCATCCCCTGGGGGTAGTGGCACCGACATAAAATATAGCCTGTGTTGGAGCAGGGATTGTCACCATCAATTTGCCACCATCACTTTTGAAATCACTTCAGTAGTTCCAGAGATTACCCCCTACAAACAAACAAACAAACAATCTTTACTACTTTATAATATTATAAGTATAGATTGTATTACTTTATTGTACACTGGCCTCCAAAAGTTAAGGTACAACATGTTTTTCGAAGCTCACCAGACAAAAAATGGCAGTCAGATTAAACTTCATAGTTTATATGAATGACAATAATAAGCTTTAAAAAAACTTACGCAAAAATTAGAGCTACCACTTTTATTTTATAGAAAAGAATAGGTATTTGTGAATGAGAGAAAAATATGCAATTACGAAGCTTTCGTAATTTCGCATGTAAGTTTTGTTGTATTCGAACTATTGTTGTCAGTTTTGTTCACAACAGCCAGTAGAGTCTAAAAATGTCTAGAAGAAGTCGTTTGCCCGATTCATTAAGGTGGCGGGCGGTAGGATGAATGGAAATGGGGTTGTCACAGGCCGATACTGCTAGACGGCTCAATGTGTCTCGCAGTGTAGTCCAACCACTCTGGGATCAGTATGAATACGAAGATTCTGTGTCCAGAAGACATGTTCCAGGCCGCCCACGTGTTACAACACCTGCAGAAGGCCGGTTTCTAGCTCTTTCGACCCGAAGGAGAAGACGCACTACTGTGCCGCAACTCATTGCAGACCACTTTGCAGCATCCGGGAGAAGAATCTCCGCTACTACGGTGCGAAGACGTCTTCACAATGCAAGTCTCTATGCCAGGCGACCAGTTGTGTGTGTCCCCCTCAACAGAGGACAGAGAAGGGCCCGCTTATGTTGGGCAAGAGAACATGTTTCCTGGACCAGACAACAGTGGGCTTCTGTACTCTTCACAGACGAGTCCAGATTCACATTGGAGAGTGATTCAGGACGTCTTCTGATCTGGAGAGAACAATGCACTCGATACCATCAATCAAACACTGTCGAAACACACAGGTACAGAAACGGTGGAATCATGATTTGGACAGGGATCTCACTCGGAGGCCACACTGACCTGCATGTGTTCCATGGAGGAACTGTGACTGGTGCGAGATATCGGGATGAGATTCTTGATTCATATGTGCGCCCATATGCCGGTGCTATTGGCAATGGTTTCATTCTAATGGATGATAATGCGAGACCACACTGAGCTGTGGTTGTTGAGGATTATCTTGAGGATCACGGTTTGGAGAGAATGGAATGGCCAGCTCACTCTCCAGACTTTAATCCGATAGAACATCTTTGGGACTATCTTGGAAGACAGGTTGCGGCTTTAAGTATTCTTCCAAGGTCATTCAATGAGCTGGAACAAGGCTTACTCCAAGTCTGGTCAGCGTTACCTATTACGGTGTCCGACAATTTAATTGAGAGCATGGAATGTCGATGCCGCCAATGCATTCAAGTTCGGGGTGGACATATTCCATATTAGAACCAGTTTTTTAATGTTTCTGTCACATTTTACTGCATAATACTGCGATGTACTGATTTCTCCAAGACTGGAATTTTCCACCATGAGTGCTTTTTTGTTGTAATTTCATTTATACGTTTAACTTAAGTAAATTTCTATGTTACATTTAATAAATAACAGTTTAGCGCACATTTCCTCCAAATTTGTTGTTTCTATATTCATTCATTTGCAAAATAGACGCAAAAAACCGGTTGTACCTTAACTTTTGGAGGACAGTGTATATTAATTATGTTTTCTGTTTAAACCTTAATTTCATACAAAATAAGTACACGAATCCTTTTTATTGTTATGCTTATAAGTGTCATTAGTTATAGTTTAAAAATAAAATTTTAAATATGATCTATAACGTAGTGCTTTGTTTCTGAACTGCAAGTATATGTCTATGTAATATAGTGTGACATGTGACAAGAGGGGGAGCGGTATGGTGAAGTGTGACCTTTTGTAACTAAGGGGGGGGAGGGGGGTTCAAAAATATTGAAAAAAAAAGACAGCCCCCAATGTTAACTTTTCCCAAAAGGCAATACACGATTTTTTTTTTTTTACTTTCGATGCGTTTTTAAATTGAGTTCAGTCATTTTTCGGTTTCAAAACGTTAAATTCTAAATTGGAGAATCTTCCTTGATAAGTGTAAGAATAAAATTGCTTCTGAAATAAAAGTGTGTAATTCTATATAAAAATAACTCGAATATGCGCGATTATTGCTATGAAAAAACTTCATTGGCTCTTATTTTGGAAATATAGATACGCAAAGAAGTTTCTTTTTTTTTTTTCGAAATAGAAGTGATTCAAAAATCAGGAACAACTTTAAAAAATAATTATTCGAAAACGAATTAAGATAAAAAGATCCGGTTTGCGCCGAGAACAGGTGGAAAAGATGCCGGATTTTTGTATGCCGAATACTTGAATAGTTCTACTGTTGACTAACAAATGGCTTACAAGCGACAAATCGCTTTCAAGTTACAAGTAAGCTTAGAACTTCCAATGTGCTGTCCGTCATTTAGCAGTGCAGCTATCAGACGAATCAGAACACCGTTCACAGCATTAGGCAACCTTTCTTGTGGTATAGCAGGTATATCCGCGGATTGCATCTTTCAACCTTGGCAATAGTTGCGATTTCAAGCATTATTTTTTTTTCTCAAGCATTGTGTTTATTCAAGCATTCTTTTTTGCTTTCGTCATAAAAATACCGGCTCCGTTCGTTTCCATTGCAACCACATCTTTTTATCTTTATTCGTTTTCGAATTATTATTTTTTTAAGCTTTTCTGACTTTTGAATTACCCTGTATGTATTATTTGAAATTAGCATTAAAAAAAAAGTGAATTGAAACCTATGAATTTTTTTTTAAAGAAATTGATTTTTTACAAGCTTTAGATTTGGGAATAAAAAATCACAGCTCATTCCGAAGAAGTTTTTGAGTTATGCTTAAGAAAGTTAAGACTAGTCGGATGTGTCAATCCCAAAACTTTCTTCTATCTCACACAGGTTTCGCATACACTAAAAAGAATCAGCACCAATTTATATCAAGCTCTAACTGAAACTCAAGTTTTATTAAATTCCGTGCTTTAGTTCTTGAGATATAACTATTGCTAAAATCGTGTAAATCCTACAAAATACAGCATAGTAGTGCCACTTTATGGGAGATTTAGATCAAAACCTAATCAATAACAACTTACGTCAACGTCTAACTGAATCTGAAGTTTGATGAAAATCCGTGCATTAGTTCTTGAGATATAGTTATCGTGTTAATAATGAAAAAAGTAGCATAGCAGTGCCACCTTTTGGGAGAATTAGATCAAAACCTAATCAATAACAACTTATGTCAACGTCTAAATTAATCTGAAGTTTGATGAAAATCCGTGCATTAGTTCTGGAGATATAGTTATCGTGTTAATAATGAAAAAAGTAGCATAGCAGTGCCACCTTTTGGGAGATTTAGATCAAAACCTAATCAATAACAACTTATGTCAACATCTAACTGAATCTGAAGTTTGATGAAAATCCATGCATTAGTTCTTGAGATATAGTTATCGTGTTAATAATGAAAAAAGTAGCATAGCAGTGCCACCTGTTGGGCTATTTACACCAAAACGTAAGCAGCATCTATTTATGTTATGGTCTAACAGAATCTGAAGTTTGATGAAATTCCGTGCATTAGTTCTTGAGATATAGCTTTCGTACAAATCATGAGAAAAGTGGTTTAGCAGCGCCACCTGTTGGGATATCTACACCAAAACGTAATCAGCATCTATTTATGTCAAGGTCTAACTTAATCTGCAGTTTTATGAAATTATGTGCATTAGTTCTTGAGATATAGCTATTGCGGAAATTCTGAAGAATGCAGCCTAGCAGCGCCATCTGTTATGCGATTTTCACCCAAAACTAATCAGCATCCATTTATATCAGGGACTAACTGAATATAAAGTTTTATTAAATTTCGTGCATTAGTTCTTGAGATATAGCGCCCACAAAATTTGTGTCACATACAGACAGACAGACAGACAGAGTCACAGACAGACATTTTCTAAAAACAGTCAAATCGTGTTCAGGACCTTCTAAAACGTATAAAACCGGAAGTCGGAAATTTTCATGAATCCAATACTTTCTTCTTGTAAAGATAGAAGAAAGTAAAAATCCAAACATGATGTCAAAATTCAGTGCTCATGTTAAAAATTTCGAACTTTGTTATAATTTCAATTTGGAGACGACCATCTATGAATATTTTTTTAACATAAACTGACAGAAGCAATAATTTCCAATCGAATGGTTATTTTCGTTTTTCTCTGCGACAATTTTGCGATTAAAATGTATGAGGTGTTCTCTCTTTTTTGACGACTATCTCAAAGCTAAATTAAATAGAAATCTTTAAAAAACGTATTACACTATACAATTTTAATTGTGTAGGATTTCAGATTTGCTTTTTATAAATTCATTTGCATTTATTCTTTCTGATTGTACGAGGGTCGATCCAGAAATAAGGCTCCCATCAAATTTACAAATAGACAACATTTTTTATTCTCATAGAAATGTACATCGTTGGAAAGAAGAAAGTTTGCTCTATTACTCTACATAATCTCCATCTTTTTCTACGCATTTTTGCAGACGGTGCTCCAATTTCTGTATCCCAATGTCGTAGAACTCCGGCGCCAACCCGTTGAGGAAGCGTTTCACCTCTTCTTTGACGTTATCGTCGCTCCGGAAGCGTTGGACATCCAAGTGTTCCTTTATCTTGGGGAACAAGTGATAATCACTCAGTGCGAGTTCAGGACTGAAAGGTGAGTGGGGCATGACAATCCACCCAAATTGTGTCAAAATTTCCTGGGTTTGACGGGAGACGAGAGGTCGGGCGTTGTCGTGAAGCAGCGTTACACCGGCTGTCAGTCGTCCTCGCCGGCGGTTCTGGATAGCTCGCCTGAGTTTTCTTAGTGTTACACAATAACTCGCACTTGGCGAGATCAACAATGGGAACCCCCATCTCAGACGGCTGCTGAGCCAAGAATAAGCGGCACAGCGAAGCACGGCCGAGGGAATCGCGAGTGCGGGAACAGCCGCACACAGCGCTGTTGCCGTATTTCGCCTCGCACCTTCCCGTGCGGCTGGAGCTCTTTGGGAACCTTATTTCTGGATCGACCCTCGTATTTACAATAAAGTCTACAATGATGCATGCAATATACAGAGTGAAAGAGGTATTGAGGCGCACATGCAGCTGTAAATTATAAAATAATTGTATCCAATTCAGTTTTTTAAAAGCCATATTTATATTCAACGCATTGAACAGATTAAGAATCAAGTATTTTTAATATCGGAAGCATTCACTTCATCGATTTTTGTTGCACAGGAGATCTGAGAAATGTAAAATAGGAACGTATAGCTGTAAACAGTCGAGCAAGAAGATTTCACGAATTTAGATTCTCGCGAAAACGATTCAAAATATTCTCTAAGATTTTAAATTTTCTCGGAATGTTCGAAATACTTGTATTACCCAAGGTTGTTTTTTATTTGTATATTTTACAGTTACATCAGCAAAAGTAAATATCTCCCTAAAGTTTAAATCCAAAATAGAATTCAAGTAGGTTATCTAAGCTGTAGAATTATTTTGAAATGTATACAATTAAAACAATTTAAAGCTAACGCTATAAAGGGAAAATAAAAACTAAAGTCTTAAAGTTTAAAGAATAATAATACGCAAAACACAAGTTTTAAGAATCAGGAGTTTAAATATACACATTTTTCATCATCATCAGTTTGTTTTATAAAGCAAATTTTAGAGTATTAGAGGCGAACTGAAAAAAACAAAATTCGCCTGTTACTTACTGTCATCCACATGGTTAAGAAAACATTCGACCTTTATCGAGTTTGTCGATTAATATCTGCAATGTCTCATATATATGAGTTGTAATTTTCCAATTGGACGGAAAATGCCCGGGTCAGGATTCGAACCGGGGATCTCTTGGCTGAAGCTACCTATGCTCTACCAACTGAGCCATCCCGGTCGAATCTGGAGGACCTAATTGATGCAGTTAACCTTATTGATCATAGCATCTGGTCTGATATCTTAATCAGCTCAACAGAATAAATCGCAGGTAATTTGGAACTCCAGTAAACGCTGGATAGTCATTACACTAGATTAATTTTAACACAATTATTCAAATTGGTAAAGAAGTCATCTGAGTTCTAATTTTCCAACTGGATGAAAAATGTCCGGGCCAGGATTCGAACTTGGGATCTCTTGGCTGAATCTGCCATGCTGGAAAATTACAGCTCATATGATTTCTTTTCCAATTTGAATAATTGTGTTAAAATTTATCTAGTGCCTCATACATGCTCTGTGAAGTCGCCAAACGTACGCCTCACAAATTAAAATTCAATTTTACAGCAAGCTTTTCATGAATACAGTTTTAAAATTTCTTTTTATTACTATTTTTTTTCTTTTGTACAGTGGGTCAAAACATATGTATACTGTGAAAGTAATTTTCGAAAAAAAAAGGAATTGTAACCTATGAATTTTTTAACAGAAATCGACTTCTAGAAACGTTTAAAAATTAAAGTTCATTCCGTCAAGTATTTTTTGAGTTATTCTTAAAGAACTACTTGCATTTCAATCTATTTGCAACGATTATAAATGATTTTAACATTAGCAGTACCAAACTTTAAGCCTGCATAATTCTTAAAATACTTGACCGAATGACGTACAACTTGGTATCCTACGGTACAATTTACCTAAACACCCAAATATGACTTCAAATTTAGGTATTCGTATTGAAATTTTCAGAGTTTGATGCAATTTCGATATGAAGACATGCCCCTAAGCTTAGTTTTTAACATAAATTGAAATAAGACACAATTTCCGGTTGAATGGCTATCTGAGTTTTTTCTGGGTTAATTTAGTAATTAAAATGTATGGGAAAAGGATTCCCTTAATACAACGGTCGGCAACTGGCGGACCGCGGTCCACATCCGGACCGCGGAAGGTCAAATCGTGGACCGTCAAAAATTTTCAATTTGAATAAATAGTTTATTAAAACAATTATCTCAACTATTATCTTCAATTATCTCTAATTATTCAACAATTATCTGCTTTTTCTATTTTATAATGTGTATATAAAATTTTTCAGACCGTATACTTGTGTATATAGTAATTTTTCATAACAAATACCTGATTTTTCTATTCTATAGTGTATGTATGTATGTGTAAAAATAACAATTTAAAATTAATAAGTACTAATATTACTTAAGTGTTTTTTCTCTGGACCTCGATAAAATTCTTCAAAAGTATTCGGACCCTACATAAAATTACTTGCCGACCCCTGCCTTAATATTTCAATTTTTTTAAATTTCTTAAATGGCGTATAGAAAACATAGCGAAAAAGTATCCAAGCCGGGACTCGAACCCGGGTCATCAGTACAGCGCACTGGCGTTCTACCAACTGAACCACTTGGAACAATACCCAGACTGGCACTTCACACTATCATATGTTGGCAAAGCTACATTCGCAGCACAAGATTGAATATTTTTTTTTCGTGAGCCGCCAACCCTGGGGTAAACACGAAACTAAAGAGAATCCAGCATCGATGATTGAATTAATCAAAATATTCTATCTTGTGCTGCGATTGTAGCCTTTCCAACATATGATAGTGAGAAGTTCCAGGCTGGGTATCGTTCCAAGTGGTTCAGTTGGTAGAAGGTCAGTGCGCTATACAGATGACACGGCTTCGAGTTCCGGCTTGAATACTTTTTCACTATGTTAGCTATACACCTTTTAAGCAATTTAAAATAAAACTGAAGTATTATGAATGTAAAGGCATGTGAAATTTTCTATGAAAAAAATTCCATGTATTAAATAGGGATTCCCTTATTTTATTTATTTATTTATTTATTTTTTTGGCCAACCGTATGTGGTAGTAGAATAAATCATTCATATTACACAGAATATTTTAGGTACTTTTAAATCAAGACAAAATAAAAAAATAAAAAAATAGGTAAACTTATTTCGACAAACACATCTTCAGATAAAGTTGTTTTCTAGTATAAACTGAACCCTATACTACATTGCGGATCATATCACATTATATGCCAATAAATGCTATATTATTAATATCACACATTTATATCACGCGTTAATATCACACGTTTACATCACACATTTGTATAAGATGAGCCTTATTTCACATATACAGCAAATACATGTATTATCTGCGCCAATTTAACCTACTTGGTGGCATTATTAAGCTAATTATTACATTTTTTTTCCAAAACAAAAAACTGGGAATCAGGTATTAATGATAAGATTTTTTTTATTTTACTAGTAAACACTCAAAGATGGAAAAAAATATCTGAAAATTATATAATATTATTAATTAGAGTAAGTTGCGTATAGTATCTGTCAGATTACCTTAAATATGTAACTTAAACTTTGTCACGAACGATAAAATTTAAAAATCTTCCAGAAAATTTTAAATACCATTTTTAAAAAATATTTGTCCTTTTCCCCCGCCACTCATAATATAATGTAAAATTGTTTTTTCCCCTTGTAATCCTAGAAAAAAAAATCCCTTAGTAAAAGGGCTCAACAAATGCAATTATCTTGATAGTGTTACGGCCATAATTGTGTTATATGACTTTTCATATTAGATATTCTTCTGCAATAATAACATATAACTTAAAAATAACATTCAGCTTTTCTCAGCTTTGTTAAATTGCTTTATAGCACTCGATTCTTCGAAATATTATACTGACATTCATTAGCGTTATAAGTATAAACAAAATCTGTAAATATATAAACAAAAATTTCATGTGAATTCAACTTTTCCAAAAATGCAATGCACAACGCCTGGGGAAATGAGAGAATTCTTCTTTTCGAAGCGATTTGAAACTGATTCCAGTAAATTTCTGTCTTCGAAAACCTGGAGTTGCGGAGATTTTCCAAGTAATATCCGAGAGACGTGAAGCAGAAACGTAACCGCCAACTTTTAAGCAGAGATTTATGTCAGGCTACATTTTTCTATGCCAAATACTCTACGAACTACGAATTTTGTGAAGTCAATCGTAAATAGCCTCAAGAATGTTGAATTTCCTCAGAGAAATGTTTGAGTTATACAAAGTTTATGATTTATTTATTTTTAAGCGCGCTTTCGGTAAACAGGGAAAAATATCTCCTTAAACTTCAATCCCAAGATTACATTTAAGAAAATTAATGAACCAGAAGAATCAAATTGAAATTACTGCAGGTGCTTTGAGAAACAGAAGCTCAATTATATTTATATTGCTGTAATAAAAATTCCGAATTTTTTTTAAGATTTGAAAAATAAAATACAGTAAACAGGGAACACTAAGGCAAGATCGATCGGGGACAGAGAAAGATTTCCAAATTAAACTTTAAAAATAATCAGCTTGACTCTGCTTCAATCAATTCGTTACTGTGATTTTGTTGAAAAAGAAGAAAGAATATAATATTTACTATGGAAACATAACAGGAGAAGAAGCTATACATTTTATGTAGATTCTTTTGTAATTTAAATATTAATTATATGTAAATAAAAACTGCAGTTATAATCATTGAAAGTGTGTATACATTTTTCTGACGCACTCTGTACTTTTGTTATCTATATATTTAAAGTGAAAAGCGTTCGGAAGATGAAAACTTTTTCAAATTGCTATGTTAAAGACGCTGACGCGAAAACAAACAAACAAACAAAAAAACGAGAAGAAAACATTTCTTTTACAACTAGATAACAATATTTTTTCACGAAATTGTTACACGGGCTGTTAACCAATAAAGATTTCAAAGAGTTCGGACAAAAAGAACCAGAAAATGTGCGCTTTTATCATTAAATATCAATATTTTTTTGCGAATTTTTCATTTAAAAATATAATTTCATACAAAATCGGTTTAAAGATATAAAACAATGTATATATATATATTTTTTATTTAATTTCACAGGCCCGTACAACGCTCTGCAGGTCAGCTAGTGTCTAATGAAATGGAAAAACTGGCAGTCTAGTTAGATTTGCTATAAAATTTGGTTGACTAGATTTTTTATTTTTAACTTACTCTGACAAGGTTGTTGCTCCAGTTATGCATGCTGCCACAGACAGATCTCTGAGGCCACTAAACGAACTATAATAGGCAGATTGGACTGATTGAGATCAGACCGTAGTGTGAGTTTTACATAAATGAAGTCGGCCAACTCTTGTACACAGAACTATTAAAAATATTTCGCAAAACTGAAAAGATAAATGAGGTGAATAAACAAACAAAAACCACATCGTAGGGTTGCAATTCGTCCTTTTATATAAAAATATAAGATTTTCAATCCAAGCCGAACAGGATTATTAATTCATAATTGTAACATTAAAGAAACTGTTTTAACGAAAAATTTTGCAAATGTAACCTTGTTTTGTGAGCAACGTGATGACATCACGATAAATGCTGCAAGTCGCCACCATCCGTGTCTAAGCAACACGTTTCATATTTCGGAATGTAGGTGATGTACGAACGGTGTCACTTACAGAATCATTGTGCACTTCCACCACATCGCGCGTTGTCATCACATTTCTCATAAAGCAACGTAAATCTGCTGAAAATTTCGTTAAAACATTTTTGTTGAAGTCATGAATGAGTGTTCAGAGGTTCATCTTGTTGTAAAGCACTCGATATTTTTAACTGAATAAACCTATGACTACTAAGTGATTTTTGTTTGTTTCCGTATGATTTGCCGTTTCATGTTTGGAAGACGTTTGAAATCATCATTTATAAGAGAGTTCGATATCCGTAAAGAACAAAAAACGTCTTACAGAACATTCAATTTTGACTGCCTAAATATCAGTTAATGAAGTAGTCTTTTGAAATGCATTCTCCCAGAAGTGTATAGTTCATTCATGATAACTTGGCCTTCAAATGAGAAACGCAAATTTAGCTGAATTTATTTCAAAATTTTAAAATCCCCTCCCCTAAAAAAGGTTAAAAAAACCCTTATGTTTTGGAGACTACTCGTCGGATCTTCATTTCTAGTGCCAAAACGAAGTCCTTCCCAAATTTTCGTGAATGACCACTCGTTGTCGTCTATTACTCAATTTTGGTCTATTTTACCTGTACTAATTTAATAGTGGAAATTAATACCGATCGGTTGGTACAACTATCATTTATCCGGCTGTGTCTGCCGCGATCGGCCCTACTGCTACCGTTCCAAACAAGTGTTGAAAGGAAAACGACCAGCGATGGGCGCGCGCCACCTTTTTCGCAAAGTAGCGACGGTCTAAAGGTCAGAAAAGGGTTTCGCGCTACGTGGAATAGGAGGTACCTTCCATTGGTTACCGATCGGATCGGTAGTAGTCCTGATCGCGGAATATGCCACCGGAAAAAATTAAAATCTAAATTCAAGACATCGACCAGCGTGCCATCTTATTGTCATTTAATTTGTCCAACGACCGCTGCGGCTTCGACATCATTATAACTCTTGGAGACGGTTGGGGGTGTGTGGTGTAGTCCGCCGAGCAGCCGGCTACGCGCCCATCAGAGGTCCCTATACCCTTTGAACACTTGATGGGAACGGTGGCGGCAATCTCGATCACAGAAGATGTAACTGGAAAAATTTAAAAGCTAAATTCAATAAATTTAAGACACCGACCAGCTGTTTTTGGACAGCGACGGTCGCTGCGGTTTCCAGTTAAGTAACGGTTTGCCTTTAAATCTATCATGAGGTACTCAATAAACACTTGTGATTTATTTGTTTGCAAGATTAGTTGAAGATTAAAAAATTATTGAGATTTTAAACTCCGTGAACTGAATTACAAGTAGCTATGGGTAAAAACTATTGTAAAAATATTTAAAACTCTAGGAATATCTTTTAAAAACTCATAGGCTGAAAAGCAACAAATTATGTCACTTTATTGAGCTAAATTTTATTAAATACTTATGTCGGGTTTACTTTCGTGTTTTTGGTTCTACTAAAAAAGTTCCCTAGAGTTTTGCTAGATACTGAAACATTTCATGTTTTTGCCAGTGATAGTCTCAAAAACTATTAAAGAAATTCAACATTAATTATTGCTTTAAATTTAAAAATGTTGAATTTATAATTAATAAGTTTTTTTAAGACTCAACTGACTTTTAAAAAATACTTTTTTGCTAATTAAATCGAACTTTTAGCACTAGTTTAGGCTTAAAAGAAACAAAAGTACAATCTCTGATTCAGAGAAAAGTAATTTATTTTTTAAAACTCAAATAAATAAAAAAATGATTACCGCGAAATGAAACACGAATAAACAAAATAAATGCAATTAATTTAGAATTTTGCCGATATCGTTTAAAAGAAAAATATCTGGAAAAACTCTAAAGTTTCGCAAATAATGAATTTTTAATCAATTAAAAGTTTTTTGTGGAAACAATTTCTTAGAAATCTGATGCTCAAATAAATGTAAGAAATAAAAAAATTCAGAAAGATCAAATGACATTTTATTAAATATTTTAAATTTCTTTAAATAATTTAAATAGCTATTCATGCTTTATTTTTAACTCCAATATTATGAATTTTGTTCGAGATTTGTCTTAAACATTTATTTACTTATATTTGAAATAGCATCAGACTAATATCAGTTATTTTGAGGTCCAATATTGCATGCATTGGAAAACTCCGAATGAAATACCAATATTGGTTAAATATTGGCTTTATATTGGAAATATCGACAGTAAAATGGTGTTATTATATATTTAATTGTTTTACATCCTTACTAATATTTAACGTAAAATCATGCACCAAACATAGATTATGAAACACATTCCAACACAGCCAGAAAACTACAATGGAACTCTCTGGAGCATATACCAACATTTAGTTTTAAAAGTTCATTTTTGAGTAAACTGTGGTCATTTGAACAAAAAAAGTAATTTTTTCGCCCTTTTTTTTAACCTTTTGCGAGCTTGAAAAAATAGTTAATCAGTGAAAAATATACTTTTTGGTGGTATAAGCTCAAGCAAAAATGATTCCCTTTCTTTTTAAAAAAATGAAGGAAATCAGTCGAATAGTTCTTGAGAAAAATGGTCGCCCAGGTTCAAATACATGGTTTCGAGACTGTTTCGCCATGGTTTTGAGATTTTTTTGGACGCAATAAACTTCGTGTGAATAGCTGTTTTCTAGCGCGTAAGAATTTGGAATATCACGAAACCGCTTTAGGGCTACAATCTGAATCTACATTTGAGGGATGCAAAAAAATGACTAAAATTTTGACCCAAAGAAATATAACCTCCCCTTAAGATGTAAATGATCGCCAAAATTAGTTTTAAAAAAATTCGAAGTTTAAAAGAATGAAATGACTGAAAAACATTCCAAAATCATGATTAATCCGAAACTGTTTGGGCTAGAAACTTTTAATTTCACACGCAGATTACTTTAAGGACATGATCCTCTCAAAGAAAAAAAAATCAAATGGGAGGTAAACGTTCTGCATTTATATTTTTTTACTATTATTTCTCTGATACCAATTGGCACATTTCAACAACCATGTGCGCAAATCCACGGTCTTGCTACTTGGAAATATTGCGATGGAAATACAATATTATAAAAAAAATATTGACTCTTAACGCTGAAAATATTGATAATGAAACGAAGAAATATATTATGCTAATATTGGTGTAAATTTTGCAAAATGTAAATATCTCAATGTTGGGGCAATATTTCCTGCTAATTTTAGCCAAGGTATAGCCAATATAAAAATATTGACAATGAAACGACGAAATATTTTCTGCCAATATTGATGTAAATTTGGCAAAATGTAAATATACCTCAATATTGGGCAATATTTCCTGCTAATATTAGCCAAGGTATAGCCAATATAAAAATATTGACCCAATACTGTTTTGGTAGTAAAGCAGTATTTAAAACATTGTATTGCCAAGGAATTGTGATCAAAGAATGCTTCAGTGTTTTTGTCAAAACGCACAAATAACTAACTACTAGTGATAATTTAAGGAATATTTATTATTTTTATGTAGAACTTTTTTTTACAACGATGGTGGAATTTCATACTTCAGGGACGGTGAACCTAAGGGCAAGTGTGCCATAGTTGGCATGCGGTAAAACATTTTCGACACGGAATTGATTCATATTCTAAATCAAAATACAATGAAATAGCACAAAACACACGAATTTAGACTAGCAATTTAGCTAACGTAAACGCGACTTGTTGGAAAATTTATCAAAGTAAGAGAAAATTTAGACTAGACGAGCAAATACGAAAGACTACCAGGCATTAGAAATAAAAAATGAGATGGTAAAAGTATGACAACTTGGAATTTAATTCCAGACAAGTGAGCTGTTTATGGGAATTGGCGTTTTGAAAACTGTTTTCTGTACCTGTATCTGTAAATATTTATTTTTTTGGAAATGAATGACACGCAACACTCAAATAAAAATTCCTTGCCAAGTGACTCCAGTTAATCTCGTATTCTGTTAATAGTAAGTAAATATTAACCTGATATCAATTATTCGGCATCTGATAGATGATGCCGAAGAAGATAATCTGAAAGATGAAACGATAAAACAAAAAAAAAATAGCATTCATTTTTTTATTACTTTATAAATTATAACACCTATAGGTGAAACTTATATGAACCTAACACCTATAGGTGATCTTTCATAATGCACATCTAATACTTTTGAGAAGGATGCTTTTTTGGATGCCTAAATTGGAATGCCTTAAATGCATCCCAGTACAGAACGAATTTTTGTTACCAAAATTTTTCTACAATGTCTATTTTCACGTTTCTCTAGGTTAGATAAAAGATAAATGCCTAACTCATAAATTCGAAAGTGCTTATGCGAAAACTTCTTCGTTTGATGCAAATGATTTATAATAAGGTAAAAATATTACAAAAGAAAACAACAACGAATAATGCAAATGTAATGTGTTTATTTACAGTGGACTGTTGAAATTTACACAACAGAAAGTTATCATACCAAATACAGCATGAATTGATGGCAGAGAAGCAGCAAACAGCGAGAAGCAAAGAGGCACGTAAAACATTCATTGAAGAGCAGCAATCCCAGGTATGATGGCAATCCAAGAGCAGATACAAAACAGATAATTCAGATAGTAGAAGACAGTGATGTTAGTGAAGCAGCATTAGCGATGTTAGTGATTCATAAATAGCACAAATCTCAGATATGATGGCGATCAAATAGCAGTTACAAAACAGACCAGTAAGAAAGCAACACACAGTGACGTTAGTGAAGAAGCATTAGCGATGTTAGTGATTCATAAATAGCACAAATCTCAGATATGATGGCGATCAAATAGCAGTTACAAAACAGACCAGTAAGAAAGCAACACACAGTGACGTTAGTGAAGAAGCATTAGCGATGTTAGTGATTCATAAATAGCACAAATCTCAGATATGATGGCGATCAAATAGCAGTTACAAAACAGACCAGTAAGAAAGCAACACACAGTGACGTTAGTGAAGAAGCATTAGCGATGTTAGTGATTCATAAATAGCACAAATCTCAGATATGATGGCGATCAAATAGCAGTTACAAAACAGACCAGTAAGAAAGCAACACACAGTGACGTTAGTGAAGAAGCATTAGCGATGTTAGTGATTCATAAATAGCACAAATCTCAGATATGATGGCGATCAAATAGCAGTTACAAAACAGACCAGTAAGAAAGCAACACACAGTGACGTTAGTGAAGCAGCATTAGCGATGTTAGTGATTCATAAATAGCACAAATCTCAGATATGATGGCGATCAAATAGCAGTTACAAAACAGACCAGTAAGAAAGCAACACACAGTGACGTTAGTGAAGAAGCATTAGCGATG
Source organism: Maratus michaelseni (assembly GCA_963931845.1). Lineage (NCBI taxonomy): Eukaryota > Metazoa > Arthropoda > Arachnida > Araneae > Salticidae > Maratus > Maratus michaelseni. The sequence goes on along the minus strand of OZ007590.1, from coordinate 400,989,955 downwards.
TTAGTGATTCATAAATAGCACAAATCTCAGATATGATGGCGATCAAATAGCAGTTACAAAACAGACCAGTAAGAAAGCAACACACAGTGACGTTAGTGAAGAAGCATTAGCGATGTTAGTGATTCATAAATAGCACAAATCTCAGATATGATGGCGATCAAATAGCAGTTACAAAACAGACCAGTAAGAAAGCAACACACAGTGACGTTAGTGAAGAAGCATTAGCGATGTTAGTGATTCATAAATAGCACAAATCTCAGATATGATGGCGATCAAATAGCAGTTACAAAACAGACCAGTAAGAAAGCAACACACAGTGACGTTAGTGAAGAAGCATTAGCGATGTTAGTGATTCATAAATAGCACAAATCTCAGATATGATGGCGATCAAATAGCAGTTACAAAACAGACCAGTAAGAAAGCAACACACAGTGACGTTAGTGAAGAAGCATTAGCGATGTTAGTGATTCATAAATAGCACAAATCTCAGATATGATGGCGATCAAATAGCAGTTACAAAACAGACCAGTATGAAAGCAACACACAGTGACGTTAGTGAAGAAGCATTAGCGATGTTAGTGATTCATAAATAGCACAAATCTCAGATATGATGGCGATCAAATAGCAGTTACAAAACAGACCAGTAAGAAAGCAACACACAGTGACGTTAGTGAAGAAGCATTAGCGATGTTAGTGATTCATAAATAGCACAAATCTCAGATATGATGGCGATCAAATAGCAGTTACAAAACAGACCAGTAAGAAAGCAACACACAGTGACGTTAGTGAAGAAGCATTAGCGATGTTAGTGATTCATAAATAGCACAAATCTCAGATATGATGGCGATCAAATAGCAGTTACAAAACAGACCAGTAAGAAAGCAACACACAGTGACGTTAGTGAAGAAGCATTAGCGATGTTAGTGATTCATAAATAGCACAAATCTCAGATATGATGGCGATCAAATAGCAGTTACAAAACAGACCAGTAAGAAAGCAACACACAGTGACGTTAGTGAAGAAGCATTAGCGATGTTAGTGATTCATAAATAGCACAAATCTCAGATATGATGGCGATCAAATAGCAGTTACAAAACAGACCAGTAAGAAAGCAACACACAGTGACGTTAGTGAAGAAGCATTAGCGATGTTAGTGATTCATAAATAGCACAAATAAACAGACCAGTATGAAAGCAACACACAGTGACGTTAGTGAAGAAGCATTAGCGATGTTAGTGATTCATAAATAGCACAAATCTCAGATATGATGGCGATCAAATAGCAGTTACAAAACAGACCAGTAAGAAAGCAACACAAAGTGACGTTAGTGAAGAAGCATTAGCGATGTTAGTGATTCACAAAGAGCACAAATCCCAAATGTGAGACAGCAAGGAAGCATGGATGATACGGCAAATAGATATGAAGACATAGTCGATAAGAATGACAGGTTAAAAAAATAATAATCTTCCATTCCCAAGTACCACAGACAGATGACAGTGTGTGAAAATCATTTTAAAATGCTTGAGTTAACATGTTTACAATAAGACAACAGAGATCACTTTAATTTGGAGTATTGTCCGGCAAACCAAAAATAATTTTGTCGGGCCACATTGAATTGTAGTGATATCTGAGAAGCTAACGTTTGGGCCACTTTTGGGCTTTTGCTGTACTTTTTTTCTGTTGGAGAGGGACTGATCAGATTAGGAACCAAATCTGTAGGGCATAGATGTCCCTTTATTGAGGTTTAAAAAATATATATACAAAATCCCGCCGGTAAGCGCGAGAAAGGGCGGGGACATGAACAATGGATATAAAATTTACTTTTACAAAAGTCATCTAAAGATTTTTTATATACTTTAATAGGAACTTAGCCTACAGTTTTGCAATCGAGTTTGTAGCAAAGCATTTATCAATGTGGTGAAGTGTACGAGTTTCTATAAATAGTTGTACAAATAATAGTTATATAAACAAGGAGGGAAATTTTAAAATTTAAATGCAAATATTTGTCATAAAGGAAATGTTGTAACAATGAAATGAAATTTGCGTTAAGCCACACTTGCTAAAATACACTATTGGCAGCAAATCCGATTACGCAACTTTAAAAAGCTTGGCTTAAGCTTTGCGCTTTAGAAAATGAAATTCTTTGCAAAATGCTATAAAAAATTATAAAAACAAACCCAATGAACGATACTTTTTTTCTATTTTTAAGAGGCTACTTCACTCAGACGAAAACACCCGCTCGCTAATGTTAATCCTATAGGGGAAATATTTTAAGATATCTCGTTCGCATTTCCATATTTTTAAATGATTTTTTTTGCAGTGGATAGCTGAGGTCAATCTCTATGCACGCTCCTTTGTACTTTTTTTATTTTAATTACAAGTTTTTTTTATTAAGATACTTTCACTTTTGGAACCGGTTTTGAAAGTGAAAGTATCCTTAATAAAAAAAACTGCAACAAAAATCGAAAAAGTACAAAGGAGTAATGCATGCATAGAGATTGACCTCAGCTATCCAATGCAAAAAATCATTTAAGAATATTGAGATGCGAACGAGATATCTTAAAATATTTCCTCCATAGGATTAACATTAGCGAGCGGGTGTTTTCGTCTGAGTGAAGTAGCCTCTTAACAGTACATATGATATTTTGTAATTCTACCATTTAATTTGCTAATTTTCATTATTTCGTAATTGTTAACTCTTTGTTCTCAGCAATATCGCTCAGACTAATCCCTTTGAGGGAAGTCCAATTATAGATTAATGCAATATGCAGTATCTCATTAGATATTTTCCGATTACAATATAATCATTCTAAAAATCAACTTCATCTAGTAAACAAAATTGTTCTTACCTAAATTTATTACAACATATGTTCTAGACTTATGTGTTTATATACAAAATGAGAAGTTTCACCTACCTAACAATGCACAACTTGCTATAAGAATTTGAGATTTTAAACAAATGTTAATTGAAAATTTTATTTAATTAAACTAAGCATTCAAGAATTAGTAATACCACTTTAAAATTATACTAATTTGTTAAACTAATTATTTAGAGAAATACTTCCAAAACTTTTAGAAATTAACGAGGTTCCTCTAAAATTAGTCGTGAATAAAATTCTCTCAAAAAGTATGGGTGATATAGCAATATTCCTTAGAGGTTTTAGTAGGGAGTTTCACGAGATATGGCTAAATGCAATAATTTAATGAATTTTAAGGAATTGGAATACCAGAAATCTTCATTTAAAACATTTATTGGAGAAATGTATACCCTTACAAATCAATAAACCAATAACGAATAAATTCTCAATAAAATAGTTTATATGTATGTCTAAATAATTAGAGTTTCATCATTTTATTTAGAATAAAATGCTTGTTACAGTTTTTTATAGATTTTTTTTCCCTTTTCTTTTTCAAATGTAAAACATCCCGTATCTGAGATGACAATATACTTTTAAAGTGGTCAGAAATTCGACTTTAACAATTTTATATGAAGTTGTTAGCAAGAAATGCAGTACAAGCGACGTACCTCGCATACAAGTTGTCCCAAAAAGTTTGAAACGCTTTTTAATTTTTTACCTGAACGAGATACGCAGGCAATGTAAATTGCAATAGTGTTAAAAATAAGGTAAGAGTTGAGATTATGTTGATGAAATAAGTCCTGTCAATAATTTTTAAAAGTTCCAATTTTTAAATTTTTATACGGTCTATGGGGTCTATAAGTTACATTTAGAAAATTTTTGTCCGTGCTTTGAGAAGTAAAACAGTAAAAAGTCCGTTCGTCTAAGATCAAAGCTCACCGAGTTATGGTTATTTGAATTTTAGGAAATTTCGCAGTTTTCCAGCACTAAAAATGGACAGACGATTTTTTATTGCCCGAAAGATCCAAATTTTCATAAAATTCAAAGTCTCATGAAATAAATCGGTAAATTTTGGTCATCGATGATTTGAATTTTGACTCATTCACTTATGAGAGCATGGAGAATTTTTTTAATATAACGTGGGACCCATCTACCGAATAAATATTTAACAAGTTGGATATTGTACGTCAAACATGACCAATGAGGTGCGTTCGTACTAAAACTAGTTTTAGTGAAATTAATTATATCGTCTGTTATTGTGATATGATCAATTTCCGTAATAAAATAACTAAATTTTTTGGCAACATTTTATCTTTTGTTGACATTTACTGAAAATTACGATGAGAAACTCAAGCCTAGATTTGAAGTTTTCAGAATTTGAAATCCATATTTAGACTTTTTCCATTTAATAGGGTAGATTGGGTAAAGTTGCCGTAGTTTTTGATTTAATGTTTTATAAAATCGTCTGTTGTTTTTATTTGTTATTCACTAATTTCTTGTTAAAACTGATACATTTATGTATGATTACAAAATGATATTTCATTTTACAGCTGTCATAGAAAGCAACAAAAATATTGCTTTTGTAAATGCATGCATTTCGGCATCTTGCGTCAATATTAAGATGGCCAACTACATAGGAGTAATATGATTTCTGGACTTTTTGTGTAAACATTAATTTTTGTGAAGCAGTGCAACACATAATGGAGTGAAAAAAAGTAACTTTAATATTTTAGACATACTAAAGTTGTTACTTACTTAGTATTCGACAATTACAAAAATATGAATGTTACAAACATTTTCAATTTAATAGAAAACAAACTAATATTTGAAAAAAAGATTATGTTCTACTTAACATTTAAAAGTATTATGGCACTTAAGTACGCTAATTTTTAAAACTTTATAACACGTTAAAATCTGGCAAACCCACTGAGATAAAGCGCTGTAGAGTACAGAATTTTTGATAATGTTTTTCATACGTTCCTCTTTTTTTTCAGCGATATATCAGCTCTACCACAAACTGTACATTTTTCTAGGAACTTTGAGCAACTTTCATGTATCCAACAGTTGCACTGAATGCACTTGATCCAATCACATTTTTCTAGGAACTTTGAGCAACTTTCATGTATCCAACAGTTGCATTGAATGCACTTGATCCAATCACATTTTTCCGAGGTTTTATTGTACTCTTCTAGATACTATGAATACTCATTCTCATTAACTTTTTAAAAAATCCTCATTTTCTGATTCATGGTGAGAAATTTCACCATCACTCGATTCCCATCCGTTGCATGCATCGTCTGTTGCAGATTCTCACTTTCTAGCTTTTGACTTATTCTTAAACACTTCCTTTTCAGAAAGGCTTGAGACATCTGGCAATTCGCAGCTGCTATTTTCTCTCTGCTTAGATTTAGTTTTTATAGGTCTAGTTTTTGTTTCCATTCTTAACTTTTTCTCCTTCATAAGCTTCTTTTTTTTTTGCCATTTTACTTTCTTTTCTTCAATAACTACTGATGATGTAAGTACATGAGCTTCTTGCCTTCTTTTACTATGCTTTCTCTTTTCATAAACTGGAACAGGTGAAATTTATTGCAGAAATTTTGTTGGAGAAGACTGTGTAATATTTTCGGCAGTTGGCACTAGCTCTTCTTTATCACTTAATGGCAAGTTGATTGTCAGGCTAGTCTACTGTTTGTGTGATTTTAGTTTGTGCATGGTTCTGGGAAATCTTGAATCAGCTACTTATCGGATGGTCTTGAGAGTTTGTTTAACAGTTTTAAAGTGGATTTCTCCTTGAAAAACTGGAGCTGTGACTCATGTTAATCGTTGGACCCAACGAAAGCTCGATTTGGAATAGCTGTAGGATTAAATGGAAATATTCACATTGCTTCAAAAGACACAATCCCATTTTGTGCGGTAGCACTTTCTTAATACTTTTTATGTCATTTTAAACATTTACAAAATTTATGATTTTAATCAATGATTTAAAAAAACAGTTGATTTAAATAACGATTTAATCACTGACTAAAATCATCTGATTAAAATCGTTGACACTTTAGTCAATACTCAAAAGTAATTTAAAACAATGAAAACAAGAACGAAAAATCATGCGTCAAGCATAGATTATGTAACACTTTCCAACCCTTCCAAAATAATTTACCAAATCTTTACCGTAAGGAGTAAGATGATATTTAACTAAACAATTTTAAAAAAGCATAACTTTTTTAAAAATCCAATTTCAGGAATTACCAACAATATTCGGAAAAATATCCGAGCTCATTTGTGCAACCCTGTATATTATCTATAGATTTGTATATATACCAAATAGAATGCTAAATTTTAGTTCAGTTAGCAAACGCGTAGAATAGTTTAAAATTTCCTTTCTGCAATTTCCGACAATAAACGGAAATGTACTCAAGAACGTTTGTGTTGCCGTGTATACAATCTATACAATTTATACACACCAAGTAATAGACAAAAAATGAGTTCAATTTAAAATCGTGTTCAGCAACTGAAAAAAACATTCCGAGCAATTATTATTAATAAGCAGTACTTTAACCGAATTCTTTTGTGTGTCCCTGTAAATGAACGATGAAAACTATACACACAATATTCTATAGTAAGCACCTTGTAATCCACTTTAGTGATATATATCAATTTCAATATGTTTGAAATATTGAAACATTATTAAAATAAACTGCAAGCGATTTTTCTTCATAGACCGTAATGTATTGGAATTCTTTTGAGTATCCCTGTAAAGGAACTATAAGTGCTATTAACACCACATTATATAATAAGTCTATTGTATTGCACCTCAGTGATCTATATCCATTTCAATATGTTTGAAATTGTGTAACATCATTAAAATAAACTGCAAATGATTTTTCCCCATAGACCGCAATGTAATGGAATTCTTTTGAGTGTGCCTGTGAAAAAAACTATAAGTGCTACACACTTCATTTTCAATACCGAATATGCCACAGTAAGCCTCAATAACATATATCAATTGCATGACGATCCGAACATATTTACGCGACTTAGAGCACGGATAGACAGACAAACCGAATTCATAAACACTTTTCAACTATGTTGGAAAGTGTTAAAAAACCAGCATCTTCCCCCTAAAGATTTTCTAAAGTGAAGAAGAGTTAACTAGCCGCCATTTACGTTTGGCGGAAAAGGCAGACACCAATACTCTCTAAAAACATCAGATTTATTTTTCTGATGTTTAAACTATGACTTATATAGCCAGTGGTGGGATTCAGCCGATTCGGTAGAACCGTTACTTAAAAATTGTTGAGTTCGGCGAACCGGTTGTTAAAATGACATTGGTCAAATCGCAAATTTACATTCCTTAAAATATCCATTTGCTCAATATCGTATCGTCTAACACATTGACATTTTCTCCTTTTCGTTCATCTTTGTGTTACGTCTTGGGTTCCGACAAGTTAAATGCACTGGATTTCTGTAGAGTATCTTTATAAAAGAATAATGACATAGGCACAAGGAGATTGTTCAGATTCCAAGTTTCTTTTAATTTTATTTTAATTAAATAAGTATTTATAATTTTGTTATTTTAAAAAATGCATTTTATGTTAATAACATTGGAAATTCTTTGACCATTAATGTACAAATGTACAGTCGTGGAAAAAAAAACTGAACACCCCCCACTAACTCTGCAACAAATTATAGTAGAAGGACGTGACTGGTACCAAACGATTGGAAATAAAGTCTACTTTTAAATTATGTATCTAAAATTTGCTTAAGGGGCCATCTACATATTAAAACCAGCCTAAACTTTAATTTTTTCAATGGCAACACCCACTTTTGACATGATATTTTAAATCTTCGGTTCAAACTATGCCTAGATACAAAATTTTAAGTCATTTAGATGATAAGTTTTTGAGTTATAAACATTCAAATTTTAGAGCTTCTAATGTTAAATTACATTTTCATATTTTTATTAATATCTCCTGAAATTATAATCCTAATGTGCTAACGTTTTGTTTGGTTATAAAACTCAAAAACCCAAACATAACTACGTAAAATTTGTAATTTTTAAAATTTTATAATATGAATTATGAATTATGAAATTAATATTCGAAAAAATTATGAATTGCAACCTACAATTTTTTTGATGGATTTATATTTATTATGTCCTGCTTTATGTGTATCCAAAATTTCAATTTTTTTTTCCAAGTAGTTTTCAAATTATGCTTTAAAAACGACAAAATGCTGCTTTAAGGGGCCGTCTATGATGTGCATTAAAGCATAGTTTGAATAGGGATGGGAGTGCTCCGACTCGAAATCCCGATTGACACCACTAAATTTTAATACTATTTGTTACCTTATTCAAGGACAAAATTTCTGAAATTCTTTACGTTGGAGAATACTATTAAAATTTAGTGGTAAGAATCGATATTCGGGTCGTTCATTCCTCTTTGAGGAAATATTATACTCATAGGCTGGGATTATAAGTGACTTGATAAACTTAGAGATTAAGTCTGTCTTACACTATAAACAATGCGTAAACCGTATTTCAATGCTTCGTGATCTTACGTTAAACAACTCTGACAACGACCTGTGATTGTAGTAAGATATAAGATAGCGAGGCACCAGAACCCCAGCCTTTATTAGTATATATATATATATATATATATATATTTCTTTTACTTTTTCAATGTCTGCTTTAAAATTTTTCATTTAAATTACGTAAAACGTATTTGCATGAGATATATGTTTTCATTTATGGAAAATAGTTTCGCTTTTATTTTTAAATTAATAAAGCTCATTTTTGAAAAATATGATCAGTTCTACCTTAGAAAAAACTTAATCATTTTTGTTACCTTTAAATGGATTTATAGCTTCTTTTCCAGTCTAATAAAGCTATATTGTTTTTTCTGCAGTATATATGTTTGAAGTGAAGTTTATTATAAATGCATATGTGTAGAGTATTTGCTGAAACAAAATGGCCCCACAATTAACTGAAGCAACGAAAGGCCAAATGATTGGCATGTGGCAAGCTGGAAGAAGTTTTCGTTATATAGCTGGGCATTTTCAAGTGTCTCTTCAAACTGTTTCAACATGGATTAATAGGTAAGGTTTATATTGGTAGTTTATTGCGAAGAAAAAATTACAATATTTCTTCTATAACTTTCGTATTTAAATCTATTCGATTAAACAGGCTAATTGAAAAAAAATTACAAGTTATTTTTATGGTTTTCTGATAGGCAAGATTATTTCCCAATCGTTAGCAGTGTGAAAAAAATCTAATAATAATAATAAAAAATAATAAATGTCATATGGCAAGTTTTCTTGCCAGGAGGCATTAATGAGTTAATTGTAAAATTTCAAATGAACTACCAGAATAGGTTTAATCATAGAATTATTACCCCTATTCCGAAGGAGAATAACGGATGTAAAGTTATTCAGATGTCTTTATAACATATATTTAGTTTTAGGTCTTCAAATAAATCGGAATGTAAATTCTGCGAACATATCGCAAAACAAGACACTCCCCCCCCCCCCCCCCCTCGCTACTAAAAAAAAAGCAATGTCTGGATTTATTTTCAGACTAAAAAACAATTTATCTGCGTATTTTTTTTGTTATTTTTACTTTGTTTCATTACGCTGCTTTATACTATTTTTTTTTAAATTCTAAATTTTGTATCTGTCAATATTATTCACGTTTCTGCCAATAAACTAAAGAAAAGGCGAGTTAAATAGATGCAAAATCTGAGAAAAAGCATTATAAAAGCACCTGTAAAATTCCAATAACATTTACATATTCTAAGACTATTTTAAATACAAATAATCTTATGGTTTTTTAATCCCTTCGTGACGAGAGTCTATTACAGAATTTTTAATAATTTACCACCGGTTTTTCAAAACAGAAATTTTCGTCTAATTGAATTGTGGAAATGCTAAGATATAATAAGGCAAAGCTTGCAATAAAAAATAACTGGTGGGAAAAATCGAGTATTCTGAGCATCTTATGCGTCACGCATACGTGTCGCTCGTCCCCAAGGGGTTAAAATCGGATAATTCAACACTTGTAAACATTATCTTACAGCATATAACAATAACCGAAACTTATTAAGTGAGTAAAATGGTCACATCGGTAAAACATAATACATTAAAAGGTGACATTCTGCAGCATTTCAACAATCGAGTACCGAACTTCAATTTGGATACAGCCCCTTAAATAAGCTCATTATAAAGTAATTAATTTCTCAGAAACTAATCGTAGGAATTTAATGAAATTTGGTATCTTGGCATAGTTTGAACTGCAGATTTCAAATATGTTGTCAAATTTGGGTCTTGCTATTGAAAAAAACAAAGTTTGGGTGTGTTTTTATATGTATATGGCCCCCTAAGCAAAATTTATATGCATCACTTAAAAGTAGACTTTATTTCCAATCGTTTGGTACCAGTCACTTCCTTCTACTATAATGTGTTGCAGAGTTAGTGGGGGGTGTTCAGTTTTTTTTTCCACGACTGTACATATGTTTAAAAAAAAAGATTCTTATTAGTGGCCCGCGGGTATCAAAATTATGAATTTAGTTATCCGTGAGGTTTGAAAAATTTGTGACAGAGACAGTTTTTTCTCTTTAGATCAACATTTCGTAGCAATGTTCTTTCAATTTGGAAAGTGTTTCCTAATCTATGTGTGAAGTATCACTTTTCTTGAATAAGTCATTAGGGTAGCAGCTCTCTCAAACAGTCCCCTTTTCTCCTTAAAGTCAGTTTTTTTATAGTCAAGTCCGATTTCATGTGTTTTATCCCGTTTTCAGTAGCGAAAAAAATTTCAAAGAATTTCATTAAAAAAATCCTTTTTTTTTCTATTTTTGAAAACGGCAAAATTGTGATGCATGCTAATTGTCCGTGCTTCCTTAATGTGTAAATTGGAACTGAAAACCAATACAAAAAAAAAAAAAAAAAAAAAAAAAAAAAAGTAGTTTCTATGGTGCTACGAAAATCTGTTGATATTATTATGATTTTTAACGAAAAACGTAAATTTTTCCACTTGCCGCTTGTCTGTAAGCACAGCCTATTTTTCAACTTGCACATAGATAATGCGCGTGTTTTGCACCAGGGTCCCGGAAATCTCATACGATGGCAAAATGAAAAATATCTTATAAAGACGGCGAAAAACGACCATTTTCATCATTAACTTTTACAGCATGTTGTAAAACAGATGTCTGGAAACAAATTTTGCCGTTTTTTTTTTTTTTTTTTTTTTTTTTTTTAATTCAGAGGATTCAAAATAACGCAGAAATTATATAATTGTCGTTTTTTTCTGTTCTCTCGGATAATTTCGGATCAGCAAGAATAAAGAAATGCCAAAGATGGTAAAATTCTGCTTTGTGCGTGTGCTTGGCAACGGGACTCAAAATAGCATTGAAATAGTAAAATTTTCAATTCTCTCCCCCCCCCCTTTCTTTTATTCAGATTTTTTCGGCCTGCTTAACACTAAGTAACGCAGAAATTGTAAAATTTTGGCGTTATCTTTCGAGTATCTAGGACCCGAAATAACGCAGAAATTGTATATTTTCCTCCCCCCCCCCCCCGAATCCACGGGACCCGATGTAACGCAGAAATAGTAAAAATTCATTTGAGGGAATTTTTTCGGAAAAACCACTAATTTGGGTGAAAATGTCAGAACTTTTGGGGAAAATGACTTTTGACTATCTGTCAGCAATGACTTTAGCCAAGCCACTACTTGTACCAAGAATATCACCGATTGAATTTTCAATTGGAAAGAGTTTGGAATTTTGTTTAACTAGTCTCTTCCGTTTTTCTTTAAATCTCACATGAAGTCATGATAGTATCAAGTAAGAAACAAATACTTCATGCAAGAAAATGCGCAACAGACTTCAAGGTTTATAAACCAAGTTTTACGCAGGTTTAAAACTCAAATTTCTTCAATTTGTTATTTAGATTTAATGGTCTTTTATTACTCAAATGAATTAGTATTTCACGTATTCTATGCAATACATAAGTTGCAGTATAAATAATAAATTGAAAAAAATGCAGGTTTTGGACAAAGCTATTCGAACATGTAAAGGAATGAAATAGCAGCCCTTCCATGAACATAAAAATAATGTAAATTAACAAGATTTAACTATCTTTTAGTATAATTTATTTTACTTATACAATAAGGTATCACACAAATGCAAAATTAACTAAAGTTATATGCATTATACTGTCAAATATTGTGTAACATTTTCTGGATATAAAAGAAACATTTACGTAAATTCAATGTAACCACATAATTAAACTCTTGGATACGTCAGGATGCCAGACCATGTAACAGGGTCCGTACAGTTTTTCCATTTTAATATCAGAATTTCGGAATAATAATATTCGTGTCATTTAATCTCAGAATTTCTGTTACATTAAATGAGTAAAATATTACTATACAATGATACTGGTGTTCAAAGTAAAAAACCGTAAGAAATCTGTATACTTTCAACCACGTACGCAATGGACATTGCCGCAAGAGGTTAATCAAGATTTCGGAAACCTTCAGTTATTCTACGGAAAGCATTTCTACAACGATAATTGAAAAGTAGCAAACAAGAATAAAAATTACGGAATCGTGAAATAAAATTCCTTTATTGTCCTGAAATTTCGTGAAAAAGATCAAAGTTTCCTCTCAAAGTTTCAGAAGATAAAAGAAATGCTTCAAGAATCGTCAGTAATACATTGACGGATGCATTGAATTTTTGTAAACGTTTCTCATAGTAAGTAGGAAAATGTTATGCATTTTTTTTAATTGACGCAGGAATCTTACAAGATAATTAGTGAAACTTAAAATAGACAATAAAATAGAAAACAAAACTTGTTCAAATTTATTTATTCCTGTATGTGAGAGCCAAAGAGATTATATTCAACATTTTGTTTTTCAAAATACATGTTTAAAAGAAGCAAAAAATAGAACTAAATACAATTCTTAAAATTAAATAACGTTCAACAGTCGTTCAGTAAAAGTCTGCAATATATAGCCTGAACTCTGTTCACATTTAGACAAAACACATATGTATATTTAAATACTTTGCATACATCATAAAGAAATCACAAATCTTCATAAGGAAAGCACGTTCAGTAAAAGTCTGCTCTAAATAGCCTGAACAGTTCACATTTAGACAAAACACATAGATATATTTAAATACTTTGCATACATCATAAAGAAATCACAAAACTTCATAAGGAAATCACGTTCAGTAAAAGTCTGCTCTAAATAGCCTGAACTCTGTACACATTTAGACAAAACATATAAATTCTTTTAAATACTTTACATCCATCATAAGGAAATCACAAAACTTCATAAGGAAAGCACGTTCAGTAAAAGTCTGCTATGAATAGCCTGAACAGTTCACATTTAGACAAAATATATATATATATTTAAATACTTTGCATCCATCATAAGGAAATCACGTTCAGTAAAAGTCTGCTATGAATAGCCTGAACTATTCCCATTTAGACAAAACACATACATAAATTCTTTGGAATACTTTGCATTCATCATAAGGGAATCACAAAACTTCATAAGGAAATCACGTTCAGTAAAAGTCTGCTATAAATAGCCTGAACTTTGTGAAACTAAAGAAGAATATTACTTTTTGTATTTTTTGAGTTTCTTTCTGAACCAATCGGTCACTTTCTGTTTGATGTTTTTCTTTACACCGTGACTTATCTTCTTCTTCTCTCTGTCAGATGGTTCATTTGCGATAAGACATTGCCAAGGATCACACTTATCTCTGCTGTCTGCATTAACAAACTGCTGTACAGTTGGTGACGAGTATCGACTTGAAGTTTTCGGAGATTTTTCTTCAGAGATAAGTTTGACTTCATCAAGTCTTGACTTTATAGCTGTTTCTTCAGTTGATTGCAAGTTGCTGTTTTTATCTTTCTGGGGACTCATGTCATACTTAATCTTGACTATACCAACTCCTGCCTCAGCCTTTCTTGCTTTCTGAACATTATCCTTCCTTTTAAGTTGTATGTCATCGACATTTGAAAAAGGATTTGTAGATGGAGTATCTCCCCATGACAATAAATCATTTTCTTTTTCAGGCCTAAACGGATTGCCTCCTTTTGACAACAAATCGTTTTCTTTTTCAGATCTAAAAGGATTTCCGCCCATTTTCAGAAATGGATGTTTCCTGATATCTTGCGCAGAGGGCCGTTCTTCAGGTCTTAACTTCAAAATCGATTTTAAAAAATCTAATGCTTGTTCAATATCTCTCTCTGACATGCTGGAGTATGGCAAGGAGTTCCTCATAAAATACTCGAAATTTTGCCTTTTTAAAGTTTTCTCAAGAATTGGCCTCACGTGCGTCTACCAAGACCAGTTTTCATCAGTATACTTCATCAACTGCATCTGTGGCCAATGACCTGTTAACATATTAAGAGCCATCAATCCAAACGTGTACACATCATACGGCACTCCTTGTATATTTTGAGATGTTGCCGAATCAAAGCATTCCGGAGGCCTATAAATCAAAGGACCATATATATTTTTGAGAGGCTTTCCTGTGTGATTCAGGCCAGAAAAATCACAAATCACTGCCCGTTCATCATCATCAATCAAGACATTATCAGTCTTTAAATCACAATGGCATAAGCCTGACGAGTGCAATGAAATCAATCCCTGCAATGTGTCAATCATCCACAATTTCAACTTGGTCAGTCCAGTTATGTCACTTCTAAACTGATCGTTGTGAACAGCTTCATCTAATGCTTTTGGCAGCATAGGAGTAATATACATTTTAACGTCTGGTTTGTCCATACTCAATACATCTATAACAGGAAGAATATTTCTGTGACTCAACCACGGTCACACTTGATCTTCAATCAATCGGACATTTTTCTTTTCCACAATCTTCACTGCAACAACTTCTTTCTGGGGAGAGAGTACAGTAATAACGGATGCGAACCCACCTTCACCAAGTGGTTTTAAATATTTGTAATTTTTCTGTTCTAAGAAACCAATGACTGCGTCTTTTATATTTTGACGAGACATTTTTTTTTTTTTACAAAGAATAATTAAGGTATGAGATTTTTCTTCTTTTTTAGATAAACGATTATCGAAAAAGTAAAGATTTTTTGGCAAGGAAAAACTTAGAATATAAAGATTTTCACATAATATTATAAATATAAGTATTTTTTCGTACGTCTTACGTTCACAAATTATATAGGAATGAACTTTTATTTGAATGTAACAATTAAGTTCAGTAATTATTTGTTTTAAAGTATTGTTGTAAAGTATTGTTGTAAAGTATTGTTGTGGTTTTTTGTTATTGTTACTTATGAATTAACAATGTAAAAAGGATGCATGAATGAAGCTTTGTTGCGATATTGTTACATCATCGTTATAGTTTTGCATCATGTGTTATTATTGTGTATATATATATATAAAAATATGAAAGTAGATTTGTATATGTATCATAGTTGCAGGCATGCACATGATTAGCCTCATATAGTCATTTTTTTCCTTTTTCGATTTTTGAATTTTAACTATTTTTAATGCGTTAATGCGTCGATTTTTAATGCGATTCAATGCAATTTTTAGAGACTTTTCCCGTTCTGTGCCGATTTTTTGTCATTTACGAAAGAATTCCGATTATAATATTCTACCCACTATAGTAAATTTTGTCTCTTGTGATTTTTGAATATTTAGTGATTTCTAATGCGATTTTCAATGTGATTTTTAGCATTCTTTCGAGTCCCGCGGCGATTTTTCGAAATTCGGAAAAGGAATTTCATTTAAATTTTTTATCCTAATATAGTAAAGTTTGTTCTCCGCAATTTTTGAATTTTAGCTATTTTTCATACGATTTTCATTTCAATTTTTGCTGATTTTTTGACATTCGGAAATCGAATTCGGTTTCAAATTTGTAGCCTAATATAGTAAATGATTTTTGAATTCTCCGAGACTTTTGAATTTTACCGATTTTTACGGCAATTTACAATGCGATTTGTAGCGCTTTTCAGCGTTCAACGGCAATTTTTTGACATGCGGAAACGGAATTTGGTTTCAAACTTTCAGCCTAATTTAGTAAATTTTTTCCTGCTTGATTTTTGAATTTTTAGCGATTTTCAATGCGATTTTTCGACATTAGTAAAAGGAATTCTGTTTCAAACTTTTAGCCTAACATGAATTTGGTTTCAAACTTATAGAGTAATATAATAAATATTCTTCTCGGCTTAATTTTAATTTTAGTGATTTTTGATCCCATTTTTAGCGTTTTTTCAAGTCTCGCGGTGGTTTTTTTTTTTTTTTTTTTTTTTTTACATTCGGAAAAGGAATTAGGTTTCAAACTTTTAGCCTAATAAAATAATTTTCCCCTGTGCGATTTTTGATTTTTTAGCGGTTTTTTTTCGCGTTTCACAGCAATTTTTTGACATTCGTAAAAGGAATTCGATTTCAAACTTTTATCCAGTATATTTTGTCCTCCGTCATTTTTGAAGTTTTTGCGATTTTTAACTTTTTTTTTCCGATTGACAGTGATTTTTTAACATTCGTAAAAGGAATTCGTGTCAGTTCAATTTGTCATCAGTAGTGTATATTTGAGAGTTTGGAGCCCCCTGCATGGTGGAGGAGACTGTGGTTATGGAGATCTGTGCTAGTGGAGGTGGGTGCCCGCGGACGGTTTCGTGCTGGTGTGTGGTGGTGGAGGTGGAATGTCTACTGTAAGACCAGGATGATTTGAATTTTTTTTTTTGATTTCTCGAAAATTTTGGATTTTAATTGGGGGACTTGGAAAATTTTTGAAACAATTTTTATTTTCGTAGAGTGTACTCTAACACGATGTTGGTTAAAATAGTCTTATTTAGGAGAATTAGAAATTTTTGATTAATTTTAATTTTTTTATTTTTAATTGGGGGACTTAGAAAATTTCCGGTTAATTTTTTTTTCTTTCGAGGAAAATTGTATGCTATAGTACACTGATAGTTTAAATGTATTTATGTGTGAAGAATTAGAAAATTTTGTTTTATTTAATGTTTTGAAAAGAATTTTGGTGACTTAGAAAATTTCCGAATAATTATTCTTTTTTTTTCGTGGGAAATTGTGTGTGCTCTAACATGATGTTGGTCGAAATAGTTTTATTTTGGAGAATTAAAAATTTTATTTTTTATTTTTTTCAATTTTTCGAAAATAATTTTGAGAACTTAGAAAAAAAAACTGTCGATGTATATATTACAAACTTTAAAATTCCATACCCTATTAAATTTATTGTATACAAAATTCCTTTTATTAATATTCCATCACTGTCCATATTTAATTTTTTTTTATCTTGATCTCCTTAAATTCATTTTTTATTTCCCAACAAATAAGATGTAAAATTCACATTTCATAAGAATATTTCTTCTTAAAAAAACTATTTTCTTATTTTCTTTATTATATTAAATATTTCCTATTTATTCCTGTATTTAAATCTCTTTTGTTTCTTTTAATCTGTGTAAATTCACCATTTCGCTTTCCTATTAGTCTAAAAAATCATTCTCTTAAATTGTTTTGGTATCGAGACACTTATATTCTTAATACACAAAAGCTGAAAATTATTCTATTAATCTCCCGCGCTTCTTAATTCTTTGAAATGTTTAAAAATTGTCTACAAATATGTAAATTTGCAACATAAAAAATTCTTGAAATGTTCTGAGTATATTAACGAAATCAATTGGTTTATGAGTAAGTTTTAAAGATATTTTTTCGTGAACGGGGAAAAAATTAAGAGCAGCCCTAATGATTTATTCTTATTATTTTATGATGCATAGACAATATTGAACTGTTATATTTTGCTTATACCATATTCATTCTTCTTCAGTTTCTTGCAGCATTTTTTGTGATATAACATAATTTTATTTCAATTATTCAGTTTATTAAAAATTTAATTATTTGATAACATTGTTCGCATTTACTTAAAATAATTACAAAATAAAATTATATCAGTTTTATAAAAAGGTGCTTAATTTTCTCTTGTAAACTAAATGATTTACACATTTTGTGTGTAACTGTTTTCAGTGTATCTGGATAATTTTATGTGACCCTGTATAATTTTCAGTAAGGAAAGTCGTATAGGGATCCTTAAGTCTCATAGCAATGAAAGCGAATTTAAGAAGGTTAAATGGCGGCCATATTTAATTTTCGTCTGTGCAAATAGATTAATGATTAAAGTAATCGCGATTGATTTAGTTCAGATTGAATTAATCATGAAAAAAAATTTTAAAGGGTAATTATTTTTTTCAATTTCAATCATGATTACATTCACATGGTTAAATTTCGTACGATTGAAGGTTTAGTTGACTAATCAATCGACTAAAAAAGTAATAAATTAATGCCAACTCTGGTTGGGAGCCCTAGAGTAGCGAACTGGTTGTTAAGTTATTTGAATCCCACACCACTGT
This sequence comes from Maratus michaelseni, assembly GCA_963931845.1. Classification (NCBI taxonomy): domain Eukaryota; kingdom Metazoa; phylum Arthropoda; class Arachnida; order Araneae; family Salticidae; genus Maratus; species Maratus michaelseni. The sequence goes on along the minus strand of OZ007590.1, from coordinate 400,971,686 downwards.
ATATAGGTAAATAAAGAAAGAGCGTAAAAATATTGGACACTTATCAAAGGTGTTAAGACGAAATAGCAATAGAAAATGACTTTTCAAAATTTAAATAAAACAACGCAATCTGGAATTAAAGTATCTGTAGGGAAGACTCTTCCACACGACTGGGTGGCGTTTCCCTAAAGCGCCTGTGCATAGTAAAACCACGTGACACGGCATCTTGCCCAATACGGCATCTTGCCCAATACGGCATCTCACCCCAAGTTACCCTATATATTTCTGGGAAACATCTATCTAAAAAACTGTCTTAGATGAATTGGTGGAGACCTCTTCAAAACAACAGCTGAGCCAGCTGTTGTTTTGAAGATGTCGCCGCCATTTCATCTTGGCGCGTGCGAAAGACGCAAGCAATTTGACCTCAGCTGTTGTTTTGAAGAAGTCGCCGCCATTTCATCTTGGCGCGTGCAAAAGACGCAAGCAATTTGACATCAGCTGTTGTTTTGAAGAGGTCACCGCCATTTCATCTTGGCGCGTGCGAAAGACGCAAGCAATTTGACATGGCTTAGGATTTTAAATCGGTTTTAATCTTTTGTATTGGCACTGATGATGGAGCTATAGGGGCTCCGAAACAGCTGTTTGCCAATTTTATATATTTTTAATTTGTGCTATTTCACGTTGTACATTTATTTTTAATATAACGGCACAAAGTTTAATCCACCTTTTTAGAAACCTAGAATCATTACTTATCATGGGATATCATTAAATTAATTACGTATGATAGGATTTAATAGAATGAAGAATGTGGCTATAACTTGGTCATAGAGGTTATAAAATGTCATATACATCATATATGATTATACATCATACATATCAGATAACTTGGTAATACATCTCGGTCGCTTGACGATTAATTCTCGGAATCTGCTATAACAAGGAAGTACCGATTTAAAAAGCTTTCAAATTACTTAATAAATATTTTTATTAATATCGTTTTAAGTTTTGATTCAATTTTCATAAAATCTGAAATGACTTGACGAAATTCTGCAACGATTATTGTGCTGTTCTCTAAAAAAAAAAAACCCATTTTTTGAAGTGTTCTCTATATAAAGTCTGATAAAAAATTTATAAAAAATGAACAAGGCTAAATAATTACAGCTTGTTCTGACTAAGATTTTAATGTTGAGCATTTTTCAGTTTATCACTTTATTACAAAATGGCAGCCAATTATGCGAGAATTTGAAAAAAAAAAAAACCACTTTTCTAAAAAATGACCCATGTATCTGAAAACAACACACAGCTGACATAATCAGCTGAAAATGAAGCATTTTATTACATATTAATGGTTTAACATAAAAAAAATTATGTAGATCATTCTAAAATTCTATTATAAAAAGAAAATCTGTAAAAATGAAGCTCGTGTCTTGCCATAATTCTGCAACTGTTAATTAAATTATTTTAAAACAATAAGCACTCCTTAGGTATTTTTAACTATTTTTATTATTTTAAATGGTGCATAAAAACAGAACAAAACAAAAAAAATTGACTTTAGTAAAATATTTGGTGTAGTACCAGAGTGGGTTTTTTTAGGAAATATTTCAGTGTGGGTTTTTTTTTAAAGGACAGCACAATATATATATTAAATTTCAAACCATTCGGTTGGGTAGTTTTTGCGCTGTTATATGCAGACAGAGGGACAGACGGACCAGACGACGACCACTATAGGTGCTACGTATTTATATAATTACAAACGCACCTAAAAAGAGCAACTTTTTGAAAATGAATCGCAAGGCTATTTCATCAACATAATCTCAATTCCTACCTTATATTGAACTATTTTGCAATTTACATTACCGATGTATTTTCAACACATAAAAATTAAAGCGCGTTTCAATCTTAACTAAAAAAGTATATAAAATGACCACTTTTAAATGTAGTAGTTAAGTCAGAATTAAAGTAATATTTATGTGAAGAAAACAAAAACAAAAAAAAAACGATTTTTATAGCATATTCTGATGCAACGTATCTTTTAACTAATTCACCTTAATTTGATATTAATTATATGTTCAACATAAAATGAAAATATGTCTTTCCACATTCAAATTTCACTTTAGTGCCAAAGTGCTGTATTTTATGGTTAATCTTCCGTAATCAGAGTCATAACCAAATGATGTATTTGTACAAATGTGTTTTCGCGCAAGAGCGTTTTTTAAAGCCTGTAATGGCGTTCACAATCACCTTTTCAATTATCAAAGGCGACGCATAAACGAATGTTTGAGATCAAGTACACGAATCAGAATGTATTTGTAAAACCAAACATAGCTGAATATTTCTTGTTTTAAGCAGACGTTTAAAACTGGACAACAGATTTTTGTCGACGACAGGAAATTCGCAATGAAAGAAATAAGACTTTGTCGCTAACAATGAGTAAATTTTCTGCTTTGAACAAGACATCTGATTGAATTTCCATTTGACGAAATTTCTATACAACGATTTTTTTTAACCATGTGATTCTTTGTTTAATAGAAGCTCAACCCTGCTTTAAATCTAATACATTATTTACATGTAAAACAAGAAAAAAAAGTCATGTGCCAAGCATAAATTAAGAGACTTTTTCCCACACTTACTTCCAGAATATTGTAACGGAATTTCATCTTTTAATAAGATCAAAGAAGATATCTTTAGTAAACAATTTAGAAAACGTATAACAACTCAAAACTTAAGAAATAACCATCCATAGACGGCAGTGTGCCAAGCATAAATTAAGAGACTTTTTCCCACACTTACTTCCAGAATATTGTAACGGAATTTCATCTTTTAATAAGATCAAAGAAGATATCTTTAGTAAACAATTTAGAAAACGTATAACAACTCAAAACTTAAGAAATAACCATCCATAGACGGCAATGTATCCAGTTCTTTGCGCAACCCCGTATATGAATTTATTTATATTCCACAAACATATCTAAGTATACTAAATATATTTCAGTTGGAAAATGCATAAATCAATTTAAATACACCCTTAAGCAATTCACGATCATACAGGTAATGCTTACGAATTATTTTGTGTATCCCTGTATATGATCTATAAAATTTATAAACACTACGATGTATGCAAAAAAGTTAGTTAACCTTAAAAACGCATTCCAAAACTGAAAGAGCACTTCCAAAAATTATTGCTCATGGAGCGCATTGTTTTTATGTGTCCCCTTGTAACTGAAGGATAACTGTTATATGCACATTTAATTTACATTAAGCATCTCCTAGTGCACCTCAACAATGTGTATAAATTTCAAAATGTTTGAAATGGTGTAACATTATTAAAATAGGCATGAAAAAAAAAAATCCCCGTTAGACCGTTATGTAACCGAATTCTTTTGTGTGACGTTGTAAAGGAATGATAAATGCTTTACACTCCATATTCTACAAAAAAGATGATGTTTTAGTGCACCTCGGAAATGCATATCAATTTAATTATGCTTGAAATAGTATTACATCATTAAAAGTAGTATTTGGGGGCCACCGTAATACTTACCCATCATGAATATGCATAATATGAAATATGAAAATAAAACATGTGTAAACTATTTATAAAATGCATTGCAATTCGAATAAAATCCTGGCTTGATGACGTCGTAAACTTTAAAGGCTCTATTACTGAATTGCTTAAAAGAAACATCCATATAACTCCAAAATTGATAATCTTATTAACTAACGGTTTACTGCGTCAGATGGAGCGTCTCATTTCCAATTAAAATATATCTTTGAATTGAAATTGGAATGAAATACAAGTTCATGAAAAATCGAAGAGGGTGGAAAATAGGATTACAAATATCTCGACAACTAATTATTCAATCGATTTCATGCTTTATGCAAAATTTGTTTTTTTATTGTCTTTTATATTCTCTCCTTAAAATAAACAATTTCGAAAAATTTTATACACCTTTTATCAGAACGAATATTTCGAGAGTCCGCAAAAAATAGTTTCGGATAATCGAGGTTACTGAAATCCAATAAGCTTCCTCCCATTATTACATACAAAGTACCTACCAAATTTCAAGTCTCTATCTCAATTTGTTCGGGAGACAGAGCGTTTACAGACACACAGACGGACAGCAATTTTTTTTTCTAAAAATATGTTTTTCGGAATTTCCAGTGTCTGAAACGTGTAAATCCGTCAAAAAAATATTTTTCGATTTTTAAAACGATTATAAGACTTACCCTATACTACGTATGATGGGTAAGTAATACACCGCAAACGATTTTTCTCCATGTATTCTTTACCATGTACCATAGTGAAACGGAATTCTTTTAAGTGTCAACTATAAATGCTACAAATTCCTCCAAATGCTACTCAATAGTAAACTTGCCATAGTAAACTTCAATAATATATATCATATACATGGTAATCTGACTATATTTACAAGAGTTAGAGGTCAGCAGACGGCAGACAGACAAACCAAAGTCATAAACACAGTTCAACTATGTTGGAAAGTGTTAAATATATATATTTGAGTTATGCGCACAGCATAGATTTTTTCTTGCGTGTCAACAGAGTCTCTTATTTTGAAAACAACTTTTCGAAAATATTTGGAGTAGGCATATTTATTTTCAACTACTTCAAGGACGATTGTAAATTAGTAATAACAGAAAAAACTGTAATATTTTATTCCCTTTATGCACACTAATACATATTTCCTACGTAGTAAATTTCGTTATAATAATAATATTATTCGTTATAATAATAATATTCGTTTTAATAATAATATTCGTTATAATAATAATATTCGTTATAATAATAATAATATTCGTTATAATAATAAATTTACATTCAGAATGCATTTTTGAATGAAAATATTCCATCCATTCCATTTAAAGTAAACCTTCACCTTTCTGTACTAAAAAGTGCAGAAGTAATTTTAAACTTTTATCATTTCAGCTTTTTTTTTTCTTCCAAAAACTATTCAATAACATGTTAGTATTTTTTTTTTTGCATTACTTTACTGATTTATAAAGTATTTTTTATGTAGTCAGAAAACAACTGTAATTATTCAAAATCACTATTTTGTCCCAGAACTTTTTATTTATTTATTTCGACAACTAAAAAACATTATAAATTTTCTTCGTGTAAATAACACTTTAAAAATATTACCTGAAAGACATTTTTAAATAAATTTGTTATCAGTTTTGTAACGACTGGAGCGCGTGGCGGATAGATGGAATAGTGGCATGGAAGCACTCGATTACAATTTTTAAGGTGATGATTTTTTATTCAAGCAAAACATAAATAATAGGACTTCATTTGAATTTTCTGAAAAGTTAATTAATTTACAACCTGCTCAAGATAGCATGGACAATGCAAATTTAGATGAATTTATTCGTTAATTAAGCTGACATCCACTAATTAGCAACTAGCAGAATCTAGTTTTATATTAAATAATGCATTTCTTGCGCTATTTGTGTCTTTACCAAGTAGCATCGGGAACTTTTCCAAGGTCATCAGCCAAGATATCGTGCTTGGACTATAATTAATTTTTCTTACATAGAAACTGTTTCCACTCGTTGTTTTCGATCTATAATTACGTAATAAATTACGAATAAATCAATTGCAAAACAAGAAGGAATAAAGCCAAACTATGAACAACTACAACACGTTATATCAAGATAAACTATGAACATAACATAAGCATTACAAAATATTTAAAATTTACCTTAAACAGTATCCATTTTGAATAAATTTAAGTTCTATAGTTCCAGTACCGATGGATGCATTGAGATGCTCTGTTTCCAGATTTTAATTTTCGTTTCCAATAATTGCATGTCCAAAGAGCATTAAAACTTTTCAGCGACTAATGAAGTCGCTGATTTGCTTACTTAAAAACAACGAAGAAAATATGTCAAAAGTTTTCGCTTCGTTATAGTGCAAATATCGATCTTCATCAAAATTTCATGAGTATCTGGATCGTACAATGCGCACATAATTTAAATAAATCGTTGTAAGTAAGATGAGTTATATGGAGAATTAACTTCGAAGTGGAAACTGGGAAGAACTTTGTTTAACTGTATTGAAATGTTAATGATTTTCAGGAGAATTGTTTAAAAGAGTTCTTCATAAAATATTTTGCAATTACGAAATAACTTTTAAATAAATGTATTTTGGCGAATAAAGTTAAACTGTAAAAAGCTACAATATGTTACACGAGCGGCTCTCAACTAGTACTCTGGGGAGCCCTAAGGACCCCGCGCGCACTTTGCAGGGGTTTCGTGGCGTTCCGTGGAAATAAATATAATTTTAATGTAATCAACACGTTTCAAGCGGAGTATTTTGCTATGAGTGCGTACTAATGTTATTGTTACAAAGATTAGTGTCGATTAATTATTAATACTAACAACTAATTTAGCGTTTGTAATTTGCCTGTTGTTACTTTCAGTACAAACATTATTTTTTGCTACCAATATAGTTATACATTCCTTTTAATGAGTATGTTAAAAATTTTAAAAAAAGAGTAGATTTAACCCATTGACCCCTTGGGGACGAGCGACACGTATACGTGACGCATAAGATGCTCAGAATCCTCGATTATTCCCACCAGTTATTTTTTATTGTAAGCTTTGCCTTATTAAATCTTAGCATTTCTGCGATTCAATTAGGCGAATATTTCTGTTTTGAAAAACCGTGGTAAAAGATTAAAAATTCTGTAAAAGTCGCTCGTCGCGAAGGGGTTAACTGCCAAAACTATGTGGGCTGAGTCTTCGATATTTTTACTGAAATTCGTTTCCCACCAAAAATTCTGAAAGATAATATTTGGTAACTTTAATAGCAAAGTTTTTGTCATTAAATAAAGCATTTTTTAACAAATTAAAATAGTGGTGGCTAGGCAGGTTTTTTTTTTTTTTTTTTTTTTTTTTTTTTATCATACAACTTTTATTTTGAATGTTGACAATCACGAGTATACTCGTGGTTGGTAGCGAATGGGTTAAAATAAGAAAGCGGAAAATTTCATTTTAAATAGAAATTTGTGAAGTTAACTTTCAAAACTCCTCTAGTGTTGAGGAGTACTACTAGAGGAGTAGTTTACTAGTATCAATTCTTTGTGTAATTGGCACTAAAGTATTAACAACTCTTTTTTTCCTGATAAACTATGGCATAATTTCGAAGTAAAACATCTTGACTTCAAAGATAATCAACCTGATTATTTTTTCGTAAGGAAGTACAACAAAATTTTTGTCTCAAAGAAAATAATGACAACACTTGCTAAAACAATTAAAAAGTACTAGAAGCACTCTACCTGATAAGTTACGATTAGCAAGAGTTGGTGAAGTTTATATTATTGCAGAGACTCTTATTAAATCTTCTACAATAGATACTGTCAGAAGTTTCCTTGATGAAAAATTTGTTAGTTTAGTATCCAATGTTAATTTGTGAAATAACACCACTGTTCGACGAATCAGCGATATTGTTGGTGACATAAAAGAAACTCAGTCGCCCCTAATATACTAAATTCAGGCTATAAATGGATGAATCAACTGATGTTGTTGAATTGTCAATTTTAATTGTGTTTGTAGGTTTCGTTTTCTTACAAAGCTATAAGAGGATGTGAAAATCAATACAAACCAACAGACCACGACATCAAATTTTTAATCTTCTGTATAAATTTGTATCATCAAAAGAAATACCATGGAAAAACAGTGCAGATATATGAAATAATAGTGCGATAGCTATAACGGGTCACAATAATGGAGTCATTGCCGAGAATTAAAAGACAAGACAAAGAACTTTAGCATCAGTCATTGCGTTCTTCAGATTCTCACACTAGACTAAAAAAATGTGCTTTCTGACCTTATGGTAGTGTTTAATGATACTATTAAAATAATAGACTATATAAAATCACCACCTACTAAAAGTATACCCTTCAAACTAAAACGTGACGATATGGGTAATTACTATCAATCCGTCCTACTCCATACTGAAGTAAGGTGGTTATGTCGACACATTTGATGGAACTGCGTGGAGAAGTAGCGAAATTTCTGGTGCAAAAACCCAATTGAAAACGGTTTTTAATGAGGACTATTGGAGCAAATCGGCGTATTTAGTCGGCATTTTTAGCAAAATCAAAGCAGTCTATTATTTCTAAAAAATACTGTCTCAATTTTTGATGCAAATTCCAGTTTTTTCTTTCAAGAGGAAACATGGATTGGATGGAGTGTGTGAAAAATTAAATTATTAGTTTTCTTTCCTTTTAAAAAAATTGTTAATAACATTGAGCTTTAAGAATAAATACAGAAAAATATTCACATATATCCCGAAGCTTTGAAAGACTCGTCTGAACACTATTTTCCAACAGTTAAAAAGAAGACGCTGGCCGACTTTTTATGGTCACTCAGTGTGTTCAGAGACAACAGAAAACCACCCAGCTGAAACTCTGCTCAATACGAGATCTTTATTGGTTTGACATCTTACGGCGAACTAAAAATTACGTTTAAAAACTAAAGAAAGACTACCAATGTTTTTGTGTCGTTTAACAGATAAATTCAAACATTTGTTTGTGGAAACAAAATTAATTTTTATGCCTATTTAAATGACATGCCTCTTTTAAGGATTATTCTGTGTTCAAATTTCAATTGCCCAATAGGCGCATAGCCAACATAGTGAAAAAGTACCCAAGCCGGGACTCGAACCCGGGTCATCAGTATAGCGCACTGACGTTCTACCAACTGAACCACTTGGGAACGACACTCAGCCCGGAACTTTTTCAGCATAAACCACAGACCATTACAGTGCGCTATACTGATGACCCGGGTTCGAGTCCCGGCTTGGGTAGTTTTTCACTATGTTGGCTATGCGCCTATTGGGCAATTGAAATTTGAATATTGTAAATGCAAGGCGTGAGAAATTTTCTCTGGAGAAATTTCCGGGTGTTAAATATGATTATTATGTGCTTACAGAGCCAACAAAACGAAATACAGAGGCCACTTAAATGTAGAATTTTGTGTTGGACTGCAATTGCTAGCAACTGAAGTGTTTATCAGAAAATTGTGAAAAACAATGCTACTATACAGGTTTTGCATTAAATGTCTAGACATTATTAATCGTCAAATAGCAACGGAAAATTGTAATGCTTTCAACTTTAGAGAATTTTTATGTGCGGCCACGGTTTAACAATGTTATGTGTATTGATGATTATTGGTACTAAATTTTGTCTTATGGTAAAAGTTTCAAAATATAATTTCAGTACAAAATCAATGCACAATTGTTTAGACTATTAACAAACCTCTTTTCTTCTGCTCCGTAGCAATGTATCGAAGTACCTATAATCTGTAAAATATAGGCTTTGGTAGGCCTCATGGGCTCAGTCATAGAAATACCTTCTAAAAAGGGATCTGTAAGTCATAAAGGTTGGGAACCACTGTGTTACACTAAGATAACTTATGACTATAACACAAGCATTTAAATTTACCTTAAATAGTATCGGGATCATAAAATGAACACATTTAAATCGTTTCAAATAAGATCAATTATTATGGTGCATTGATTTTAAAACTGGAAAATTTTGTATGTCTTCCGGTATAAGAAATATATACGATACGACGACTATTTAAAATATATAAATTAGTACTGCGTAATTAAAAATATACAGAAACTTTGCGATGATAGACTAATTTTTACGAAAGTTATAGCCTAAAAAATTTTTAAAAAAGGAGGGGGGGGGGGGGCAAGAAAATGGAAAACCATTTTCGGGATTTTGTTGAAATTTATAATGAAATCACTTGCAAAACGATCTCTTTCCAACTACGAGAAAAAAAAGTATGATTATAAGAGAATCCGTTCGAAAATTAAGCATGGGCATCCTTAAAAAAAAAACATATACAAACGAATCATATAAGCTGTTTTGTTAGAAGTAGGTTAAAAAATGTATTTATAATATGTGGCGATAAAGCTTTGAACAAGAATAGGGTTACTAAAGTTTCACTTCCGTTATTACCAAATTAATTACACGTAATATTTATTACTTCTTTTACTGATAATTGAATGATTATTCATTCGCATTGCAACATTGTTTTTGTGTTTGCTCTTTTTTGTTTCAAAACATAGGCCGAAAGAGAATGAAGCTTTTGCAAAGCGTGTTGTCCAACATTGAGAAAACATTGCGGGAAGAGATAAAGCAACGACCGTTAACCATTTTCAAAATGAACAATAACAATGTTGTTATACAAATCTTGGATTCAATCTTGAAATCAAATTTCGATGTGTATACCTTCATTTTTTGACCACGACAATTTTTGGTGCTCCGAAATTAAGAATACATTATTTTATCGTATACTTTTATGAACAAATCTTGCAATATGAATTATATCTATGAATAATTTAATCGTATTCATTATTTGACAATCGCCGAACTGTGCAAACCTTATAAAATATTTATTAAAAATAAAATCGTCGAAAACGCAAACCTTGAAAGAAAAAATTATTTCTACGTAGATTTAATAATTGGGTTAATACTAGCGATGAGACGGACTCAGACCGAGCCCAAGTCCGGACCCGACACGGGCTCGGGCTTGTACTCAAAGGGAAAATTTTATATATTCACAAATTGTAAAAAAAGAAAAATAAATAATTTTAAAAATATTTAAAGAAAACTTCTATTTGAGAAACAAAAATATATTTTAAGTTTATTAAAGTGTTTTGCAATTCGTTAAAAATCAGTTTGAAAGAGAATTCCATTGTTATTGATGAGATATGTGAAATATTCTATCTGAATATGATGTCTCTGTACTGTAGTGCTAGTAACGAAAGGAAACTTTGTGATATCCCTTGTCTATCCTCAATTTCTGCTTGAAGTCCTTTCCTATAATTACTAAAAGAAGTACTTGAACAGAAGTCTTGTGTTTTTGATATAATTGTACGATGATATTTAAAAGAATTGCGAATTTTACAGATTTCTCACAGTTTATTGAGTAAAAATTTGCTATTTTACACCGATTTTAAGGACATGAAAACCACAAAACACTGTCATGAGGAAGTATTTAGGATTAATACCTATTTTTATGTAAGAAGTGATTTTTATAGAAGAAAAATTAATCTTAAAATATTTTTTTAAATGTTATTAACAATTTTCTACTGGGCTCAAAGAAAAAAAAAAAGTGCGCCCAAAATCATCTCTAGTTAATGCACTTGTCAACATGATATAAGCATTTTACCGCATTTGGCGCAAAATTACGACTAGTATTCGTCAAACGAAGAAGTACCGAATTACATTTTGGGAACCACTTTCCTACTATATGATGAGGTTTTTTTTTTTTTAAGAATTATTCTCCTATTGTACGTTATATTACATTTTTTTAAATATTCTTCTTCTGTTCGTCTGTATTATGAATTATATATAATTAATCAGTTTTAATCTTCATTCTATTAAACTCTGGAAACATGATTACTAATTACATTTCAAAATATACCAAATCAAAAACAGAGTTAATCTACCACGTCATCAAATTTTTCTAACTCATTCTAACGAAATGCTGAAATTCAAAAATATGCTTACTCCAGAAACATGCATGTAAATAAGTTTCCGTTTTACATTAATCGTAAAACGCTGATACAAGTCTAATTTATGCATTTCAAGCTATCACCGTTCTTAATTTTCATATTGTAACATGTTGTATTTAAACTTAAACAAGCACTCCCATATATTTAATTTTTGCTGAGCAATAATGCATTTTATGAGTTATTTGATATTGATGTATTGTTACAATATAGGAATATCTTATAATTAAAAGAATTGCGAAATAGCGCTGGGGAATAAAGACAAGCTATAAACAACAGCAACATGTTACACCAAGACAAAGTATGTATATAACATAAGTATTAAAAATTATCTTAAACAGTACACATTTTGAATAAATTTGGATTGCATAGTTCTAGTATCGACTGCTTTAACGAGATGCTCTATTTAAAGATTAAAATTTTCCCTCGTTAAGAATTGCATGTCAAGAAAGCATTAAAAGTTTCAGAGACTAATGAAGTCGCTGATTTGCATATTTAATAAAAATATGGTCAAGATATCGATAGTTTTCGTTTAGTTATCTCACAAATATTGATAATGAATCGAAACTATATAAATACCTGTATAGTAAAATTTGCGTGAAATGACAATAAGATGCGTTTTATGAAGTGATTGATTTTTAACTCGAATTTTAAGAACGACTGTTTTAACTGAAATTCTGTGTTATCGATTTTCTGGCAAATGGCCTGTGAAAACTTTTATGCATGTAGTATTTTGAAATAGACAAATATCTATAATTAAAAATATGTCTTATACGTCTCCAGGTACTTTTATGTTAGCTGGCGCCAGTCATAACTCGCCAAATCTTGTTTCAATTGGCATCATTTGAATTGGAAACAATTAACGATACATTTTGAGAAATTTTAAAATGATATTAAAATATTTCGGGATATTATTTAACGTAAGTTTCTATTTTTGTGAATATAAAATTAGACACCATGCATTCATTATGAAATAAAATGTTTCTAGTTTATATCTTATTTTAACATTTTTGTAATGGACAAAGCCTAATCCTTAACATACTCGATTATGTGAGTTTTTGTTGATCGTATTGATATGTCCGTTTTTACGTTTTTTTTTATCATGATTATATTTTAGCTATTTTTAAGTATGTTTTTTAAGATATTATATTACAATGTTAAAATATTGGCTACTTGTTATTAGTTAATGTTAAAAGATTCGCGAAAAAAAAAAAAAAAAAAAGGTTCGCGCGACTCAAAAATTTTGGCGATCACATAAAAGAACCCGTCACCGCAATCTGCCAAAATGAAATGCATATATTTCCCAGAATGTACAATTTAATTGGCATAATGATGACAAAATCTTCGTAACACTGTTTTAATCACAAATACCGATCTTGAATCAAAATTTCACAAGTATCTGGATCATAAAATGAACACGTAATTTAAATGCATCGTTCCAAATAAGGTCAGCTATATGGAGCAGTGCTTTCGAACTGGAAACTGAGAAGAATTTTGTTTAACTGTATTGAAATGTTAATTATTTTCAAGGGAATTGTTTAAAAGAGTTCTTTATACAATATGCTGAAACTGAGCGGTTGATTTTAAAAGTGTGTCAAGTCCATTTTATGTTCTTGCTAGCAATTGAATAGTTTGCATTTAAGTGAGTTTAAAAATATTCGTAAACAGCAATAGACTTATTTTGTATTTTTTGTAGTCTTATTTTATGTAAATTTAACATGCAATAACGGCGGAAAAATCATGTTTTGGTATGCGCTCATGGGTTTGCCTCATTTTAAAAAGCAATGATTTATTGAGAACGTTGATTTTCTTTGTATGCAATATAATTATAATAAAAAATAATTGAATATTTCATTTTATTTACTCATTTATTTTATTTCAATATTTCATTCTTCTTTAAACAAAAAATAAATTTAATTTTAAAGGAAAAAATAAGAAAAAAAAAACATTCAGTCATAAGCTGTATGCCAATAATTATGTTTCTTAATTTAGTTTGTGAAGATTTTTAAAGTATTCATAATGAAATATTCGGATTGGGCTTGTTAAAATTGCTGGGAAGTTATAGACAGGTTGTAAAGACAACAACCCGGTTACTGTTTACAAATAAACTCCCTAAACATTGCTTGTGGGAAAATTGGGCAAAACCCCATTTTTATTACCCGGTTTAGTTCACACAAGCATACTTAAATATTAAAAGGTGATCGTAAAATTGAAATCCTGGTTGAGAGTAAAAGTTAGAGTTACAAGTATTTATTATCTAAGTAATAAAATATTAAAAGAAGCTAATTCCTCTAACTACAATTTAAAAAAAAATAGCGTTGTGATATATTTACATCGTACTCTCAACTTTATGGATAGACTGAAATCAATAATTAATAAAAATGCTAGAATAAGTACCTAGTGTGTTAATTATATCAGTCTAAAAGTACCTGTATAGACGAGGTAATATTATATATAAATATACCTCTTAAGCACTCTGATGCACATAATTTAAGTTAGAATAAACATTACAAGAATAAAGGAAAAGAGAAAAATTAACGTTTAACAGTTATTTATTTACATATATATACAAGTAGAACATATACATAAAATTTGGTAATTAAAATTATAATTGCAACTTATGGAGATGCTTTTAAAACCGTCATAACTCACATCTTTTACATCGATGTGGTTGCACATTAGATACATCGTAATTTTATTAAAGCTAATTACAGATGTACTTCTGGGTGATTTATAAAACACGTTACTCTTTTTTCTAGAATTTAAATCATGAACTTAAAAGAACACAATATATTATTAGTCAAGAAATTTTACCTTTTACAATAGACTTGGAGATATCTCGGATGATCAAGCACTATCTTTTTCAGAGTATATATCTATATATTAATATATCTATTTACTCCAAGTCTTCAAGTGCACGAAATGCTCTTAAGAGCAGAAATACTTCGACTATTCACAAAAGTCATTTGTTGATATATTTAAAAAAACTGCTTCTTATTTACCTGCCAGAAGCATACATAAACTTTATCTCCGATACAGTGACATACATGTCACTTCACTCAAGACTAACTTTTTATATCTCTAAGAAAGTGGCATAAACTCTCTATGAGTACAGCTTTTTACAAGTGAAGTATTGTTTTTTATACAACATTTTCGATTACTTGTGAAAAGTAGGATTACAAACATACCCCCTTGTATGGATTTTTTTACCATTGGCTGTAATTATATTCGGTTCCGCCCCGAAATAATAATATGTGTGAACATAGAATGTTTTCATTGGATTTCTTAATTACATAGAAAAGTCAATAACAGGATCTTTCTTGGTCTCACTGTTGCTTTGCCATTCCATGGCAGTAGAATCTGTTTTTCACATCTGCTTTTACAGATGTGGGATCTTCATGCTATTTTATTGGGGTGCTGTAAATTTTTATGTCCAATACTTGTTCCCCATTTTCATCTTCGGCGACACTCAGAAATTAGTTGTAAATATCTGTCGTACAACTGTCCAGTTATGGTCTTCCCGAACTTAGCAACTGCGTACTGTGGGGATAGTCATTGCAAACCTTTTATTTACCTGGGAGAATATGTTTTTTATTGCGTGGAAAGGAATTAAAAATAAGATGCGGTACTGCGTACCAGCAAATAGAGTATGAAACATAAAAAAATAATTCTATTCAAAAGTGGACTTGCCTCACTTTCAAAATCAACGCTTTTGAAGTAGCGTTAACCCAATCAATGACTAGTGACACATTTATACTGATATTAAAAGATATTTATTGTGAATGGATTAAAAATATAAATTTTATGTTACTTTGTAACAAGCTTTAGGTTTAACTAACTTTTTTCCCCCACAAAATAAACTTTCCCCTACTTTCAAAATGAACGGAGCAATTAAGGAATAATTTATTTAAAAAATGAAATGCAAAACTCCGGAAGAATAAATGCAAACTGTAAATAAGTACAACACATTAAACTAAGATAAAATATGAATATAACACAGGCATTACACAAGCATTACAATTTACCTGCAACAGCATCCAATTGAATAAATTTGGATTACATAGTTCCAATATCGCTGCATTAATGAGATGCTCTGATTCATATAAGTTTTTAAAAAAGCCAAATAAACATATCAAAAGTTTTCGCTTCGTCATCTTGCGGTATCGATCTTCATTGAAATTTCATGAGTATATGGATCATAAAATGCATCAATAATTTATATAAATCGTTGGAAATAAGATGAGTTATATGGAGCATTGATTTCGAACTGAAAACTGAGACAAATTTAGTTTAACTCTATTGAAATGTTACTAATTTTCAGGATAATTAATAAAATGAGTTCTACAAATGAGTCTCTATGTTACAATTAAGGGACAGCTCATAAATAATCACCGGGAGAATAATGAAGTCGTTGATTTCCCTTTTTATTAAGAACCAAGTAAAAATATCAAAAGTTTTCGCTGAGTTATCATGCAAATATCGATGTTCATCAAAATTGCAAGAGTATCTGGATCATAAAATGCATCTATAATTTATATAAATCGTTGCAAATATGATCAGTTACACGGAGCATTGATTTTGAACTGAAAACTGGGTAGAAATTTGCTTTACTCTATTTCAATGTTAATGATTTTCAGGAGAATTGTTTAAAAGGCTTCATTATAAAATATGTTACAATTAAGGAATAACTTATAAATTAATGTAATTGCAAAACACCAGTAATTTGTAAGCTTTTACGTTACGTTTAATCCATTCCCGTACGACGATTTCTTCTTGGCTTTTTTTCTTATCATAAGGTAGGTGACCCAAATGTGGCCATAGTTAAGCTTTGAGGATTTTTTATAACTTTCTGGTTGGGTATGCGGCTGAATTTTTGTTTGTAAAATGTTACACTTATCTCTAACACATATCAAGTAATACTTTTCTTTGTACAATAAATTTTTGTTAAGAATTGCATGTCAAGAGAGCATTAAAACTTTCATCGACTAATGAAGTCGCTGATTGGCATATTTAATAAGAATCTAGTAAATATATCAATAGTTTTTCTTTAGTTATCTTGCAAATATCGATAATGAATCGAAACTATATAAATACCCGCGTGATAAAATTTACGTGAAATTCCAACAAGACCCGTTTTATGAAGTGATTGATTTTTAACTCGACATTTAGGAACGACTGTTTTAACTGCAATTCTGTGTTATTGATTTTCTGGCAAATGGACTGTGAAAACTTTTATGAAAGTAATATTTTGAAATAGACAAATATACATAGTTAAAAATATGTCTGATATGTCTCCAGGTACTTTTATGTTAGCTGAGTGGCTGTCATAATTCACTAAATCTCGTTTCAGTTGGCATCATTTGAATTGAAAACAACTAACGACACATTTTTAGAAATTCTTAATGATATTAAAATATTTTGGGATCTTATATAACGTAAGTTTCCATTTTTGTGTATGCAAAATTAGATACGATGCTTTCATTATGCAATAAAATGTATTACTTTCATAATACAATTTCAAAATTGTAGCTTGTGGGCTACCTTTGGCGCATAGTGTTCCAAAGGTAGCCCATGTATTGAAATCACTTTTAAAATGTTAAAAAAAGTACTCGGCAAACTATTTTGCTTACTATTATGCTCTGATCATCATTTCTTTCTTTTGATATCTTTCAAGTTTTTCTTCTTAATCTTCTTATCTTACGAAACGAAAGAACCTTGAAGCACTTTTCGTGCACGGTAGTTCAGGGATTTTCTTCTGGGAGTTACTGGCTTCTTTTGATTAATATCTGGTGTTAACAATAAATGGTAATAAGTTTTTTCAGATGTTTATGTAGAAATGCTTAAAATCCCCCTTACTACACTGATTTCGACCTTGGAAACATGCGTATGGTTGGCATTTTCACGACATAAAAGTATTAATCTGATAAATTTCTTACAATTGAAGTAAATGTGGTTAAAGAGAAAGAAATTAACTTTCAGAAAAACGTATCATACCTCAAATTTCTAAGAATTTAAATACGTGTAAATTAAAATATCTTCTTACCTGGAAATTAGAACGACTGCTCCTCAAAAGTGAAATCACTGCATACAATCTCGGAGGACCAAGGTGATCTCTTTAAATTCAGCCACGTGCACTGCAGATACACGATTGACAATGCAGTAGCACCATTTTGTGATTATTAAAAATTAAATTGATTATACTTTTGAGGGGTGGGCTACCTTAGGAACACTGGCCACCTTTGGTTCACCCACCTTATGATTTATCTGGATTTATTCATTATATATACTTATCTTAAATAATTCAAAACCCCCATGCTAATGACTGTTTCTGCCATAATTGTACAGTACTTTCCTCAGATGATGAAATGAATCAAGATTGACTTTCATTTTATTGTCATACACTATCACCTAAACTTGATATTTGTTCTATGCCTAAAAGTATCTCTTCTAAAATTTTTAATTTGGTATCTTTTTATCTTGTTTTAATGTTTTATTTAATTTTTTATCTTACTTTAAACAAAATTTTTTTGGTAGAGATTCCATTACTAAAATGTTTATGACCATGAATTATTTTTAAGATATTTTGATTTATTTCTTGTTCCAACTACGTTCGACATAGTTTAATGGGGTATGCAAAATTACGCTAGTGGGATAAAATCAAAACAATCTAATAAGTAAAAATGACGAATCGTACAACCTCTTTTGTTGAGAGTCGATTAAAAAATGAATTTATATGTCTAAGTAAGAATTGTGAACATACTACAAGCATTAGAATTTGCCTTAGACTGTATACATTTTGAATAAATTAGGATTCCAATATCGAAGCATTAACGACATGCTCTGTTTCCTGGTTTAAATTTATCCTTGCTAAGATTTGCATGTCGAGGAAGCATTAAAACTATCAGCGACTGATGAAATTGCTAATTTGCTTATTTAATAGTACAAACCAGGTAAATACATCGACAGTTTTCACTTAGTTATCTCGCAAATATTGATCTTGAATCAAAATTTCATAAGTACCTGGATCATAAAATGCATAATTTAAATAAATCGTTGCAAATAAGATAAAATATGTGGAGCATTGATTTCGAACTCGAAACCGAGAAAAATCTAGTTTACCGTATTAAAATGTTAATGATTTTCTGGAAGATGATTTATGAGATTCTCTTTATAAATATAGCACTTTAAAAATACACAATATATGTAATTGAGTGTGCATATCTCCTTTCGATGTATTTACAGGCTTACCTGTTTCCCAGAAGGCTAAGCATGACTGCTTTGCAAGCGATTAGGACTTCAAGTGAAGATATGTTAGGTTTGAATCACGTTCCAGAATTGGATTGGATGCTCGTAGCCAGAAAGTTTAATATTCTCGTTTACGAATCATTTTTAAAAACGCATACTTTTATTGGTATAGTTAAAATGCTATTCTAGATTTGTAAAGGAAAATAGTTTATATCACATATGAAGCCTTGATGTTTATAAAGTACCAGTTAAAATAAAATTTAGTCTAAAACCGATTTTAAAACACCGTGTTTTATAATTTAAGTTAGGAATATCATACTACATTCAAGTGAGCGAGATAATTAAACTATAATCTCGGTCTATATAGCTCCCATGTACAAAAGATCACAGTAGCTATTCAAATCCAATACGAAATGAAAAACTTAGCGACACAATGTTAACATATAACATTTAATTAATTTTTCAATTAATTTACAGCAGTGAAATTACGCCATTATTGAATATTAAACGTGTGAAATTATTTTTCAAATTGCTCACAAAGCGTAAAACCGACAGAGTGAAAAAATTGTCCAGACTGGGAATCGAACCCGGATTCTCTGAGTGAGAGACTCGGTATCGTCCTCGTAGCTCAATAGTAGAGAATTGGAACGTTTATCTAAGAATCCGGATTCGATTCTTGGCCTGGGCATCTTTTCACTCTGTCAGTTTTACGCATTGTGAGCAATTTGAAAAATAATTTCACATGACGCACAATGTTAGTAAAACCTACATTTCATTGTCTTGGATCAAGAAGTTCCCACTGAAAAATCAACTGAAATGAGATACGTGATTTTCTGAGTGCCTTTACTCTATATCTACAATTCGAACTAACTTACAAGGTGTCCACCAAAAAGCGCTAGCGGGAATTTAAATGATCTGTACATTAGTAACAACAAGCGCAGCAGACTTTAGAAAACCACCACGTGCAATACTGGAGTCTGTTATCGGCGCACTGGCGCACAGTGTTTTAACGATCTAGGCGGACAAAATTAATGCGTTGAAATTTAGTTAGGTATTGCTGGTTTTTCGAATGTATCACTAATAAAATACTCAAACAGTGATGAATATTTGGTTTATTTAATTATTTATAATAATAATATTATTATTATTTATATTATTATTATTATTTATAGTATTATTATTATTTATACTATTATTATTATTTATATTATTATTATTATTATTATTTATATTATTATTATTTATATTATTATTATTTATATTATTATTTATTTATATTATAATATTGTATTGTCATTTCAGCTCATTCGGATAGTTAAAAATGGTTTAAAATTGATTTGCAAGATTTGAACTAAACATACATACATACACTGCAAGTTAATACATAACTTAATGACCTCCAAACTTTTGCTGGCGTTTTCTTAAGTTTCCAATGTTTTAGGAATTGCATCTTGATTTTAAAAATGCTTATTGCTTAATAATACTTAATAGTGTGTTAAAAGTCAATATAAAGTTTCTGAACAAGAGGGCTCTTATTTTCAAGAAACAGAAGGTTAAATCTTGCAACAAACACGTGACATATGTCCAGTAAACTCCTGCTTAGAGAATTGAAAATTCCCCGTTCAACAACGGGAAACTTTCTCTCACATTTATGGATTCATTTTGAAACGTAAAAACATGACACTTGCAGGCATGATTATTGAAGCAATTTGTAATCGAATATTTTTTTTCATTTTGCGATAAAGGAATTGCATCCTGAGTTATAATTGATTGTTGTCTCAAGGCGTCAGTATTTCTCCTT
Organism: Maratus michaelseni; assembly: GCA_963931845.1. Lineage (NCBI taxonomy): Eukaryota > Metazoa > Arthropoda > Arachnida > Araneae > Salticidae > Maratus > Maratus michaelseni. The sequence goes on along the minus strand of OZ007590.1, from coordinate 400,951,116 downwards.
TCACGCGCTACTGCGTCCTGAAATTCGGTTCAAAACATCGGTTTAAAACTTTGTCAGCATTTTATGAATCATCTGATTCTTTATCGAAAAATGGAACAAACTGTTCGATTACATGATATCTGAATAAGAGCACCTATCAATTTCATGCGTTTGAGTACAAAAATGAATTCAGAAATGTGTCAGAAAGTAGTCAGTTTGTATTTGAGAACAATTATAGTATCGCCAACTTTTGAAAAATGTTGGGTGGTCTAATAAATTAACCAGTTTTATTTAATTTTCTTTTTCAAAGCTGTATTTTTTAAGGTTTTCATGATATATTTTACTCATTATCATATATTTTACTTAAAAATTACGCTATAATATTTTTTAGCACTATGCTTAAAAAAAAATGAAGAAAGTTCTGAAATAAAGTTTTATTATTTAAAAAATGTTCCTTTAAAAATTATAAAAGAAACACTTATTAACTACTACAAAAATTATGTATAAATTGCTGCATGTCGAGTTTTTAATCTTATATATTTTTATTCCACATTATTATTTTATATTCAACATTACATTATTATTTCGGATGAAAGTTTACTCAATCGAAAAAAAAAAAAAAACATATTTTTGCTCCAAAAATTCGTCTGTGCATATCTAGCGTATTGAAGGTTTCCTTTTTTGCTCATAATTTTTTAATCTTCTGTGTGTATCTACCCACAGAATTCAGGGAACAACTCTGAGCTCTGTGGTATCTATCTCTAAAATAAACTCATCAAATGAAAAAAATCATTGTTACCAGAGAAACCCGAAGGCTATTTCAGAAACACCTCAGTAAAAACTGATAAATCAAGGGGTAAATCTGAAATGACAAATTACTTTTGTAATACTTTACAAAATATTTAACAGGAATAAAAAAAAAAAAATATTCTGACTGAATAATAAATGTTCAACATGAATCTTTCTTTTTGCTTTTTTTTTTTTTTTTTTTTTTTGGGGGGGGGGGGGGGAATGGGAGAACTATTCAAGTACTTTCATAGACTTGGTATATAACCCTCCTTGGCGTGCCAAAATCGGGTAAGAAAAATAAAGTAAAACAGGAAAAAATATAGTGATCTAAATTTAGAATATCGTTAACAATGTTCAACCAAAAGTATTGTTAAACGAGTATGGATCTAAACAAGAAAGGATAAAAAAAAAAGGAAGACCTGGAAGAAACATTACTTTTTCCACTGATAATGGAATTCTAACTGGAGAGAAAAAGGACGATAAATGTTTGAAATGCCGCTCAATAAAACCAACGCAACTGAAGGGGGGAAAAAGAAAGGTTAAAGAAAAAAATTCAAGTTAGAAAGATACCAAACCAACAAAACTTAACAAGTTATGATACTTCGAATTTTATGAATTTTCAACTCTGTGTCACATTTTTATTAAATGATACTTTGGAACGATAAAATAACGACAAAAGATTTCGAATGTTTCAGAATTCCAAAAATATGGTCTTTATAATCATTTAATAAAACTATGACACAGAGTTGAAAATTCCCAAAAATCCAAGTATCAGTACTCACAGAGCGCGTTCAGCGACCGAAACGCGGGTTACTCGTATAATTGGGAAATGACGTCATCTGATTTTTCTTAGGGTAAAGTTGGGTTAAAACGGCTGTGAACACTTTTGGGTAAAGTTATGGGCATATTTACAATCAAACACTTCCGTCAACCAATCTACCATTACATTTTGATTGTAGGAACATTGCAGGAACCATCCTAACGACGTTGGCCAATTATATCATAGTCCTGTTATAGGTAGACCAATCAGATGATCAGGACTCAAGTGTACAGTAGGAGTCATAAAGACGACAGTTAATAGTTGCAGTTAGCTATAAAGCAAACAAATAAATCAGATTTCCCAACTACGTGATCACTTTACCCAACAACATGCTCCAGGTAATGTGGGTTACCCGAAGTTTGGGTAATTTCCGGCTCTGAACGCTACGGGTAACACGCAAAAAGTCACGTGATATTGGTCTCTGAACGCTTCGGGTTACCCATGTGTTACTCTGTGTAACTCGGGGTTCGGTCCTTGAACGCGCCCGTTATGTTTTATTGTTAGACGTAGAAGAATTGAAATTTTGCAATTTTACTTCGTTAGATCATGGAAAAAGTTTTTCTAAATATAGCTTGTAGGACCCAGAGGACGGGTACAAATTTCCATTTTGTAACTTATGTAAATGAATTTTCATATTATGAAGAACAATGTTCGAAATACTTTTGAAAGTGAAACTATACCTCTAAATATAGCAGTTTAGAAAATAGCTATTAGAGAAGGATAAGAAGGGACATTTTGTATGTCCTTGGCGTTCCAAAGTCGGATAAGAAAACAATAAATTAAAACAAGATTAAAGATAGAGTTTTAAATTTAGAACATCATCGTTGAGAATGCTCAACCAAAAGTATTGTTAAACAAGTATGGATTTAAAAATAGAGAATAAATAAGATTGTTGTAACTTGTCATTTTTTTATGTACGCTCGTAATTATATAAATACGTAGCACCTATAGTCGTCGTCTGGTCCGTCCGTCTGTCTGTCCTTCCCTCCGCATATAACAGCACAAAAACTACCCAACCGAATGGTTTGAAATTTAATATATATAATCGTTGCCGAATTTTGTCAAGTGATTTCAAATTTTATGAAAATCGAATCAAAACTTAAAAAGATATTAATAAAAGTATTCTTTATTCTATTAAATTCCTATCATACGTAATCTATTTAATAAAAGCGCAAACCATGTGATCGAGGAAAACAAATACGGGCTAACCACTTCTTTTTTCATATGCCAAGCGGCCATTTTTATTCAAAATTACTTTTTCGAATAAAATTGCATAAAAATTACATTTTTAGAAAGATCGTTCAAAAAAATTGTTTGTTTGGGAGATGAATTACATTCAAATATGTATAGATTCTGAGATAACTTCAGTTGAAATTAGGTTGACAGCCCAATATATCAATCCATTAAAGTAAATAAACACAGGAGAATCGCTCATTTTGAATCACAAAAATATTAAACCATGAAGGTAATCATTCGCAAAGCAAAATCTCTATGGGGAATTTTGCAGAGTTGTCTGGTGTAAAAAAAAAAAATTGCATCTGTAAACGTGGCATACGTAAAAGGATAAAAGGCATGCTCATTCCGCTCATAACAGATGGAGATGATATAATTCATTTCACTGAAAAAATGACGATTTTTTTTTTTTTTTTTTTTTTTTTTACATTTTAAAACTAGTAATAGTACGAACGTACCTCATTTGTCACGTTTAACGAACAATTTCCAACTTGTTTAATTTATAATAAGTTTTGAAAACTATTGAAATGTTGCATTGTCATCAGAATCATACCTGTGTACACAATTTTTAAAATTCTAGCACACATCAGGAAGTGTGTGAAAAATCCATCATTTCAAAATTCCACTTTATATAAGTTAAGTTAAATAAAAGTGTGTAAAAAATAAATAAGGTCCGATACTTTTCCGCCGATAATGGAATTCTGGACGTCGCACAGTGGAGTATTTGATGCAACATCCTGGCCAAAAAGGCAAAAATTAAAATTTTCTCAAAAATTGTAAAAAGCTTATTTTATAACAGCTGACTAATTAGTGCATTGATCTATGTGTATTACAGGAGTATGAGTCATATCCGGCGGCTCCTAGCCTCAGTTGAAGTGAAAGTTTCTTTGCGAGAAGACGTACTGTTTTGTTATGTTTCCTCTTTGTTATTGTGTTTAAATGTATACTTTGACATGTGCATTTAAATAATTTTACTTCTCATATAATAAAAAAAAATTATTTAATTTGAAAGTGGGTTAATATTAAGCCTTTTTAGATCTAATTTATTGAAATATATTATCTAATACATTCAAAGCTTTTTAAAGCTGTGTCGGGGTTTGTCGGACCATTTTTGAATTATAATCGTATTGCTTATAGTTTTGAAAGCATTTTTTTTTAATGTTCTGCATATTGTTGTCATTTTTAGATATCAATGTTTTAGGGCAAACCTATTAAAAACACTCAGAAACCAACATCTCTATAATATAGCGGCTCAACTTTGGTAAATACTAAATACAAGTAATAAATATATTATATGCATTGGTTTTCATAAATAATTAAACATTTATGTATAGTAAAATTAAAACCATTTAATTAAACATTACTTGTAAATCAAACTAATTCATGAACAATTACTTTTCTCTTATAAACAATAAACGATGAAGTAAACATTGTATTATATATTTATTTATTTAAATAAATACATACATTTATGTATAACATTAATTAAGTGTATTTATTAATAGGTTTTAAGAACACTGATTTTAACTTTAAAAGAAAAGAAAATTAATTTTGGCCAGGATTTTGTGTCAAATACTCCACTGTGCGTCGCTAAAAATAAAACAGAATAAAGTGTTTCGAAATTCCATTAAATAAAACCAACGCAACTGAATAAAAAAACACAGTTTAAAGGGGAAAAACTGCTAGAAAACGGAAATAAGCTAGCAAGCCAACAATTACTTTGGAACGATAAAATTACATGACAAAAGAATTCGAAGGTTTCGGGATTTCGAAGATTCGGTCTTTACAATTATTTAATAGAAATCTGACAGACACTGAGAAGAGAGTTTGATCTCCTTTCAAAAAAGCGAAAAATTGATTGCTCCTTGGAAAGTAGGTGTTAGGGGGGAAAAGGGGGGGTGACGAGCAAGAAAATATATGTGTCAACTTTAAAAGTTTTAGATTGAGCTGGCGTTGAAAGAAAAGGTTAGAGCGACGGGGAGTAATGGGCAACTGCTAAAATTCATTTCGTCAAAATTGTATATTTGTCTAACCTTATAAATTTTATACGTAGTTACAAATCAATTTATATGTATATACAGTGAAGCATCGATTATCCGAACTAGTAGGTGACCGGGGTGTTCGAATGAACGAGATTTCGGATTTATGTGTTTTAGGTAGATTTCGTAAGAAATACTACCTATTACATTCTCACCTAAATTGGAAATTTTGAAAAAATTTTGCAGATCTACACCGATTATGAGTCCCAGAACCCAAAACCACCCCCCAGTTCAAAACTTTATCTATCTATCTATCTATCTATGTCACTTTTTTATGAACACGATAACTGGAAATATTCTGCAATAATCTCTTCCAAACTGATACATAAAATCAAGGGGCATAAAATCTCGGTCAAGTTCGTTAATGGGCAAAATCGAACCAGGGGGGGAGGGGGAGGCTTTTTGTGAAAACAGAAAAAAACCCATAATTTCTTAATTATTATACGTATCGAATCCGTTTAAAGTTATTACTACTTCTAGGAAAAGGGCCGAAAATGTATGTATGACAGATTTTTGATATAATTAAAAATGGCTCCAAGGGGGGGAAAAAGGGGGGGGGGGGTTAGAAGAAAATAAATCATAGCTTCGTCAATTCAAGAGATATCAAATCCGCGTAAATTTATTATTAATCGTCTTAATATTATCTAAAGCTTTTATATTAACAAGTTTTTTATAGAACCAACCGTTATAGCAAAAAAAAAATTAAAAACAAAAAGATCCCTGCCGGCTCCGCCTGCAAACAAGATATTTTTCGAAGTGGGTGGTTCCAACTCCCGCATCTTTTCGAAACTGATACATAAAATCAAGGGGCATAAAATCTCGGTCAAGCTCGTTAATGGGCAAAATCGAACCAGGGGGGGGGGAGGGGGTTGTGAAAACAGAAAAAAAACCCATAATTTCTTAATTATGATACGTATCGAATCCGTTTGACGTTATTATTACTTCTAGGAGAAGGGCCGAAAATTTATGTATGACAGATTTTTGATATAATTAAAAATTGCCTTAAGGGGGGGGGAGGGGGGTTTTTAGAAGAAAAAAATTCGTAACTTCGTCAATTCCCAAGATTTCAAACCCGCTTAAATTTATTATAAATCCTCTTAATATTATCTAAAATTTTTATACTGACAAGTTTTTTATAGGACCAACCGTTATAGCAAAAAAAAAAATAAATAAAAACAAAAAAAACCCTGCCGGCTCCGACTGCAAACAAGTTATTTTTCGAAGTAAGCGGTTCCAACTCCCGCATCTTTTTGAAATTGATACATAAAATCAAGGGGCATAAAATCTCGGTCAAGTTCGTTAATGGGCAAAATCGAACCAAGGGGGGGGGATGAGGGGGGGGGGGGGCTTTTTGTGAAAACAGAAAAAAATCCATAATTTCTTAATTATGATACGTATCGAATCCGTTTGACGTTATTATTACTTCTAGGAGAAGGGCCGAAAATTTAGGTATGACAGATTTTTGATATAATTAAAAATTGCCTTAAGGGGGGGGGGGGTGGTTAGAAGAAAAAAATTCATAACTTCGTCAATTCCCAAGATTTCAAATCCGCTTAAATTTATTATAAATCCTCTTAATATTATCTAAAACTTTTATATTGACAAGTTTGTTATAGGACCAATCGTTATAGCAAAAAAAAAAAAAAAAAAAAAAAAAATTAAAAAAAAAAAAAACCCTGCCGGCTCCGCCTGCAAACAACTTATTTTTCGAAGTAAGCGGTTCCAACTCCCGCATCTTTTCGAAACTGATACATAAAATCAAGGAGCATAAAATCTCGGTCAAGTTCGTTAATGGGCAAAATCAAACATGGGGGGATGGGGGGGGGGGGGGGGGGCTTTTTGTGAAAAAAGAAAAAAAAACCATAATTTCTTAATTATGATACGTATCGAATCCGTTTGACGTTATTATTACTTCTAGGAGAAGGGCCGAAAATTTATGTATGACAGATTTTTGATATAATTAAAAATTTCCTTAAGAGGGGGGGAGGGGGGGATTAGAAGAAAAAAAATGAATAATTTCATCAATTCCCAAGATTTCAAATCCGCTTAAATTTATTATAAATTCCCTTAATATTATCTAAAACTTTTATATTGACAAGTTTTTTATAGGACCAACCGTTATACCAAAAAAAAAAAATTAAAAAAAAAAATCCCTGCCGGCCCGCCTACAAACAAGTTAGGTTTCGAAGTAGGTGGTTCCAACTGCCGTATCATCGTAAAAAAGGTCATTTATTCCGCAATTCCCGACAAACAGGTGCCCCACGGTCTGCGTCTTCGAAATCTACCTGTGCCTGTAGGCCGAGCCGTCAGGGATTATTTCAACTAGGTTAAGTGTTAAAAAGGCAAATAAGACTGGTATAATTATGTTATTTTCTGAAGTTATTTTGATCATTGTAATAATGTTTTATTAATCTCTATAAGCATTATATTAAATTTTACACTATAATTTAATGTATCAATTTATTTTCTATAATTCCAGATATTTCCTTAGTAATTTAATTCTTTTTCGGAAAATGAATTTCCTTAAGTAAAAATTCTAATATAAAACTTTATCTTTGAATTACATATTCATTATTCTTTTTTTTTCATTATTTATAGTATCCATATCATAGACTAATTACATGCATGCTAATTTTCAGCATTATGTGTGTTTGTATATTTTTCAAGGTATAAAATTGTTTTTTTTTTTTTCTAAATTCAGAAACGTTTAATGTTTGAAGTTTCAACATTTTTGTTGTGTTATATTTTGTGTATGGAACTTTACTTATAATTCCTTGTTCATCTTTGGTTTGGAACAAATTTAGTTCATAATACTGATCTAAATAATCATGTTTATGAAAAAAAAAATAATAATAATGAATATTGACTGTTAAATGTTGAAAATATATAAACACTTAAAATTATACTTTTCACTAATCTATACTAATAAAAGAAAGTTTCGCTTTGTGTGTGTGTGTGTTTGTTTGTTTGTTTGTCTGTCTGCGATGGCTAGCAAAATCTAGCCCACCTAGAAGTCTGAAAATTTAGGTGTGGACAGTCCAAAGTCTGACCATGTGTACCTGAGTCTCAGAATTTTAATATTTTATAATTAACCAAGATATTAATTAGAATATCATTAAACATCGCATCGAAAATGCCATCTTTTAAATCAAAATGGCAAAAGATAAGAACTTCTGTTGTGGATTTGCATCGAAATTATTTTACTAATTAACGAATTTTAAGAAAACTAATTAAGATATCAATTTGAAAATTTCTGAGTATATGTAAAAAAAAAAAAAAAAAAATCTGCATCCGACTATGCGATTTTTGAAAAATTTGACCGGTAATTTTTCTTAATTTATACAAAAAGCAGCCAAAAATCTGCCGGCGCCAGTGAAAAAAATCCGAGAAAGTTTCAGACAGGGATCTGCTTTCATTAAAAACTGCACTACAAAGAGATCTGTTTCTCTGGCCGATCCCTCCGTTTAGTTTGCGAAAATAAAAGGAAATAATTGCCAATTTTTACTAATGAACAAAAATTTAGATAACTAATTCAGATATAGATCTGAAATAGAGAATGGGAAGTGTTGTCATCTGTCGGCTATTTTAGCGTAGCGTCTTCGTTATGTTCAAATTATCAGAAAAGTTTAATTCTTTTTTTTTTAATGATCGCGTTAATGTAGGTGAAGGTGGTTTTCTTGAACAAATTATTCGTTATATTTGCGGGTATGGGGAGGGAGGGGGTTAACGTCTTGCTCTGAGATTGTTATTATCTCGGGCCCAGGCAACGCCAGGCGGGTTAGCTAGTTTATAATAATTTTAAACCACAACATGTAATGTAATTTCTAAATAACATATTTTTCAGATTCATTTAAAATTATTTTATTATTGTTTCAATAATTTGAAATAAAGTTTTAATAAATATTGTTTATTAAAATAATCTATTTCTCAGTTTTGTATACTTCTGATACAATTTATATGCTTTACGCATTTTTTTCACCCCATGTACGAAGAACGAGTATAATGCAAGTTGGATGATAAATATATTGTTACTTCAGATATTCAGTAAAAATGCTTATAGGTTTTTAAATGTGGTATAAAATGTGAGTGCAGAAATGTGAGCTGTCCATTGAGGATCTTTTACTCAAGAGACTTAAAGTAATATATGCATATGTAAATGAAAATTATACTTTTCTTAAGTATTTAGTGAAGTGTACTGGATTTTGGGCAATGCAATATTATTCAGCTGGATGAACTTTCAAAATGAGTGAAAAAATTGAAAAATACACGTATTTTGTCAGTTTTTTGCATTTATTTAATTTATTATTACTAGGGGGCTCTGCCCCCTGCTCGCTACGCTCACCAACCCCCGTTCTGATTTCACAGCCTCTTAAAACCTGGCAATGTATCCTGTTTTTAAAAGATGATGATGATGATACCACGAACGGCGACTATCTTCTGTAATCAGGTTATAATGCTTTTTCATTTAACTGGTTATAATTCTTTTTCATTTAATTCATCTTTTTTATTTTTAATATTCATGTGTAAACACAATTTTTATGACGTAATTTTCTTTATTTCCTGCTTTCAACACGTGATCATTTAATTATTATTTTAAACTTTCATTATTGTTTTTAATAGTCTCGTGCAAATACATTTTTTATTTGAGATAAAACATAATCCTTTGCGCTTATTTAGAAATTGGCAACAATATAAAAAATGACTTTTTCAACAAAAGATTTTTTTACTCGATTTTGAAGGATTTTTTGAGTTTTTATTGTCCGACCGTGATAATTTTTTTAATTTCTGAAAGCTTGTTATATTTCGCGTCTGGTGGTATGATTTTCGAATCCGTAGGCTGGCTAGAAAAAAAGTAATAGCTTCTCAAAAAAGTCCCTAGTAAAAAAGCGATGAGACTAACCCAGAATATCTACGCAGAATTTGATTGGTCCATTTCTAAATCATTTTTGGCTCAGTTTCAGATTACTTTTTTTTGATATAGAAGGATAATTTGTAAAATTTTCTTTAAAAACTGCTAAATGTTTGAAGGGGAAGGGGGTAAAAATTTCATATTGTACAATCAAAATAATCACACATACGGTACTAATTCTTATACTAAAAGTAAGAGATATGTCCTTGCCAGGCCACCCCCTGAATTTATGCGCGAAGAAAACTACAATTTTACAAGTACTTACATACTTTTACAAGTAATATGCATTTAAAGACTGTTGTATTGCTAGACACGACAGATTTGGGCCAATCCTTATATAAGAAAAAAATGAAATGGAAAAGGGGGTGGTGGATTTGGAAGTAATTCAGGGTTTGGACTTTATGACAATGTTCCAGAACAAGATAGTATGACTGTATATAACCCTCTCACTCCTGGATTTTTTCCCCACAAATTATTCTTTAAATTGGCATAATTAAGATGCTATTCAAGACTTTATTTTTTTTTAATGTCATACATAAGATCTGCATGTTTAAGAGATATCTATATTAATATATAAAATTAGAGTGTCTGTGATTTTTAGAAAAACACCTATTCATTTAGACAGCGTTTAGTCAAAAATAACATTAAAAAAAAATTTGTCCAGAATATGCTTAGAAACATTTGTATAGCAAACACTAAACTTCTCAGGGGACAGATTGAGAATGTTTCTGGCCTCAAATCTGAACTCTAAAGTTGTTTTTGAGGAAACAGGAGAATCAACCAACAATCTTTCAGTTCTCAAATACTCGCAGGGGTGATTGTGTTCAGGTATTTTTTTCATTTACAGTACCGAAATTCTGTTTTTAGGTGCGTTCGTAATTATATAAATACGTAGCACCTATAGTCGTCGTTTGGTCCGTCCGTCCGTCCGTCCGTCTGTCTGTCTGTCTGTCTGTCCGTCTGTCTGTCTGTCCGCATATAACAACGCAAAAACTACCCAACCAAATGGTTTGCAATTTAAAATATATTATCTTTGCAGAATTTTGTCGAGACATTTCAAATTTTATTAAAATCGAATCAAAACTTTAGGAGATATTAATAAAAATATTTATTAAGAAATTTGAATTTTTTTTTTTAAATCGGTGCTTTTTTGTTATAGGAGCTTCCGATGGATGTTAAATCGTCAAGCGACCGAGATCCTTATTTTATTACAGACATGAATCTGCAGACGATATAATTCATTTCACAGAATTAAAAATCATCAAGATCTGAATATTTATATAACTAGCTGATACATATATATCTGAATATTTATATAACTAGTTAAGATATTTGTATGAACAGTGTCATAAAATATATACTTAAATAGCTGTTTAACCCGTTCTACGCACGGGATATCATGAATTTAATTCTAAAACGTGCGTACGAACGCACCTCGTTTGTAACGTTTGACGTACAATTTCCAACTTGTTTCTTATAGTTAAATTCATAAAATAAGATTAAAATACCAATTTCATATGATTCATGAAATTCTTTTTTCTTCTTTTTCTTTTTTTTTTTAATTATTATAATTAGGTGTTGAACCCAGGCTTCCCAAATTATAGAAATGTAGTTTAAACCTTTTTTGAAAACTAATAATTTTTTACACATTTATATATATATATATATAAGCTTTCTCACTAATAACATCAAAAAGCATATTTTATGAAAAATATCAATTGTGTTTTCAAATAAAGTTTTAAAATTTATTAAAACCGTCATTTCCATATTAACCTCAAGCCAGGTTTTAATAGCTGAAGAAACTGCTAAAGTTTTCACTACTTACAGCAGCCTTTTTGATTCTGATAATTTCACAGATTTAAGTGCATAGTTCGATTACATGTCTATTAATTTTGTGTTTTATTTATATTTATTGATGAAATTTTAATTTCATTATGGACTATTAGCCAGAAACAAATGCTGAACTATTTATATGCTAACAGATTCACCTTTTGTAATCAGAGTGTATGTGATGAGATATTTAAAAAAGAAAAAAATCATGCTTGAAATTAATTTTAAAAACCAGAAAAATTAGTAAATTGATATATAGTTTTCAAACAAATTGCATTTGAAAGTTGACAATGCAAAAATTGAAGTCTTGCAATGTTTAAAAGTTTAAAAAAATGATACATGCAAAAAGAAAATTCTCCAAAAAATCTATTTAAACGTGACAGCTCAAAAATTGTGTTATCAAGTTTAAAAAACGATACATTGAATGTTTCATGTGAGCAGTCTGCTCACATGAATGAGCAGACTATTTAATATAATGCATATTACATTATGCACCATTCAATACAATCTGCAAGAAACAAACAGTTACTGTTAATGGTTACTACAATTAATATTATCGACGAAGGTACTATAATGAATCTTCCTAATCCAGGTAATATGCAAGTACCAAAATATGTCAGTAAATATAAGATTTTATGTGAAAAAAAATTCCTTTGGAGCATTCTACGGTCACCCTTTTGGAACTTTGTGGTATTTCGTAAGCCTATATTGCATTAACACAACACTATAGTTAGTACCCATCAAACCTTGGCGGTATTATAAACAGCTTAAAGATTTCACAGAAAAAAAAATAATTCCTAACTTCATTAAAATGTCAGAATTTTTTACAGAATATGTGTAAGCAATAGTTAAAATAAAGAAAAGCCCTCTTTTTATAACTAGGTTGGAAACCGGCTGCATATTAAAATTCTTTACACTGATACAAACGAAACAGAATATTTTCCAGAGAATTAAGTTTTCATATCCAAAAAATAACAAGCGAAACTTTGTCACATTTATAGACTATTTTCCAAACGTAAAAATATGATACTTGCATTCAAGAATAATGAAATTATTTGACGTCTAATAGTTTTCTTCATTTTTTACTTAATGAATTACATCTTTCGTTATAAGCGATTGATGTCTCATAATGACCTTTATTCGCTTCGAAATGCATTTTCCGAAAGATCCGCTCCTTTATCAAAAAATGGAGAAAGCTATTCGATTCCTTAGTTTCTGAATGTGAGCCCCAGCCAATCTCATGAACGTTTACAAACAGAAATGAATGCAAGAAAGTAGCCAGTTTGGATTTGAGAATAATACCTTGTTCGCACTGGATATTTAAGATATGTTATACACACAAAGTACTCTGTGTCTTAGACCGCCATTTTTGAGATGGTACCCGCCCGGAATTGAATACCTGTTCACACCGCAAAATTTGTCTAAGATAACTCACTGAATGTCACTGTGTCTTGAGATCTGAACAAACATACAATGTGCGCATGCACATAAGTTAAAACCAGCATCAACACCCAATCAGTTAAAGCTAACCTCCAGAAACAGCCAATCAAAGTGAGTGGTTGTGGCTGTATCTAGCAATAGAAAGTTCGAACTCTCTGAATGATTTTGAGGAACTCCCTCAGTGAGTTCGGCGGTTTAAGATATCTTAAATAGCCAAGCCTTTATCATTTTTCTAACCTACCAGTTTTAAGCACAGATAGAAACAAGAACGAAAAATCATGCATCAGGCTTGAATTATGAAAAATCTTCTAACACTAACAGATTATTATTAAGAAATTTCATTCTTTCATACAATGAAATGAGATGTCTATAGATTAATAGAATCTTTATTATCTGTTAAAGACAAAAAAAAATTGCATTTATTCCCTGAACTTCGAATGGTTTTAGAAATAAAAGTTGTAAAACATAAAATTGTAAAATCACTGCAAACATTAATTTACACATTTTTAAAAATCCCTGTAGTTTTTTAACTTATGAATTAAAATTTAAATTTTATTTTTATATTTGACTTTTTGTTGTTTTTTCCTAATGTGAAAGATAAATTTCCATAATACCACTTTTTATCTTATTTTCGATTGCCAAAAAATAGATTTAAACGTGACCACTTCTTGGAGCGACCAATTTTTTTTTAATGGAACAGAGCGTGCTCGCTTTAGGGAGGTTTTACTGTATGTTAAGAATTTTATGGTTTTTGTAAGCTAACAAAAGCAGGATCATGGCGAATACGAGCAAAACATCTATTTATTAAATTGTGATTTCAGCAAAAAGTAGAGTAGAACGAAGAAAGAAATCCCTTTCGTATCGAACACTGTTCTCTCTTAGCGATAATATTTGGGCACCCAGATTTCTACACCCTATACGCTGATGTTTTATATCCAGACTGACGTATTAAACGCATATATAGCTCTGACATAATAATTCCAATTTAAACACCTCTTTATCAGACGCTTATTTACAGTGGAAACTAGTTATTTTTAAACTAAATTATGTTTAAACTCAATTAGTCGTTGAGGGCCACCTTAATACTTACCCATCATAGATATGTATAGTATAAAATATAAAATTAAGACGTGTAAACTATTTATAAAATGCATTGCAATTCGGGCAGAATCGTGTCTTGATTGACGGCATAAACTTTAAATTGCGTAAAAGAAACATCCTTATAACTCCAAAAATGATAATCATATTAACTAACAATTTACTGTGTCGGATGAAGCGTCTCATTTCCAATTAAAATATATTTTTGAATTAAAATTGGAATAAAACACAGGGTCATGAAAAATCGAAGAGTGTGGAAAATAGGATTACAAATATATCGGCAGCTCATCATCCGATCGACTTCATTCTTTATGCAAAATTTATGTTTTTCTATTGTCTTTTATATTCATTCCTTAAAATAAACAATTTCGAAAATTTTTATATACCTTTTATCCGAACGAATATTTCGAGAATCTGAAAAAAATAGTTCCGGATAATCGAGGTTACTGAAATTCAACAAGCTTCTTCTCATTATTAAATATGCTAAGTACATACCAAGTTTCAAATCTCTGTCTCAATTTGTTTGGTAGATAGAGCGTTTACAGACAGACGGACGGCAAATTTTTATTTCTAAAACTGTTTTTCGGAATCTCCACTGTAAATCCGTCAAAAGAAAATTTCGGTTTTTAAAACGATTACAAGATTTACCTTATACTACGTATGATGAGTAAGTAAAAATGCTGGTGGAATTTTCATTATTATTTACGCTATCATAAATTATGTTTAGCCATACTAATTCTTCTGCAAAGATGTATGAATTTTTAAAGGGTTCTGGCTTGCATAAATGCCAGACGAAGACCATTTTTCCAAAACAAAGATTGAATTAAGATAAAGATTTGACATGGCAGTGAGCATGCTCCAAAATGGACTGCCAATACAAGCTGACTTGGTACTTTTATCAGAGGAAAGCCAACTACTACTATGCATAATTATTCAAAGAAAAGTTAGAGTATTTAGTAATGAATCATAATTGTAATGTTTAATGTTATTACCCTTTTCTTTATTAAAATGTTTATTTTGAAATATTATAATATTTTCATTTGTTAATACATGCTAAGTCTCGTTTTTAACTTAATTTTCACATTATCACCTTTACATTCAAGCATTTATCATGTTTTTTTGTTGTTGTTGTTTTTTTAGTTTAAAAAAAAATACATTTAATAGTTTATAAATATTCTTAACATTGGATCAAAATGCCTCTAATTATTTTTTATTTAAAGTTAAATCTGCTATGACTATGCATAATTAGATGTCAATTTATTTGTGCTAAAGAATAACATCCTCAATAACTACAGCCATTATCTTAGTGCTTTGATTTTAAGTTATAAATTTTGAAAATTTTGTCATTATGATTAAGTCTTATGCTAAAATATCTGTATATATATTTTTTTATTTTTTTCTACTCAGAAAAATCATATTGATTTTAAAAAAGAAGTCCCCCCTCTCTTTTTTTAATTCTATGTTGTTGTTGTTGTTTTTTAAATTGCGCAATGAACTAGAAAATGTTGCTGAAATAATATCTTTTATTCTTTTATACTGAAATTGGCAAGTATGTCAATATATATTTTTCTTAAAGAAAATCTCCCGATTTAATTTTTGTAAGATTTTCTTAATTTCTGATTTTGACAAATCAACATATCTATATATAAAATATTTATCTATATACACTGTATGTGACTGTTTATCCGGAAGCAGTGTTGAATTCAGTGAGTGGCCCGGGGGGGGGAGTTTCCCCTCAGGGCATTGAAATGTCCCCCCGGAAGATTTGAGATTTTATGCTTTTAATGGTTAAAAAGAGAAACACCCCAGAATACTACAATGCCCCCCCCCCCACCTACCCTGAGCCACAGAAATCCCTCCCGGAGAAAACTGTTTGAATTCAACACTGTCCGGAAACCAGAAAACCAGTAAACCAGTTATCGATATTCATATTTCCAATATACAGATTTCAGAATTTTTACGGAAGAAAGTGCCATACGCAGCCAGTTTCACATGTGCATTGCTTGATTCATTACCACATGAATGTTATGACATGATGGATTTGAAACAGAAGCATTTATGTACAGGGTGTTTTGTTTTTTTTACACATAATTATTGTTTCTAATGGATTTCCACAAAGTACCATCTTTCAAACTCTGATTAATCTTTGATCATGATTGGATCTTATTCTTGAACTGATTAATCTAATAAGTAATTTGAGATCAGAAACAGTGGCACACACATATATACAAATCTGATCAAACAAATGTTGTTTTGATGCCCAACCTGTTAGGCATAAAAACTAGTTATCCAGAATAAATCTGGTCTTGACCATTCTGATAAATAGCTCAATCCTGCATATACTGTTTTCATTTTTAAAAACAACAGTGGCTTAGCGATAAGATAAACCATTATAAGCTCCAAGCAAAAAAGCAGCAAAATTACAAAATACTTAGTTACGGGCTTAATCTACATCAGTAGTAATCGATTTTTTTTTTTTACATAAAAATAATTTAAGTGTCAAAGTGGCTGAGTCATGGTTATTCTTTGATGGTGACTCATTTGAGAGCAGATGTTATATTCGAATAAAACAATATGGGAATTCTTGATATCAATATTAAGACTCATTGGAAGTGAGTTTAGAAAAAGAAGTGGAGGGAATTTAACTTAATGATGTGTAAAGTAAAATTCTATGAATGAGTAAAAAAGGTGGGGGAGAGATGAGCATTGATTTTTGGTCTCCCCCCCCCCACCTCCCGTCCTCTTACACACACACACACACATCTGATAAAGTAAATAAAAAAAATTTCTTTCTTCTTCTAAAAATCTGTAGTTCTTAGTAGTAAAATCTGTAGTAGACTTCTTCTAAAAATCTTCACGATAGTTAATATAATTTAGGGTCTATATTGATTGCCTCTTTGATTGTTTTTTGGATTGAAGATTGTTTCAATGTGTTACACAAGATCAGAAACATAGGTTTATTTAGCAAACTTTAATGTAACAGAAAAATTCGAAAAACGAATTTAAAGTGGAATGAAAGATTCACCTTGTAATTAAAATCGATAAAATACACATTAAAAACATGCTTAAAAGGTGCTGAAAAAAGATGCTAAAACATATTTATTTACTCCCGAGATCTTTCGAACGCAAACGTGTTCATCATCGAAGGGAACTGCTGACTGAACTGATCATACAATTGTTGCTTTCACTGTGCCATTATGTAACTGAGTTTGAACAAGGGTTAGTCTATTAATCTGTTGGGGTGTACTCACGGATTTTTCTTCATACACCCCTACAGATTAATAGACTAGCTCTTGTTCAAACTCCGTTACATAATGGCACAGTGAAAGCAACAATTGTATGATCAGTTCAGTCAGCAGTTCCCTTCGATGATGAACACGTTTGCGTTCGAAAGATCTCAGGAGAAAATAAATATGTTTTAACATCTTTTTTCGGCACCTTTTAAGCATGTTTTCATGTGCATTTTATCGAAACTTTAATGTGTTTTAATTATATCAGTTCGATTTTTTTTTCTATAGGAAGTGTTCATAATACCATTGTAGTTTTTTTTTCAATTCCTATTATTAGCTCACACTCTACTTTCTATATATTTATATATCTTGTTCAAATTTTCAATCGTTAATAAAATACTTTTTATTCATCCATTCAAGTTCAAATACATTTTTTTAAACTTGTACTGGATGACAATTGATGTTAATACAGTTTTTTCAAATATTAATTAATTATTTAAATTAAATTAATTAATTTTAGTTTTATATTTCATTTCTGTTCAAAAGTATAGACTCACTCCATATTTATAGTCTCCTTCGCCTGCGCGCCGCCTGATCTTCGTCCGTGAACAACCTCATTATATTTTTGCGCGTGAAGGTTTCGT
This sequence comes from Maratus michaelseni, assembly GCA_963931845.1. Taxonomy (NCBI): domain Eukaryota; kingdom Metazoa; phylum Arthropoda; class Arachnida; order Araneae; family Salticidae; genus Maratus; species Maratus michaelseni. The sequence goes on along the minus strand of OZ007590.1, from coordinate 400,933,105 downwards.
TGTGAAATTTGGTAATTTTTGAAATTCATTATTTGAAAAACGGCATAATCATTAGATTTGAAATTTATATCAAGAAAAATCCAATTTTTTACATTTCTAACGCAGTTTGTCTAACAATTTTGTGAGAAATACTTTTCCAGCTATTAATTTTTGATATTTTAGCTATTTATTTTTTATTTAATTTTTAATACATTTCAAAAATTTCTCATATAAGATATTTAGCAGGATATAAATTTAGGAATAAATACCATCAGTGGCGAAGCGTGTATGTAGATCGCTGGAAAAAAAATTTCTTTTTGACCTAAGTAGGAATTGACTTTAAAAAATGTTTTTATATTACTTGTTTTTACTTTACTATGCCCAAATTAACAATAAAGAAGAAAACTATGATGGGATTATGAGCATTTCCTTTTTAAAAAAATTGATACTATTAAAATACATTAAAAGTTGCTAAATAAACCTGTCTTGTGTAACACATTTAAACAAACTTCATCAGTCTCGATAAGATTTTATGTGTGAGGTTTTAGTCAACTGTTTCATGCATTTAAGATTATTTTAAAAGTAAATACGGGTAAAAATAATAGGCATAATAATAAATTAATGATTTCTATACTTTCAAAAATTACTTTTTTATTTATGGTTGTATTATGTTTTATGAATATGTCCTGCAATTTAGTAATGCATTTAATAATGATAATTGTTCAATTTAAAAAAAAGTAAATAAATGTATTATGTTTTTAATTTTTATTTACATTATCCTTTCTACTTTTTATAACTTTGACTAAAGCAATACAAGTCTTATGTTGAAAAAAACTGAAATGTGTATTGCCACTATTATTTCAATTTTACCTTGTTTTATTATATGTGATATGATTTTGCGTTATTTATGTGTAAATACATAGATTTGACATTTTCTAAGTTAGCTGAATAGTTCGCCGGGTTTTAGAAGCAATTACTAACTTTTTCCTGAGATTTTATGGCCAAAACTGTTTTTTTCTCCCAGATTTCAAGGTTTCTTTGAGAAGTTTGAACTCTGTGAAATTATTTATATCTAATCAGCACTTGTTGTTATAACCTGATACTTTTTATAACTTTCCAAACTTCCTTGTACCCTGTTGACTCATGACATTTCGACATGGCCAAAAATTTATGTTTACCATGACTTGTGGAAGTACTGACTTTTTTTCACGATTTAATGTTAGTAGAATAGTTTTAGAAATCTTATGTATAAAAGTTGTCAAGGAAATGTTGCTCTCTACAATTTGTGGAACTATAAAAAACCTTAAAATTGAATATTTGTCTTTTTTGGAGGCTAAGTAACCAAAAACAGTTTAAAAATTTGCTTCGTTATGTGCTGTGTGGGAACGGAAATATTAGTAAAAAGATATTTTAGTTTTGAGAGTTTTCTCTATTGACTCAGGGCCTTACAGCTGGTCCTTTGTCACATAACATCAAGATTTAAAATTAAAAAAATATTCCCAATAAATTTTATTATTTGAGACTCTCTTGGTTTGAATGCCACTTCATTTTTACTGAACGAAATCGCCTGAATTGTATAATTCAGCGACTGTTTATTTTGTGTCAACTGACTTTCTACTAATCATCGAAATACCTTGAATAATATTTGTCAAAATAAAAGTATATTTAATCACTAATTAAAAGTGATTTTCTGACTTTTTGCATCATGATTCAATAAAAGGCAAAAATCATTCATTATTCAATTACATTTTAAAGATCTTAATAAGAGAAATAGTGGAAAGTAACGATAATTTTTTTTTACCATTTTCGGCATTTTAATTTTCTGCCATATACATATGAATGGCATTTAAGTGGCACTCGTAAGCCCCAACACCAGCGTCAAGGTGAAGTCTCGTCGATGGGGAACCCCAGCAGAGCTGACCAATTGATTCTCTGAAGCACGATTAATATTTGATTGCTTCTTGACAAAAAGTGACTTCAAATTCTAGACACAAAGCTTATAAAATAAGGATATACTTAAAATATATCAAGAACGACAAATTAATGTCCCAATTACAATTTAATGTTTCATTAATATAAAATATTCTCTAATCTTTACAAATATATCCTAATTCTCTTTTCACTTTTGTTCGTTAAACTATTTTTCATTTCATCCACTAAAAAGCGACATTTTTGCATCTTAGTCATTGACAAAATAAAAAAATTTTCCTAATGCAAAATAATTATCATACAGATCTTACACAGATTAAAAGTACAGTTAATTTAACAAAAATTTCAGAGAACCGCGCATGTTCCTACTTAAAATTTTCGTTATGAAGTCACTTCCATGTGATAGAATTTGAAAAAAAGTGTATTTTAATATCACAGAACTTGGATTTTTAACATTAAGGTTTTCATTATCATTATTTAAACAAACTTTTATTCTAAACTCAAAATAAACATTCAACATTAACTGCAAAAGTTCCCCCCCCCCCCCCACAATCTTTATCCCAGCTATTTGAATCGTATTACATACTAGTTCTAAATTTTGCAAAGTTTGATAGAGAATGATGAGATTATCAATAAATTTTAATAATTGTAACATTACTATTTATGCAACACTTGCATTACAATCAGTTTCAAATTCTTTATTCTAATCACCTGTTAATTATAACTGACTTCAAAGTTAATCTTTAAAATGAGAAAAGTTGATGAATTGGCCAGCTTTGCTTTTTACACGCGCGCGAAGCTAAATATAGCTTTATTGTTTCTTCCTAATAAAACCCCTCTTAAAAATTGTTTTAGATAACTATGGGAATAGATTTCTCATAAATACAAGTGAGCTATGAGAAATCAATTCCCTCCCTCCCACACACGCACATACCAAAATAAATAAATAAATAAAAATAAAGTAAACAGAAAAAAAAAGAAAAAAAAAAAGAAAGCCAAAAAAAAATAAAAAAGGGGAAACTGATGCTGTTTATCTAGCCCGATGACGATGGGCTATGGCGAAAGATGGAAAAGCCTGCGATGACAAAGAGACGACTGGTGCAGTAATTAATAATCTCGATGGCGAAAAAGAAATAAAAAAGAAAAACAACAGAAAAAAGAAAGTAAAAAAAAGGGAAGACTGATGCTGCTTATCTAGCCCGATGACGATGGGCTATGGCGAAAGATGGAAAAGCCTGTGGTGACAAAGAATGGTGCTGTCATTACTAAGCCCGATGATGATGGGCTATGATGATGGTGAAGCAAAAATGTCATGCGAAAACCAAATATTTTTATGCGAAGTTTTAAATGACTAACCCCTATTATTTTTGTTTGTTTTGCCTTGTTATTATTATTTTTTTTTTATTTGTTGTTTGTTTTGCCTTGTTATTATTATTTTTTTTTATTTGTTGTTTGTTTTGTTTTGTTTTTATGTGTGTTTTTTTTTTGTTTTTTTAAGTTTTGTTAAATAAGTGTACAGTTTTTAATATTTTTGGTGTTTGAACATTGTTATTGTGCTATTATTCTGAATGGTAAATTTAAATTTTAAGAAGCCAAATTGATGGGTTTAAAATGTTGTATTTATAATACTAGATATGCAGAAGCTATAAAATTTTAATAGTTATTAATTGCCAAAAAATTTAATCTATCTGTGCAGCAAATTCTATACGGGAAAGAAAATTTTAATGTTTACATAAAGATAAACCGCAGAAAATAGTTAAATACATACATATATAATAAGAAAAAAACAAACGTTACGAAGTTGATTTTTAACTGCAAGAAAAATATTTTTACGAAGATGCACTCAGGTCCACCAACAGCATTTATATAAAAAAATTTTTGTATTACTAACTTAATTCACTAATTAATTCACTAACTTAATTACTAATTTAATTCATCTGAAATTAACGATATTACTCATAATTAAAATGATTAATCATCTCAAACGTATTGGATTAGGTAGAGGTAGATTTTATTTTATTATTAATAATTGCTAGTTTAAGTTTGACAGCTCTCAGACTGACTGCCATATTGGCTGGAAACTACGTTCGTTGCAAAATGGTAAGTTAGAAATTCAGCCTTATCTCTGCGTCACGTAATTGAAATATATATATGTAGATATTTTTTTTAATTGCCAGTCTCCTCCACCCCATAAAACTGGCCCTTACCTCTCCGCTAACACTTGGTTTCTCACAGACTACCGAGCCAACTAAATTTGGGTATCTAAGTATCCCGAGCCAACTAAATTTGGGTATCTAAGTATCCCGAGCCAACTAAATTTGGGTATTTAATGTTCAGTCTTCAAATTTGGGTAATTAAGGTTGCCCTGTCTTCAAATGTGGGTATCTAAGGATCCCAAGCCGACTAAATTTGGGTATTTAATGTTCAGTCTTCAAATTTAGGTAATTAAGGTTGCGCTGTCTTCAAATGTGGGTATCTAAGGTTCCCAAGCCAACTAAATTTGGGTATCTAAGGTTCCCAAGCCGACTAAATTTGGGTATTTAATGTTCAGTCTTCAAATTTTGGTAATTAAGGTTGTCCTGTCTTCAAATGTGGGTATCTAAGGTTCCCAAGCCAACTAAATTTGGGTATCTAAGGATCCCAAGCCAACTAAATTTGGGTATCTAAGGATCCCAAGCTGACTAAATTTGGGTATTTAAGGTTGTCTTCAAATTTGGGTATCTAAGGATCCCAAGCCAACTAAATTTGGGTATCTAAGGATCCCAAGCCGACTAAATTTGGGTAATTGAGGTTGCCCTGTCTTCAAATGTGGGTATCTAAGGTTCCCAAGCCAACTAAATTTGGGTATCTAAGGATCCCAAGCCGACTAAATTTGGGTATTTAATGTTCAGTCTTCAAATTTGGGTAATTAAAGTTGCCCTGTCTTCAAATGTGGGTATCTAAGGTTCCCAAGCCAACTAAATTTGGGTATTTAAGGTTCCCAAGCTAACTAAATTTGGGTATCTAAGGATCCCAAGACGACTAAATTTGGTTATTTAATGTTCAGTCTTCAAATTTGGGTAATTAAGGTTGCCCTGTCTTCAAATGTGGGTATCTAAGGTTCCCAAGCCAACTAAATTTGGGTATCTAAGGTTCCCAAGCCAACTAAATTTGGGTATCTAAGGATCCCAAGCCAACTAAATTTGGGTATCTAAGGATCCCGAGCCGACTAAATTTTAGTATTTAAGGTTGTCTTCAAATTTGGGTATCTAAGGATCCCAAGCCAAATAAATTTGGGTATCTAAGGATCCCAAGCCGACAAAATTTGGGTATTTAATGTTCACTCTTCAAATTTGGGTAATTAAGGTTGCCCTTTCTTCAAATGTGGGTATCTAAGGTTCCCAAGCCAAGTAAATTTGGGTATCTAAGGTTCCCAAGCCAACTAAATTTGGGTATCTAAGGATCCCAAGCCGACTAAATTTGGGTATTTAATGTTCAGTCTTCAAATTTGGGTAATTAAGGTTGCCCTGTCTTCAAATGTGGGTATCTAAGGTTCCCAAGCCAACTAAATTTGGGTATCTAAGGTTCCCAAGCCAACTAAATTTGGGTATCTAAGGATCCCAAGCCGACTAAATTTGGTTATTTAATGTTCAGTCTTCAAATTTGGATAATTAAGGTTGCCCTGTCTTCAAATGTGGGTATCTAAGGTTCCCAAGCCAACTAAATTTGGGTATCTAAGGTTCCCAAGCCAACTAAATTTGGGTATCTAAGGATCCCAAGCCGACAAAATTTGTGTATTTAATGTTTAGTCTTCAAATATGGGTAATTAAGGTTGCCCTGTCTTCAAATGTGGGTATCTAAGGTTCCCAAGCCAACTAAATTTGGGTATCTAAGGATCCCAAGCCGACTAAATTTGGGTATTTAATGTTCAGTCTTCAAATTTAGGTAATTAAGGTTGCCCTGTCTTCAAATGTGGGTATCTAAGGTTCCCAAGCCAATTAATTTGGGTATCTAAGGTTCCCAAGCCAACTAAATTTGGGTATCTAAGGATCCCAAGCCAACTAAATTTGGGTATCTAAGGATCCCAAGTCGACTAAATTTGGGTATTTAATGTTTAGTCTTCAAATTTGGGTAATTAAGGTTGCCCTGTCTTCAAATGTGGGTATCTAAGGTTCCCAAGCCAACTAAATTTGGGTATCTAAGGATCCCAAGCCGACTAAATTTGGGTATTTAATGTTCAGTCTTCAAATTTGGGTAATTAAGGTTCTCCTGTCTTCAAATGTGGGTATCTAAGGTTCCCAAGCCAATTAAATTTGGGTATCTAAGGATCCCAAGCCAAGTAAATTTGGGTATCTAAGGATCCCGAGCTGACTAAATTTGGGTATTTAAGGTTGTCTACAAATTTGTGTAATTAAGGTTGTCCTGTCTTCAAATGTGGGTATCTATGGTTCTCAAGCCAACTAAATTTGGGTATCTAAGGATCCCAAGCCAACTAAATTTGGGTATTTAATGTTCAGTCTTCAAATTTGGGTAATTAAGGTTGCCCTGTCTTCAAATGTGGGTATCTAAGGATCCCAAGCCGACTAAATTTGAGTATTTAATGTTCAGTCTTCAAATTTAGGTTATTAAGGTTGCGCTGTCTTCAAATGTGGGTATCTAAGGTTCCCAAGCCAACTAAATTTGGGTATCTAAGGTTCCCAAGCCGACTAAATTTGGGTATTTAATGTTCAGTCTTCAAATTTTGGTAATTAAGGTTGTCCTGTCTTCAAATGTGGGTATCTAAGGTTCCCAAGCCAACTAAATTTGGGTATCTAAGGATCCCAAGCCAACTAAATTTGGGTATCTAAGGATCCCAAGCTGACTAAATTTGGGTATTTAAGGTTGTCTTCAAATTTGGGTATCTAAGGATCCCAAGCCAACTAAATTTGGGTATCTAAGGATCCCAAGCCGACTAAATTTGGGTATTTAATGTTCAGTCTTCAAATTTGGGTAATTGAGGTTGCCCTGTCTTCAAATGTGGGTATCTAAGGTTCCCAAGCCAACTAAATTTGGGTATCTAAGGATCCCAAGCCGACTAAATTTTAGTATTTAATGTTCAGTCTTCAAATTTGGGTAATTAAAGTTGCCCTGTCTTCAAATGTGGGTATCTAAGGTTCCCAAGCCAACTAAATTTGGGTATTTAAGGTTCCCAAGCCAACTAAATTTGGGTATCTAAGGATCCCAAGACGACTAAATTTGGTTATTTAATGTTCAGTCTTCAAATTTGGGTAATTAAGGTTGCCCTGTCTTCAAATGTGGGTATCTAAGGTTCCCAAGCCAACTAAATTTGGGTATCTAAGGTTCCCAAGCCAACTAAATTTGGGTATCTAAGGATCCCAAGCCAACTAAATTTGGGTATCTAAGGATCCCGAGCCGACTAAATTTTAGTATTTAAGGTTGTCTTCAAATTTGGGTATCTAAGGATCCCAAGCCAAATAAATTTGGGTATCTAAGGATCCCAAGCCGACAAAATTTGGGTATTTAATGTTCACTCTTCAAATTTGGGTAATTAAGGTTGCCCTTTCTTCAAATGTGGGTATCTAAGGTTCCCAAGCCAAGTAAATTTGGGTATCTAAGGTTCCCAAGCCAACTAAATTTGGGTATCTAAGGATCCCAAGCCGACTAAATTTGGGTATTTAATGTTCAGTCTTCAAATTTGGGTAATTAAGGTTGCCCTGTCTTCAAATGTGGGTATCTAAGGTTCCCAAGCCAACTAAATTTGGGTATCTAAGGTTCCCAAGCCAACTAAATTTGGGTATCTAAGGATCCCAAGCCGACTAAATTTGGTTATTTAATGTTCAGTCTTCAAATTTGGATAATTAAGGTTGCCCTCTCTTCAAATGTGGGTATCTAAGGTTCCCAAGCCAACTAAATTTGGGTATCTAAGGTTCCCAAGCCAACTAAATTTGGGTATCTAAGGATCCCAAGCCGACAAAATTTGTGTATTTAATGTTTAGTCTTCAAATATGGGTAATTAAGGTTGCCCTGTCTTCAAATGTGGGTATCTAAGGTTCCCAAGCCAACTAAATTTGGGTATCTAAGGATCCCAAGCAGACTAAATTTGGGTATTTAATGTTCAGTCTTCAAATTTGGGTAATTAAGGTTGCCCTGTCGTCAAATGTGGGTATCTAAGGTTCCCAAGCCAACTAAATTTGGGTATCTAAGGTTCCCAAGCCAACTAAATTTGGGTATCTAAGGATCCCAAGCCGACTAAATTTGGGTATTTAATGTTTAGTCTTCAAATTTGGGTAATTAAGGTTGCCCTGTCTTCAAATGTGGGTATCTAAGGTTCCCAAGCCAACTAAATTTGGGTATCTAAGGATCCCAAACCGACTAAATTTGGGTATTTAATGTTCAGTCTTCAAATTTGGGTAATTAAGGTTGTCCTGTCTTCAAATGTGGGTATCTAAGGTTCCCAAGCCAATTAAATTTGGGTATCTAAGGATCCCAAGCCAAGTAAATTTGGGTATCTAAGGATCCCAAGCTGACTAAATTTGGGTATTTAAGGTTGTCTACAAATTTGTGTAATTAAGGTTGCCCTTTCTTCAAATGTGGGTATCTATGGTTCCCAAGCCAACTAAATTTGGGTATCTAAGGATCCCAAGCTGACTAAATTTGGGTATTTAAGGTTGTCTACAAATTTGTGTAATTAAGGTTGCCCTTTCTTCAAATGTGGGTATCTATGGTTCCCAAGCCAACTAAATTTGGGTATCTAAGAATCCCAAGCCAACTAAATTTGGGTATCTAAGGATCCCAATCCGACTAAATTTGGGTATTTAATGTTCAGTCTTCAAATTTGGGTAATTGAGGTTGCCCTGTCTTCAAATGTGGGTATCTAAGGTTCCCAAGCCAACTAAATTTGGGTATCTAAGGTTCCCAAGCCAACTAAATTTGGGTATCTAAGGATCCCAAGCCAACTACATTTGGGTATTTAATGTTCAGTCTTCAAATTTGGGTAATTAAATTGCCCTGTCTTCAAATGTGGGTATCTAAGGTTCCCAAGCCAACTAAATTTGGGTGTTTAAGGTTCCCAAGCCAACTAAATTTGGGTATCTAAGGATCCCAAGCCGACTAAATTTGGTTATTTAATGTTCAGTCTTCAAATTTGGGTAACTAAGGTTGCCCTGTCTTCAAATGTGGGTATCTAAGGTTCCCAAGCCAACTAAATTTGGGTATCTAAGGTTCCCACGCCAACTAAATTTGGGTATCTAAGGTTCCCAAGCCAACTAAATTTGGGTATCCCGAGTTGACTGGTATCCGTAATTGAGGTTGCCCTGTCTTCAAATGTGGGTATCTAAGGTTCCCAAGCCAACTAAATTTGGGTATCTAAGGTTCCCAAGCCAACTAAATTTGCGTATTTAATGTTTAGTCTTCAAATTTGGGTAATTAAGGTTGCCCTGTCTTCAAATGTGGGTATCTAAGGTTCCCAAGCCAACTAAATTTGGGTATCTAAGGATCCCAAGCCGACTAAATTTGCGTATTTAATGTTTAGTCTTCAAATTTGGGTAATTAAGGTTGCCCTGTCTTCAAATGTGGGTATCTAAGGTTCCCAAGCCAACTAAATTTGGGTATCTAAGGTTCCCAAGCCAACTAAATTTGGGTATCTAAGGATCCCAAGCCGACTAAATTTGGGTATTTAATGTTCAGTCTTCAAATTTGGGTAATTAAGGTTTTCCTGTCTTCAAATGTGGGTATCTAAGGTTCCCAAGCCAACTAAATTTGGGTATCTAAGGATCCCAAGCCAACTAAATTTGGGTATCTAAGGATCCCGAGCCGACTAAATTTGGGTATCTAAGGTGCCTGAGCCAGTAAAATTTTAATATGTGTAATGAAATGCCACTGAAAATACTGATAAATATAATATAAGGGGCCGTCCATAAATGATGTCACGCTTGGAGGGGGGGAGGAGGGGGTTCATTAAATTGTGACAAGGGGGTGGAAAGGGGTAAGAAGAAGTGTGACATCACACATTTTGATTTAAATAAAATCATTTAAAATCAGCAGATTAAATTTTGAAGTTATTTTGAAATTTCCAGAATTTGAGAGTATTTTTTAATCAGATCTAAAACAACTTTCATATGATTTGTTTTTACTTATATTCCTTTCTTAAAAAAAAAAAAATCAATACTCCTTCAGATTAATATTTTATTACTATTGTATATTAATTATATTTTTTGTTGTAAACCTTAATTTTATTTCATACAAAATAAGTGCACGAATCACTTTTATTGTTATGCTCACAAATGTCATTAAAACACATAGTTAAAGTTTAAAAATAAAATTTAAAATATGATCTGTAACGTTGTGCTTTGTTTCTGAACTGCAAGTATATGTTTATGTAATATAGTGTTACATGTGACAAAAGGGGGTGGGAGGGGGTATAGTGAAGTGTGACAATTTGTGAGACAAAGGGGGGGGGTCAAAAATATTGAAAAAAAGTGTGACATCATTTATGGACAGCCCCTAACACAATATAAGATTACAACAATTACATAAAAGAAAAGCTGAGTAAAAAATGCTTTTTAACTGCGAGAAAGGTATTTTTTAGAAAGATACATGCAGGTCCACATACAGTATTTATTTGAAACATTCTGTATATTATATATATATATATATATATATATATATATATATATGTATATGTGTGTGTGTGTGTGTATGTATATATATTAACTTATCCTTGATTACACGAATGATCTAACAAAGCTGCATAATTGTACATTTCGATAACCAGGACACCATATGATGGCAAATCAAATACCAGCACAAAAACTAATTATGTATTAGAAATGTAAAATCAGGGGTGATTCTGGTCCGAATTTTCCGAAAATTAAGACAATGATTTCCGAAAATTAAAAAAAAATATCGGTCATAAATGCAAAAATTCGGACATAAAATGTATCGGTATTACGGCAAATGATCGCAGAAAAAATCAATCTTCGTTATTCGTTCGACGAAAAGTCGCCAATTTAGTCAAAGGATCGGGAGAAAAACGTAACTTTCGTCAGAAAATCGCGAAAAAACGACATATTTCGTCAAAAACATTGCGAAAAAACCCACAAATTTTATCAAAAGATCGCAAAAAAAACGACAAATTTTGTCAACAGATCTTAAAAAACGGCAAATTTTGTGAACAGATCGCGTAAAACTGCAAATTTCGTGAACAGATCGCATAAAACGGTAAATTTCGTCAAAAGATCGCGGCGTGAGTCCCCCCCATCCCCCCAGAATTTTTTTTTTAAAATTCAGAATCAAACCTAATGATAGAAAATTTTTAAAGTAAAAAATACCGTATTATTTGACACAAAATCTGACAAAAAAAATCCCAAATAAGAGAAATATGAAACCTCATTTCACTAAGGGTATCTAAAACTGGTAATTTCGTTTAAAATTGCCAAAAATATCTGCACTTATGACACCAGGTATCAGCAACAACAAAATAAATATTGACTTGAAGGTGCACACATACACTTATTGCTGATTAATTTGTTTTATATCTTTTAAGACAATTGGAATAACACTGCTTTATTCTATATTTACGTTTTTGAGTTTTCTTTAAAAAAAAATAAATTGCCTTCATCATAAAAATAAGTGAAATTCTTGAAAGATAACAAATGAGGTTGTAACATGGCAGCTTGTTACAAATACTTTCGTTTTATTGGAGTCTGGTGAGATAAAGAAATGTCTGAGCATACGAAAAAAAATGTTGGCAACCTATTCACTGTTTCATATACACAAGCAATTTGTTCAATATTTAAACTTTATTTAATATGTACAGACTAAACTGAACAAAAATAAGTATTTTATCTAATATATAAAATCAGAAACTATTCATTTCACGCATAAACAAGCATAATTCTTGATCAGTTTTATTTTCATATCTTTTTAAGACATTCTGTAAGATATCACACTTCCTTAAACCCAAATTGTGCCAATGCTGTTTTAAAATCAACCGAGTAAAATACCGAAAAATAAATAGATTACCACACTTGACAATGTAAAATATATTTTTCTAAAAACTTTGGTGCAAGGTTAAAATTGGCATCTCTATAACCGAAAAGTAGCTCAAGAACTTGATTAATTTAAACCATGTAAATCAAAATTATCTTTCTAGAGTCTGAAAGGAAGATTATTATTATACAGTAGAAGATCTTTATAACGCAAACCTAAAAACATGAGGTTGTGCGTTATATAGAATTTTGCGCTATATAGATCACATTTCACACATCATTAAATTTAGCTTGTATAAAACATGGCCAAATATGCGTGAAACATACCAAAATACATTAGAGTATCTTTATATTGCATTCTTTATTACCAGAAGTTATATATTATAATTTTTTGCATAATATAGATCATTCCACACATTGTTATTTTTACTTTATAAAGATTGTCCAAACATAGCTGTATCAAATCATAGCAATTTTTTCAGTAATTAGCTCTGAATTAAGGAGATAAAGTTAAATTAATGTATCAGATTTAGTCCTCTAGAGAATAGCAACTATTTATAATGTAAGAATTCAGGTGTTTCGTAACTGAAAATTCATTGTTTACATCTGAGAAGTTGTGCGTTATATGGAGAATTGCGTTATAAAGATCTTCTACTGTATTACTGAAAAGTCATTACTATTAAACATATTTTAAGTGAATATCTTAATGGATTATCGAGAACACAATCTTACTGCCTTTACAAACTAAGGACTCAATTAAATTATTGGATTTATGTTGCTGTATTTTAATATCTCCAACTGTGGCAAAATATTTAAAAATGAAGATATTTAAAGGGAGAATTCTCTAAAACGCTGATGTTTAAAAGTGGTTAAGAATTCAATTACAAGTTTACAAATAAAAGTTGTATGTGGACTGATGCATGTATCTATTATTTTCAGAATTTTTAAAACATTTTAAATACTTAGCTTGAAAAAAAATGTCATACTATTAATTAATCAAAATCTATTGCTAGGTAAATTTTAAGGAAAAAAAAAGGGGGGGGGTGGCATAATTTCAATTTCACATTTAATAATCTGCTTCATAACAGCAGCAGCAGAAAGCCAAAGCTCTCTGCCACCACTTTACCTTTTTAGGTGGCGTGGGTGCCACCTCTTCCTCCTCTGGTTCTTCTTCAGCTACTTCCTCTTCTTCAGCTACTTCCTCTTCTTCAGCTACTTCCTCTTCTTCAGCTTCTTCCTCCCAGCCCCAGCTCTCCACCTGACTCCAGGAAGCTGCCCGACCTAAATAGAAAGAATCATTAGGACACCATATATCAATACTCCCCTCCATATTTACCTGATCCTGGTGCCAACGGGAGAAGAGTGCTGGAAGTGACACGCAACGAGAGGAATCCATGTCTTCAGTTATTTCAGCAAGTTAAGAATTTCAGGAGGTTATCTAGAAAAGAATAGTAAAAATTATATTCAAAACTTAATGTTTATTGTTTATTTTATTTGTTGTTGTTTACAATAAGCATACAAATGATTGATTATTGTTGTACATTATGATGTGATGAATGATCATTTGTAAAACATGGAACTCTGTCACGTATTTTATGACTTTTACTGATAGATCATAATATAATGGAATTCTTTTGTGTCTCCTTGTCTATAAATGCTACTTATGCTATACCCCTGAGAAAGCATGTTCTAGTTTGCCGATGCATATCAATCTCATTGTGTATCAAATCCCATAACATCAATAAAATGTGCCGTAAATGATTTTCCCCTATAGACCATAATATAACGGAATTATATTGTGTATATCCCTGTAACCGAACTATAAATGCTACACACTTCATTTTCAATACCGAACAGTGTATACTAAACCTAAATAACAGATAAAAATTACATGGTAATTTACGAGCATAACGAGCATATTTATCAGGGTTGCTACACCACCTGGAAAAGTCAGGGAATTAGGAAATTGGCCAAGTAAATCAGGAAATTTCAATACTTGATACAAAATTTAGAAAAGTCTTGGAATTTGATAATTTCATCTAAATTACCTTCTTTCAAAAATTTCCAACTTCATCCCCTTCCCCCCTCTTTCGATCCACCATTGCAAATAGCCTAACATTTTTATAACTCATCATTGCATATTTTAAAACTTATTCCAACAAAAAAAAATTTTTTTTCAAGCAACAATAAATAATTAATTATCGCAAGCCTCCATCTCCTTTCTGAAATGTCAGTTTCCTCTCCTTCTTTACCTTCCGTTGAAAATGAAGTTTATCTGGACATTAGGGATTTTGTCACACAGTTGCTGAAGGTGAATGATGGCTCACTATACAAGTACAGTGAAACCTCCTACAACGGTCATTCCGAACAACGGTAACCTCTGAATACCGGTCATGTTTGACTGTTATCGAATCTCTTTCATAGAAATAACATTACACTAAACCTCCAAACAACGAACTCTGAACATCGGTCACCTCACAACATTTTTTTTAACGTTATGTTTCAACTTACAACTGAGATTGCAAAGAATGTGGAGGAGGATTTGCTTATTTAGTTATAGTATAGTAATAGATGATGCTGAGTTAAATAATATTTTAAATAGAGCCAGAATAACCATGAAAGGCAACGAGTACGTGAATGTAGATAATTTGGCAGTTTTTTCTACATACAATATTGTCGAAGAACTGATAGATAACAAGGTCAATGAGAATAAAAGTGATGATGAAAATGAAGTGGAAGATAACATGGATTTATCACAAAATTACAGCCTAAAATCATATTCTGATGTTCTTTTTAGCTTCGGAGAAGTTAAAATTTTTGCATTCAATCAAAAAGAAATCTGTGGAAATGATTATGAGTTTACAGAAAGAGATATGCTTTGAAAGTTTTTACAGTTAGGAGAAAACTTCATTTGAAAGTTTGTGATGATCATAAATTGATAAAGAGAGTAATTCCAATTGCAATCCTCAGAGCAAGTTTTTTTGGGTATGGGGATTTAGAAAATAAATTTTCACTCAATATCATCTCTACAGATACACTGCGAAAAAAAAAAAAATTGTTGATTTTACAGTATAATACTGGCACCCCAGCTGCCAGTGTTGTACCGTAAAATTAACAGTAAAATAAGCAGTAATACTCTGCCACGCCTGCGCGGTAGCGTATTACTGCTTATTTTACTGTTTATTACTGTAATTTTACGGTATAATACTAGCAGCTGGGGTACCAGTATTATACTGTAAAATTAACTTTTTTTTTTTGCAGTGTATTCAGGAAATGTTAGTGTTTTTGAGTGATACAATATTTATTTACCCCTAATGTATTCACTATGCACCACGCTGCTAGACTAGAATTTTCTTGAAATAAACCTGGAAAAGTCAGGGAATTTCATCAATTCTGTATAAGTAGCAACCCTGATTTACGAGAATTAGAACACAGAGACAATTTGAATTCATAAACACTTTTAACTTTGTTGGAAAGTGATAGAAATATTCAAATCTCTGCACTTCACTAGTTCCCAAGGAAAAGGTGCATCCATATCAATTGTTTTACATGGGATTTAGCAACTGTAGTCCCCCCCCCCCCTGTTAGCAATAATAAAGATATTTTAACGAAAATTTCAACCGACTCCTTTTCCTTTGTGTGAAATAGTGTGACATCACAGGAACTTCTGGAAGTGTATTATAGTAATTCGATGCGTTACACAGTACGTACTGTCATCTACATTCTGAATTATTAAGCATGTTTGGAAGTGAATGACAGCCATCTCCAGCACTTACTATGATGCCATCCCATTTCAAATGAAACAAAGTGGAAAATTTTCGCTAAAAATATCCATCATTGTTGAAATTATGAGCCAAGTTTGTTTTAAAAAGAGACATCTTGTATTTTTGATGTAATTGATGATTTATAACCTTGTACAACTATTATTTGTCTTGACGTTCAATATCACTCTAAACATTTTTAAACTTGGAACTGAAACGTCCTGCACTGTAAAAAATTTGGTGTAAAGTTCTTGAGAAAACCTGAGGCACCTTTCTGCCACAGATTTTCCCAGGAATTTTACCAAAGAAATGCCAGGAAACTTACACACAAAACATATGGAACTTTACACAGATAACCGATCATTCTTTTACAATAATTCCGAAAAGTAACACAAAAGTTCAAAAGTATACCTGAGAAAACTAAGGAATGTTACACACAAAACATATGGAACGTTTCACCAGTTGATCAGTAAATTCCACTTTCTCAAGTATTTCGAAAAGTTACACAACATTGTGGAAGATGTTACACCAGATTTCTCGGTATTCTCGGAGCAGCAGAAATAATCCGAGAAAAACCAGGAATGTTACACAGTAAACGTCAGAAACATTACGCAGATATTTTACAGCGTGTATACTGGTGTCCTATCTAATCTTTGACTAATATCTAATTAAGGTGCTTTTCAAAATAAATAAATTTTCCCCAGCATTTTCTCGAAGGTGTTCTGCTTTTATTGAAAAACGGAGAAAAAATTATCAATTACATCAGAGCTACACTAGATACCGAGCTGGCTCATTCATTATCATGACGTCACAAATGGTGGCTGGCCGCGACCAGCGATTGGTACAAAGCGACGCGCCCATCGTTTTGTGCCAATCGCGATATGTCTTTCGTTTTGTTGTTTCGCTTTGTACCCCTCGCTGGTCGCGGCCAGCCACCATTTTTGACATCATGATAATGAATGAGCCAGCCCGGTATCTAGTGTAGCCCTAGTTACATAGTTTCTGAGTTTACGAATATCGCTAAAATCGTGTAAATCTTGAACAATGCAGCATAGCAGCACCATCTGTTGATTTACGCTAAAACAGAATCAACAACAACTTATGTCAAGGTCTAACAGAATCTGAAGTTTGATGAAATTCTGTGCATTAGATCTTGCGATATAGCTATCGTGAAAAATGTAGCACAGCACCGCCTCCTGTTGGGCGATTTACACCCAAAACTAATCAACACCCATTCATATCAGGAACTAACTGAATCTAAAGTTTTATTTGAAGTTCCTTGCATTTGTTCTTGAGACAGAGCGCCCACAAAATTTCTGTCACACAAAGACAGACAGACATTTTCTAAAAACAGTCAAATCTTGTTCAGGACCCTATAAAACGTATAAATCCGCCGAAAACCGGAAGTTGAATTTAAAAGCATCCTAACTCAAATTATGATCGTACAAAAATGTAATTTTTACTATTTTACTTGTTAAGAGGCTACTTCACTCACGCGAAAACCCCCGCTCGCTCATGTTAATCCTATGGAGGAAATATTTGAAGATAGCTCGTTCGCATTTCAGTCCATCTCTATGCACGCTCCTTTGTACTTTTTCGATTTTTGGTGCAGTTTTTTTTATTGCGGATACTTTCACTGTCGAAACCGGTTTCGAAAGTGAAAATATCTTAACCCTTTCATGGTCATGAACGCGTATACGCGGTCAAAGTTTTTTACTTCTAAATGGTCATGAGCGCTTATAGACGGTCAGGATTTTTTACTTCTAAATGGTCATGGGCGCGTATGAACGGTTCAGATTTTCTACTTCTAAGTGGTCATGACCGTCTATGTGCGTTTTTCTCACCCCCCAGACTGGGCGGTAAAGAAGGCATTTGTCAGCACACTCCCCCTTCCCACATATACAATGGATGTATAGGTAGACCATTTGTCAACTAGATTATTTGTATTTTAGGTGAATGCCTTACAGATTTGGTTAGAAAATGTCTCAGAGAATTTCGTTTTCTGTACAGCCTACATCTAGTGACATTGTATTTCAAAACCGATCCTAAAATGAAAGGAAGCAACTTCATAGAATATCATTTTTTAGTTATTATTTTATTTTAAAACTCTCGTCCATACGATTCTAATTTATTACATTAATTATTAATATTTAAAATGTTTTGCCATGTTAAATTTATTAATTTTTTTTTTAATGAATACATATGTTTTTATTTTTCTAACAGTATTTCAATTTATTTTGTTTAAATATATTACTAAATAACTAAAATCGATTTTTCTTTCTTTTTTTTTCTTTTTTTCTTTTTTTTTTTTACTTACAGCACTTTTGCTTTGTAATAGTAACAAATATAATAATACCCAAATAATATTAATAATACCAAATTAATATTACACTTCAAAAATTATTTACTAATTTACTATTGTTGCTGTACCAATTATAGCATAACTTTAAAAATAAAACAGTGAAACCTGTCTATAACAATACTGAAGGGATCAGAAAAAGTATCAATATAGACAGGTTACATTTATAGGCAAGCTCAAGAATGTTAATTGATTCAGAGTACATAGTAGAATAATTATTATATATTGATGGGATATTAGTTTAACTTTCTTAGAATTATATATGTAGATGGAATTTTTTTTTAACTTTCTAGAATTATACAATGAAATTTAATTTATTTCTTATAAATAATCAGAATTTTGCATTATTAAATAAATATATAAAGAGTGTACAATATAAATAAATCTGATAAAAATCATATTTTTATTACATTTTGTCAGATTTGTAAAATTACACGAATAAGTGATTAAAAAAGAATAGGAATTTACAATTTTTACTCTTAAAAAGAGAAAGAAATTGCAGGTATTATTTATTCGAATATGAAACCAAAGAAAAATAATTTGTGTAAAAACTGTGTATTTGGATGTCTAAATGTAGACGATAAAACCGGAAATATTACTTCACAGACATTATTTAACATTCACATTTGGTTTGATATTTTTAAATATAATAGCACCATTTTTGTAATGGAAGAGGAAATCAAGTTTTTGATCAATTAATTCAAAGGCATGTACAGGTGTCATCATAATTTTCCTTTAGTTTTTATAAAGACACCCTGTTAGAACTAAAAGAAAATGATGATTAGTACTTTCACTGAATTAGTACTTTCACTTTATTAGTACTTTCACTGAACACCAATAAAATTGATTGATTAAATTTTAATACTCCTCAATATTTCTAAGAGCCTTAAATATATCTTGAAGAATTGATTTGATGTAAGAAAATTATGCACAAATTTTTCATTTTTAGAGACATTCAGTTGATCACTATGTTCAAAATTGCCATTATAATTGTTGGTATTAAATTAAAGACTGCAAGCAGTTGTAGATGGTTTTATTAGTGCAATTGCTCGCATTTTTTTAACATTTCAGCAAAAGTTACAGGCCCGTAGCTGGGGGGCGGGGGGGAATCTGGACTTTTTTTTGCCCGTCCGAGTATGATTGACTAGACCCCTCATCAAAACATTTTAAAATTTCCGTACTTTTCTTTATCTCCTTTTTTTTTTTTTACTTCTTTTTTCAGACAAGACCGAAATCATAGACACCCATCCCAAAGACCCTTGTATAAAACTTTTGTTTTCTCAATCCAAAAGATATGGAGATTGCGATTGCGGCGTAAGACATTTCTGGCTTTGTTGCTCTCTAGAAATCCACTTTACCGCCTCCTCAATGACTCAAATTAACGGCTTTAGAAAATAATAGTTTAAACAGTATCCTGTAAACTATTTGACTCAAACGGATTAGCTGTTGCTTGTGAAAATGTTTTCTTTGTACAACTGTCACTGTCACAGATGAAATTTACTCTAATCTGGCGCGGTTGTTTCACTATTTCATGGCTTGACAGACAGGTTCCCCGAAACAAGCAAATATTATGTTTTACAACTATGTATTTTTGTCATTGTTAACGTGGCAAGGTTGCTATAATTCTGGGCTTTTAGGGGCTTTTCAACAAATGTGGAAAATATCCTTTGACGTCTTTTTTTACACCGTTTTAAACGATAAAAGTTTGTGAAATCAGTATCACTCAGAATTGCAATATCTGGAAGGTATTTTTCAGAATAAAGATGATTTCTAGTGAAACGAAAAAAAAAATTGGAAATTTAATAAAAATGTTAAAAAAGCATTAACATTTTTCAGTGGAAGGCTAGTATAGGAGTAAAGTAAATTAGGAAAACTAATGAACTAGATATAGTCATGAATACTAATTGTTTCAGTTTTAGTTAATGTTTCCTGAATTTATTAATTTGAATATACGTACAAAAATTTACAAACAATATTCAATTAATGTTGTTTGTAAAAAACAACATTTTTACCCGCTCAACTCTGCGAAACTTTATAATAGATTCACGGACTTGTTTTTACGTATACAAACATTAAATTCTCAGGCATGATTATTGAAAGGATTTAGAATCGAACACCATTCTTCATTTTGTGATAAGTGGATTTGACTTTCGTGCATTTAAGAATAAAAATGTATTTGTGGTTGTGTTAGAAAATAGAGTTTCGCCTTGAGAATATTGTTAATAGTCACTTCACTGTTGTTGTGTGATTCCCAAATAAATATGATTTTTTTCTTTCTTTTTTCTTTTCTTTTTCTTTCTTTTTTGTATTTTTAAAAAGACAAAATGTTTACTGATTTTGAACATAGAACTTTCATTTTAATAATTTATACAGAATATTCTTTTTTAGTTAATATATTTTTTTTATTTTCACGATGGGTTTTATTTATGTTACATTATGTTATGATATGGCTTTTTTTAATTAAATTTATTTATTATTTATTAAATTATTTCTCTAAAATAATTCTCTGTATCTTTTTTAAACTTGTCTAAAATCTTTTTTTAATACTTGAATGCTTTATTAATATAAACGAACATAAAATAGGTAAATTAAAACTATTTATTTAAAAAACACACACACACACACAATTTATTTTGGTCATTTAAAATATTTCATTAACCTATGAAATCTTTTCGTGTTTTAAAACAAGGCTTGAAATTTTACTTATAATAATTTAACAAGAAATATTAATGTCGTGCCGTTCTTAGATTGTGAAACACTTTCCAACATTATGAAAATATTGTCGCGAAATTTTCATATTTTCTTACTCTTACAAAAAATTTATAAATAAAGTCTAATGTAAATCTTTTTTTTTTCTTTCGTTCTGTAGATAATATTGAGCAGTCATTGCACACAGATCACCACTCGTATGACAAAATTCACAAAAACGCGTATAATAAGCATGATGCAAAAAAAGTTTAGACACAAAGCTTAGTCTTCAACAAAGCAAGCCATTTTCTTAGAAAAAACTTATATAAAGAATTAAATGCAAGATGTCGATTAAGTCTCTAAAATCGAAAGCAATGGCTGACCACTTCATTCAATGCTGAACAATCTTATTTAAATCTTTGTTTTCGTGAAAAATCTTATGACTTCATCACGCATTATCTAGACCATAATTCAGTTAAAGAAGTTTATAAAATTTTAATTTCTGGATTTTTACACATAAGTGTTTGACACGAAATTTCACACACAATGTCACCAAGCTGGCAGCAAAATTGCAAAGTTTTCTGCTAAGATCGACATCTATACCGGTCCATACATTCTACCCAGTATTCAGAAATGACTGTAAAATTACATCACAAAAACAGCGTATATACACGTAAAATATATTTTGACTGTTTATCGAGTTATAAGCGATTCGTGTCACCTGACGACACGATTTTCCCCTTTCTTGCTCTGCTGCCTCGGATTGCGGATAAAAACGCTGACTTTGGGAGTATGTTCTGAAAGATCTTCTGCCTTTACATGGGTTCTTCACATGGGTTTTCATTTATATATATATATATATATATCCAGGAAAAATTTGGTGCCTACTTGGGTCCCCTTCACAAAAATCAATTTATTAAAATGGGCCCCTTCACAAAAATCAGTTTGTTAAAATGGGCCCCCTTCACAAAAATCAGTTTGTTAAAATGAGTCCCCTTCACAAAAATCAATTTGATAAAGTAAGTCCCTTCACAAAAATCAATTTGATAAAATGGGCACCTTCAAAAAAATCAATTTGATAAAATGGAACCCTTCACAAAAATCAATTTGATGAAATGGTCCCTTCACAAAAATCAATTTGATAAAATGGGTCCCTTCACAAAAATCAATTTGATAAAATAGACCCCTTCACAAAAATCAATTTGATAAAATGGACCCCTTCACAAAAATCAATTTGATAAAGTATGACCTTCACAAAATTCTATTCCATAAAAACTGACTATTATTTATTTGTTATTTTGTGATGTTTTAAAATGTGTAATTTGTAAACAAACAAGTTCACCAGAGAGGAAAACTTCAGCAAAAGGATTTTAAAAAGTTTTTTTTTTATATAAATGCTTGGTTCCAATTTGATTAACTGAATTTAAACTTTCGTTACAAAATGTTATTTTTCACAAAAATATAATAAATTTCACAAAAATAACCTTTATTTTTTACAAAATGGGCCCCCCAAGAAAAAATACCCTGCATCGACCCCTGTATATATATACAGTCGAACCTCGTTAACGCGAACACTCAAGGGGAAACTTTTTTTGTTCATGTTAAAAGTAGTTCGCGTTATCCGAACTTAAATACATTACATACAACTGGACGGGGCAATCGGAAACAGTTCATGTTAAAAGTAATTCGCGTTAAGCGTGTTCATGTTAACGAGGTTTGACTGTATATAAATCAACATTTGAACGGAGGTTGGTTTAGGGGTATGGGGGTCATGTTCAGTGAAAATATACCAAAATTTTTTGGAATTGCTTTCCTCCGAACGGCTGCAATAGGTAGCTTTTTGTATTGAAAGCTACCTAAAACACGATCCCTGAAGAGACTTATTATCCCGAAGCTACAAAATAAATAAATAAATTGTTCAAAAAAGAAAAAAAAAGAAAAGAAAAGAAAGAAATGGAAGTAAATAACAATACAAAAATAACAACCATTTGTTTTACAATTATCTTATTTAGAAAGTCTGCAATCTAAGGCATCTTAGATACATAAAGACTTATTCCTTCTAGGTTTGATTTAATTAAAAAAATAATATATATCTGAATTTAACTGAATCTGATACCACATATTAGAAGATTCTATTTCGCTAGCTTATATTTACATTGAAGATATAGTAAATAATCAAGTTTTATTCGAGGAATGAGATGTAGTGTTTCATTAAATATCCCTACTGGGATAAAATATTAAAAGACATTAGATTGTAACTCATTAATATAATGCAAGTTATTTACGAAATAGTTTAGAATTTATTATTTGATAGTTTTTAAAATCAAATGGAAATAGAACATTTTCTATTTCTTTTAGTTTTCTTTCCTTCTATGATTCTTTCCTTCTATGTGAATAGAATGTCACCTATCTGTTTACACAGTGCAAGGAATTTTTCGAAAGGGGATTATAATGGGGTGGGCAAATCAATCACACTGAGAAACTGCACTTGAAAAGTCTGACCAGATGCGTCCACAATGGACTTCAATAGGCCATTCATTACCGAAGGTGTTTTTCAGGGGGGAAAGCAATTTCACCATGTTGCTGCTAAACTTTTAACAATGTCAGAACGTTGACCATTTATAAAGATTTTTAGCACGTCCTCGTCTAACCTTTCCAAGTAAAAAATATGAAAACAGCCTGACCGTGAATGGGTTAATAAAAAAAACTTGTGATCAAAATCGAAAAAGTAAAAAGGAGCGTGCATAGAGATGGACCTCAGCTATCCAATGCAAAAAAAAAAAAACTATTTAAAAATACTCAAATGCGAACGAGCTATCGTAAAATATTTCCTCCATAGGATTAACATTAGCGAGCGGGTGTTTCGTCTGAGTGAAGTAGCCTCTTTTATTGGGTCCAGATTCGTATTAATAAAAACAAAATATTTTTTTCTTGACCAAAGTAATGGCTTTTCATTAGGATGAAGAACCACGTTTGAAGCATTTTTGCAGCACCGTACAAATGGACAAATGTTTTCTTAATCTTGGAAAACATAATATAACCACGAACGAAAATATTACAATAACTTCATCCGAGTTACCCATGATTACCTAAAAGTACTCTTTATATTTAGAAACCAATATATTTTCGAGACTTAAAGAATCCTTTATAAAAATAAAGTTTTTTTGGCTGCCACGGATTTTTGGAAACGTTCCCGAGTAGTTTTTACTGTGTATCAATCAGTTCACAACCCGGAATGTCAGTTTTTTGGATGCTGTCAATTCAAGTAAACATTTTCTTGTTCATGCAAACATGTTTCACATGTTACATTAACAGCATTTACATTAAAATTAATAATATCGAGTTGCTCTTGCATGTATAAACTCAGTTACGTAGTTGAAAATGATTAATTGTGACCATAAAACCTATATTCCGGGTTGAGAAAACAGATTAATTGACCCGCACAGCGTTGCTCGGGTCCGTGATAAAACCTTAATTGATCACCAAATAAACAAGAAAGAAAAATCATGCGTCAAGCATAGATTATGTAACACTTTCCAACGCTTCCAAAATAATTTTACGAATCATACTCTTTAATAAGCTAAAAGATAACATCTAAGTAATCCGAATACTTTTATTCAGCCCTGTATAGGATCTATAGATTTGTATATATACTACATAGGATGCTAAATTTTAGTTCACTTAGGAAACACGTAGCACAGTTTAAAATTCTCCGTCTGGAGTTAAATAATACGGAAATGTGTTCCCGAACTTTTGTGCTTCCCTGTATAGGATCTACAGAATTTATACACACCACGTAATATACAAAAAGCGATTTAAAATTAAAATCGAGTTCAGTAACTTAAAACGCACTTCCAGGAATTATTGTTAACATACAGTAGAGAATTCTTTTGTGTGTCCCTGTAAATGAACGATGACTGCTATACACACAATATTCTGTAGTAAGTCTCTTGTAATGAACCTTATATAAATTTCAATGCGTTTAAAATAGGGAAACATTATTTAAAAATACCGCAGACGATTTTTCTCCATAGACGTAATGTAACGGAATTCTTTTGACTGTCCCTGTAAAGTAAGTATAAGTGCTATGCACACCCTATTCCATATTAAGCTTCTTCTAATGCACCTTAGTGATATATATAAATTTCAGTGCGTTTAAAATAGTGAAACATTATTTAAATAAACCGCAAATGATTTTTCCCCATAGACCGCAATGTAACGGAATTCTTTTGAGTGTCCCTGTAAAAAAACTATAAGTGCTACACACTTCCATTGAAATAGGGAACATGCTATAGATAATGATTATAACATATAAAAATTGTAGGGCAATCCGAGCATATTTACGGGAGTTAGAGCACGGACAGACGGCAGACGGCAGACGGCCAGACGGCCAGACGGCCAGACGGCAGACGGCCAGACAAACCGAAGTCATAAACACTTTTCAACTAGGTTGGAAAGTGTTAAAAATACTGATAATTAGTGATAAAAGTGCTCGTAAGAAAACATTAAACAAAAAAAAAAGCAGCTTTTGTTGTCCAACCCCTTTGAAATTTTTAATGGTTATGAATATGAAGGTTTTACAGCCCGTGTAAAAATTACGTCAAAAATATTGTTATCTGGTTGTAAATAACATATGTTTTCCTCCTGGGAAAAGGACCCTTTTTCAAATTCTATAGATGGAGAACTCCCCCTTCCATTTCCCTTTCCAATCCTGCTTTCAAAAAAAGTGAAAGTGCCTCTCTTCCTTCCCCTTGCAATCTCCAATACCTTTTTTTCATCCCTTTCTCAAACAAAGCAGGTGGAAGAATGAATGCTCCCTCCAGGAAGGGGAAATAAGAATAGAATTTAGAA